>CM053793.1:520697383-521914883 GCA_028749045.1 Cupressus sempervirens
TAAACTTGCAGTGCATATTCATAAACTGATTTATGAAACTATTCCTTTTGCCTACTTTCTTTGCCTAAATGCAGGTCACAAGGCCAACCAGTGCCTTAGGGAAGATAAGTAGAAGACCAAGGATCCTGACACCTCAGAAAAATCTAAGAAGAAACCTTCTCCCTCTCGCCCAAAAACCAAGGGGAAGAAGAAATTGATCTGGAGGCATAAACCCTCCAAGTCTTCAGAGTTGCAGGATAGCAAGAAAGTTAAGCAAAATGCCCCTAGGAAAAATGATGTCATTTTGGGTGATCAAGCCCAAAATGAGTCTTTTAATGCTGCCCCCCCTATGTAAGCCCCTACTGCAAAGGAAGTCTCTAGGCCAGTAGGGCTAGAGCAGAACGCCAAGAGGCAAGAGCCCCCCTATTCTAAAGAGAATATTGGTCATAGGACTGAGACTCCCTATTCTAATGGAAGGTAGGACTCTCCTCAGAAGTTTTCCTCAAGGCCCAAGGTCTCCCTAACATGTCCTCCTAGAATAGGTTCTGGTCAGGAGGAAGCTCTGCCAGCTCCCAAGGGTTTGGAGGCAAAGCTCCTTCAACTCATCAACAACTCATCCCCTGACCAGGTCTCTCATTGGGAAGAGTGGATTGATAGCTATTCTCTGGACAATCTAAATGGCAAGTGTATGACAAAAAATAATAATAAGAACCAACATCGTGACCACCCCCCTTTGTCCCCAACGACAACTAGAAGCAAGGTTAAGGCTGATGTTGGGATAGCTCCCAAGCAACCAGGAAGGAAGAAATCCAACCAACTATTGCAAGAAGAAACCAAAAGAAACCTAATAGATGGGAGCAAGAGAACCATCAAGGAATTCTTAGGAAGTAAGAAATGAAGGTCATTTCTTGGAACATTAGGGGCCTCAATGAGGCTCATAAATAGGAACTAGTCAAAAAATTGATTAGAGATCAAAGACCCAATTTTTCGCTGATCCAGGTGACTAAGATAAAAAGGGATTTGGTAAACAAGTTATCTTTTTGCAAATCCATGAACAGTGATGCCATTGATTTGGATGGAGCCTCGGGAGGGGTGCTAATTCTTTATAACAATAAGGCATTCAAGATGTCCCCCATCTTAAATGCTGATAATGCTCTCCTATGCAAGGTGTCCCACATTCATAGTGATGAATCTTGGTTCATCTTAAACCTATATGCCTCAAATTCAAAAAGGGAAAGGAAAGCTTTCTAGGATAAGATCTCAGTTGTCATTACCAACAACAATATTAATGAAGGGATCATCATGGGAGATTTTAATTCTCCTCTCACAGACAATGAAAAATGTGGAGGTCTTGCTTCAGATTAGGATAGCAAGCTCGACCTCTCCAACTTCATCCACAATATGGCTTTCATGGATGTGGACCTCTTGGGGGGAAGATTCACTTGGTCTAACAGAAGAGTTGGTGGGGAATGTATCTAGGTTCATCTTGACAGAGCCTTGATATCTCCTAGGTGGCTACAAACTCACTCCTGTAGAATTTCCCTCCTCCCCAGAGTGGGCTTTGACCACTCTCCAATTTTTCTCTCTGTTAGCCCTCTGGCTGTCAAAAGGACTTTCCCCTTTCATTTTGAGAAAATGTGGATTACCCACCCGACTCTGGAATCTAAGATTTATTCCTAGTGGAATATTGAGGTTGAACCTACACTGCAATGTATAGGGTTGCCCAAAAATTGAAGAACGTGAAAAGAAACATTAAAATTTGGAACAAGTCAGACTTTGGCCACATTTTCTAGGATAAATACAAGAAGACCGATCATCTCTATATTATCCAAGAAGAAATTCAACAAAATGGATATAATGACCAGAATAGGCTACAAGAAAGGGCCATCCTCTCTGACCTCCACAACATCATTACTAAGGAAGAACATTATTGGAAACAAAGATCTAGAGTAAATTGGTTGAAAGAAGGTGACCAGAACTCTTGTTTCTTCCATTTGACCATGCTCAAACATCATGCAAGCAACAAGATCTCAAACATTAAGAAAGGCCAGGCTCATCTATCCAAGGATGATGAGATTGCAAACAAAGCTGTTCAGTTCTTCTCATCCCTCCTTTCCAAGGATCCTTCTCTATTAGTGTCAGATCAAGCTGACATTTTTTCGACAATCCCCTCCTTGTTTCAATCACATTACAATTCTATGCTGAAAGCGATCCCCTCCCCGAAGAAAATCTTCCAAGCTCTCAACTCTCTTTTGGGGGACAAAGCTCCTGGCTTGGATGGTTTCCCGACCTTCTTTTTTCAAGTCTACTAGGAGGTGGTCAAAAGGGATGTTACTAAGGCTGTCCAAGAATTCTTTGGGGCCATAAATCTTTTGAAAGAACTCAATGCCACTTTCCTGGTTCTCATTCCAAAGATATCGGGGGCTGATACGATGGAAAAGTTTAGGCCTATTAGTCTTTGCAATTCTATTTACAAAATCATCTCTAAGGTTCTTACCACAAGACTCCTCAACATTCTCCCCCTGATCATCTCCCCTCAGCAGACTAGTTTTTTCCCTGGGAGGCAGATTCTTGACTCTATTGTCACAGTTCACAAGGTCATCCATTCGTTGGAGGCTGGTAAGAAGGAAGGTTTTCTGCTCAAATTGGATATGTCTAAAGCTATGACGGGGTGGATTGGAATTTTCTTATTGCAATCCTTCAGGCATTCGGTTTTGATGCTCAGGTTTGTAAGATTATCTCTCAACTTGTCTCCTCACCTTTGTTATCTATTTTGGTTAATGGCTCCCCCTCTAATTTCTTCTTCCCCTCGAGAGGACTGAGATAGGGTGACCCCATTTCCCCTATTCTCTTTATCATTCTAGCTGAATGCCTAGGGAGACTAATCCAGAGGAAATATTAGGACAAGAGTCTACAAGGTCTCAAGCCCTCTTCGTTCCCTCTACCTTCACTCACCAACAATTTGTGGATGACACCATCTTGGGGGAGAAGCTTCAATCCGCAAGGCCAAAGTTTTCAAGGGCCTCCTGAACACCTATACTAGGGGTTCAGGCTAGGCTATTAATTGGGAGAAGAGTTCAATTTTCTTCATCAACACCCCTTTGGAGAGACAAAGGAAAATTTCTCGTATCTTTGGAAGCGGCATTGAATCCCTACCCATCAACTATCTTGGCCTGCCCTTGGGTTCCAGACCCCCAGATTCCTTCTGGAATAACATTATAGATAGATTCAACAAAAAACTTGCTGAATGGAAAGGGACCACCCTTAGCCAGGCTGGCAAGTGTACACTAGTGAAATGCATATTCTAGAACCTCCCTACTTATGCATTAATCCTCTTTGGTATCCCTACCAAACATGCAGATAGAATGGAGAAGATTTAGAGGGATTTCCTCTAGACAGGGACTGATGACCACAAGAGATACCATCTTGTTGCATGGGACCTCATTTGCCTCCCAAAATGCCATGGAGGTCTTGGTATCAGAAATATTAAACATCTTAATAATGCCATTTTAGCTAAATAGTTATGGCCTATCTTTCAAAGCACAGGCATTTGGAGGGATATCCTGATTGACAAATATCTAAGAAGGCAGTCTCTCAACTTCTTGATAATTGAGATTGAGATTCCCTAGGGGTCCTATATTTGGAATGGGATCTTGAAGGCTAGACCCCTAGCCAAGTCAAAGGCCAAATAGAAGGTTGGCAAAGGGGATAATATCTTATTTTGGCAAGATAACTGGCCTAGTCAAGGACCTCTTATCCATCATCCTAGTTATGAAAGATGGGCAGAACAATGCATAGGAAGATTTGGCATGCAAGTTAGTGATTACAAAATTGGTCAAGGTTGGCATGACTTGTCTGAGCTATCCTTGGACCTTATCCCTCTGATGATTTTACTGAATGCCACCCCCATCAACAATAATAGGGACACTATCATTTGGGGAGATAACTTGAATGGGCTATACTTTGTTGCCTCTGGCTATTTCTCTATATGGGACATGATGGAGAAGCCAATTTGGGCCAAAGCCTAGATTTCTGGTCTCACTCCCAAAATTAATATCTTTTTTCGGCTCCTTCTGCAAGATAAAATTCTTACCTTGGATAATTTAGCCAAGAGAGGCCAAATAATCTCCAATAGGTGCAACCTCTGCAAGCATAATCTGGAAATGATGAATCACTTATTCATCCATCATCCCTATTCATCCAAGGTGTGGAACCTTCTGACCAAGGATCTTGGTTTTAGTTGGTGCCCCTCAGTTAATATCCAAGACTTCTTTTGCCAGTGGAGAAGCCACCACTCAAATTTGAATACTCAGTTATTCAGCTCTAAACTCTCCCCCACTTTTGCTGGGGAATCTGGAAAGAGCACAACAACAAAATATTTAGAGACAGAGAGGCTCTAGAGTTCATAAATGTAGAGAAAATTGAAGGGCTCATTATGGAGAACTTTGCCATAACAAAGGGAGAAAATATCAAGGAAAGTGGGAATAGTAAAGTTAGGAAAAAAGATAGGGACAAGAGAAGATAAGAAGCTAGATGGTCCTTCCCCCCTAAGGATTGGCACAAAGCCAACTTTGATGGGGCAGCAAAGGGGAACCCCAACCCATTCGGTAGTGGAGGCATCATTAGAAATAATGTGGGAGGAGGAATTACGACTATTTCTTTCCCTCTTGGTCACCAAACTAATCACTTTGCTGAAGCCAGTATGGCTAGATAGATTGTTGAACTGGCCCTAGCTTCCGAGATCAAGTGCCTATGACATGAGGGCAACTCCCTAAACATTATCAACTACATCAAAGGACATGCCACACCCTCCTGGACAATTTTTAATGTCATCAAGCACCTCAAATCTGACTTGGGTAAGTTCAAAAAGACTTTCATCAGCCACGCTTACTGAGAAGCCAACTCGATTGCTGACTGGTTTGCCAATGATGTCATTACTAGAAACTTGGTGATGACATGGAAGAACAGTGACAAAATCTTGGCAGCAGTGATTGAGTTACTCTGACAGGACCAAATCCAGGGTACAAATATAATCCCATTTTAATAATGGAAAGATACACCAAATTGCACGTCGGAAGGGGAGTAATTAGAAGTCATGTAGAGCTCTTTTCAATTCATAATTGCGTATATGAAAGGCATGATTTGAGGGTTGGCATGAACAGAATCACTAAAAAATACAATAAAATTTTTAGTTTTAGCATCCCAAGGAAAACAGAGCTCAACAATTCTACTAACGGAATAGGGTTTTCAGAGCCGAAGGCCACCATGGTTAGGGAAAGGATCAGAAGAGAGCCTTGGGGGGAAACAAATAATTGGAAGGAGAAGGTTTGGCACAAGCTCGAAAAAGGTGGTATCACCAAGTTCATGGAAAAGCTTCACAATTTTGAGACTGGGGTTACCAAGATGATGGTGGAAACATGGAATAATGGGAAAGTCAAAATAGATGGAGTCACCCACCACATCACTGAGGGCCTGATTGTGGAGGTGACAAAAATCCTTCAGGAAGGCATAAAATTCTATAGGGAAAAAAAGATGTCGGCCAATGCTATTAGCAAATTTTTCAAGGACGATGCTGAGAGGAACAAACTTATCAAGGTTGATACTTACTATGAGATGGAATCCATCAAAAAATTATGGACGTATGTTCTCAGGATTCTCATTGAGTATATCACTCTTGACCCTAGGTTCAACAGGATAAGAACACACCATCTTGTGTTGCTAAACCACTTTAGGCATGCTATTAAAATTTCTTTTCCTTTCTATCTTGACACTTCCTTATCTAAGGGTATTGAGGATTTCAAGAGAAAACTTGTCATTAATCCTGCCCTCCATGAAGGCCTTCTCCTCTTGGTTTACTAGTTTTTGAAAACTCAAACCAGGGGAAAATCCCTTGGTAACCTGGGTAATGCTTCAGAGGATACTGCTAGTTTGGACTCTAGGGATGTTCAAGTTGTTAAAACTGAGGATGAGGTAAACTTTGAAGCCATCTCTATTTCCTGCAATCCCCGCCTTCCTAGCAGAAAGAGCTCGAGATGTCTTGCCCCCGTTCTCCCCAAGCCAGAGCCTTAGGAGGAGAAAGAGGATAGTGAGGAAGAAGAGGAGACTAACATTGACTCTGAGGATGAGGACAAGGAGAAGGGGAAGGACATAGTGAAGGATGAGGAGAAGGGGAGGGAAAGAGATAAGGTGGAGGTTTCCCTCGATGTTTCCCTGGGAAACCCCAAGAAAAGAAAAGCCAACCAGGCCCTACTTCAGGAAGACCCCATTGCCATGATCTCTGAGACCCTGGCCCTGACCCGCCCATCTCCCCACTTGATGAGATGATTGAAATTATGGTAGAAAAAAGTGGGGAGGTGATAAGGAAGGATAGGAGGAGGGCATGGACGAATTTTATCATGGTTATTAATAGGTTGGGTATAGTCAGAGAGCTGATGAACATCCAGGTGATGGAGGACCTTGATGGCAGAACCCATTATGATGAGCTAATTGACCCTGCTCTATTGGTCATTTCTGACAAAGCACAAGAAATTGGCTTCAACCTCTTGAAAAATGTGAAGAACAACTTGATAGATAACTTTTGATCTATCAAATGGTTGTTCTAGGAGAACACCAGAAAGAAGATTGATTAGGATGGTATCCAAAAGTACTGCAGTAGTCAGAACTCCAGAGATCAACAAGAGGACAGACTATCCCTGGTTGAACAGAAAGTCTAGAGGTTTAACTACATCCACTAGATTCTAACAAAACAAATTATGGATACTCTGAACACTTTGAACAAGAACATAGTCAACCTAGGGGATACTCTAACGAGAGTTGGCCTCAATGGGAACATGGTGAAGATGACTAATCTAGACATTGGCCAGGAAGAGGTTGCTCTGAAAGTTGTCAGGGACCAGGTGGACTAGGTGGACTAGGAGGATGCCCAAAACAAGAACCAAGAAGGAGCAAATAATCATAAGGATAACGAAGCTGCATAAACTCTACAGGACCTGGATAAGGAGAACCATTAGGTTGTTTCTCTTTTGGTTTTTCTTATAGGGTAAGCAGCTGGCTTTTGCCTCCTGGCCTTTGACCTTTTTTTGGTTTTGGCTTTTTGTAGCAGTTTCATGTTTGTTGGACTTTTTAAATCTCTATATTTATATGTTGTAAAACTTTTGGGTTTCGAGATCCCTGTAAAACCTGTTTTACTTAATCAAAAACATGTTATCATTAGAAATTTTGAAGTAGATGTTAGGATCAACTTTGTTCTTTGAGTATCCTAGTTTGGTGAAGTAGCTATCTATCCTTTCATACCAAGCTCGAGGTGCTTGTTTAAGGCCATAGAGAGATTTCTTGAGTTTACATACATATAGATTCTTAGTTTTTAAACTAAAACCTTCAGGTTGTTCAATATATACTTCTTCATTTAATGACACCATTCAAGAATGTGGTCATGACATCCATTTGATATATCTTCCATCCTTTGGATGCTGTAATTGCAACAATCATTCTTACTGAAGTGTATCAAGCAATCAGAGCAAAGGTTTCCTTATAATCAATACCTACCTTCTTAGAAAAACCTCGAGCAACAAAGGTTGCTTTATGTTTTTCAATACCACCATCTGAAGCATATTTGATTTTGTATAACCAATTTGATGAAACAATTGATTTATCTTTTGGTCTAGGTACAATATTCCAAACATCATTTTGTAATATGGATTGATATTCTTCAATTGTAGTATTTTTCCAAGCTTGACAAGTTAGTGCTTCTTCAACAGTTGATGGTTCAGATTTAGTAAGCTTAGTTACTAGAGTAGCATAAAAAGGTTTGTTTGTAGTTTTCTTGCTTTCCCTAGAAATTTCATTTGGCTCAACATTATTTTATACAATCATTTTCCTTTCCCATAATGGCCTTTTTATTAGAGATGTCTCTATTTTTTGCTTTTGGTAATGATTCATTCTCTTCTGATATGTTCTCCCTTTGAATTTTAATTTGTGGATTTTCATCTAAGTCTATGATGGGCTCATCTTCTGTACTTGTTGATAGTTTTAAAGCTGTGTTTTCTTCAAATATGACATCTCTACTCACTTCAACTGACCTTTTTCCAAGTACATAAACTCTATACCCTTTGGAGTTTTCATTGTACCCAAAAAATATTCCTTTCTTCTTGGATGGTTCTAACTTGGTTCTTTTTTCTTTAGGTATGTGAATGTAAATAGGGCAACCAAATATTCTAAGATGACTTAAGTCAGGTTTAATTCTTGTAAAAACTTCTTTAGGAGTTATGTTTTCTATAATTGAGTGTGGGCATCTATTTTGAATGTATACAATAGTATTGGTGGCCTCCACCCAAAAAGAGAAGTGTAAATTTTGATCATGAAGCATGGTTTTTGCTACTTCAACAATAGTTCTATTTTTTATTTTTGTTACCTCATTTTGTTCAAGATTATAAGATACTGTATACTCCCTCTTAATCCCAACAGAGGTACAAAAGAATTTGAAATTTTTAGAGGTATATTCTCCTCCATTGTCTGATCTTAGAGTTTTAATTCTTTTTTACATTTGATTTTTCATAATTTCTTTGAATTAATTAAATTTTGATAAAACCTCATTTGATTCTTTGACCTTTAAAAAATATATCTAGGTTTTCCTAGAGAAATCATCACTAAATATTATGTAGTAAGAAAATCCTCCTAGAGAAAGGGTTGGCATAGGTCTACATAAGTCAGAGTGAACTAGTTCTAGAACTGATTTAGACTTGTGTTCACTTAGAGGAAAAGGTATTTTTATATTCTTTCCTAGTGCACATCCTTTACAAGTGCCTACATGTTTTGAATTTATGCTAGGTATTCCAGTGGTATTTTTTTCTACATTTGGAAGTAAACTTATTCTAATATGTTTGAGCCTTCTATGCCATACTTCATTAGAATTTGTAACTTTGTGGCTTAGGGATTTCTTTTGAATGTTGCATAGTTTATATAGAGTCCCATCTCCAGTTCCTATGGTTATAGTATTCTTGAGATTAGTGTTTTTAGGCTAGTACAATACTTTGTCTTCATTGAAGGTGACTTGAAACCCTTCATCAACAAGTGTAGAAAATGATACTAGATTTCTTTTTATGCCTGATACAAAAAGAACATCTTTCAATTTAAGTGTAACCCTAGTTCTTAGTTGTATAGAATAGGTCCCAATTTCTTTTACTAGATAGGTGGAGTTGTCTCCGATGGTGACTCCTTCAGTGAGATAATTCCCAAAAGTTTCAAACTTATCTCCGAATCCTGTTATATGTCTAGAAGAACCACTATCTATTATCCATAAATTTTTGTTGGATTTCATCTCACTTGATAGGGCAAAGTAGAATAATACATTTTCATCCTTTTTTATTTCTGCTAAGGAAGCTAGGATTTTTTTTCTCTTTCTGGACAATTTTTGAAAATATGTCCAAATTTCTCACACTTATAACATTGAACTTTGGATAAATCATTTATTTTATAATTATTGTTTCCTTTCCTTTTATCATATTTCTTTCCATTGAATTTCCTCTTCTTCCCTTTTTTGTTGGAGACTAAGAAAAGAGCTTGATTTTGTCCCTCTTGATTTGAAATGATCCCTCTAGAAATTAGTCTTGATTCTTCTAAGGTGCAATAATTTTTTAGTTGATCAAAAGCTGGTATTGATGGTCTACTGACAACCTAGATGAATGCTTCCCAAGACATAGGTAATCCTCTAAGTGCTATTATGGATAGTTCTCGGTCTTCTACTTTTCTTCCAATAGAAGATAGATGATTTTTTTTTATAGAAATCTTTCCAAAGTAGGATGAAATTGACTCTTCTTTATTCATTTTTATATTCATCAGTTGATTTTTTTAATGTAATCAATCTACTTGAGTTGTTGATTTCAAATGTATCCTTAATTGTCTTGAATACCTCAAATGCTTTTTTGAGATTTGAGATGGATGGAAGAATACTATCTTGTACTGAATCAACAATGATTTTTCTGGCTTTATTATTTTGTCTTTTCCAAGTAGCTTTTCTACATCATCTTTAGGTATTGAAATATTTGATTCAATTAATGATTCTAGCTCTAATTATTCAATAATTGTTATAAATTGAATTTTCCACGAGAAGAAATTTTCTACTCCTTCAAGCCTATCCTCTACTCTAATTTTATTTGACATGTTGCTAGTTTTGATTCAAGAATTTAAAGTTGGAAGTCTCTCTACCAATTAGGCTTTGATGCCATGTAAATTTGTATATGATCGTTTATTGGTAGAGACTAACTGAACTATATAATTTTATCCATGTGAGTAATCTTCAATTTAATTATGAATTTATAGATAAGAATATATCTTCCTTATCAATGTCTTAGTACTAATTTAATTTAAGTAGATATATAGAATATGCAGATATGAGTTAAAATGAAATAACAATGCCTTGTTAATAGTTATATTTCATAACTCACAAATGCATCATATATATGTATTAAGGTATGTTTACGTAGCGGTATGACCCTACATAACCACACATTAATGTATAAGTAAAACCTTATAAGAAGCACTGATCAAGTCCTATAATTCTTAATATAAACTCACCCTTAATTAAGGCTAGCGTCTGATTATAGTATCAATTCAAGTTAGAGTAAATACAAGTAATGAACATCATATCACTATTTACTTGATCAATATTTAGAATATAATATACTTGATTGACATTTAGAATATAATGAATTTGATCAACATTCAAAAATTTAATGATAAGGAATATATATATATATATATATATATATATATATATATATATATATATATATATATATATATATATATATATATATATATATATATATATATATATATATATATATATATATATATATATATATATATATATGAGTTTGAGTATGAGTGCATAAGTAAATAATAATATATATAAATCTATACATACATATACATATATATACAAGACACACACACACACACACATACACACATGTATATGTATAATAAAATTTAATATACTAATTTATCATTAGATATATAAAGCACATTTATATTATTTTGCTTCAATTTCCATGAAGCTAATATTCTTAACAACTTTCTTTACTTTATGCCCTTTCTATAGATAGCTAAAAGGGAGGGGGAGTGAATCGATTATCCTTAGGCCATTTTAAACAATTCACCACACTTATACCAACTTTTACTTATCACTAATTCCACTTGATAATCATAGTAAAATTAACCAACCTTATGGAGTAAACAGACTTGCACTTCTTATAGTGAGTATCAACTTCATTACTTGAATTACAAAAATATTGACAGTTTTAACATGTAAATAGAAAATAACATATAAAAAATTCACGCATGTATTAACACCAATATTTTTAATGTGGAAACCCAATTAGGATAAAAACCACTTGGGAATTATCGCCCAAAAATAATTCACTCTTCTAAAGTGAGCTTAGTTAAGAGCCAATCCTGTCAAAGGTTACAAGCACACTTGCTAGGTGTGACCTTGTTAGGGGATTTTCACTAAAGACCACCTAGACCTTTTCCTCCTTCAATGGGTGGGCTCTCTAGAGGACTTACAAATATTCAATGGTATATCACCTTACAAAATGATTTACAAGTAAACACTGTTAAATTCGCTCGGTTAAGAGATTTCTACTATAATAGTTAGAGTAATAGTGAAATGATCTGATATGTATGCAAATCACTTGTTCAGATCTCCATTCTACTTGTATTTTTTCTCTCTAACTGACTATCGCATCAATTCTTTACTTTCCTTCACTCACACTCTAGATCTTCTCAATATGATCACCTTCAACAACTTTGCACCAACTCAACTTGCAAATATACCAACAATATTTGCCTTCTTGCCACTTCCTTATATATATATATATATATATATATATATATATATATATATATTTTCCACTTCTTTTCATCAATTAGGGTTTCACTAAATTAATCTTATCCACAAGATCATCAACCAACTCAGGTTCATTGAATTTGGTGCTAGGTAAAATGTTATTTTAATATTTTCGACCATATCTCTACCTTGGAACTTGAACTTTTCTTGGATCTAAAAATATGTCTCAAATCTTTACCATCAATTCTTACCTTAATTATTTCAGTCATCAATCTTGCTAACTAACTTTTTCCTTATCTTAGAATCTCCTAGAATAATCTAGATCTTTTCTTGAGGTTGTCCTTTACTCAATCTTTCACAAATTGATCTTCCTTTATCAAACTGTGTTCTTTCTTTATTGAACACCTCCATCACTTGGTTAATCTTGTGCTTAGTTAGTGCTAGACTTTTTCAATTAACTCTTTTTCTCGATTAATATTGTTCTTATGTAACTTCCCTCTTTTTCTATCATTTATCGACCAAATTCTCTAGCTTGGTGTAATTCACTCATTGCTTATCTATTCACTCTCCAACTTCATTTCTTCTTTTATCAACCAAAATAACTTGTTCATCATTTCAAAACTTCATGAAACCATGAAAAATAATCCAATCAACATTATACTAGCATAGACCAATTCATCAACTATCCAATTGAGTTCATATACTTGACATCACTTCTAAATCTCATCTTCATACTTTTCCTCCCACTTCTCTATTCAATACCACATCCTTCATATGATTGTAAATTATATGAACTAGTATTGTCAATCATCGTGACATCAATGACAATATAAAAATTGATATAACTCTTCTATATACCCTTTATAGCCCAATTCTGACCTTGGTCTTTATCAACATCAGTTGTCTCCAACTATCTCCCCGTTTGGCATAAATGGAAACACATTATAAAATATGCTATACAATACCTGTTGTCAATCAAGATTTGCGCCTTTAGCAAGATGTAAAATCAAGCTATCCTGTGAAACAACAGAAACTCTCTCGGGTGGTGGGTTGTCCTAAAACGAGAGAAGAATCTCCGAAAGTTAGGCTGGTTCCTAAGTTGTGATCACCTAATCCTATATTGTACTTGAGATAAAGGTAAGAAATGAAAGAATGAACGATTTAAAACTAATCTAAGTGAGGTGATACACCAATGGTTACTAATGCAATTTTGATTACTTTAGCACAAAATATGAAAAAAGATAATTGTTTCACAATATCAGACAATCACGTAATCAGAACAGTGTTTCTATATAAGGATTGGGATCTCCTGCTTTAAAAGGGATACCTAATTTTTCATCAATTTTCTGCAAGAAAGCAATAATCACAAACATAGACCTGCAATCACATGTGTCACGATTCAACTCTGCAACTAGGAATGTAACTATAATGAAGGCGAACACAACATTAAAGCAAGAAATTCACAAAATTGCACAAGAATATATGACAAGGAACCGCTGTATCTCTATAATCAATGCTGAAAGAATCTCTGTCACAAATGCCCTTACAATCAACTCAAAATCTGCAATCTGTAAGAAAAATCTGAATCCGAAAGAAGAGGATTCATAATGAGGTGAAAGTACAATATATAGAAGAATCACCCTAACTCGGATTCCAAACCCATGCCTATGAAAAATCACCAAAAAATGATGAAAACAATGAAAGAGCCTCTGAAAATTGCACTCAACCCCCTGCACAACTGTTGGATAACTCAAAACTGCCTTTAACTTTCCAAAATCATGCACAAAAACTCAAACTCGGATAAACTGAATAACCCTCAAAAATAGCATGTGAAACTGCTTTAAATTATGCAATATATGCATAAAATAAGTCTTCAATCTGAACTGCATGCATAACTGATCATAACTGCCTCATAGACTGCTAAAAATATCATCAAATCACTCACAAATCTGCATGTGAAACCGGAATTGAACTTGGCCTCAATGAATACCCCCTGTTAACTGAACATCCCTTCTAAATATATCTTTCCAACCCTTTCTCCTTGCATTTAGGCACAATAAACTCATATAATTCCCTTTAAATAATTAATAAAATCAATGGCCTTATAATTACGACCACTTGACATATTAATTTTACAATTAAAACTCATTTTATTATATTAATTTAATATTGATGTGTTTATATATATATATTTTTTAAAACACATTAGTATTAATTAATATAATCAAGGGAATATTAAATATATATTTAGAAATAATAATGTGTTATTTTATTTATAGCACATTATTATTATTAAATATATATAAAAAAAGATAAGTTTTTATATATTAATTTTATATATATCAAATGATTATAATGGATATAAAACATTTAATATATATAAGATTAATATTCTTTTGTGTTTTATTTATAATACTAAGTCCATAGCACCTTTTATTTTTAACATTAAAAGTTATGCATGTGGACTTAGTATAATAAATCTTATACACTTGATATTGCATGGACCCGAAATGCATTTAAATGTAGCATATTTGGCTTTTTTGAAATCCTCAAAACGCAAGTTTGGAAAGCTCATTTTCATTTTTTACACTTTGTGTTTCACGTGAGAGCCAAGAAAGAGGGTTTCTCCAAACCCTAGCCGCAACTAATGAAGTCTGCAATTTTCTCATGGATTTGCTGGCTGTTATCTTCATTTTTGGGCATTAACACTCAGGCCAATGGCTCAATGATACAACATTATGAGTATTTAGCGTGCTAAATGGCTCATTTATGAGCTTGCCGTATGATTTCTTCTCCATATGGGTTTTGGAATTTGTTTTCATCGCAGACCTGGGCGTGAGTTTTCAACTTTATTATGGTTCTCCTCTGTTATGAATGCCATATTCTCATTTCCGGGCGTTCATACTTGCCGTGCGCTCCATCGTTGTTGTTGGGGTTTCATCCTTGGCACGAGTTATTGTTTCTATGGACACCATTTCTTGTTGTTACAGGGCAGAAGTTTCTTGCTTGTAAATGGCTCGAATTTGAGCTTTCACTTGCGAGTTTTATTTTGTTGATACCATGAGAGTTTTGGATGGCTGCTGTTAAGGTTATGATGCCATATTTACTGGCTGTATGGAGCTCTTTGCTGGTATGTACTGGTCTCACTTTTATTATTGATTATGTGAGATTTTTCTCTCGATTTCACCATAACTACTGTTGGAATTTTCTTCATTGCATAACTGTTTCCTTTGCTGTAGATAAACATTGCACATGAACCCGTAATGCATTTAAATATGGGTTTTGTTTTGTTGATACCATGAAAGTTTTCCTGTTCTCCTTTATCATGTTGTAGCTTTCAATATGATTTTTTATTCTGATATTTCTTTTAATTCATGGCACTTTTTAAGCTTGTTACTGTTGATAACATAAACAATGATCCTCTTCCATTATGTGCTTCAAGAATTTGCATAAAACATTTCCACCACTAGTCCCTATATTCAGATCCATACATGTTTTTGATGGGTTGATAATTGCCATTTTTGCAATTTGACATTGATTGCAAATTTGATGAATTCCTTGACAGATGTGATCAAGTCATTGCCCTTATTTGATAATTGTATACTTGATTTCCAATGACCAATGTTGTCTGATGCCTTAACATACAAATTCATTGACTCCTTTGGGAATAGGCTTTTGTTTACATGATATACTTCACATTACTTCCAGCTGAACTTTCTCAAACAGAGTCATATTATATTACATATTCAATGTCCATCTTCATTTGCTGGTTTTTTTTATCACTGATTATCATGCTTATTGTTGGAGTATTTGCAATAAATACAGTATGGAAATTTTTGAGCAATTGCAATGTAATCTGCTGCTGATTCTGATTTTCTGGAGCAAAATTGTTGTAGGTTACTGCTGTTCATATTTTTATTCACCTGTGACACCTTTTCCTTCTTTGTATTTGCTGAATATGTATCATTATGTACAAGTGATCTTTCGTGATCAGATTCTTATGTGAAATTCAACTTGCTGATACTCTTTGCTTCATTGTATGTACTGTTGTAGCATATCTGAAAGTGGCTCTCCTTCCATCTGTTGTCTATTTTCATTAAATGCTATCTTCCTTCACATTCAAACCCTGATTTCTTAACTGTCATAGCTGAATATTAGTTACTGTTCCATTCCTCTATAAATCTGATTATTACTTGACGATCATGCAGAATGTGAATAAGATGAATACCATAAATCCTTTTCTCTGATCATAGCAGTTTGATATATCATATATTAACAAAGAAATGTAGCATTAATGTCAATACTCCTGTTTATCTGTATTATATTTTCCTGTAGTGGATGTCCTTTCTTTTCCTATTGATTTGGCACTAATAATTATTTCTTACTGTTCTTGTAATTGATTGCATATGTACTTTCTTTGACATATGCTAAAACGTACTAAGAGATACTTAAAATTCCTTTATCTTTAGACTTGACACGTGACATATCCTCCATGATTTGACCAGAAGGTCCCATACCTAAAACTTATGTATGCCCCCTCGACAGTCTCCTCTCATCCTTTGCTGCTACATGATTCCACCAAAAGGTTCCACACTTGTAATGTTACGCGTGTCTCTTCCATGATCTCCTCAAAGTCTTTTGTCTTTGCCCCGCCTTGATTTGACCATAAAGTTTCGTGCTTGTAACTTATGCACGTCCTTTCTATGATCTCCTCAATGTCTTCAATATCTTCTGTCTTTGCCCGAGCAAACTCAGCCAAAAGGCTTCATGCATGTAACTTATGCATGATCCTTCTATAGCCTCACCAATATCTGTATCTGCACATGGAACAAACTCATTAATAAAAACATGGGTTGTTTTCTTCAGATTTTCCTGCCGCCTTGCCTTTTAGCATAGTTATCTGGATGACCATTTTGTATAAATAGCAGAGTATAGATGATAGGAAAGTCTTCCATTGCTCAGTTCGTATGAACTGATCCATTTCTTTACTCATTTTTTGCAGGTTTTACTCTCGGATGGAGATGCGGGATCAACCCTCCAGCGTTCCACGCAACAACTTTCCATTCAGGCAATGGATGCCTTTTCCTTTCTATCTCTTTTTTAGTACTTTTCTATTTGTACAATGTGTTTAATTCAGATATTTATGTTAGGAGCTGAGAGCACTAGTAATATCTGAATGCATTTTTTTCAAGTACTGTGTAAATATGAACACTTTGTAAAAAAATATATTTTTTGAATACTTGAGTAAAAGTATTATTTTTTTGGTACTTGTATCCTGAAAAAATGGTCAATTCTCTTTCTTATGCTTCCTGTACTTTGTTTGCTGCATTCTTTTCATTCTGTACTATATACTCTCAGCAGCTAAACACATTTGGTCAACAGTTAAAACATAATCAGTTTAGCGTAAAACATAACAATTTAAAAGGTATGTTAAGTTGGTAACAATACCAAACTTCATCATCTCAACAATAATTATCACTTATCATTTGCTAGAAATAAAGATAGTAATTGAGAGGGGAGTGGTGAATCAGCTACCACAAAAATAATTCCTTGTCCCTAGATGTCAAATCAAAATTTTCACTAATAATGCAATACTATCTAGCTCGATTAAAACTAAGTTATTGTTGTCACTTAGTTAACAAAGCATTCTTATAAATATTGATTTGTTTTAACTTTTAGTAGCTTAGTTACAAAAATATAATGCATAAAGAAAATAACATGAACATGGATGACACCAAGATTTAATGTGGAAACCCAATTTTAGAAAACCACCCTGCAACTAGTTACAATATTTTTCACTCTTCTAAAGTGAGTCTTGTTAGGAGCCAACCCTGTTAAATGTTACAAAAGATACTATTAAGTATGACACTGTTAGGAGTGGCCTGGTTAGAGGTCTTGAAACACTTCAATCTTGAAATGTCACCTTGTTAAAGGATTTACAATATGACTATTATGTCAACTCTGTTAAGAGATTTCTTCACTGCTACAATGGTTAGAAGGTAACAATAATTTGTTCTAATTTGTGAAGCAACTTCTTTTGCAAATTTAGATCTTTGTTTTAGCTTGAATTTTGGATCCTTACTAATCATAATATTTTTTGCGTTATCTTGCACACTTTCCTTCTCTACCTTTCCTTTCAATCACATATCCATCTCATTCCATGTATTCTACTTCCACACTTAATCCTCACTAATTGAACTTTCTTATAAATCATAAGCTTTGATAAGTCAACTTGAATATCCTTTCAAATACCAATTAAATATCCAAATAGTTGGCCTAAATCAACTAATTATTAGAAAAGTGTATTCTATTGATACTCGGTCAATATTCAGATTGATCACTTCGTTAACACTAGAAGTCCTTTGATGCTTGACCACTTGGTTAACACTGCAAGCTTGATATCCTTCATTACCCAACTACTTGATTAACACTAAATTTTCTTCATTACCTAAATGCTTGATCGATAATGAATATGCTTGGTTAATATTGACATTTTTGTAACATCAATGACAACATATAATTGAAGAATTGTTTCCAACAATCCCGCTCTTTAGAATTGATGAGAACACAACATGTCAACATTCAATGATAAAAGTATGACCAGTTGGATAATATCCTTAGTTTTATTTTGATTCTCATCAATACTAGCTCCCTTTATGATTCTTCTTGGATTTGTCTCAACTGCTTCCAAATGAATTCCCCCTCTTACATCTGTCACCACTTTGTTGTGTACTTTTATCATCTGAATACTTTCCTTACTAGATACAAAATTCTCTTTGTTCCTCTTTGACATGAACTCTTCCTTTTTGACACTAAACTCTCCATCTTTGACATCAAATGCCAAAGGATAAAAACTTTGAGGTTACTATGTACCTTTTGTACTGATTCATGTGTAATATGCTCTGCATTTCACACCTGGAGTGTGACAATCTGCATCAACTTAATAGATCTTCAATGGAACTTGGTTGATGCATCACTATCTTTGTTGAAAATAGATTGATACAAGTATGATAAATGTGTTTCAATCATTATTTTTTCACTAATAGAAAACTTGCTACTTGCTAGTAAGACAATTACTTATATGATTTAAGTACTATCATTTATTTGATTGATGAAGAGGATTTGATCAAATGAGGCAACAATAGTACATAGAGGAAAGGTTGAGTAATGATAAGAAAAGGAGTACAAGAATCAATTAAGATGGTGATATTATAGTGCATTGATAATCTACTTAAAGTTGTAAAGGTTGGGTACACTGATTAAGTTCAGAAGAACAAGTTAAACAAAGTTTGTTTGCCAAGTTTAACAATCTGCACAGTAGGTGCTGAGCAAAGTTAGTGCAAGCCAAATAAAAAATCAGTTGGAGCTGAGCATAGTCAATTTCAGCATAAGTTGAGTGAAAGAATGTAAGTTGAGTAAAGTTTAGTTGATGCCAAGCACTAGTAAACTTTAGTTCATGCCAAGTTCTTTAATAGAGGATGTCGAGCAACACAGTATGTGTTGAGCATCAGAAGTTGGTTAATGCCAAGTGTCAACATTATGAGAAAGATAGAGAATTCAATGAATCTAAGCTGACAAGTTTGTTTTCTTGGATTGTGTTAATTTTGTGGAAGATAAGGTTGATGATATGGTGGCATAGAATCCATGGTGAACCATTTTGAGGTGAATTTAAAGAGGATTGAAGGAGAATTTTACAGAAGGGAATGAAATGAAATGAGGGGTAGATTCATTGAATCCTACCTAATCCAACCTAACCCTAAAATGGACGATGGAGGATGAATGACAAAATATCTTAATTCTCTATTTATAGAGATGGGTGGTTAGAAGCAAGAGTTGTTATGTGCAATAACCTAAGGAAGACAAGGAGTCTAGGGTATTTGCTTCATTTAGTGACCTAAGTAAAGAGACTACATTGACAAGGAAAACAAGAAGGCTTAAAGGTATGGATTCTTGGAGGGTGAACAAGATATTAGAGCTGAAGAGTATGAAAGCCAAGCAGAATGGAGGACTAAAACAAAGATCTATAATCTACAAATGGAGTTGTAAGTCGTTATCAAATCAAGCCTTACTGTTACTCTCTAATCATTGTACTAGTCTAGGGTAAATCCTTTGGATTAAGGTTGACCTAACAGTAATTTTTAAATCCTTTAACCGGGTGATATTCCAAGTGAATGATCTAAAGTCCTCTAATAAGGGTCACTCCTAACAGGGTGATTGAAATTCTTTAACTGAGTCACATTTAATAGTGTGCATTGTAACCATTAACAGGGTTGGCCTTTCACAGGGCATCACTTTGGAAGAATTAGAATGAGTAGCATGTTACTAGTGATTTTTCCCAAATTGCTTTCCATGTTAAATCATTGTATCAAATATGTTATTAAATCTGTTATGTTTCATGTTTACCTTTCTGCAAATTGATTTAATGGTAACCTACAAATTTAAGTGATTGCATAATCTAATGGATGCATGCATGATGAAAATGTTTTATAGATATGGGTTCACTAAGCTATGAAAAGTTTTATTTGTGTATTTGGATCTTGGATAACTGATTCAAACCCCCTTCTTAGTTATTCTAAAGAATTCCAACAATCTTGTGCTTTAGAGAGCATCAGATAGTGGAATAATCCTTATTTTATCTCTTAGATACATAAATGCATCCTTAGGTAATGCCTTAGTAAATATGTCTTCTATATGCTCTTTGGTGTTCACACATTCCAATCTCACCTCTTTGTCTTGAATTAATTCCCTTAAGGTAATGATACTTGATTGAAATGTGTTTTATCTTTGTGTACATCGCATTTTTTGGATATATTGATTGCACTTGTGTTATTATAGTAGATAACCACTGGTTCCTTGATTTCCTCCTTCATCCCTGACAATAATTGCTTGATCCATATTATGTTACAATAATTGACTGCTACAACAACATACTCTACATCTATTGTTGATTGAGAGATACAATTATACTTCTTTCTTGTCCAAGATACTAATCTCTTTCCAAGAAAGAATGCTCCTCCATTGGTGCTTTTGTTTTTGTCATCAATGCTTCCTGCCCAATCTACATTAGTAAAGGCTCTTAACTCAATATTTACTCCTTTCTTATACCATAAACCATATTCTTTAGTTCCTTTTAGGTACCTCTGAATCCTGTTTACTACCATCATGTGATTTTCTTTAAGATTTGCAGAAAACTTTGCAACTATGCCAACTAACAATGCAATATTAGGTCTGGTGTGTACCACACATTGAAGTTTCCCAATCAATTATTTGTATGTAGTCTAATTTACCTCTTTTGAATCATCATTCTTTGAAAGTTAATGTCCAATAGATATAGGTGTTCCAACTGGTTTGGAGTTTTCCATTCCAAATTCTTTTAATTATCTTGTTTAGTGAACGGTTCCTTCTAAAATACTTTGCTAATACAAACTTGATTCTCTAATGTTCAATATTGTCTACATTCAATGAAGGCTCAACATATTGCTCAATTGTACGTTGTTGTTGCTCGGGTAGTGTGCTTAATGCTCCTTGTACATAGACATACTTCTAATAATCTTCTAATTCTTTCTTTCTATCTTCATTATTATTTTCTACAAACTCATCAATTCTCTTATTTTCACTTTCAACCATTTTTTTAGTAGTAATTTTCAAATATTTATAAGTCTTGAACCTAGTAGAATAACCTAGGAAAATACTTCATTGCCTTTAGAATCAAATTTTTCCATTCCTAGCATCTTTCATAATATATCACCTACACCCAAAGATTTTGAAGTAACTTACATTTGGTGAATGTCCATACCAGAGTTCATAAGTTATTTTGTTTGTACCTTTCTTCAATTATACTCAGTTCAACGTATAGACAACAATGCTAATTTCCTCTCTCTAGTATATCTATACAACCTCCTTAATCAATTATCTTCTAGCACAATCAATAATAGACCTATTTCTTCTTTCAAATATATCAATTTGTTATGGTGTCCTCAATTATCTCTTAATTCCATTCTCATTGCAAAAGATAATAAACTCAACAGAAATGAATTCACCTCCTCTATTAGATCTTAAATGTTTGAATTTCTTACCTATGTATTTCTTAACTCTAGCCTTATACATTTGAATAGTTGAAATGCACCAAATTTTTCTTTCATAAACATAACATACATCATTCTTGAGAATTAATCATCAACAAATAAGATAAAATATTGATCACATAGTAGCTTTGAACTTTCATAGGGCCACATAGATCGATATGAACCAATTCCAACAGATCAATAGATGAGTAAGAATTACTTTTGAAACTTGATTTAGTCATTTTCCCAATTTGACATTTCTTACACATCACTTTATTAGGTTTTTTTAAGCTTAGTAAACTTCTCACTCTTTTATTTCTACTAATCTTGACTAATGTTATCAAAATTTACATGATATAACCTTTTGTGCCATAGCCAAACATCTTCAACTCTTGAAATAAAAATGTATTCTCAATAGAGTCTAGATAAATAAGTTACCTCATGTTAATTCACCAATACTGATCAAATTTCAAGCATCATCATATATCTTCACCTTTCAATTTTGAAGCTCCAATCAATCTCCTGTGTTGTTAAATTGTGCCATACTCAACATATTATATTTTAGTCCTTGTATCCAATATGAATTATCACATCTAATCTTCTAATTCAACATACTAGAGCCTTTTCCTTTTAGATGACATGGGGCATCATTTCTAAGTTTAACAAATCCTCCATCATAATGTTCTACATTATCAAAATTTTTAATATCACCAGTCATGTGATGTGAACAACCACTATCAATAATCCATGTATCATTCTTCCTAACTTGAGAAATGAGGGCCTTTTCTTTTTCATACTATCAATCATTTTTGTCTTCCTACCAAATTGTCATATTTGAATTCAAATAAAATGGGGCACAAAAATACCTTATGCTAAGACCTTAAGTTATATTCTAATTTCTAAGTAACCACACACTTTAATCTTTCCATGGCCCCGCATCTCCCCCATCGTCAGATCTTTTCATGATCCATGACCATCGCTTTGTCACCTTGTAGAAATGATCATTCTTTATTTCATGTGATAGGGTGACATTGTGACATATAATGTGTGGTACTATCTTTCTCATGGATTGAAGAAGAGGTGGATATATTGTTAGACAAGTTGGCATATAGATGATTTCTAATTGGTTCAGATCCCGACATGATCAGTAAATTTGTTGCATGTTTCTGGGTGTTTTTGGGTCATTAGATGAAGAAGGATCAACTTCTCTCATTATGTTGCAATGAAAATTGATTGATCCTTAGATAAAGCGACATAGCAAGGTCTTGATGCATGTCCCTAGTGGGCCCATTCTCTTCAGATCGCAAAAGTTGAAGAGTTAGAGCTATGATAATACGAACACCTTTTTGTGTTATGATCTTAAGACCCAACATAAGATTGTAAAGATAATCAACAAAGTTGCCAATGTTATGTTATTAAGCTATCATAACGTTGTAGGAGTGTATGGTCACGATAGATGATAAAGAAGAATTACGACCTTACAATACATAGCTATTGTAAGATCATAGGTGCAACTACAGTAGTCTTCCAAAGGCATTAAGTAAGGGAATTGTCATGGCATTGTGGCGATCATGGAGATCATAAAGGAACTTCAAAGGAAGGCTGATGTTAAGATAGGTTGACAATCATAATACTATAGAACCTTGGTTAACCAAAGTAAAGGTGTTTCGCTCATCCAAGTTGGAAAAGAACAGGGTCTCTAACCAATAAAATTGCAAGAGAGGTACAAGGTGAGCATTGAATATAATTGATTTGCTGATACATCCAACTTGGTGTGCTGATAGCAAGAAAGGAAAATGACTCTTTAATGGTGGATTGGATTTCTGATCATCTGCAGATTACTTTCAACATCCCCATGCTTAGAAAATGCAAAAGGAACATGTATTCATCACCTAGTTATCCATCTACCCAACTATGCATTGATTGATGTTGTTCCTATCACTTCAAGGTTTGCTCCAATCAGGGTTTCCATGATTTTCATGCCTCTACAAGTGTACCAAAATTAAATCTTTTTTTTGGGTGGTCTTGATTGTCCTTTGAGCACTTAATGACAGTGGTTGTGGAGTAATTTTAGTTAGCAATATCTTAGTTATGCTTGAACTATAAAAGCAAGGTTGTAATTCTTTATTAGGGTTGAATCTTCTCTATTTTTCTCTAATATTTCTCTACAAGTTCATTGTAAATTCCCTTTGCCTCTAGACTTAATGACATCCTACCTTATCTCCTTCACTTGTTGATGTATTGTGCAAGACCTATTTGCCTCTCATTAGTGTATTGTGGATATCTGTAATTTTGCATGACTATATCTCTTTGACCTATGAATGATATATAAGTGAATCTCATCTTCCTTGTGTCTTTTATTTGGGTTTTTTGATCTGCATGTGATTGTTAGATTAAAACAAGTCTGAATGCATATATCTTTTGGTGTCATGATGGTTCAAAAGTGCATGTATGGGTAGAGATTGGTTTGAACACTCTATTTTGGTCCATCACCTCTTTAGAATAGATTAGGTAGTTTGCTTCTATGCATTCCTTCCTTTTCCTCTTCAAGAGTAGTTAAGTTCATCCTAATAGCAAAGAAAACCTACCTTCTCCAGAGACTCAACCTCATAGTTCAAGTCCCATAGCTTGGAGGTTGTTCCAATGTTTTACAAGGTTGTCCTTAGGTAAAAACTTTGTACAAGGGTGCAAAATTTTGTGACAACACATACCTTTCTTCTCCTTCTAAATCATCCTTCATTGAAACATAAACAACTTCCTCACCTTCTTCTTGATCAATAGTTTCAATACTCAATGTCTTTTTTCTCAGCTAGCTAACAATATTTATTTCCTTTGTCTTTGTAGTCTATATTTCCTCGGTTTCTATTCTCCCTTTTGTCATTACTTTAATTCGTGTCTTTGTTAGGATATCTATATGCAATGTGACCATCACTGGTACATCTAAAATAAATTAAAGGTAGTTTACTTTTATACTTTCCTTTGCCTCCCAGTAGCCTCTTCGCAACTAGTGCTTCAAGCTCTTATTGATCATATGATTCGTAATCATTATCATTCTAACTGTGATGGGTTATCTTTTCTTTCCTTGAAGTTACAATAGTTAGAGATGACTTGAAAGAATATTTAATTAGGGTATACAACAATTATCAAATTTATTAAGCTCAAAATTCGTTAGCCTACATACCAAAACATCAAAGTGTAATATCATTTCCAGGTATACATATCAACTCATGAATAGTAGAAACGCTGATAGCATAGATAGGTATTAGAGTTATAAGAACTTTGTTTACCAAAAAAATGTCACTTATGACTCCACCAACTCTTCTGATAGAATTATCCACTTCCTTGATTTGATTACTATATTGCACAATGTTCTCACCTTCTTTTATTATCATGTCATAAAACTTACCTCTAAGACTTTTAGCCTTTTCCCTTAGCATATTTTGATCTCCTCCATGAACAAGTGTGACGTTTTCCCACATCTCCTTACCACTAGCACAATATTTGATATCATTAAATTCATCATTAGTCAGGGAAGAAGCAATCTCTATCATTAGGGAGTTGTATTCTTGTTTTTCTCTCGTCTGCACAATTGTCATAGGTCTAGGGGGTGGTAGTGTGTATTGATTATCTAGGTAGTACAATGCAAAGTCTCCAATTCTAGATAATTACAACCTAATCCTACTTTTCCATGATGGAAATTCTCCTCATTCAAATTTACTACCTCTCTCTTGTACATCTTCAAGTCTTTAGCTTAAGTCTTCCAAATTGTTGGTGTAAATAAGTATTTACTATTTACACTTTACTTAAGTTTACTTAGGTTAATTCATTATTTTATTATATTGCATTATTTTATTATTTATTTAGGTGAGACACTTAGGAGTTTGTGTACTCTCATGAGTTTTCATGTTGACAACACAAAAGTATGCAACTCTAATTCAACACATGGTGTCTACAACACTGGAGTTTGCATCATTCACTGAGTTGTTATGTAGACAACATAGTTATTCACACTCCCATTTTAACACATGTTGTCTACAACATAAATTTGTGTGCTACACCATTGTAGGCTTATCCTTACATCATCACACTTACTGTTGTGCTTAATGGAGGATAATTCATATCCGGTGGACATGTACCTGATTGTATAACATATCATTTTGTTGACTTCTATGCATTCTAGAAGCTCTCCAGAGGCCTTTATATATAGGCACTCCTAGTGTACTTTCATATGGAATATTGAATGAATACATCGTCATTCTGATCACACTCTCTCTTTGGTCTACTATTGTGCTTGTGTTTGAGTTCCTTGGTCTTGGGTGAATTCTACCCTAAGAAAAATTCTTACATGGTATTAGAGCTTGAGGACATTCTCATCACATAGCCATTTGAGACCATTCATGCTTCAACACCTTGACCCAAATCCAAAGAATCTACAAAAATTGGGAGTTTCTAGAGCCAAATCTGACCTCACCATTGCATCCAGAATGTCGATTCGGTGAAGTTTGGCTATAAATTCGCCTATGCTAGACTAAGGTTGATCGTGAGATAAATTATTTTTACAAATCGGCACCCGGAGGCACCAATTTGCAAATGGGTATGATCTATTCGATCTACACATTTCAAATTGTTCTAGATCTATATTTAATTCTTTCTCTGCAATTTTTTTTCAAATTGGTATTTTTCAATTTTTTTTGCCTAGTGGGGCTAGCAGAGAACTTTTTTTTGTAGAATCGGGTAGTCACACCCTAATCTTGCAATTTAGGAGAATATTCCAATTCAATAGGCATCTTCAATACAAATCTAGGTGGTCTACATATTCCAGTCGGCATTAGCAGTTAAATCTGGCACCTAATTCATAATTACCGATAATCAACTGCCTAACCTCCCAGTGACTAGTTCAAATAATCGACGTCCACCGCTTTGTTTCAAACATTGTGGGATCAAAGTTTTTAAAAAGTGCAAAGTCTTTTGCACCCATGAATGTGGGATTTTATTTGAAGTTTTCAAAGATGCAGAAGTTACTTTCGACTCCTACAAAAATAGTTACTAGCCCGCATCTAGCACCCGGTACAGTCAACCCTCTGGCATACAGAAACAGTCACTGACACTGTGAAATTCTTTTTTCGGTGTGACTACATACATTTCTTCAGTGACTAGATTTTGGTGAATCAATTCCTACTAGTAGCTACATTAATTGGTGACAAAACAACATGTCCAGCCATGTGGCCACTTAAACATTGATCGCACCACCCGAACCTGACACATGGACACCAATTTGCCACATTGGATTTGTATAATCAACGACATCCAATCAGACCCTGACACAACAGCCACCATACAGTGACTTAGCAATGCCATGTCAGCTATGACATGCAAGCAGACACATCAATTTTTTTGTACTTGTTTGTACGGTCTGTATGATTCTACACATTGCTGACATTATGATGACATCATCAGAGGCTGAGTTTTTGTTGATGTCATCAATTTTGCAAGCCTAAATTTGATGGATGTTTGACCATCATCATAGGGAAAATTTGAACTGTTGTGATGGCCATATGACCATCAAATTTAACCCCATCTTTTGCTGATGCAACCCCTCTCCAAATTAATTTTTGATTTTGTAGTCCAACTTTGGAAGGCCATATCTCAGTCATCCAGACTCCAAATTAGATGCAATTTTAATTGAAATTGGGTAGAATTTCATCAACGTTTAAGTGGTGCAACTCTTTTTTGGTTTTGGTTTATGAATTTATCAAAATTTGTGTCTTTTGGTGACTGTACCTGTCTAATCCTACATTTTGCAACTTCAATTGCTCTGTATGGGCACATCTAGACTCGAAAATAGGTTTTGTTTTTTTGAAAGTGCATTATTTTTCATCTACTTTCCAATTTGCAAT
This sequence comes from Cupressus sempervirens, assembly GCA_028749045.1. Lineage (NCBI taxonomy): Eukaryota > Viridiplantae > Streptophyta > Pinopsida > Cupressales > Cupressaceae > Cupressus > Cupressus sempervirens. Next base: position 520,725,172 of record CM053793.1, read on the forward strand.
CATATTATAGGGTTGTATGCACAAAAGTGTCACTTTCATAATTAGGTCCTCTTCTATAATGTAATGCTTTGATATATCTTTAGAATTGTTGTATATCTGAGATACATTATAATGTTTCAATTTTGAACTCCATAAGGAGGTTGTAAAAAGAAAAATTAGAAGTCCACTAAGGCCAAAATTGGCAAATGGCCATTGTAATTGCACTACATCTGAAGTGCCCAAAAGCATCTTTTTTGGCAGGGTTTCTTGATTTAGTGAAAGGGGGGGGGGTGTTCTTGGTGTTGTGTTCCTCTTTTTTTTTCAATTTTCTTTCATTTTCTACATCATGGGACATATTAAGTTTCTAAAATTAACTCCACATAACTATGCTACATGGTCCATTAAAATGTGGTGTCATTTAATGCATAAAGGAGTTTCTCAATATGCAGACGGTACCCTTCCTAAACCAACAGGTGATCAAGTATCTACCAGTGAAATCACTGATTGACAAACAATGGATAGGAAAGCCCTAAGTGATATTTGTTTGAGGGTTGATGACAAGATCATGTATTAGATTTAGAAATCTCGTACATCTAAGGAAGCTTGGGATACCCTCCAAAACCTATATGGGAAAGTATTTGAATAGGATGTTTTCAAAATTGAAGATGAGCTTGTCTCGTTAGATCCTAAGTCATTTGATTCCATAAACGATTTCATCATTAAGGTGAATGAACTAAGGACAAAGCTTAATGATTGTGGGAGTCCTATTAAAGATGAAAAATTGATCTATCTCATTCATAACAAGTTGCCATCTGAGTACTCCACATTTGTTTCTACCTATAACACCTCAAAGACTACTTTAGGGTCTGACTATCAGAAAGTCTCTTTTGATGATTATGTTGACTTGTTGGATAAAGAAGAAAAGAAGTTGAAATCAATTGGGATTCTCAATTCACCAAAGTCTAACGCATTGGTGGCCAATAATGAGGGTTATCAACATTTAGTTGGTCAATCTTCAAATAAAGGAAAGGGCAAGAATAAGAAGTGGAAGAACAAATCAGAGGATGCAGAAAGACAACACCACAATCAAATCAACAAGGCAAGTCTTCAAATTCAAATAAGAAGAGATACAATAATAAGGAAAAGAAAAAGTGTTCTTATTGCAAGAAAATGGGTCATGAAGAACATGAGTGTTATCATAAGAAGATTGATGAGTTAACCCCTATCATGAAGAAACATAATGTTTCACTGCCTAATACTTACAAGGAGAAAGGATCTTCTTTAGATTCAAAGGCAAATGGCAAGCACTCATGGAAAATTCAAATTCTTCAATGGAATGGATACTTGACTCCGGTGCCTCATGTCATATGGGTTCTTCAAAAGGAGATTTTTCTTCATTGAAGCAATCAAAGGTACCGCACATCTTTGTAGGAGATGATACAAAAATGGAAGTTGAAGGGAAAGGAAATGTGGAGATGGAAAATAGAGAGTTCAAAGATGTTCTCTATGGTCCAAACCTAAGTTCTAATCTCGTCTCAATTTACCATATCACTCACCTTGGAGATGGTCATAAAGTTGAGTTCCTTCCTAACTTAGTAATAGTGCACAGTCTAAAAGATGATTCAGTGGTTGCAGTGGGGAAAGTTAATCATGACAAAAGGTTGTATTCTTTCTCTCACTTTGTGCCCAAGTCTCCTTCACAAGCTTTGTTGACTCAATCAAATTCACAAATCCAATTATGACGTGGGTGGTTTGGTCATCTTGCCTTCCGCTATCTTTAGCAACTTTTCTCAAACAATATGGTCAAAGGTCTACCTACAAGCAGCTTTTCCAAAGGTGAATGTTCAATAGATTCAATGAATATGCATCTAGAGGAGTAGTTAACTAAAGGGAAGTCTTCAAGAGCACCAATTTTTCTTCAATTGGTTCACATGGTACTAGCAGGTCCTTTTGTAGTGACATCAGTCAGCCAGGGTCGTTACATACTTTCATTGATGAATTTTCAATGTATACTTGGGTCTAATTTCTTCATAATAAGAATGACTTGTTGGACAAGTTTCTAGCCTTCAAGACTCATGTTGAGTAGAAATCAAGGAAAGCCATCAAATTTCTAAGGATGGACAGTGAAATTAGATATGTGAACAAAAGACTTAAAGAATTTTACAAACTTGAGGGAATTGATCTTCAGAGTCCACCAGCATTCAATCCACACAAGACAGATGTTGCAGCATTGAGGATCTGAACTCTTAAGTCTATGGGAAGTTGCATGATAAAAGACAAGTCTCTAGATCTATCAGTTGAAATCAAAGCAATCAATAGTGCCAATCACATACTTAATAGGTCTCCTCATCTTGCCTTAGAAAAACTCCTTTTGAGGTATGGTGTGGTAGAAAACCAGTTGTAACACACTTTAGAGTCTTTAGTTGTCCTACATGGGCAAACAGATCTTCTAGGGGATGCAAGGTACCATCACCTCAGCCTTGTACTTTCATTGAATATGAAGAAGATGTGAAGGCATATAGACTCATGGATCTTGAGGCACATGATATTTTTGTGGAGAAGGATGTACACTTTAAGGAGAGTTGACCCAGTTTGTCCTCTAATCCTCTCTGCACATCATACCTTGTGGAAACTGATAGTGACACCAGCGATAGTGCTTCAACAAAATCATACACGTGGCCTTCTATCGATAGTTGTAGCAAGAGGTCACATCATCAGTATAGTCCACATGCATATAGTGCCACAGTGATAGGTCCAAAAAAGCAAGGTACACCCAATCTTCCAACTTTAGTAAAAGGGGATGACTACATAGCAGCCATTTTAGGTTTGTTTGTGGAGTCATACATAGTGGATTTGGAGGACATCATTGATGATATACATCTTCTCTTTGATGGAGAAGATCCTTCTACAGTTATTGCGAGGGCTCACTCTGACCCTCATGTCCATTTTCTACATGATTGATCCTTACAGGTTGATGTGATTGTGGATACTTATGTACAATAGTTGCAAGAGGTCTCTTTATTAGTTGAGGAGACAATATATTCTTTGGGACAGGTTCTACACTCTTCCTTCATAGGGACAATTAAATAGGTCTTAGAGACATTAGTGATCATCAAGATTCTTTCCACACATAGTGGAAGCATCTCATTAGTACCTAGTGTATTGTTTCTTCCAAAGGGGAGGAACACCATGCACCATTCCTAGATTGGCTTCTATATTGGAGTAGTCACTTGTCAGAATTCTTATTTGAGGGGGGGGGGGGGGGGGGGGGGGGAAGCCTATCTTATCTCTCTTCCTCTTCTCACATTTCTCTATTGTATATACTTGATGTATGTTGTAATGGGGGGGTCTTGATTGCTCCATCCATCCATGCATCTAGTTTTTCATCTCTCTTTTTGGGGTAGGGTTTTTCCCATGAGGTTTTCCCTCTTTTCTTGCTTTATGAGAGATTACGTTTCATTATGTACATGGTTACCTAACATGGGCTAGTAGTCGGGACCCATTATGCATTTCATTCTAGTTCTTGTGAACTTAAGCACATTCCCCTAAGTTGCACTTGGGGGGGAGTGTGTTGGTGTAAATAAGTATTTACTATTTACACTTTACTTAAGTTTACTTAGGTTAATGAATTATTTTATTATTTATTTAGGTGAGACACTTAGGAGTTTATGTACTTTCATGAGTTTTCATGTTGACAACATAGAAGTACGCAACTCTAATTCAACACATGGTTTCTACAACAGTGGAGTTTGCATCATTCACTGAGTTGTCATGTAGAAAACATAGTTATTTGCACTCCCATTTTAGCACATGTTGTCTACAACATAAATTTGCATGCTAAACCATTGTAGGCTTATCCTCACATCATCACACTTACTTCCATGTTTAATGGAGAATAATCCATATCTGGTGGACATGTGCCTAGTTGTATGACATATCATGTTGCTAACTTCTATGCATTCTAAAAATTCTCCAGAGGCCTCTATATATAGGCACTCCTAGTGTACTTTCATATGGAATATTGAATGAATATATTGTCATTCTAATCATACTCTCTCTTTGGATTTTTGTGCTTGTGTTTGAGTTCCTTGGTCTTGGGTGAATTCTACCCTAAGGAAAATTCTTACAGAAACTTGTTCCTGCAAGAACCTTTGCTCTGATACCAATTGTTAGATAGCTGAGAGGGGGGGAGGGTGAATCAATAATCATCAGGCTATTTAAATAAATCATCACACTAATACCAACTTTAACTTATAAAAAATTCCACTCAGTAATCACAATAAACTTAATTAACCTTATGTAGTAACTAAACTTACATTTCCTATATCAAGTATCAGCTTCATTAACTAAATTAGATAAATATAGAAAATTTTAACATGTAAACAAAAAATAACATGTAAAACATTCATGTACACATTAAAACCAATATTTTTAATGTGGAAAACTAGTTAGGGTGAAAACCACTTGGGAATTGTCACCCAAAAATAATTCACTCTTTTGAAGTGAGCCTAGTCAAGAGTCAACCCTAGAGGTTACAAAAACACTTGTTAGATGTGACGTTATTAGGGTATTTTCACCAAAGATCATCAAGAACTTGTTACGATTTAATGAGTGGGCTCTCTAAAGGACTTAATAAACATTAAATGGAATGTCACCTTATGAAAGATTTATAAATAATGACTATTAAGTTCACTTGGTTAAGAGATTTTGTGCTACAATGGTTAGAGAGTAATAGTGAAATGATCTGATAAATATGCAACTCACTTTGCTTGTTTAAATCTCCATTCTACTCATATCTTTTCTCACTAATTGGCCATCACATAAACTCTTTACTTCACTTCAACTCACACTCTATATCTTCATGGTATGATCTCCTTCAACAACTTTGCACCAACTTGACTAGAAAATAGACCGACAACATTTGCCTTCTTGTCTCTTCCTTATATAGATATATTTTTGTTGATTAATCTCATTCCTTAGGGTTTCCTTGAATTAATGTCATCCGCATGATTATCAACCAACTCAAGTTCATTGAATCTGGTGCTAGGTAAAACATTTTTCAAATCTCTCTACCTGTATCTCCACCTTGGAACTTGAACTTTTCTTATATCTCAAAATACATCTCAAGTCTTCACCATTAGATATTTGCCTTAAATACTCCAGCCAATGATCTTGCTAACTAAAATTTTTCTTGTCTTAGAATCTCCTGGAATAGTCTAGATCTTTAAATGATGTTTTCCTTTACTCGATCTTTCACGAACTATTACTCCTTTACCGAACTGTATTCTTCCTTCACCAAACACCTCTGTTACTCAATTAATACCATGTTTGGTTAGTACTAGAATTTTTTGGTTAACTCTTCTTCTCAATTAATATTGTTCTTACTTAACCTTCCTCTTTCTCCTTCATTTATCAGTCACAATCTCTAGCTTGGTGTAACTCACTGATTTACTTATCCTTTTACTCTCCAACTTCATTCCTTGTTTTATTGACCAAACTAACTTACTTCTTCATCATCTCAACACTTCATAAATTTTTTTAAAACAATCAAACCAACATTATACTACCATAGACAAATTCATCAGTTACCTAATTAAGTTCACATTTTTAACATCACTTCTATATCTCATCATCATACTTTTCCTTCCACTTCTCTATTCAATACCACATCCTTCATATTAAGCATTTGAATATCTTTCTCTGGCTAGGTTTTATCCTTGTTGAAGGATTTTTACAAAAACCCTAGGTGTTACAAACCCTTATGTTGACAAAAAAACCCTAAGTCCATAATCATTGCAATCCTTCATTTCTTTTTGGGTCACTCCATTGATGGGCCTTTATAATGTTGGTGAGACCTTTTTATTCCTTTTCCTAGGTGAGATTTTATTTTCTTCTTTTGGTCATTCATTGTTCCTAAGTTTAATGTCATAAGGTTGAAAGGAAATTATTATTTTATTCCCTTGGTACATGTCTATTTTGTCCCTACCATGTGTTGTCCATTCATGTTCTCTCTATGTTTCTATCAACATCATCAAAATGTTGTGAGAATGCATTACATTTCCACTTGTCCCACCCACATAGTTCTTTGTTATGTCTTGAGTTAAATACCTACATGGTCAAACAACCATTACATTCTCATATTTCAACATGATCAAACTTTATTGAATGTGAGAACACAAGATGCATCTATGTGTCTTCGAAGCTCCAACATTTCGATTGGCCTAGTTTATATTGTTCTTGTTTTTTGATTGATTGAAGGTCCTCAAATGTATTCTTAAATGCTTCCATGTGGAAATAATTGGTGGTGAGGATGTTCTAGGTGACTATCCTCCCTAAAAATTGCACCATTGACTAAATTTCAAAAAAAAAACAACACAATGATTTTTTTTGAAAATTTTAGCATCTTACCTTCATGATCTATATATTTTGTGATAAAAAAAAACAATTTTTTTGAGAAAATTTCATTGTGTTTTCGTGAATCTAAAAAAGAAATTAAACTTCAGATGGGAATCTACAATTCTTGTGTTCTCATGTACTGATATACAAGGTCTTTATAGAATGTGAGAATGTGTGATTTTTCCATGTATCATTGGTTCCCAAGATGGATGAGAAGGTGAGTCCTACTGAATTAGATATGTTATACATTTGTATTAGTCTACATTGGATTAATCAGTAGGATGTTAGAAGTTGAGGTTAATAAAGAAGATAAATCTTGTGCAACTAAAGATTCTATATTTCAATATGTGTTGATTTGAAAGGTAATGTTTTAATCTAAGGGTTGAAGGTGTTCAAATGTTAAATAAGTAAAGAAGGATTGATAAATTAAAGATTGATTATAGATCAACAACTGTGATGTTATCACATTTGAAAGTGCTCAATTATTATTTAATGCCAAAACACAAGAGTTGAACATGTCTCCAAGTTTTCTCAAGTGGTCAAGAAAAGTTAGTATGTTTTTGTGGAAATTGGTAAGGTGACATGCTTGGTTGCAATGTGGTCCTAGATGTTGATGATGTTTTCAAATCAGACCAAAGTGCTTGTTGACTGTAAGATGAAGCTGGTAGATGGAAATCAATGGCTAAGATTTAAACTGGGCCATTTTGAACTAATAAGTAGCCATTTTCTAAAGTATATGAAGTAAAGACACACATTTGGCTATTTTTATTGCTTTCTCCACCAATTTAGAGGTTTTTTCTACATGATTTTCTCACTTTCAACAAATATTTCAAGTTCCTTGTGCTTTGGCAATTCTGAAGTGGTGAACTTCTACAAAATTAAGCCTAGTTTTTCTAGAAATTAATAGTCAGTATTGTACCCTAGCTTCATGGTTTCATAATTTATGGTTTCAATTATAGAGAATTGTCAAGGTTTTTTTTTTTGACAATTTCCTAGTTTTGTTGTGATTAAATTGGGACAAAAGGGTTACAAAAGTGTTGATAATTGTAAAATCCACCCATTACCAAGCACTACCTGATATTTTGAACCCTAATTAGTCACCATGCTTCTAAAGACACATTATGGTAAACTAAATTACATTTATAGAGATATTTTTGATGATCTATTGTATCAATTATTAGGGTCTTCTATGGGAAACATTAGTATCATAGATTTATCAAAATGGGGAATGAAGATCTCTCTTAGGCTAAGAGATACATATGGTTGGGTCAAGGATGCAGATATGTCAACTTAACACTTAGATAATTTTAGACAATGGTATGGGTAGGCTAAACTAGATAATATCAAATGGAATTATTGGTTGTGTGATCTTGGTAAGTTTATAGTTCCTACTGTGTTCACAGATGTTGATCTACTCCTTAGTCTAGAATAGAAGTATGATCATGCTACCAAAGATCTTAGAGACATTCAAGGGGATACCATCCTTAAGATTACTATAGATGAAATAAGTAAGATTTTTTAATTGAATGAGGTGTTTCTTGGTCTTGAAGGTATGATATGGAAAGGTTTGACAAGGCTTACACCTATACCCCAAGTGATATAATGCATAAGATTCTTAATGCACATCTAATAGCTATGGGAAAAGTTAAATTGACTACAAGGGACCTTGGAGCTAAGCCTTATTATGTCATATTCTCCAAAAAAATATTAGAGACACACATACCTCATTGTACCAAGTTTTAGGATTGCAAAATACTGGTTTGTTTAATAGGAAGACCCCTACATGTGCATTTAGTTCTAACACCTTGGGTATGTAATCATATATGATTATCCTAATTATCTAGAGGAAAAAATCAATCAAGGGTTCTTTGAATTACATGATGGTCAAACACCTCATTTCATATGGTATTCTCTACTCATGCATATGATTTTGTATAAGAATGTGAATTACTTCATCCAATTCATGACTCTTAACTTGGAGCAAGAGGGTGAAGTTTTACTAGTACAATTGTAGTCTACTATACTCTCTCATAATTGGCCTAACTCAAACTCTATGCTATTTGATACTCTTTTTGCCTCTATGTTAAGAGAGAAGTTAACAATGTGTACTCAAAGAAGCTCAACTGCACTATTAGATTTCTTGAGACCTGTAGATAGGAAATGCCAACCTCTGATTTCTCATACTTGGGAGATATAATCACATACCTTATCGACATTGTTATTATAATTTATGGTTCTTAGCAGAGCCTATTGTCATGACTTACTATGTTACATTGAGGATGGGATATGTGTAGATCATAAGACAAATTGTGAGATACAAGAGAGAGAATTGAGTAAGAAGAGTAAAGGCCACTTGTTCCTAGAGATTACTATTTTCATTAGTTTACTATGGTCAAAGGTGGATGGATTAAAGTTATAGATATTTTTAAGTCATATGGGATTAGAATATGTGTCATTAGAATGTGTGAACCTTCAATCCCATGCATTGCATTACCCTAAAGAAATAATAAGAAATGAGTTTAATGAAAAAGAAAAGGATAGAAAGAGAATAAAATGGTTTGCATATAAGTAAATGCTTGATGAAATTCACAAATTGGATCCAAACTATGACCCACTTTCTTAGTTGAAGTTAGTATCAATTAAAATGAGAACTATCTTTTATTTCTTTAATGATATTTATGCTACTTTGAGAGAAAATTTGGGTAAGTCCAAGGATGTTAAGGTCATTTTTGCTAAACTAGTTGAAAACATCGACAATTCCAAACCTTTAGAAGACATGCATATTCCAAAAAGTGATCATGTATACAAGAGGTCAAGGGATGATGAATATGATGAAAATGGAGAGGCTTATAAGAGAGAGGAAGGAAAGATACCAACAATGTATCAGAGAATGTCATCTACACTATACCTCTAACTAGTATTGTTATAAGAGATCAAGAGACCCATGACCCTCCAAGGAGATCACCATACACCCCCTTTCCCCATCCATCTCCTATCCCAATTATTTTTGAACTTGAACAATAAGTGGAACGCATTCTAGAGGTAGTAATTAAAGTTATTATAGAGGTAGATAAAGAGCAAGGAAAGGTTCAAAGTAAAGACACTAGTAAAGATAGTCCATTGGTACAACTTGTGCCTGATCAAGAAGAAGAGATGGAGGAGGAGGATTTGATCACTATCACTGATGATGAGATGAGGAAAGGGATACATCCAATTCCTATTACATAATGACCTAATTTCACCTCTAAAGAGATCAAAGGTAGATTACATAAAGATCTAAGAAGAGAAACCTATCAAGAATTCATAAGTGGTGAGATCTTTGTCAAGACTATCCCCTTTAAAAATCCATATGGAAGAGACATATACAAGAATATAAAAAAATGTTGGAAGAAAGGAGAATGTAAAAGCCTAATTCTCATTAAGAAAACATCATAACTAAGGTGCAAACTGAAATAAACCAAAGGTTTCAGGGAATCATTCTAGATGAAGGGATAAAATTGGTTCATGATCTAGGAGTTGTGGTCTTACCTCATTTAGATCTTGTAGATATAATGGCATTTGATGGCATTAGGAGAAGGATTATGATACATGGACCAAGCTTGGAGGAGGCAAGTAAAGCTACAAAATGAGTACATTATAGTAGCGATTATGTAACTCTTTCTATATGGTCTCTTTCCCCTTCTAAGAGGGAAAATGAGTTCATTTATGGTGACTTTGAGTTTAAAGAATGTATCATCTTGCAGAGACCATAAGGAAAAGAATGATGATACATGGACCAAAATTAGAGGCAAGTAAAGCTACAAAATGAATACACTATAGCAACAATTATGTAACTCTTTCTATATGGTCTCTTCCCCCTACCAAAAGAGAAAAGGAGTTCATTAATGGGGACTTTGGGTTTAAAGGAAGTATCATCTTGCAGAGAGTTGGTGATGCATATATAAAGGAAGCTACATTTGTGTAGGTGTACAACATTAAAAATTTATCCACAATGTTGTAGATAATATATTACAAGAGATGAAATATATAACTCTCAAATACCAACATATTTTTAAAGAATATGATGTTAAATTCAAGTTATGTATTAATATAAAGACATAGGTTGAATTGTTAAGGAAGAGGGTAGCTAAGTAAGAGGTTTCCATGTTAGGAGAGTTGAATGTGCCAATGTCACAAGATAGTTTACAATTAAGCCTACGATGCAAGATTTGACAACTTCTCCTTTATTCCAAATTGATGATGAAGAAGGTGATGGGGTATCTGAGGCTCTATTACATTACACAATATTTGAGTTAGAAAACGAGGCAAAAAGGGACAAGAGTGAATTTGAAAATGTGAAAATTAACATAGTGCAATCAATTCTTTTCCATTTTCATGAGAAGATAAACATGCAATTATTAGGCACACATGGTTGCTACTCCTTGTTGCATGATGCAATAAATAAGTTTGATAGTGACAAGTAGGTTTTAAGACCACTTTATGACAAGTGGATCCACAGGGAAACAATAATGAAGATGATATTTTTGTCTTCCATGTTTCACATTGAAAGATCAAATAAGATTGTGCCACTTGCCAATATTGTCAAGTATTAACTAATTTTCAAATATTACATGATGATATTAATACAAGTATTATTGAAATCCAAAAGGGTTTTGATGAGTTGGAGGGTACTCTCTTTCCACCTGATGTGAGCTAAATGATAAAACTATTTTAGTTTTGGAGAGACACAAGTTTAGAAAGAATAAATGTTTTAGTTGATCATGTTTGTCAGAGTTTAAATATAAATGATCTTAAATCATGTATAGAAATGTTGATAAATTCTTGGTTGTACTATAAGAAGTTTGAAAAAGAATTTATCTAATGTGTTAGTAGATATATTCCATACAAAAAGGTGGTAGGTCAAGTGATGAGCTTTGATTGGCCAACATAGGAGGACTATGTTGAATGGGTTTTGTTAGACACCATCATGGAGGAGTCATAATCACCTGCCCAAAAAATTTAAAAGAAAAATTAAATCTCCTCAGGAAGTATGAAGGTATCTCAAGAAAAATCGTCATGGGTCTATAAAGTGTCAACATCAACTTCGTATTTGTAACTAATAGAAGAGCATGTCATTTTGATATTGTTGTAACTTTTTATAGTTAAAATATTGTCAAATTATGTTATGACAATTACACTATTGAAGTTGATGAAAGATCAACCCCACAACTCCCAAGAATAACCTACATGCAAGTACCTGACACTGAAAGAGAGAAGAAAAAGCTATGGAGTTTGGAATTTTTAGATCCATAGATGAGACATTCGTGATGAGCAAAAAGATAAATTATTATTAATAAAAAATGAATGAATCAAATATAAATTACAAAGAGAGATCTATCCTTATAAAGGTGGTCCAAACTCTAAAACGTAAAACCTAGGTTGTATTATAATAATTGTTGAAGTTGATGAAAGATCAACCCTACAACTTCCAAGAATCACCTACATGTAAACACCTGTCACAGAAAAAAAGAGAAGCAAAAGCTATGGATGTTGGAATTCCCATATCCATAGATGAGATATTCTTGATGAAAAAAAATAGAAATTGCTATTATCAAAAGTGAAACAATAATTATAAAGAGATCAATTCTTATAAAGAAGATCCAAATCCTAAAAGATAAAACCTAGGTTAAACTATAATAATTAATAAATGAATTAATTGTTAGATGCCTAAAGTTTAGCTTAAGTAGAATAGAGTTAATTAGAAAATATCTAATTACTCTAACACCCTCCTTAAGATAAACTCAGGGAGTTGCTAAATACCTAGAAACTATAATTGAAAATAAATTTGGGTCCCAAGAACAAAACTTGGTGAGGTACCCAAGCACAACCAAATCTTTGGAAAGAGGAGAAATAGAGAAAACCATATGGGAAAAACCCTACTCCAAAAAGTGATGGAAAGAATGGTGAAAGAACTAGTGAAGGAATAAAAAAGTTTCCAGACCAGGGAATGTCCCAGAAGGTAGGAATAAAATATGATCATGTAGAATATCACTCAAGCATGTAGAAGTTGCGAAGCTTTGTTGAAAGTAATTGTTGATATGAAGAATCTCCATTGAAATAGAAACTGACTAGGTAGAGAAGACTATAATCTGCATGAGTGCTCTCAAAAGACACTACTCGAATCAGAGTGCACACAAAGGAAAACAACTAAACTTAAAGATGCATATGGAATAAAACATCGAATCCCAAAGAGTCGATCAATAAAACATGGAATGATGCATCCAAAGTAGGAACACAAAGAAGAGTGTCTATATGGTAAATGATCCATCTGATCAAAATGCATAGGTACCCATCCACTACATCCACCTAGTACATAGGAACAAATATTGAATACATACCCCACTCCATAGAACAAAGGAAGCATAAGAACCAATAGAAGAATCCCCCTAATTCATACAAGGGTGAGGTGACAAGAAACTAGAAAAGTGGGCCAATAGAACTACATGTTAATATTACAAAAGGGAAACTCATTGGACACAGAAAGATGGAAAACAAAGGCAAAACATCAACCCCCCATGGCACTTTAATTAGAGTAGTGCATGTATAATAAGGCACAAGATATAATGAACCTAAGAATAAAATAATATGTACGAGCATCCTCAGATGACATTGCTCAAATCAAAAGGAAAAATAATGAAAAATAACTGAAACAAAAATATAGATAAAGTATGCCACTTTATCTTAGTGTACTTGTAAGAGTGCATACAAATGATGTCTACATAGACTAGAAGAGACATAAGGCTAACACAGTATATAATAAAACCCACAAAGAATAATCTCAAGTAACAAAATCAATTCATAGGCTTGAAAAAACCAAGATATCCATTTTATTTTTCTTTCTTTTAGTATGATAATATATTCTTACCAAAAAAAAGTGACCCCTAGATCCAATACAAAACACCTCTGAAACTAAAACCCTCTAAAAAATGATAGATTTAAAAACCAATCCAAACCTCTCACAAAAAAAATAGGAGCATGAAGACCTCGAGCTCTGATACCATGTTGAAGTTGATGAAAGATCAACCCCACAACTCCCAAGAATCACTTGCATAAAAACACTTGTCACAGAAAGAGAGAAGCAAAAGCTATGGAAGCCAGAATTTTCAAATCCATAGATGATATATTCTTGATGAGAAAAAATAGAAATTTTGATTATCAAAAGTGAATTAATAATTACAAAGAGATCAATCCTTATAAAGGAGATCCAAACTCTAAAAGGTAAAACCTAGGTTGCATTATAATAATTAATAATTAGATGCCTAAAGTTTAGCTTAAGTAGAATAGAGTTAATTATAAAATATTTAATTACTCTAATAATAATAAATAAAATAATTAATTATTAGATGCCTAAAGTTCAATTTAAGTAGAATAGAGTTAATTAGAAAATATATTTACTCTAACACCCCCCCTTAAGATAAACTTAGGGAGTAGCTAAAAACCTAGAAACTACCACTGAAAGTAGATTTGGGTCCCAACAACAAGGCTTGATGACGTACCCAAGCTCAACCAAATCCCTATAAAGAGGAGAAAAGAGAAAAACACAAAAAAAATCATAGTCCAAGAAGAGATGGAAAGAATGCTAAAAGAGCTAGTGAAGGACCAAAGAAACCTCCAAAGTAGAGAATGTCCTAGAAGATAGGAACATAAGATGATCATGAAGAATACCACTAAAGCATGTAGAAGCTGCAAAACTCTATCATAAAGTAACTGCTAATTTGAAGAACCTCCACTCAAAGATATATATATGGAATAAAACACCAAAGCTTGAAGAGTTGATCAATCAAACATGGAAGGATGCAACCAAAGCATGAACAAAAAGAAGAGTGTGTATATGGTAAATGATCCATCTCACTGAAATGCACAGGTATCCAACTACTACATCCACCTAGTACATAAGAACAAATACCAAAGACATAGCTCATTCCATTGAACAAAAGAAGCATGAGAGACAGTAGAAGAAACCCCCCATGAAGACATGTGTAAGGTGACAAGAAACTAGAAATGTGGGCCAAAAGAATTGCATGTATAGGAACCAAGATCAAGATACACAAAAGAATACATTTGTGTGTATTGAAGTGATCAATCTCAAACACGTCATGAGGCTAATGTCATGGATGAAATACTCACTAACAAGGAAAGATGACAAATAAAGACAAAATATCAACCTCCAAAAGCACTTAAATCATATTAGTGCATGGATATAAGGAACAAGATATAATGAATCCCAAAAATACTTAAATTTTTATGACTGTCCTCAAATGACACTACTTGAATTAGAAGGAAAAAACAAGGCAAAACAATTGAAATGAAAATTCAGATGCAATATGGAACTTTATCTTAGTGCATTTGTAAGAATGCATATAATAAATGTATACAAAGATGGGAAGAGACATAAGACTAATACAATAGATAGTACAACCCACAACAAATCATTTGAAGTAACAAAATTGATCTTTAGAATTGAAACAACTAAGATATCCACCTAGATGCAAAAATGTGAAAAATTAAATAGAATGTGCTTAGAGAAGAACCTAGAAAAGAAAAAAATATTATTGTAAAGATCTCTGAAAGACCTTTCCAACGATATAAAGAATTCCCAAATTGAAGATTGGATACTCAAGAGATCTTTCTAGAAATGCAAAATAGAACTCCTAATTTTGACATTAAAAAAAGCTATAAAAAAAGCATCAAAACATAAAAATACATATACCATTAAGACAAGCTCAGAACCATATTTTTAGTGATATCTCATTTGTAAAAAATGGAGTCCATATGCGGAAAATATGAGAAAACATGTGAACATAGGTCTAAACAAAGCCAATAGGGATTGCAAGGTATGTTGATGTTAGCAGGTGATGAGCCCAAATTTGGCAGTCAAATGGTTGTCAAGGAAAAAAATGACTAAAAAATGACCCATGACACTAGAAAACCAACTGCCGAAAAAGGGCTACAGTGACTAGAAAAGCCACCATTAGTTGGAAAATGGAAAACTAAAGGCCGATGGCTAGAAATATAATCTGGTCATTATGCATGAGTGGGTAAAATAATTGCTAAAAAATAAATGGAAAAACTTCCAAATAATCAAGATCCATTAAAAATGGTAAAAAAGGCCATGTAAAATCCATGGTGACCACGTGGCAGAGCTTTCTGAAGGATGAAGGCCGAAAATGGGGCATACTCAGCATGTCTCAACAAAAAAAAAGTGTGTTGATTGATTGTGCATATGAAAGCAAATACTTTAGTGGCAAATCTTTGCCATTTGGCGATCCTGTCTCATGTGTTGATTGCCATTTGGTGAATAGCACATGTAATGTAGGTCAACCATGTCACCGAATATTTATCAGACTTGGGTCCAACGCCTGTGGTAGTCGCCCATTAGTTATCACATGATTGGTCAAAAATATCGGTCCAATCACCAATTGTAATATACATTTTGGATATATTTATTTTAAACATTTCACCATCCTTTGCATGTTGTTTCTTATTGGCTAATGTTCTTTTTCCATTACTACAACCAAATAATTTTCCATTGGGTTGGGCATCCCCTACCATTTTCTCAACATGTGTCAACCACCAGCCCCATTTAGCCAATTGTTTCCTATTGTGGGCTTGCATAGGAAGCTATGTTTCACCTACATTTGACATTCCTGCTTGTTAATCCTGTATAATTCACCAACCTAAATTGGACTATAAGATATTATTATTCTACACAGTTCACTCTTTTCTGGTCTGGAGACTGGCATTTCTTATTAGTGCCAAAGTTTCAGAGTGCTGAGTGCATTGCCCATTGACTCATGGACCGTGGTTTTCATAAAAGGCAAGTGATTTTCAATTTCTTTTTTATGTCAATAGTGGTACTAGTACTGGTTATTTTTTTAGTTTTACTGTTTAGTGTCCACTAGTGACTAGACATCTCACATGCTAAGATAGCCTATAGGTTTTTGAATTTTATTGGGTAGTATTGTAGACTTTAGTACCTATTTTATGAGAATGAATCATATTATTGTTATAATATGGAGTCTAAGTAGTCTACTGTCACTATTCATAGTCTTTGACTCATCACAATTTGAGTCTTTTGTTCAACAACGAAGTTGATTTATTTTTTGTAGCCTTTATCGGTTTGCAATGTCAAACAAGAGGGGTAATAGGGGTTCTAGTAGGATCCTTGAAAGCCAAGAGAGGCAGCCATTACCAAAATGCAGAACCATATTGGTATATTTTGGTGGTGGAAATGTTGGCAACCTAGAAGACTCCCAAGTTAGATCTCTAGTGCTTATTGAAAAAGGAGATTCATCACAAGTTGGAGACCATATTGAAGAAGTTCAAGTTGGTAAACTTGATATTTCAATCAACGATGAACTTGAATATGATTTGGAGGCACTTCCCTTGAGTAGGGAGTCACAAACTGATATTATAGAGTTGGAGTCAGTTAATGACCAGTTGGGTGAGAAAACCAAAAGTGATTCCATAAATCATGTTCATGCACAATAGGGGAAAAGAAAATTGGAATAAAAAAAGATCGATTTTGCTGGGATCTATCCAAAAGGAATCTTCAATTATAATGGGTGCAAAAGTACTAGTTCATTGAACCAGTGGCCAATCCAATTGATGGCGAGCCTCATGTACAATGCAGATGTAAGATTTTCTCAAAGATAACAAAGAAGGAGAAGAGGTTACATCTTAAATTTGATACCATAGAAGTATGTCAGTAAATTTTACAAAAAGGAAACTACAGATGGAGTTGAAGGAGAAGCATTATGCAATAAAAGGTTCCTGTCATGTCCCAAAATTTCTACCCAAATCACTACATATATATATATATATATGTTTTATAGATTGAAATTTAGTTTCTAATTCTAGATCTGCACTAATTGAAATTTGTTATTAAATTTTTGTAGATAGAACTAAATCACTAAGAGAATCCAATTTTGAACCAAAATCATTATGAACATAATTGTACACAAATTTGAGTCAAATCACCAGACATAAACTTAATAAATTTACATTCATATTTCTTTACAACATCACAAGGTTTATTTCCAAAATATTTACTCACTTTCCCATTTCCACCCTGCCATAATGACATCATGGGGTCTTTGTGTTGGTATGTTTATTGTTGTGCCAAAAGCTCAAGCTATCAACAAACATCAAAAACACTAGATTTACCCAAATCCATGAGAGGTAGTTAAGCCATGTTGCAAAACTCGAAGGAGGTGCTGACCACCAAGTAAAAAATCTCCCCCTTAGTACTGATTGAGGGTTCTGCACTAACAGAATGAAGGAGACCTCTTGAGATTCAAACCTGTGACCCAAGGCTCTGATACCAATTGTTTGTATGTTTTCCATTGTGCCAAAAGTTTGAGTTGTTAACGAATGTCACAAACATAGATTTAGCTAGATCCATGAGAGGCAGTTAAGCCATGTCAGGAACCTCAAAGGAGGTGCTAACCACCAAGTCAACACTTTGAACCCTAGGCATACCCTCGGGAAAGGGATCTTTTTGCACCAAAGAAATCAATGGTGTCTTTGTCTCTATTGGAGATCCCTTCATTTACATTTAACTCACAATTACATAATTTTCTTTATGAATAAATAGGATAACAAGGATAAACAAACACTTATCTTCCTCATAAGATCTCTGTGTATAGCCCTCTTGAAACAAGGTCTCATCCTTCTTCACCTCCTTCTCCATCTCCTTCTCCCCTTCACCATCCTACTACTCAAGCTAAAACAAAATTGGCTAACTCCCCATGTCTCTCCCCATGGAGAAAAATGAGTTCCCCTATCTTAAAATCTTCTCCTTCTCCCCATCTCTCAACCTCTTTGGAAATGATGTGAGTGACCTTGGTTTCCTTTCCCCCACTTTCACAATACACAAGAAGATACCCTTGGTTTTTTTTTTTGCTCCCAACTCACACCATACACAAGGAATTACGTTCATTACTCTTTCCCAAGATGTTCCCCATGCCAACCTTTCCAAATTCGACCAACTTGGAAAAGTGAACTTTTGGGTAGTCTCCTAGGTACCTAAGGAAGATCTCTATGCTTAAAAATGACCCTAACCTCAAGGTAAATCATATGGGTCTTGAAATAAGGTTCTAAAATAACTCTAGGAGTCACTTAAGACCTCCTAAACCCTACTTAGGGTTTGCATACAAATTTTACAATATTTTGCCTCATTCAAACTTCTTTGACCATGGGTTTTACCTAGGAGTCCTACATGGCACTATCCTAAGCTTAGGTTATAGTACACTCATCCTCAATAATACATGTCATCTCCCTCATCACACCTTGCACATGGTGTAACCATTGAATTACATAAATACAATTTTCCTAATTCATGTTTGAGGAATTTCCAAGTGATCTCCATGCCGAATCTTGTTATTATGGGCTATTGTAGGTGCACTATGCTCCTCCTTGGTCTTGAGTATTTCCCTGTACATATCAATTAAAACATTAGTATCTCATAAAATATTATACATCATCTACATTTATTATTTAATATCTGAATGCCTACATAAGTATCATTCACTTAGAGTCATAATCAAAATCACATAACGTAAAGCTTAATTTCCTTTTTGGTAGTCACATCATAACGAATGTGTTTATCACTTAAACAATATCTTTTCCATTGAATTACTAATAATACATGATCATCAACATGAGATAAACCAAAGCAATATAAATTGATTTTCTTTGAGATCAATCTAATCAAGAGATTAACATGAATTTGGCAATCTATAAATTAGGTCTAATGCTATCAATTCCACATCAAAACTTATCATGTCGTTAGATAGAGAAGTTCAAATTCTTGTGTTCATTGATCCATAGGTTTAAGGGTTTCCAACCTATTTCTTGCTGCACATAAATGTTTTCCCATAGAATTCATATGGTTAATTAAACTTGTTTAATTTAGCAACAATACATGGAATTACTTTATATAAATCACCAACCAATAGTAAATGATCAATCCTTTCTAGAATTGTATAACCCATATAATGTTCTCTCATGGAGATGTTAATATCGGCCAATATGACCACAACTAATTATATTGTGTTTAAGCAAAGGATCTTACAAGTCCTTAATTGGGCAAGACCTTACATTCCCCTCCCCTAGTCCTTGACTTTCTCTTGGAAGTCACCAGTATGTGAGGCATATAGTCTCCTTTTCTATCCATCAAATTATAATCATGTGAGTGACCATTTCCATATTCACTAATTTACCATTGTAAGTACATACACATTACCATTTATTACATATCCTTAATGGTACATTAATCCAAATTCTCCTTTCAATGAGTCCAAAAGTTAAGGGAAAATACCATAGTATCACATTAGTATTTCAGATTTGCACATCATATAATATGTTTGGATCATTCACTTGATTATCTACTTTAAGTATATTGTAGAAATGAAGAAGTAAAAACTTTCTTTTCATACTTGCATTCCGATAAATTTAAATCTAGCATAATTCCTTAACATGTAACACAATATAGACAAGGATGAAGGTGGAAATGAACAAATGGGTAGAATCCATACTGAAATATGACCACATGTACCTTCCCAAGGCTAAAAATTGGTATATCATCACACACCTTCACAAGGAAATTCCACACAATCTCAAATGCCTTCACAAGGCTTCATCACAACCCTTATGCCCCTTAAGTATAACTCCCCTTATGACCCCCAAGCACAAGTGACATATGGGGCCCATAACACCCATATGGAATCCCTCTCATCTACAAGGAGAGACTCTCCACCCAAATGAATTCCCTATACACCCTTCGTCCAACAAGGAGGAAGGTGGAAATGAACATATGGGGAGAATTCCACTTTGTAGATAGAAACACATGTGTCCACATGGTGACACATAATATCACAAGCCATCATAAGGCTTTTCATTCCCTATCCTTATGACCACCAAGTATAGATCCCCTTATGACCCCCAAAAAATGTGGCATATGGGGCACATACACCCATATGGCATCTCTCTCCATCACAAGGAGAGACTCTCTAGCCAAATGCATTCCCTATGTACCCTTTACCCAATTAAGGGTGAAGGTGGAAATGAACATATGGGGAGAATCCACATTGCTAGTAGCCACGCATACAATTCCACTTACTTTGTGCACCAACACATAGATCACAACACAATTATAAGGCATATAATTTATGCACTATACTAAGAACGAGCACCTCATGATAAATAATTCTTTTACAACATAGAAAGACAAGATATGGGTACCATCTTCACAATCTCATCAAAATTTGTATACTGGATCCATAGTAAATTTAAAATCCAAAGTTATAGATTCATTTTAGAAATCACTCCAAAGAAGAAACAAAGGATCATTTTCCTACTTTACTAATTATTTCTTCTTAACAATTATTGACAATCTTATCCTTTACTTGTAAAGCTATATTCCTATTTGCTAACGTGAAAAATTTAATGCAAAAATGCATTCATTGCCATTCATTTGAATACTTTAATTGCACTCCTTTCTTTCTAGATATCAAGTCTTTTATTTATTTATTTTGATCCGTAATCAAATTTGTAAAATTAGTACACAATTGAACACACGAGATATACACATGCAAAAGAAACATATATACAAAGGAACACGTAATGGCATCTTCCATAATTTCTCATAGCATACTAGAGTTGTTTTCTTCTTCATTAAATCCATAATCTTGTATTCACTTAATCACATACCACATGCACATATTGATCAATATTAACCCAACTATCATCTATTCTCCACTACAAAGAAGATATAGGCTTTGTTGTAGTCATATTAAAATGTCTGAATCAGATATATAAGCATTCTATCAACACGAGATCATTGTGACTTAATTGTATTTCATTTTCTCATAGAATATTTACTAATTTCATTATCTCATGAACTAGTTTACTTCTTATGTCAATGAACCAAAGATATCACAAGGTTTTAACATTTCCAAATAAAATTTCACCTTGTCATCTCTATAAGCATTCCACATTATCAAAAGTATTTTTTTGTTTAAAAATGTTCACATATTCCAATTACATGAAAATTTGAACTCCTTACAACATACATATCATAATAAGAAGGAGCATCTTTTAGGAACTTGCATTACCACATTTACATTTTGGAAAATTTTTTCCATCAATAACATAAGATGATGCAAATAGAAAGTTCAATTTTGCATACACACTTAACATAGATAGTAGAGAAGGTTCACCTATTAACATTGTATATTACTACATTAAACTTTGAGAGTGAAATTTATATATCACTTATATTTAAACATTGCATTCAATTTCCTCTATTTTTCCTTATTATCACCACACTTAGACTCTATTGAAGGTTCTAAGAACATTAAACAATCCAATTCCTATAAGAAGTCCCTTAAAGTATCCTTCAACTAAGAATGACAATTAATAATAATGTCAATTTACTATAGTCTTATTCTTGGGTCTAATTACTTCCTTATCCTTACAAGATCTCGATAAAATATAGGTCAACTCATATACAAATCCAATGTACATTATTCAAAACTTAATACTAGTTTTAAAGCTAATACCCTTTATATTTTCACAAGTACACCTCACAAGCTTTATTTATCTTCCAAATATCATAACTTACTGAGAAAATTAAATGACCCCATTTTTAAATACACTCCTTGAAATTTGATTTCTTACTAGCACATAAAAAGCGCAAAATATCTCATTATCTAAACTTTTAGCATTTCAACTAGAGTTTTCAAGTTTTTCATTGATTTGATAAATTGGTTTTAAGTTTTCAAAGCTAAAGTCAGAAGCATTAACATTTGATATACTCATTTCTCTGTTTAGGTTAAATTATGAGATCCTATATTTACAAATTGCTTGAATCAATATTTCTGTATTACCTTCGTACTAATTTACAAATTATTCATTCCAATACTATTTTTCTCTCTCTCTTTTTTTTTTTTCTCTTTATATTTTCTGAAATAAACATTAGACCTCACTTATAGCTAAGAATTGACCAATTTCAATAGAGGTGAGCACTAAATACCCTATGAATTATCATTGATGAAGATACACATGTTATAAAACTACAACCAATATCGAATAATTCTTTAGTTCATCCTTGTTTTATCAATATTTGAAGTAACAACTTATGTTATTACAGAACACAAAATCTTACCAGGTACACATTGGTGTTTAAATATCCCTATCGTGATAGTGTTACACTTTCATAAACAAATTTCAATTAGACTTATATTGGTAGAGTTTACCACTGATGGACGTTTTAGAATTTACTCAAAATTTTCCATGGTATCCATAGTTCCTAGTATATCGATGTGAAATAAGTTTCTTCATGAATGTGACTTTAGGTCATAATCAAGAAAGAGTCTGATATCCTCATTAATGTTATGATTCACCTATGCCACTTAGGGAATAAAAAAATAGGCTCATATTGGAAGAACATAATATTACTATCATGTCTCAGAATAGTTGAGGTTTCTAAACTATAAGTACTTTAAATGTCCAAATGAGGTCAACTAGTTTAACAAACCTATGAAATCGTAAGACTTGCATCATTTTTGTATCGAAGAAATGGATAAGGGTGATAATCTGTATATAGTTACATCTTAGTACATTTTAGTCGAGCATAATTTTCTCACTAATATTAGTATGCTTCTCTTAGATTCACACATCAAATAATGTCTTGATGAAGCCTTAGCCATAAATAATTACATTGTTTCTTACCATCAAAAT
Organism: Cupressus sempervirens; assembly: GCA_028749045.1. Taxonomy (NCBI): domain Eukaryota; kingdom Viridiplantae; phylum Streptophyta; class Pinopsida; order Cupressales; family Cupressaceae; genus Cupressus; species Cupressus sempervirens. Next base: position 520,748,329 of record CM053793.1, read on the forward strand.
TTGTCTATATTATGTTATATAGACTTCACATTTTATTGATTTTACACCTGTGCTCTTAATTTAATTAAACAAGATTGGTTTGTTATATTTTAAGATTAGTCCTATTCCTACTATTTAAATGTAGGATAAGTGTACATATTAATTAAATGAATCCTTATTAAGAGGATTTTACAACCATTTTTGAATCCAAGTTTTGATTCACATCTTTAGTCTGTTTCAAGGGTCAAAAGGAATTAAAATTTAGATTTTACAATTTCCTCTATATTATGAGGCCTCATTCTAAAAAGGTCACTACATTTCTCATTTAAATAGTTTGTAGTCAACGAATAAGAACCTTTGATATTTGAAAATTGCTTTTCCTTACACACCCACTTAATCAAACTAATTACTTAAATTCAAACATCTACGTGTTTAACTTAGGACATCATGTCCTTTCAACTTTTAAACACTTCTTTATTTGAAATTGATTTTAACTTTACTTAATTATTATCAATTACCTACCATACCAGATTCTATAATTAGTCACCCTCTTTTATATACTTCATAATCCTCATTCAGAATCAATCTAAGTGTTAAATTACTTTTGAGAATAGATGATTAGTTAGAATATCATTACTAGTTCAATTAGTACTTGAAGGAAGTAACAAAGTATTGCCACTTAGCATACTAATGAACTTATACCAAGAGTATACACATTAATCCTCTAACCAAAGATAGGGTTCCACTCCAATTTTGGAGTACTTGTTATAATACTAAACAATAGGGTTTTACCTATCAAAAATATTTTTATTAATTTCAGTAATCACTTAAATGAATATGAGTCTTCAGATAAATATCTAGCGCAATAACCTATCAATAATATAATGAATAGATTGATGACACTTGGTTTAATTCATTTAATTTTGAAGATGCTATTAACTATTGTTGGAATTAAAGATAGAGTAACTGAGAGGGGGGTGAATCAGTTACAAAAATTAATCCACAAATCCCTTAGATGTCTTTAAAGATCTAGTTACTGCATGTACTCGGTAAACAAATGCTGTAACTCGGTAAATTAAACTATCAAGCATTCATGCATGTAACTGAAAATAAAGTGAACACAAGAGACACCAGATTTAACGTGGAAACCCAATATGTGAAAAACCACCAAGTAACTAGTCACCAATTTTTTACTCTTTTGAAGTGAGCCCTGTTAGGAGCCAACCCTTTTTAAGGTTACGATACACACTATTAGGTGTGACCCTGTTAGAGGATTTAATCACGCTATTAGGAGTGGCCTTGCTAGAGGTCTTTAGAACATTTCAATTGAACTGTTACCTTATTAGAGGATTTACAAAATGGTTGTTAAACCAACTCTGTGAAATCATTGGTACAATGGTTAGAAAGCAACAATGAATTGACGTAAACAAGGTGCAACTAAATTTACTAGTTACAGGTCTCTGTTCAGCATCATTAGATCCTCCTTGATCAAATATGACTCTGCTGCTCCTCAATGATCTCTGATCATCCTTCAAATTCGCTTCCACAATAATCAGTCTTCATATCACATTAACTTCTCATACCTCCACACCATACTACCATTTTGAATTTGCAACTTGACCTCTTACTTATACCATTTAGATTGTCAAGTCAACCCATTTACATATTACATTTACCAATAAACCATACATCAGTTGGCTACAGATATTACTCTTGAACAAATAAAAGTTATCTCATAAAATAATGAAATCCTTTGCTGGCCGACCCTGCTCGGTAAATACTGCTTCTAGAAATTTCCTGAGTTAGCCATCTTGACTCAGTGAACATTGCAGTATTCTTAAAATCCTTTGGCTGCCGAGTTTTCTTAGTAAGAACTGAATCCCTCAATAATAACCGCTTCTTCCAAATTACTTTTGATGACCGAGTGAACTCGATAAGAATTGCTTCTTCCAAATTATCTTTGATGATCGAGTGAACTCGGTAAGAACTGAATCCATCACATTTTCTTTGATTATCGAGTGAGCTCGATAAGAACTAAATTTTTTTGATTACCTTGAAAGCTCGGTAAACATTATCATTTGCCTTGTTGACCTTCTGAGCTCAGTAGACACTATCCTTTGCCTTGCTAACCTTCTGAGCTTGGTAGACACTATCCTTTGCCTTGCTGATCTTCTGAGCTTGGTAGATACTATCCTTTGCCTTGCTGACCTTCTGAGATCAGTAGACACTATCTAATGATTGATATGATATTTTTGTGACATCAAAGACAACACACAATTGAACAATTGTATCCAACAATCTCCCTCTTTGGAATTGATGGCAACACAATATGCCATAGCAGAATGTAATTTGAAAACAAGTCTTTTAATGACAAAATAAAAAACTCCCTCTTTCATGATAATCTCTCCCTCTTATAAAAATTCTTATTATTTGCAAATTTTAGAAAGATATGACAGTATATAATAATCTCTCCCTCTTACACAAATTCTTATTATTTGCAAATTTTAGAAAGATATGATAGTATAGTCTCCCTCTTTGACAACACATGCTAAAGACAACTTAAAACAACTGAATAGTATTGTACCTGATGTACTGATTTATATGCAATGTCTTCGTTGGTTTGCTGCATCAACTGATAGATCTTCAATTTTGTTCCTGTTGATGCATCACTAAAACTATATTTTAGTGAGCTTCAGATAGGGGAATGACCCCTAACTTACCTCTTAGATATAAGAATGCATCCTTAGGTAAAGGCTTTGTGAATATGCCAGCAATTTGTTCCTTTGTATGCACATATTCCAATCTTATTTCTTTTTCTTGCACCAATTCTCTAACAAAGTGATATTTTGTGGCAACATGCTTGGTTTTTGAATGCATCATTGGATTCTTGGAGATGTTAATTGCACTTGTGTTATCACAAAACATAACAACTGGTTCTATGATTTATGTTTAAACCACACAATGTTTGAGCAATTTACTGCTGCTGCAACATATTCAGCTTTTTTTGTGGATTGAGAGATACAATTCTGCTTTTTGCTTGTCCAAGAAACCAACCTTTTTCTGAGAAAGAAAGCTCCTCCACTTGTGCTCTTTCTATCATCAATATTTCCTGCCCAATCTGCATCAGTGAACACCTTTAAATCCAATTTTCCTCCAAGTTTATACCATAATCCATAATCTTCAGTTTCTTTTAAGTATCTCATGATCCTTTTGATTGCCATCATGTGATTTTCTTTTGGTTTTGCTGAGAATCTTTCTACAATCCCTACTGCAAGGGCAATGTCTGGGCTTGTGTGCACTACATATTGCAACTTTCCAATCATAGATCTATACAATGTCTAATCCACTTCCTTTGATTCATCATCCTTAGTGAGTTTTAATCTAGTAAACATAGGAGTCCCAACTGGTTTGTAGTCTTCCATACCAAACTTTTTCAGTATCTCCTTGATGCATTTAGATTGAGTGATGTAAATGCCATTCTTATTCTGCTAAATTTGAAGACCAACAAAGAATTTTATATCACCAAACATTGACATTTCAAATTCCTTGTTCATTTGTTCTGAAAATTATTTGCAAAGATCATAATTTCTTGTGAACAAAGTATCATCTACAAATATTTCTGCCAAAACAATCTTATTATCTAGTCCTTCCTTTATGTACAAACTACTGCTGTCATTAGTTCTTTGAAAACCAATATGAATAAGATGGTTATGCAATCTTTCATACCATGCTCTAGGGGCTTGTTTTAGACCATATAATGCTTTATGCAATTTGCAGACCATGTCCTTCTTGTTTGGATCAACAAAACCTTCAGGCTGCTCAATGTAAACCTCTTCCTCCAATATGCCATTGAAAAATGCTGACTTGACATCCATCTGATAAACTTTTTATCCTTTGAATGCAGCATATGCAACTAAGGTTCTAACACCTTCCAATCTTGCAATATGAGCAAAAGTTTCTCCATAGTCTACACCTTCTTCTTGAGAGTATCCTTTGCATACTAGTCTAGATTTTTTCCTTAATACCTTACCATCTTCATTTAGTTTGTTTTTGAATACCCACTTTGTTCCAATCACATTTTTGTCTTTGGGTCTAGGTACAAGAGTCCATGTTTTGTTTTTCTCTATCTGTTCTATTTTTTCATTCATAGCTTCAATCCAACTTTCATTGTCTAGTGCATTTTTGACATTTCTAGGTTCAAAATCAACAAGTAAACAAGTGCCTTTCAACTTACTTCTTGTCATTGTTCCTTCTGATTTATCACCAATGATCTGATCTGGTGCATGATGCTTTCTGACATACTTGGCTAACACGGGCTCCTTGCCTTTTGAATGACTTGCATTGTTATCCTTCTGTGTCTCAACTTTTGGTTCTGATTCTGGTTGCTCGGGCTCGTTGATGCTAACTTGGTAGCTTCTGTTTGCAACTCAGGTTCTTGCAGCTCGGGAGGCATTAGCTCGGTTTGAACTTCCTGTGACTCGGTAACTAAATATTTTGGAGTTGACGATTCCTAAATAATAGGTATACTTGGCATTGTATCAGGTTCAATATAAACGAATCTTTTGTAGTCTTCAGGTTCCTTTTTGCTTTCTTCTTCTGTTCTTTCTGCAAACTCATCAACTTTCACATGTGCACTTTCTATGACTTTGTGAGTAGATAAGTTCAAACATCTATATGCTTTGATTTTTCAAGAGTATCCCAAAAATATTCTTTCATCACTTTTTACATCAAATTTACTTTTTCTAAATTCTTTTAAAATGTAACATTTGCTTCCAAATACTTTTAGATAACTTACATTGGGTTTGTCGCCATACCACAACTCATATGGTGTTTTGAATGAGTCCTTTTTAGCTATACTCGGTTCAAGGTATGAACTGCAGTGCTGATAGCTTCCTTCCAGTATTTGATAGCAATGCCTTTCTCAATCATTAAGGTTCTTGCACAATCCATTATAGATCTATTCCTTCTTTCCGCTATTCCATTTTGTTCTGGAGTTCTAGGTGCTGAAACCTGTCTTTTGATTCCTCTTTCAATACAAAAGTTATTGAACTCATGTGAAATGAATTCACCACCTCTATCAAACCTTAAGCATTTTAGTCTTTTTCTTGTTTCCTTTTCTACTCTAGCCAAATACCATTTGAACTTTTCAAATGCTTTTGATTTCTCTCTAAGGTACATGACAGTCATTATTCTTGAATAATCATCAACAAATAGAATGAAATTTTTTTCACCAGTATAACTTTTAATGCCAATAGGTCCACACAAATCAATATGCACAATTTCTAGAACTTCTTCAGTCTGATAGTTCTTTCTTTTAAAACTAGTCTTTCCCATTTTACCAATTTGACAATTCTTGCATAGACCAACTTCAGGTTTCTTTATGTTAGGAATACCTCTTACTTTCTTGAATTTAGTGATCTTTATTAAGTTGTCAAAATTTACATGACACAACCTTCTATGCCATAACCAGCTTTCTTCAATTTGAGCAATGAAACATGAACATTCACCAAATTCTATATAAAATAAGTTACCTTTTTGTTTGAGTGCCTGATCCAATCAGCTTTCCTTTGCCATCCAACAATCTTGAAGTCTCCATTCATAAATTCTACTTTGAATCCATTATTGAGTAGCTATGCCACACTCAACAAATTGTGCTTTAGTCCTTCTGCCCAATATGCATTATCACATACAAGTTCCTTGGTTAGTGAGATTCTTCCCTTTCCTCTAATAAAACAAGGTTCATTGTTACCAAATCTTACACTGCCACCATCATAGTCTTCAAAATATTCAAACTTAGTTTTATTACTAGTCATGTGATGAGAACAACCACTATCTATGATCCATATATCATTTCTGCTCATATGAGAAATTAGTGCCATTTTCTCATCATTATCAGATTCATCTTTCACAGCAATGTAGACAATTTCATCTTCTTCTTCATCATCAGAATCATTGGAATCTTTAGCCATAAAACATGTTTTCTTACCTTTATCTTTGAATGATTTGAAGTCTTTCTTGCCATTGTACTTGTGACCTTTCTTCTCATCTTTTTTTTGTTTATTTGGGCACCTAGCAGCAATATGTCCAATTTCTTCACAAGAGAAACAAATTAGAGGAACTTTACCTTTGTATTTTCCTTTGCCTCTTGAATATTTTCTTGCTAGTAGAGCTTCAACCACTTCAAGATCATTGTTTGAACTTTGTTTTGATTCTTCATCACTTTTTGATTGTGGTTCCTTCATCTTTTTCCCTTTTTCTTTGAATGAAAGCTTGGCTTCAAATGGTGATTCAACATTCTTGGCTGCTGGAACATAGTTGTCATAGTTGTCTAGCTCAAATGAAGTCAATCTTCCAACTATGGCCTCTAAATTTATTTTATGATTTGCCTCACATCTCCTTTCTTGAATTGCAGAGACTCTGATTGCATAAATAGGAAGTAGGGTTTTAAGAACTTTACTTATAACTATCTCCTCACTGATATCTCCTCCAGATGCTTTGATTGCACTAACACATGCTTTAACTCTTTCAACATACTTTGCAATGTTTTCATCCTCTCTCATCCTCATTTGATCAAATTGCCCTCTCAAACTTTTTGCTTTGGCTCTTCTCACATTATCATCTCCTCCGTAGATTTCTTTCAGCTTGTTCCACATTTCAAAGGTAGTTTTGCAATCCTTGATGTCATCAAATTCTTCATAACTCAAAGCAGATGCTATATCTATCATCGTGTTATTGTGAGTCTTCTTTTCAACAATATCATTGACAGATAATGTACTAGAAGGTTCTTCATATTTTTCATCAAGGTACTACAGCCCTGTATCACCAATAGAAGCTAGATGAAGCCTCATCAATCCTTGCCATGCTGAGAAGTTGTCCCTGTTAAGTCTTAGAATTTTCCTTTTGTAAGACATCTTGATCTTTAGCTTAGATCTTTGAAATCTTTTCTTGTAAGCACCAAAAGCTCTGATACCAATTGTTGGAATTAAAGATAAAGTAATTGAGAGGGGGGGTGAATCAGTTACTCACAAAAATTAATCCACAAATCCCTTAGATGTCTTTAAAGATCTAGTTATTGCATGTACTCAGTAAACAAATGCTGTAACTTGATAAATTAAACTATCAAGCATTCATGCATGTAACTGAAAATAAAGTGAATACAAGAGACACCAGATTTAATGTAGGAACCCAATCTGGGAAAAACCACCAAGTAACTAGTCACCAATTTTTCACTCTTCTGAAGTGAGCCCTGTTAGGAGCCAACCCTGTTAAAGGTTACAATACACACTATTAGACGATTTAATCACCTTGTTAGGAGTGGCCTTGCTAGAGGTGTTTGGAACAATTCAACTGAACTGTTACCTTGTTAGAGGATTTACAAAATGGCTGTTAAACCAACTCTGTTAAGAGATTTGAAATCACTGCTACAATGGTTAGAAAGCAACAATGAATTGACCTGAATAAGATGCAACTGAATTTGCTGGTTACAGGTCTCTGTTCAGCATCATTAGATCCTCCTTGATCAAATATGACTCTGCTGCTCCTTAATGATCTCTGATCATCCTTCAAATTCGCTTCCACAATAATCAGTCTTCATATCACATTAACTTCTCATACCTCCACACCATACTACCATTTTGAATTTGCAACTTGACCTCTTACTTATACCATTTAGATTGTCAAGTCAGCCTATTTACATATTACATTTACCAATAAACCATACATCAGTCAACTACAGATATTACTCTTGAACAAATAAATGTTATCTCATAAAACAATGAAATCCTTTGCTGGCTGACCCTGCTCGGTAAACTTTGCTTCTGGAAATTTCCCGAGTTAACCATCTTGACTCAGTTAACATTACAATATTCTTAAAATCCTTTGGCTACCAAGTTTGCTCAGTAAGAACTGCTTCTTTCAAATTACTTTTGATGACCGAGTGAACTCGATAAGAACTAAATTCATCACATTTTCTTCAATTACTGAGTGAGCTCGGTAACAACTAAATTTCTTTGATTACCTTGAAAGCTTGGCAAACATTGTCCTTTGCCTTGCTGACCTTCAGAGCTCGATAGACACTATCCTTTGCCTTGCTGAACTTCTGAGCTCGGTAGACACTATCCTTTGCCTTGCTGACCTTTTGAGCTCGGTAGACACTATCTTTTGCCTTGCTGACCTTCTGAGCTTGGTAGACACTATCCTTTGCCTTGCTGACCTTCTGAGCTCGGTAGACACTATCTGATGATTGATATGACATTTGTGTGACATCAAAGACAAGACACAATTGAACAATTGTATCCAACAAACTATCTTTTCATCTAACAATATTTTAGTTAGAATGCCTAGTGGTCTTCCATTTATCACATATGTACTACTAGACTTTTATCGTGTACTCGACATCTTTACTATATAGAAAATAGGCAACCGTTAACTAAAAATATGATCCATCAAGGAATGCACTATCTACTATCTTCCAAGCTAGAATGTTTGTATATATGTTCAAAAAGGTTGTCCCTAACCACATTATAAAGATTTTGTTAGAATGTAATGGCCCTTTTTTTATTTTAAAAAACTATCATTGCTTCATCACGAGCTATTACATATTTAATCCAAGTTAAATAACACCAATTTAAAATGACCTATATGCATCACTCATGTTTATACTACAAATATATATCAATAGTTTCCTAATAGGATTCCATGAGGTTCACAATGATTGTTAGATCAATTTAGTTCATGTCACCTTAAATCCAATGTGATATGTAAAATTTTCCCTTTTAATTAGTTCCATAGCCTACAATTTCATTATCCTTTGAGGGTATACACTAGACTCACGACACTAGATTTGACTCTACACCCAAAAGAGAGAATCCTTCCATTTCATTAAACCTATTTAACCCATATGCTCTTAATTATTCACATTCATAAATTTTATTTTATTTTATTTAAAAAAAAATTAATTAATTATATATATATATATAATTCTAATTATTATTATTATTTTTTAATTAATATTTTTTAAAATAATAATAATAATATTTTTTTTCATTTTAACTTTTTTTGTTATTTCTTACATACTGAAATCAACTTAGAATAGCTCAATTTCTACAGAACCACTTAGAGCCAATTTTTGTTTTATACTTTTTTTTATACTAAAAATAACACCCCTAGATTTGTACTCTTGAATCAACATCCACGTACTCAAAGATAAGAAATCACTAACATGGACCATATTGTTCTAGATATGAATATTCATCTCATAGTTTAATATCATGATTAGGATAATAATAAAAATAAGTTATACAAAAAAGAAAAAAAAAATGATGGGAAGGAAGTTTGAACTCTTGACCTCCTACTTTTTCAAGATTTCACCCACTCCATCTAACCATCTTTTCCTAGTTCACTTTATGGTTTGAAAAGCAGAACTGATTGATAAAGGGGTGCCAATCGAAATTGGGTCAAAGAGTCAACATGGGAGTCCCTCCAAAAGTGACTAGAGTTAATTCAAATTAACCCTGGGTTAGTTCATACCAAATTGTTAAACTTAATTCAAATTAGGTTTAGGGCTTCAAAATGCACTTGAAAAGACATCTTAGAACATTCCATTGTCATACCTCTTTTTGGTTTTCAAAACCCTAGCTTCTTCTCCATTTTTTTCTTTTTGTTCTTGTTCTTCCTTGCATACGTATTGTTGCAGGCTGAAGATTGAAGATTGAGCTTTAATGGAGGACTAATGGTGTATGTATTTCAAAAATATAAGGTTGAATGTGTGTATATTCATAAAATACATACATTCATTTGGACTGGAGAATCTAAACAGAGAGCAAAGCCTTTGTTTCAGCGTTAAGATTTTGTGGGTGAATTTATTATTATTATTTAGTTCGCTTGCTCTCTATTATGTCTCGTGTGTAGATGTTTATAGCAGACTCCCTTACCTAGGTGTGTGAATACAGGAAGAGTTAATATTAAGTTTGTTTGGGGAGAGCTGGATTCATTTGTATGTATGAATCAACTTTGCATTTTCTTCCATGCCTTAGAGTTATTTTGCTTGAGGTGGTTGTCATGCATCTACTATTAATGATCTATCTTTCATACTCCTTTATTTCAACTAATGGTGATGGACATTCTTCAACAATTTCCATCGCTATGTGTGACTGATTTTCCACTTTCATCATGTTTCCCTTTTATTTGGACTCTGTAAATTACACTCCTATAAATATGTTTATAGTATGTTTATTGTGTTTGATGGATCCTTAGTATATCCACCATTTTAATTATCTCATATAAAGTTCTCAAGGTACATGCAAGAGATTGTAGTAAAGGCCGTGTCCCTTTTTTTTTGGCATATGCGTATACTTCAATGACTGGCTAAAGGGACAAAATTTCTCGTGGGTTTATGAACCCTTCAAATTCCTTGCCAGTTCTCCAACAATAGAGCTCTATTGTTGTAGCCTTACCAGTGGTAGTTTTGCTACCACGATACCAACTAGGGTTTGGGAGTGGGACATGAGGTTCCCATTGTCCCAATATTTATCCTCAATTTTGTTTTTGAGTTTGGATGGTACATAGTCTATGCATACATTTTAAGAAAGTTTTTCTTAAGTTGATTCATAACCCCATATCAAAAAAAATAAAATAAAAAGTTTATACTTTATTTTATCTGATTACTTGTATATGAATGAATATTTGAAGGGTGAATGATTCATTGGGTTAGCCTTGCTAAGATTGTAAGTAATAGTACCAAAGGTTTTTGTGTCAATATTTTGACATAGTATGATTAACCCACTTAATACAAGTTTGTGCATATCTTAGACATACATGTATATTTATGTACAAGGTGTAATGTATGACATTTATATTTCTGAAAGTTCACATACTTTATTCTACACTTTTACTCATTTTAATATAGCTATAGATGTTGGGACCTAGAATAATATTGCTATCTATATTTTTACACATTTTCTTTTGAACCAAAAGAATACTTGGGTTACAGTGTGTGTTTTTTAAAAAAATATCTTTATTGCACTAATCTTTTTTCTTTTTTCTTTTTCTTTTGTTCATTTATTTTTGGTAGGTCCCACACATCACTTATAGAGGTTATAATCTCTCATAGATCCGTCATGAAGAGAGTAAGGCTAAGCTTTTATTTAGTGGAGATTATACATTTCATGTTGTATGGTACCCATATATGTAAAATATCCATACATGTAAATGTCAAAAGGAAGTCTACTTCAATGCCTAATGGCATGTTAGTTCCTATTTCATAATCAAAGTATATCAATAAGAAATCTAACGACTAATAATAGGTTTATGATTTCTTTATGTTATGTAAATTCCAAAATACCATCATAAATCAGAGTTGACAAGCTTTTCCTAACTTTCAGATCTAAGTTATTTTTATTTTTATTTTTAAAAACATTATATAAAACATTCTATATTAATATTTTATTTTCTCCTTCACAACTAAAGAAATCTACCCTTAGTAGTTTACATAGAAATAAAAAATTTCTAAGGTCTAGTAGATCAAATTACTAATTTACACAACACGTCTAGATAAATCAGTAAATTATATTTTTAATAGCTACTGAATAAATCTTTTCATAACAAGTGACAAATCTACAAACATGATTTTCATTCATCTTTATTCTTAAAAAAAAACTAGAAATGTAATGAGCCTAGGTCGTAGTATTGGAAACCTATGCTCTGATACCAAGTGTCATGTCCCAAAATTTCTACCCAAATCACTATACTTTTTTTTTATAGATTGAAATTTAGTTTCTAATTCTAGATCTGCACTAATTGAAATTTGTTATTGAATTGTTGTACATAGAACTAAATCACTAAGAGAATCCAATTTTCAACCAAAATCATTATGAACATAATTGTACACAAAATTGAGTCAAATAACCAGACATAAACTTAATAAATTTACATTCATATTTCTTTACAACATCACAAGATTTATTTCCAAAATATTTACTCACTTGCCTATTTCCACCTTGCCATAATAACATCATGGGGTCTTTCAACCCTACCCCTACCCCTGGGCAAGGGATCTCTTTGCACCAAGGAAATCAATGGTGTCTTTGTATCTATTGGAGATCCCTTCATTTACATTTAACTCACAATTACATAATTTTCTTTATGAATAAATAAGATAGCAAGGATAAAGAAACATTTATCTTCCTCATAAGCTCTCCATGTGTAACCCTCTTGAAACTAGGCCTCTTCCTTCTTCATCTCCTTCTCCATCTCCTTCTTCCCTTCACCATCCTACTACTCAAGCTGAAACAAAATTGGCTAACTCCCCATGTCTCTCCCCATGGAGAAAATTGAGTTCCCCTATCTTAAAATCTTCTCCTTCCCCCAATCTCTCAACCTCCTTAGAAATGATGTGAGTGGCCTTGGTTTCCTTTCCCCCACTTTCATAATACACAAGAAGATGCCCCTTGGTTTTGTTTTGGCTCCCCACTCACACCATACACAACCTTCATTACCCTTTCCCAAGATGTTCTTCATGCCAACCCTTCCAAATTCGACCAACTTGGAAAACTAAACTTTTGGGTAGTCTCCTAGGTACTTAGGGAAGATCTCTATTCTTAAAAATGACCCTAACTGCAAAGTATATCATATTTGTCTTGAAATAAGTTTCTAAACTAACTCTAGGAGTTACTTAAGACATCCTAAACCCCACTTAGGGTTTGCATACAAATTTTACAATATTTTACCTCATTCAAACTTCTTTGACCATGGGTTTTACCTAGGAGTCCTACATGGCACTATCCTAAGCTTAAGTTATAGTACACTCATCCTCAATAATACATGTCATCTCCCTCATCACATCTTACACATGGTGTAACCATTGAATTACATAAATACAATTTTTCTAATTCATGTTTAAAGAATTTCCAAGTGATCTCCTTCATGTTGAATCCCGTTGTTATGGGCTATTGTAGGCACACTATGCCCCTCCTTGGTCTTGAGTATTGCCTTGTACATATCAATTCAAACATTAGTATCTCACAAAATCTTGTACATCATCTAAATTTATTACTTAATATCTAAATGTCTATAGAAGTATCATTCACTTAGATTCATAATTGAAATCACATAACGCAAAGCTTAATTTCCTTTTTGGTAGTCACCTCATAACAAATGTGTTTATCACTTAGAAGAAATCTATTCCATTGAATTGCTAATAATACATGATCATCAACATGAGATAAACTGAAGCAATATAAAGTGATTTTCTTTAAGATCAATCTAATCAAGATATTAACATGAATATGGCAATCCATAAATTAGGTCTAATGCTATCAATTCCAAATAAAAACTATCATGTCGTCAGATAGATAAGTTCAAATTCTTATATTCATTGATCCATAGGTTTAAGGGTTTCCAACCTATTTCTCGTTGCACATAAATGTTTTCCCATAGAATTCATATGGTTAGTCAAACTTGTTTAATTTAGCAACAATACATGGAATTAATTTATAGAAATCACCAATCAATAGTAAATGATCAATCATTTGTAGAAATGTATAACCCATATAATGTTCTCTCATGGAGATATTAATATCGGCCAATACGACCACATCTAATTATATTGTGTTTAAGCAAAGGATCTTACAAGTCCTTAATTGGGAAGGACCTTACAATTCCATTGAAGATTTCATTGGGATAGCAATGGAAGTGCAAAATATGGGAAAAGTAGTTCAATTAAGTATGGTCTTTTATATTTTGAGTAGAGGATGTCCTATGACAGACTACCCTTCAATTACTATCTTATTGCACTTTTTTAAAATTTTAAACTATTCAAATTGTTGTTGCATAGGTTCAACAATGTACTAAACAAAATTATATCTTACATCTACCTTCTCAACTGACTGACCTTGACAATGGATATTACAAATCATTTCAAGAACACTGGCCCCCACTTCCTTGTTATTGTCCAATCCCAGACAAAATGATAACAAAGAAATAGTATTATGAACCCATGGCACAAAAATATCATACTAATAAGGAGACTTATGGTCTATGTCCAATGTAACACTAGTAGATGACTCTGAGTTTATTAAACCCTTGAAATATGGATCTTGAAAAACTCTTTCTAGTTTTTCATATGCCTATGCTAGTTTATCCAAGTCAATGCGCTCATTAAAGATTTTTAGTTTAACCCTAGCCTTAGGTCTAACCGAGTGAAAAATTCACTCTCATTTATGGATTAAATTTTCTCTTGAGTGTTTTGGTTTATAATTGCCTTTCTATTTTCATCATAATTCTGAGTTCATAGCATTACAATTTTAGGGCAAGGGAATACTTTGGGTATAATGAGGTTTACTAATCCAGTAACCAAAGCAGCTAGTTTATTTGTATGTGCACGAATACTGTTGTTATATTTGTAACAATTTCTTCCCATTTGTGGATCTATCCACTTATTAAACAATGAATGTCTAATCCCCATGATTCCAAAATCTCCATGGATACCAAGGTCAAAAATATCATGACATTCATTGGTGAAACTTGGGGTTTGTAGCACTTGCTTGAGTTCTATAATGTCTTTCTTTTCCTTTATGCTTGCACTCATACTGGAGGTTTTTTGACTTTTTTTGCTTATGCTCGCTATTGGTTATTAGACGAAATTCTTGTTGAAGCCCTATTTAAAAAAAATTGTAAAGTGTAAACCTAAGACAATAAAAATCAAGATTTCTATTACTGCAAATTGTAATGAATTCTTTTTAAAAATTTAAATACCTGAAATTGAAATTCGAGATTTGACAATACTAGTGCTAGTGGATACTCAGATAATTGGTGTTGTCCTGTGATACTCATGTATCACACTTTCGGCCTATAGAACACAAAATGAAATTTAGTTAATCTTTGAAAAGTTGAAATTTGAAAACCCTATCATATAAGACTCTCGACCTGGAGAACTTTCAACTTCATATTCTAAAAACATAAAAGGTAAATAGTTATAAGTTAAAACGTAAGTATTATGTAATTAATGGTTTTAGGTACTTTACTAATACTATGTACAATGTACATGTAAATGACATAGAGACACAATAATTTAGTAATGCATATAACTATAATAATAAAAAGTAAAAATTTATTACATTAATATACATTTGAATTCTGAAATTTGTTCATTTTAAATAAATAAATTAATAAAAATCAAACTTAATTATCAATATGTTTTTCGGGTCAATTTGTGGAATGCTATCACTATTGTCAAGAGTCATCTAGAATCGTGACACCTGTTATAAATGTGTCCTTAACACATGTCACTATTCTAGATGTTTCTTGACAACAATGATAGTGGACCCAAAATTCATCCCAGGCCGTTGGTGTTGATCTGTCTTTTACTTAATAGTCATGACATCGTCAAGTCAAGACTAAGTAATAAATTTTTAAAAGACTAAACATAATTATTATTAATATTAACCAAGTCTTGACACTTAATTGAGCTTTGCAATGATCAGACACATGTCATGATTCTAGATGAATCTAGGCACATGGGAAAATATTCCCCATATTGGCTTGAAATTCATCTCAGGTCATCAATCTTTCTTTTAGTCAACGATCGGGAGTCGGGAGTTGCCGAGTTAGACATAACTATAACTTATAAGAAAGAATCTTTGACTACACATGTCTTGATTTTAGGTAGAAATAGAATTCAACTTCAATCTTTTAAAATTTGGCCTGAAATAGAGACACGGTTGTTGATCTATCATTGATTGAATGGTCCAGACCAAATCATGAATTGTTAAAACTTAAACCTTTCGAATAACTAATATTAATTATTTAAACAAGGTTTCATAGCGACTAAGTTCATGAAAAAAAAATGATAGAATTAGTAAAAAATTTGATTTAATAAAAATATTAGTATGAAAAGAATTTAAATAGCATATTAGTTAATATAGAAAAAAATATTGTTAAATAAATTGTTATTGATTATTATTATTTTATTTTTAAGTTTGAGCATGTCAAAATCATGATGCTAATTTAATTATTTATATAAAATATTATATATATATATAATATAATTTATAATAATTATTATAATAGTTATAATATAATATAAATAAAAGATTTTCTTTTCTATTATAGAAATGATTTTCTTTTCTATCATAAAATTTTTATTGTAAAGATGATATGAAAATTTCAATGAAGATATATTAAATTTTATAAAATAAAATTTCAATGCAAGATATGAAATAATAATGATAATAGTTTAACTTAAATAAAATAATTATATATATATATATATATATAAAATATAATTTATAATAATTATTATAATAGTTATAATATAATATAAATAAAGGATTTTCTTTTCTATTATAGAAATGATTTTCTTTTCTATCATAAAGTTTTTATTGTAAAGATGATATGAAAATTTCAATGAAGATATATTAAATTTTATAAAATAAAATTTCAATGCAAGATATGAAATAATAATGATAATAGTTTAACTTAAGTAAAATAATTAAAATTAAAAAATATAATTACAAATGCTATATTTTTATTCATATTTATTAATTAGTTTCAAAATTAAAATGTAATATAGTTAAATTATCTATAAATTATTAACATATATTGAAAATGTGCATGTGGTAATTGTTTATAAACTATTCTTCATCATTTGAAATATTTCATAATGAAAAAAAAAGTTAGGTGACAAGATAGGTATGAAATAAAAAATTGACACATAAATTATCAAAATTTTGTTTAACTTTGTTAAGGTTATAATCTTTTAGTTTTCTTTGAAATCCGCTGTCATCACTCCATTTGTTTTAACCAATTAGATTAAAGATAAATAGTTTTAGAAATTATGAAACTTAAAAATTGTGCATTTTACTTTATCAAATATTAAAATTTGATATGTAGAAGAAAAATGATGAAAATTGATTGGTTGATGTTCAATAGTTTAATCAATAATTTAAAAAAGTTGATGCCTATAGTACTATAGCCTACGACACAAACTAATTATGATCACCCTATCGTGAACATAGAGTCCAATCTTCAAGCACATTTTTACTATTATACTATATATTGCAATTAATTGAACTATTTGTACATGTAAAAAAATCCAAACGTTGATAAAAAAAATACCAATACTTGAACACATGAAAACTTATAAATGTTACAGAAAAAATAAATAACTTTTTGTCTCAAATAAAAATTAAATATCATAGTTATTTCATATATGTGTGTCACTCAAAACATAATATGCTTAATTAAATAAACATTGATATCTTAGCAATAGTGTACAAATACTACTCTTATGTGTACAACTATTGGGGTAGCAATGTATATGCATAGAGTAAATCATATCAATAATATGTCTCACAAATATAAAAGGTGATTACTAATAAATGTTTTGTATTTTCTTGTAAAATGTGTGAGATTGTCAAAAACTTTCAGTGTTCAACTAATGGTCCCTTAAACCTTTGTGTTAGTTATAGGTTGTATTTTATATAATAACGTGTTATTTTACAACAACAAATAATTTTTTGTTGTTGAAGTATTTATCATTTTGTTATATATAAAAGTTATATATAGGCATCACCTTTTTAAAATTAAGTTTAACTTTAACAAACTATTTATTTATTTATTTAATATTTTAAAATAAATTAATAATAGTTAAAACTATTATAACTAATAATTATTAACTTGTATGGCTTTGGCCCCTGCGTTCATATATTATCAAATTTTACAAGTTTTGAATTTAAAGGACATACATATACATATTACAAATTTACAAGTTTTCATTGGATAATTTTCAATTGAATAATTTTTTACTATAAATTGTTAATCAAATATGAAACCATAAAGGGATTGTTGAAACCCTTTTTTTTGTTTCTAACTTTATAACTATTAATAGTTTATTTTTTATAACAAAGTCGTAGACTAAATGCCAATGCCTAGCCCTGGTAGCTACTCGACCAATACAAGAATTTTGACATTGCCTTCTAAAAATGTTTCCTTAAAAATGTTATGTAGAAGCATTAGAATGTCTACTTGACTACCTCCAAGGTTGAGAAGAGATGCGAGGAAGTGGGAGGTAATATCTATGGACACACTGTACCTCTTATTATTTCTTAAGAATTCATGGTCAAGGACCATGAATAAAGCATGGCGGATAAAAGGACCTTGGGCATCTTGCTTGCAAACCATGGTAAGGACATCATGAGGAATATTGCCCAAAAAGGGCTTTTGTAGAGCCATTGTAGTGCATTTTAGGTGAATTGGCGTATCCATGACTAAGATTCAAGAAACTTTGCAAACCAAATTCAGATTCAAGAATTTGAAAAATGATAATGGAAGAGGAATTGAAGAGGTTATTTAATGGTAGTTGCATTAAATTTGTTGTCATTCACAATCTTTCATATCTTATTTTTTCGTATTCCTATTAATTTTCAAGTGTGTGAAATGTACTCGCATTAATGTCAGAAAATCAAAAGTGCATGCCAAGATGCCTGTAAATGGAATGTAATAATTGTAATTGTCAGTATCACATTTATGATTTTAATCTTGATGTGATGTTCACTACATTGGGTACATTCTAGTTTATGGTTTCCCAAAACTTTCCACGTGTCTCCATTTCGAAGAATTTAATGCAACTCCAAGTCTTTTCAAGCGAGTGGCCCCAAAATGCATCTTCTATTGTTGATCTCTAATTAATCAACGGTGGATAAAACTATTGTATTAACAATATAAAAGTGACGATAGCTAACTTGGTAATAGTGACATTGACATAATGAGGTTACTACATTATTAATAATAGACCTAAGACAATACACAAGTTGAAACTTGAAGTGACTACTCAGTAGTCAGTACAGTCACTAGCAAATACATGTGCAAATTGGCTTTTAGATTAAACAATTTTTCAGCTTACCACTAAAGATTAGCCAAGACCATTATTATTCATTTTCCTACAAAACAAGTAATTCACCTCTAACATTATTAATTCACTTTTGGCAAGGGAAAAAATAGCCATCATTTATTTATTTGTCAGCAAGAAAAAATATTAATTTGCCACATTCAAAATGATTTTTGCTAGGGCAAGAAAAAAATCGCCAACATATAATATTTTATTTCCCTATATGGAACAAAACAATCGCCCTTGACATTAAAATTTTCTTACCCACAAAATGTTGGATTCGCCAGCATTTTAGGCATTTTCTTCGAGAGGGGTTTCTTAAAGTTATCACTATATAAGGGTGGGGCCCAAGGAGCACACTCATGTTACACAATAAAAAATGCCATGAAATGCCAAAAAACCCACACACAATGCCAAAATCAATGCCCAAACCATCATTTGAATCCACATGTGGGAAAAAAGGAGTCTAGATTCCAAAGCTTGTGGCCAACATAATTAGCTCGCAAGTCACAATCAGTCCTTTGTACGTGCTAAGAGCTAGGTCACCTCTAACAAATGTGTTAACCAAGGGATGAACATGTAATGCATGCACAACCACCACATGCACCCACTGGGAATTTGCAAAATTGGTAGATCATGCACAACCCACATAGACTAGAATTACATGCCAAATAAAATCGCTGATAGCATTCATTTTCTATGCACTAATAGAAAAAGAGTCTTTGATTCCATTATTGCACACAAACCAAGTAACACGGGTGTGCTTATTCCAAAAAAACACAGGCATTGCAAGTTTCAAATAATAACAAGGGCATGACTTAAGGAAGGCCTTGACACCCGCTAATAAGGGTCATGTCAGAAGCACATAGGTACAAGGGTAGAAGGGGACACTATATCTATGGAGGAGGCACTACTATGTAGGAAAACTAAGGAGCATTGACCTTCTTTTAGCGTACAAGAACCAAAAACATGGCGCAAGATCCTCATTTGCCCAGTCATATACGTTATCTTCAAAGACTTTTGTTCCCCCATAAACAAATATCCTTCCTTAATAAAAGACATAATTGCATTTTACTTAAACACTTTTTACAAAATATGGTATTTGTAAAAAAAATAATTCTTTTTTTTAATAAAATAAAAAATTGCCGCCTTAATTTTCGAGCCTAAGGTCGTATGACCTGGCTAATTATTTTTTGGCTTAGAATGCAACAATATCCAAATTGAAATTATTTTATATGGAAATAGGGCTTTTTGAGTGCTTTGAGCTCAATGATGATGTCCGTTTGGGCTCAAAGTACTCCAAAAAATAGGTCCCCCTCATATCCAATACAAAATACTTCTAAAAATTGAAATCCTCTGAAAGAGAAAACACATATCTGAAAATCAAGAAAAACCTCTAATAAATAGAATAGGGGCATGAAGAACTGGAGCTTTGATGCCATGTTAAAGTTGATGAAAGATCAATCCCATAGCTCCCAGGGATCACCTGCATGCAAAAAATTGTCATAGAAAGAGAGGAGTAAAAGATTTTGAGGCCAAAATTTTGAGATCCACAGATGAGACATTCTTGATGAGAACAAAGATAAATTTCTATTAATAAAAAATGAATGAATGGTATGTAAATTACAAAGAGGGATCTATCATTATAAAGGAGATTGAAACCCTAAAAGGTAAAACCTAGATTGCATTATAACAATTAATATAAGAATTAATTATTAGATGCCAAAATTTTAGCTTAAGTAGAATAGAGTTAATTAGAAATATATATTTACTCTAGCATAGACTAACTCATTACCCAAAGTTTGTTGCAGTCCTTCATTGCAAAAGGATTTCCAGTGCATGAGGTGAGGGTTTGAATTTTTATATTTTAAATGGAGTTTCTTAAGTCTTATTAGTCCAGTGTGTTAATTTTTTGTATTGTTTGAATGTGATGTTGGCTAGTTAATACAAGGAATAGTCAGTGTGCTTCATAATTCATTGGTCTTGAGTCAATGTGATATACCTCAATTTTACTTCCATTTTAAATATTAATACAAATTACAAAAGGACACTTCCTAAATTATTCTTCTGCATCTTATGTACTAGCGTATTTCTAATTTTCCTAAACAAGTTTTAGGTTATTTGGTTGTATTTAATTAAGAATGCATATCACTTTACTCATTAAATTCAATTCAATTAATTGAATAAATGCTTTATTTAAAATTGATAAATGCATTTAGTACTGGATTGAATCTAATAAGTTGGAAGAAATTGGGATTTGTTTTGATATATTTACTTATAAAGTAAGGAAATAGATCCATCCTTTGTGTCAGTATTTTTGGGATGTGATATTGATTCTATGCACAATTTGGAATAGGCATTGGTTAGAAGTTGGCATGTCGTCTAGGGGTGTTATGTTTACAAAATAAATTTTGAATAGTCAATTTCCTAATGTTTTTATGTTGTAAAAAAGTTGAAAGAGATCTTATGATTTTTGTTTTAATTTTTAAGTTCAAGATAACTTGAAGAGTAGGAGGTATGTCATAGTTATCTTGTTAAGTTGGCCCAAGTCCATATCAATATTGATTATAGGAAATAGCTAACCCTTAGAGAATTTGTATGGTAACTTGGTGCTTTCAAACCTATCAATCAGGAGCCAACAACGTGGAACATTGAGAATTATATAATTTCCATATTACATTACTTGTAGCTCTCAAATATAAGGCAAAAAAATGAATATTGAAAAGTGGAATGAAAAAGAAAAAATTTGATGTTTAGATCATTGACTCTGATCCTCACCACTCTACACAATGAACTCCCTCAAGTTGAATAATTCACCAACTAGGGGAGAGGACCCAGTACTTGAACAGGTTCCAATAGTTGTGATAGGAGTTGCTGACTTGCTACCTCCACTTATTGACTTAATGTAAGCTCTAAAATATTTAATAATTTTGAATGTGCATATTTAATTCAAATTTTCATAATTAACTCCTTATTTTAATATAACATTTAATGATAGAAAGATCATAATATGAATAATAAACTAAGATAAACCTTTTAAATGCTTAGAGATAAAGAAAAGCAAGAATATGAACTCTTATATATAAGATCTTGTAGCATAATAATTTTGTAATTTGTGCATGCAAGATCATATAGGCTATACTATCTTAGGTATAAAGAGAAGAAACTAATCAAGGATGGATATCCTCAGACTAGGAAGATATATAACACAATTGGATCTAAACATAAACTAGCAACAAGGATAACTCGGGTAAGAAAAACTTAAACATAATAGTCAAGGCTCAAAAGAGGGGATACAAAGATGTCAATAAATGCTAGGATCAAGAAGGAAAAAATGAGATTGGATAGAGGAGGTTAAGGAACCATAAGCAAAAGGAAATAAAAAAAAGACGAGGATCTATGCAAACCAAGAGAAAAAAAAAGATGGGGGCCCAATCTACCGGTCAAGGGAACACAAACAAGAAAAAAGATAGAGACACAATCCTCAAAGATTAATAATTACCTCTCTAACAATAATATATGACCAAAGTGGGGACATGATCAGTGTTGCAAATGTTATATTCTAATAATAAATCATTTTTGTAGGAGTGATTATGCAAGATATAACATAGCCAAAAGGGATCCAAAGCCAAAACAAGAGTAAAGAAGGAGGACAAAACAAGAGAAGAAGATACTAAGAGGATCAAAAATTAATATAAATACAGGTGGATATTTTTATGTTTGAGTTTGTATCATTTTCATAGGTTGTCCAAGGCAAAATATCCACCTAATAGGATACTGAGATAAATAGATCTTTATGAGGATAATGAAAGAGAAGGGGTTCAAAAGTCAACTAAATAACATCCAAACAACCAAAAAAGGAAAGGACATAGAGACAGAAAAGGAAGGTAAAAGGAAGAAGAAAGAAAGCACATTGCATGGTCAATATTGACTCTATGCACAATTTGGAATAGGCATTGTCAGAAGTTGGTACGTCATCAAAGGTTGTCATTTTTACACAATAAATTTTGAATAGTCAATTTACTTATGTTTTTACATTGTAAAGAACTTAAAAGAGATCTTAGGCTTTGCTTATTAATTTTTAAGTTCAAAATAACTTGAAGAGTAGGAGGTATGTCATAGTAATCTTGTTAAGTTGGCATAGGCCTATATCAATGTTGATTATAGGAAACAACTAACCTTTAGATACTTTGTACTTTTAAACCTATCAATTAGGAGCCAACATTGTGGAGCATTGAGAAATATATAATTACCATATTGCATTCATTATTAAGCTCTAGAATATTAAAAAAAAATTGATTGTGCATATTTAAATCAAATAATGATCATAACTCCTTATTTTAATCTAAAATTTAACTATAGAAAGAAAATAATAATGAATAAAAAATTGAGATAGACCTTTTAAATGCTTAGAGATATAAAATTGAAAGAATAGGAATTCTTATATATAAGATCTTGTAGCATGATTATCTTGTAATTTGTGTATACAAGATTATATAGGCTACACTATCTTAGGTATAAAGAGAAGAAACTAATCAAGGATGGATATCCTCAGAGTAAGAAAATATATAACACAATTGAATGTAAACATAAATTGAAAACAAGGATAAATCAAGTAAGAAAAACATAAACATAATAGTCAAAGCTCAAAAGAGGGGATACAAGGATGACAAGAAATGATAGAATAGAGAGGTTAAAAATGAGATTGGATAGAGGAGGGTAAGGAACCATAAGTAAAAGGAAATAAAAGAGAGACAACGATCTATGTGGACTAGGAGAAAAAATGAAGATGGAAAGGCTAATCTATCGGTCAAGGGAACACAAACAAGAAAAAAAAGACATAACTCTCAAACATGAACATTTGCCTATCAAACAATAAGATATGAGCAAAGGGGGGACATGATTGGTGTTGGGAATGTTATATCCTAATAATAACTCTTTTCTTTTGGAGTGATTATGCAAGATATAACATAGCCAAAAGGGATCCAAAACCCAAACAAGGGTAAAGAAGAAGGCCAAAAATAGGAGAAGAATATACTAAGAGGATCAAACATTGATATCAATATAGGGGGATATTGTTATGTTTGAGTCTGCATCCTTTTTATAGATTGTCAAAGGCACAATACCCACCTAATAGGATACCAATACAAACATATCTCTATGAGAAGAATGAAGGAGAAGGGGTTTAAAAGTAAACCAAATAGCAACCAAATAACCAAAAAAGGAAAGAACACATAGACACAGAAAATGAAGCTAATAAAGAAGAGGAAAGGGAACACATTGCATAGTCAAACTAATGAGATGTCAAAATGGCTAGACAAAGAACTAGAAGGAGAGAGAAAAAATAGTCTAAAATAGAAAAATAGAGAAGAAAATGGATCACCAAGGAGGATGATGTAGATAAAAGAGTATCTACCTAAAGATTAAAAAAAGGAATACCATTAAAATAACAATGATAATAAAACAAGTGTATACACACTTATTTGAAATTCAAAGTATATAAAAAGGCTAACGTTATGATAAGAAGATATGATCTAACAAATATACTATCAGAAATGTCAATACAATGAGGATAACCATTTTTCTTAAGAAAACAACACCAACATAAAACACGATAAAAAATAGTGCTAAACTGTTAAGAAGGATCTTGTATACTAGAAAAGTATTCATGCATTCTAAAAATTCATATATATAATAAATTGTACACATTAACATGAAACATGTAAAGATAATATCTATATGAAGATAAAATTGAACACACACACACGCACACACACGCGCGCGCGCGCACACACACACACACACACACACACATGCATATATAAATATATAGCCATGTGTGTGCACACAAATGCACATACATAGTCACATATATATTCAAGTGTATCTAATGTGTTAATATCAATATTTAATTCCAATGTGTACAATTGGTTAAATGTGAATTCTTTAGAGCATGAATAACCCAAAAGAACCTAAATTGTATAGATAAGTAAATCAAATTATTGATTAAAAAAATAAAACCATAAATATTTACATATTTATCAACAATGCTTCAGAAGATCTTAATAGACAGTTTGAAGTATTACTATGTATGTTACTAAGTCCTTTAATAAAGTGAGTCAACTTCAAGTATCGATAAGTCCTTTAACTATGTGTAAATTCTATATTACCCAAGTATATGATAACAAGAGGTGGAACCTATGTGTATATATATATATATATATATATATATATATATATTTATTAAGGCAATTTCTTTGTCTGAGCTTTCCTTATCAACCTAGTGAAGTTCAAACACAAGATCGGTTGGGGAAGCTTTTTTGGAATATATTTTGCAAAGGAATTTCTAAGTTTGAAATGGATTGCTTCCATTTCCAAACAATTGAGCGCATCCCCAACTAGATAAATCTCCAGCAATAAATAATGAAAATTCCATTCGTTGTTGGAGGATTATCAATGGGTATGATTATTGTTGGAGGATTATCGATTATTAGTGAGATGCACAAAATAATACATTCAATTAATGCTTCAAATTATAACTATGTTATCATTGGAAATATTGGTGGATTTAGAGATCTTCCCAAAAAAATTACCTTCCCAGTTGTGAATAATGCATCCTATACTG
Organism: Cupressus sempervirens; assembly: GCA_028749045.1. Lineage (NCBI taxonomy): Eukaryota > Viridiplantae > Streptophyta > Pinopsida > Cupressales > Cupressaceae > Cupressus > Cupressus sempervirens. Next base: position 520,773,816 of record CM053793.1, read on the forward strand.
ATAGTGTCTAGATTACCTCTAGATGCTCCACCAAAATTAAGTTTATACTAGTTGGTTTTAGTGGGGGACCCATTTATAATTTTCCTCATTATTATCATTTCTTTGCCTCCGTTATCCACTTGAGCAAGAATATTTAAATCGTACCATTCATTCCTCATCAAGCTATTCCTTATTGAAAATGTGTTGGAGAAAATTTTGGCAATTTCCATCAACTACAATTGAATTATAATCTCAATAGTGGAATCTACTCATTCAATAACGCCCAAAATATGTATTTAGATAAAAGCGTAAAAACTAAGGAATAAGGCTTTTGATACACATGTTAATGATCAGACTTTTATTTCATTAAATTCAATATATATTGTGAAGCCATAATAGGCTATTGGAAGCATCATGATCCCAATAACTTTATTACTTTTTCCAATCCCTAGCAGTACAACTCATTCTTGATTCAAATATTACCATAAGTCTATTATTGATTATTTATACAATACTAGATTCTATTTTTTTTATATATAATCTATCATGAGTTAGGTCAGTATTTTGAAAAATGATTTGGTTTTTTTCCTTCCATAATTCCCATATTAAGATAGAGGGTGTAATTTTCCATAAAGGATTAAAAATGTTGTGATCCATTTCAGTTAGCCAATTATTAAAAATAGAGATTATGCTATTGGGAAGAGATGTCTTGAAATGTAATTTATTAAGGAGCCAATTCCAACATTGTTGTGTGAATGGATACTTAAGAAGAATGTGATTAGGAGTTTCTTCTTGAGATTTACAAAGAGTACATCTAGAAGCACACTCAAATCCTAATTTTTGGAAACATTCAACAGTTAAAATCCAAATTTTTAGGGCTGCCCATGCAAAAACACCAACCTTGGGAAGACATACTTTGTGCCGACATAGATGCAATGATAGCTTTAAAGGGGACCAATTTTGATTATTAACTAGAAACCAATGTCTTTCTTTAACATTATATGAACTTGCTTTAGAGCCTAGCCATGATAAAGTATTATCTTTAGTTTTAGGAGAAAATTATTTTGAAAGAAAGGATAGTAACAAGTTCAATTTTGTCTTGAGTTGATAAGGGTTTATTATCTCGATTTTTCCATTTCCAACTCATATGAGGGTCCTTGTTTAGAAATTCATCATAATTATCTATATTTTCTCCCTATAAAGTTAATAATACTTTCTTAATGTGCAAAGATATTATATCTTTTATAGGAGGATACCCTCCCCAAAAGTCATTCCAAAAAATACCTTTGTTCGCTCATCCAATATCCCAAGATAGCTTATTGATAATAATGTGCTTGTTATCTGGAATAAAATTCTATACTTTGGATCCTTTGGGAGGGTTAATATCTCAAAAAATTCCAGTCTTATCATTTGGATTAAGGTATTTATGATTAAGAATTTTTTCCCATTTTTAGTTTGATTGCTACTGCATTTTCCAAGCTAGTTTTGCTCTTAGGGCCATATTTTGCCATTTGAGTTTCTTGAATTCTGTACCTCCAAATTTTTAAGGTCAAAATATTCTATTCCAAAAAATTATGAACACTTTCTTATTAGGTGAGACCCCTTATGAAAATAATTTTCTTATTTTATTTTCTGTCACATTTCTTGCTTTACTAGTTAGAGGGAGAGATGACAATTGATATGAAGGTAGGGAAGAAAGGACATACTTTTTCATAGTTGACCTACCTTATTTTGTTAACCATTTATTTTTCTAGTTATCTACTTTGGATTCAAATTTTGAAGTAAAATGATTCCAAGCATTATTAGTTCTATTATCTTTGTCTAATGGAATTCCTAGGTATATGCAGGGAGATGTCCCTTTGTTGAAACCTAAAATGTTGCAAATCTCATCTTGATTTTGAGGACTGGTTTTTGGAGAGAAAAAACTTCAGATTTATCAAAGTTTACTTACTAAAATGAAGGTTGCATGTATTAAAGTAGGATTTCTTTGTGTTTCATAACTTCCATTAGTGTAGCTTTTGTAGATAAGATAGTGTAATCCACAAATTGTTGACGTGTTATTTCATCTATGTGCTCATTAACTTGAAGACTAAGATATGAGACCATTTTGATGATAGTTGGTTACCATTCTTCCATAATTTTGAGCCATGATAACAAGAGGAATGAAGATACAAAATCTCATTATCTAAGCCATGTAGATATATCAAACAAACCTTCTAGAGAAATAGAGAAATTTTTGGTGTTGAAATAGAATTAAAGATGTGATTAATCCATTGTTTAAGAAGTCAAATGTTTTTAGACATTTGCAAAGAAAACACCAATCTAATTTATCAAAGGTTTTTTGAATGTCTAATTTTATCAGCATACATGGTTTCTTATTGCTTGTGTTTGAATGAATAAGTGTATTATGATAATTCTAGATCAAAAATTGATCTTCCAGGAATAAAACCTATTTGTTCTTCAGAGATTAGTTTAGGTAAAAATATTTATGTCTATTTGCTATTGCTTTGGACATACTTTTATAAATGGTATTGCATAAAGCTATTGGTATGAAATCACTAAAACTTTCATAGTCTTGTTTTTAGGGAATAAGGGCTAAGAAAGTATTATTAATTTCTTTAAAATTGTTACCTGATTTATGAGTATTCTCAATTGCTTCCCAAAGCTTTCCCTAAAGGAAGTATCAACATTTTTGGAAAAAGTTTTATTGTAACCCATTTGAGCTCGAAGTTTTATCTAGTTACATTTGGAAAAGAACATTTTTAATTTCTTCTTTTGAAAATTTTTTGTTTAAAATGTTATTATCATTAATGGAAATAATCTTGGGAATGCATCTCAAGAATTTTTGTCGGGATTTATTGTGTGATGCTTCCCAATTGTTAAGAGTTTTTCAAAGAAAGATATTGCTCCATAAGCAACTTCTGAGGGATTTTCTATCCAGATCCCTTGACCATTTTTTATTCTAGTTATATTATTAATTATTCTTCTTTGTTTTTGTACTTTTATGGAAGAATTTGATTTTTTTGTCACCATCTTGAAGCAAAGGTTTTTGTGATATTTGTTTCCTAAATGTTTCTTCTTTTAAAAGAATATTTTCATGCTTATTCAATAATTATTTTCCCTAAAATATCCATTGTTATCCATTCCATTTTTTATAACATCTTCATAAGTTCTATAATGTCTTTTTCTATGTTTTTTTAATCCTAAATATATTCTAAAATGGTTTTTGTTCCAATTTTTTAAAATTTTGAGTTTGGAATTAAAGAAAAACATTTTCGAACCTTAAAAGGAATCCTCTAGCCATCGTTTCTCTAGATTGTTTGTGAAGGTATTAAATACAAAAACCACATATTTTCTAAATTAAAAGGGTTTCTAGATGGTTTATTTTCTTCTAAAATATCTAATGATACCAGTAAATGACCTGAACCTAAAATAATATTAATAGAAGATGAGATAGAATAATTAAAGGATGTTAAATATCCTTTGAAAAGGAATCTATATAGCCATTCTGCTATGTTTTTGATTAAGTAAAATATGTTTTTTACAAGGGTGCTTGAAACCCACTAGTTAACAACAAAATAGTACTTGAAGTCTAGTGCTAGCAACAAAACAACAGAAAACAAAAGGCCAAACTAGGCCACCAGAACTAAACTAAATAAAAAACATACACAAAGAGAAACAAGCAGAGAAAAACCACCAAAATCTAGGGGACAAAAAAAAACCAGGATCACCAATCAAGGCACAGTTTCTTTGACCAACTCCATAGTCTAGAGCTCCAGCTCTCCCATGGCCTCTGCCTCAACAGTCTTCAAATAAATATCATCCAAGGACTTCTCCTTCTCCCTCTTCCTCTTGTTTGATCTCCTTCTTTTAATCAAGCTCTCATCCTGCATGGAGTCACCTTCATTTGTGATCCTGATTTTCTCTTTGTCCTTTTCCTCCTTCCCCCTGTTGCTTTCTTGCACCATTGAGTGTAGCTGAATTGTACTATCATTTAATCCTTTTATAATGTTGAGGCTCTAGTTAATAGATCTATGGAGAGAGCTCTCCATCCTTTCCATTTTTTTCTCCATCTCAGTAACCCTCGCATCGAACTTGCTTATTTTGACGGTCCTGTCCCCCTTTCCATCCTTTCTTGCCCCTACATCCTGTTCTTTATCTCTTCTATTTCATTGAACATCCACTTTATGGACCAAAAATTATCCACCATACTGTTGCAGGTATTGTTTAGGAGGTTCATCCCCACTTCCCTCACATTATTTCTTAGAATCACCAAGGTTGGGTCAATGAGTTCCTCCAACTAAATTCTACCATCCCTTCCCTCCAAAATCTTTGGATGGATATGTTCTCTCACTAGATCCATTTTTTCTATTCTTGTTTCAAATTTCCTCCAAGTAGTTTTCCTACCCTTTGTGCCAAGAGTAAAAGTAGTTTTTTATGAACCCAACTCCTCTTTATTCTCCCCCTAGGCTTCAGGATTAGTCTCCTTTCCCTTACATTGTGCCTTCTCTGCTTCATTATCTCCATACCTGCTCTGTAATACCTTGCCAAAACTAACTAATTTTAGCTCAAGGAATATTGTAAAACACTCGTATTGCTGCCTTTTAGTGCTAAGAAATTTAGAATGTTTGCAGATGATATTACAGTGCCTCTTACAATGAACTAATATGCAAGCGCAGTTCTTTTGATATTTTCAATGCAGATACATGGAAAATAGATATGAAATGCATACCTACAACCAACTGACATTTTGACAAACAATTGACATACAACTATTATGCTGATCATATGTGCTATTAGATGGACATTTCATCAAAAAAATGGTATGCAACATGTATCTCCTTTATTGAAATCATTCTCATGTACAATGTTGTTATGAGTTTGCAGAGACAAATGGGCTTACAATAATGACTACAATAATGTCAAAATATGATTCTAAATTATCATAGCAATATCATATGCCTAAAAATTACAATGCTAACTACTAATAGCTACAAGAGGAAACTAATAATAGCGATGCCCAACGATGGAGATGAATCAAACATAAGTACTGTAGCATGACACCATTCTTGCATACTATAGCAACCAACAATAAATGTATCCTCCAATTTAAACACAAATAGAACTCCTAAACTGAATCTCTCCTGAATACCAAATTTAGTGGATATTTCACCACCTTAAATGGTTGCAACACTAAAGAGTTGACGTTCTTCAATGGCTAACTGAAATTAGAAACCTTAGTTTCTTCTCCCAATTTTATATCAAATGCAATTCACAATAATTAGATGATTAACAATGAAGCTCTCACCTTTATTTATTCTTTTCCTTCACCCTTCTAGAAGGAAATAAAACATTATTTAATTGCATTCTCTAGAAGCTTCCTCCTTTCCAATGCAATAATTAGTTGTATTTCTAGAAAATGCACTCTCTATAAGCTTCTCCCTTGCAATACAATAAATAATTGTGCTTCTAGAAAATTAAATTAATTAAATATAAAGTCACCTTTTAATTTTAATTTATTTAATGACTTTATAAGAAATTAATTTAATCAATTTCTCCTTATTTATCCACTTAGCCTTTGGAGAATGTAAAGGCTAAGAACTCCACTAAAATGCTAAAAAGTTGGGGACATTACTATCCGCCCTCCCTGAAATTGCTTGTCCTCAAGCTACTTCAAGTCCAGATGCTGCAAAATCTCCTCATTCTTCCATGTTGCATCCTCTACTGGCAGGTCTTTCCATTTCACCAAATACTACCTTATAGTATGCCACCTCAATTTTCTTTCCCTAAAATCAATGATATCCTCTGGCATCAATACCAATTTTCTCTCATCATCCAAGGGTGGAAGCACTGTAGAAGGAACAAAATGATGTCCTAGTGCCTTCTTGAGGTGTGACACATGAAAAAAATTGTGCGCCTTACTCTCCACTGGCAAATCTAACTCATAAGCCACCTCTTCCACTTTCTAGATAATCCTGAATGGACCATAGTATCGTGGCTTAAGTTTCTCGACACCACTCTTCTTGAGAGTGGATTGACGATAAGGCTGCAACATAAGATACACCATATCTCCAACCTCAAAAGTCCACTTAGTCCTCTTTTGGTTTACATACTGCTTCTACTAATTCTGTGCCATAGTTATATTATCCTTGAGAGTCTTAACAATGTCTTGACTCCCTTGTAACAAATTACCTACACTAGGCACTCTACTATCACTCAAAAGTAGATCCATAAAATTGGGTACCTCATACCCATATAGGGCCATAAAGGGTGACATTTGAATAGACATGTGATAAGTGGTATTGTAGCAATACTCATAGAGATAAATCTACTTTACCCATGCCTTTTTTTGCCCTACTATATGATTTATGAGATATCCCTCATGTTAGAAATGCTTTAGAGTAATAGAGAGGGTGGGGGGGTCCGGCAGGGTGAATCAATTATTCAAGGTCCAGATGTCTTAATAATTTATTTTCACTAAGTATAGTGATCCCTTTAAACTACCATGTATCCAAGTGAAACAATTTTCCTAGCAAGTTATTGATAAACCAACATGCAAGAATAAGACATGAAAGATCAACACATAACACAATTATTTATGTGGAAACCCAATTTAGGAAAAACCACTAGTAACATGCCACTCCTTTCTCACTCTTTTGAAGTGATGCCCTGTGAAAGGCCTGCCTTGTTAAAGGCTAGAGAAGTCACTATTAAATGTGACTTGGTTAAGGAATTTCAACCACCCTATTAGAAGTGGGCCTTGTTAAAGGACTTTAAAACATTCACTTGGAATGTCACCCTGTTAAAGGATTTAAAAAATGGCTGTTAAACCAACCTAAGTCCATAGGATTTTTCCCTAACTGATACAATTGGTAGAGAGTAACAATAAGGGCTTTTGATCTGATATAAATCACAACATAACTTGCAGATTTTAGATCTCAATTTAGTTCAAAAATTTGCTTGGCTTTTAGTCTTTGCAGCTCTGATAGCTTGCTCTCCTTTCAAGCTTTGTCTCCTTGAGTCTCCATGCTTGTTGTGCCAATACAATCACTTCTGTGGTCACCTATCGAAGCAGAGTCTCTATACTCTATTCTTCCCTCTTGATGCCTTTTCCTTGACACCACACACTATCTCCAACCAACCTCTCTTGCTTCCTGACCTGTAACTCCTTAAATAGAATTTTGGAATACTTTTTCACTCTAATTTTCCCACTCTTATTTTGGGCTTGAATGGATTAGGTAAGATACAATGAATGTTCCCCTAATCTTGTTTCTTCTAGAAACATCTTGTGGAATCCTCCTGTATTCATCTAAAATAGTTTACCTAGAATTCTATACCACCACCTCATCATCCTTATCTTTCATGTGGTTCACAAAATTCAAGGTAACAAACTTATTGGCTTAGATCTAGCAAATCTTTGTCTTTTCAAATAATGCAGTAGCTCGACACTATTGACTTTCTGATGCTCAACACATGCTATGTTACTCGACACCTACTGTGGATTCACTTGGCATCAACTATGTTTTACTAATGCTTAGCACCTATTACATTTTGTCTAGCTTGGCACCTGAACTTGCTCGGTTCCTTTTGTTTCACTCGGGACACACTAGATTTTGCATTTGCTCGGCACTTACTAATAATTTGCTTGGCATGAACTAACTTGCATGGCACCCACTAATGAATTTAGTCAAGCTTTGTAGACAGTTTTGTTACAACTTATTCTTCAAGAGTTTCTAAGTGTAGCCAACCTCTGTATCTTCAAGTGTATTATCAATGCATCATTTTACCATTGTCTTAACTGATCCTTGTACTTCATTACAAAACCATAACTCAACCTTTCCCTTAGGTTCTTTTGTTACATCTTATTGATTAAATCCTCTTCATCAATCAACTAAGTGATAATATTTGGATCTTATAAGCAATTGTCATTTCAACAAATAGCAAGTTTGACACCAGTGACAAAATAATGATTGAAAACATTCTCTATCAACAATCTCCCTTCTTTAATAATGATCTTTTCAATTAGATCTTCAACAATCTCCCTCTTTGGCATTGATGGAAAACTAGACCGATCAACCAAGTTATCAAAACGCTAACTAGGTTAAAACAGTAAGTCAAATGCTAAAAAGAAAACTTTGTATCCAAAATTATTCATTCTATCAACAACTTTGAATTTCTTATGACTCCCTCTGAATTATGTAAGTAACTACCTCTTTCAAAGTATTAGGGATATCTCTTTTGCTGATACACTATCTTCTCCTTTTTGTTCTACTCCCTCTCTGATCTTGTCATCTTGATTGATTGGTTTTTGTTTGTGCTATTTTCTTAGTAGGTTTTCTCTTGGCTATTATTTCCTTTTCTCCTTCTTTTTTGCTATTTCTACCTTACTCATTTGATCCTATTGATTTGATCAGTTTCTACTATTTCTCCCTCTTTGACAACAATGCCAAAGACATATTATTTTAGCATCTTATCATGCAAGTGTAGCATTTGTAGGAACTCCAATTTCTCCCTCTGTCGCCTTGCTTCTGTCTAATTTGAAATTTTAGCATTTTAATTACTTAAGGAAAAACCTAAAGTAAGTATCCTCTGCATCAATTTATACCATTTCGGAAATCAACTCATTTGATGCAGGGCAGTCATGCTATTACTCAAATAGCCTTGGATAGGGGTATTACCCCTAACTTTCCTCTAAGATACTCAAATGAATCTTTAGGTAATGGTTTTTTGAAGATGTCAGCAATTTGTTCCTTTAAGTTGACATATTCCATCTTCATTTGTTTGTCTTCCACCAATTCTTTCACATAGTGATACTTAATTGCAATGTGCTTTGTTTTGGCATGCATCACAAGATTCTTTGATATGTTGATGGCACTTGTGTTATCACAATAGAGTATCATAGGTTCAGTTGTCTCTTCCTTCATAGCTTTCAACAAGTGCTTAATCCATACAATATTGGTGTAGTTGATGGTAGTAGCAACATACTCAACTTCAGCCATGGACTGTGAGGTACAACTTTACTTTTTGCTAGTCCAAGTGACTAATATTTTACCTAAGAAGAGTGCTCCTCCATTGGTGCTTTTTCTGTCATCTATATTACCTCCCTAATCTACATCAGTGTCATGCCCAAAATTTCTATATGAAAAAAACACAACTAATTTTATTTTTTTAAAAAAATAGGAGAGAGGACTGAAGATAATATACATATCTTATCCTTAAACTTGGAGGTGACGAAGTAAGGTGATAGAACATAGTTTGTTTACTCATAACTAGATTTCAAGTTACTCATGAGGTGGTTACCAAGTTGCTAGTTACTGAATGCAAAACTACGTTAAGGTGTAATGGTTGTGAGCTCTTTATCTTCTGCACCTAATATGAGACATCCTGATGTGCAAGTAAAAACTCAATTTTTTGATGTTGGGTAAAAGGTTCTAGGATGCAATGAGAAAATTGGTTTATGAATTAATCATTTTATTTCCATTAATATTGAATTATTATTATATTAATATTATTATTAATAATATTTAATTACTATTATCTTAAATGCTAACATCATTATTATTATTTAACATTAAATTAAGACTACTATAAATACAATAATGCTCAATTAATAAATAGATCAAACTATAGCTTGATCCTATTTACCCATCTTCCTACGCAACCCTTAACAAATAGTAATCCAAGCAGTATACATTACAATTCCCAAAATAATTTTCCTAAACTATTCTAGACTAAACAACTTCTACTCTTGCTAAGCATAATACTAAAAACCCCCTTTAATCAAATTATCCTAAGTCCGCTACCTATCTAATTCTATGTCCTATTAACACCTCTAACCCCTACCCCTCATGTCCAATCCTCTTATATTTATTAATTCTACACATCTCCCTTTTCAAGTCAATTTCCTACTCATGGGACCACATGCCACTACAATTTCCAAATCCAAGTCAAATGTAAGTTTTTTCTAAACACTATCTGCCACCAACTCTTACTCCCTAGGTGGGCGTGCATGAGATCTAAACCAAATGTGACATTAAGGAAGGTTCCCCATAAATTTTGATATTTTTTTTTTAACAAACATGAAATCATTACCCACTTGGTGCCTTGGGATCAACATGAGGTAGGTGGACATGGGTTCTTACTTTTTCCCAAGGTGGTTGCAAGGGAAGAGTTTTAAAAATTACTTGAGATTTATCCCAAGTACTCCCACCTTTTCCTAGGCATGGGTAGATGTGTTGGTTTTTTTTTTTTTTTTTTATGTCATTTAAGTTTAACATCTCCCATGCTAGGTGACTAGGGAGGAAGTTTGCCCATGTCAGACTTAAATATAATTACTCGTTTCTTTTCCCAAGGTCAGCCACTTGTATGGCCGCCTTGGCATCCCGTCATCTTTAGTTATTTACTATTTTTTTTTGTTTGGGTTGCTTTTTAAATTATATGGAATGTGGTATGCTTAGGTATAGGGAATGGCTAGGTCATAATATATATACTTCCTTATTTATTATGTTAGGTTAGTTTAGGATTATAAAAGATTTACTTTCTTATCTTGATTCTTTTTTATGTATATATCTTTTTGTATAGGGTCATGTCATAAATCAAGGTCTTCTTCACTCAAGTCTAACATTATTAATGGGGAAGATTTTTGAAATGATTTATTTCTAACTCATCAATTTTCAAGATATTAATATTTTATTCAGGGTCTATTATTTTAATGGATTGTAATAAGATGAGGCATTATTTGGTTTTTCCTAGACATTTTCCAAAAAGAATATGCATCTACAGGTCTTATTTAAGCTTAACTTATTTTTCTAGTTCTTTTCATGCATTCTCTAAGATTGTTACATTTGTGTTGATATTATTTAAACATTGCATCATGCATTATAATTTCTATTCTAATAAGCAAATCTAACATAAAAAACTATTGCATTATAATAAAATCTACTTGCAAAATACACTAACATGGAACTTAAATGAAATCCTTTGATTGTAATTTCATAAACATCAAATATTCAATATACCTCATTGAAATCCAATTCTATAATTTAAACTATCTACAAATCCATTAACTATCAATTGTATATTCCACAAAAAATTCGAAAGCAATTCTGAACACCAATGCAACTAGATTATTCTTATGAAATTTGAGGAGATAAGAATATCAAAGTGATAATGTCCTATTCATTCTTCCAAGGGATATCATAATACAAATTTATTTTCTTCAACACATTCTAATTTAAAGTAATGATAAGGAAGCAACAACATAATATCCAACAAGCAATGAGGAGGTGGAATCATCATATCAAGATACACAATGGAAGGACCTCACAAGAAAGATGTTTCACAATCTATCTCTATTTGGCATATGCATGAGATCAATAACAACACTCTTACAACACAATGAATTCACATAATAAGATGAAGTTGTCCTCCTATTTCAATACAAAAACAATAGTATTCTCTTCTTCTATGCAAAGGTATGACTTCACAATATTCAAATGTCCAAGGCCTCAAGCAAAAACTTTCAAATAAGAGACAAATATAGAACCATGGAGGCTCACCTCCCAACCTAGGCCTCAAGGAGGCCACCCACCGAGCTTGGGGAAACAAGACACAAATGGTTGCATGCTACACAATCACATATCATGCATGATCACAACGATATAACAAAACTCTACACAATACATTACAAGACAAACCAATCCAAGGCTTGCACAAAGATTCAACAAATGAATCAAGTATAGCATAAAGGTGGGCTCTCTCCATGAGGAGGATTTCCAAAGCTATGATTCACAATATACACATATTCTCATTATCAACATGCCATTTCAAGGCTTACAATAACTTCCCCTCCACATACCTCCTTATGCAAGTAAACAAGAAGACCACATTCCATTGAACATATAGAAACCATCTCCACACATGGGAGAGTCCCTCAACTACATGTGTGAGCCCAACTAACCCCTTCACCCAAGCATCTCTTCCCTCCCAAGGGTGAGTGACACTTCACACCCATTATGCAAACACACACAACATAAACCAAAACAAGATTCAAGAAAGAATTCACATAAACTTCTCACATGCAACACTCAAACAAGAGGATCCTTATTCACACCGACATCTACAATACACCAAAATTTGCTATGAAAGAAAGAACATCGTATCAAATCTACATGAAAATGAAGAACACCATAGATCATGGGTATCAATCTCACTCTAAGCAATAGCAATGAAAAGTTGTAGTAGAGCTCCTTATCCTCTTCCTCTGAACCCTAGTTGTCTCTAAAGATAAAGAGTGGCCAAGTGAGTTTCCAATTTGGCCATGCCTCTATATATCACTCTCATTTTCGGATTCAATAAAAAATGCATTCTTTTTGGGGTCTCTAAGTCTTCTAGGCACCCTGGTGGTCATTATTAGCCCCCTAACTTAAAGTATTAACATGGGTAAGGTTTATTTTTATCACAAATTCACCTTAGAGCTACTTTATGGCCCTCACAATGCTAGGTAAGTTCAAATTTCTAATTTCCTATGGTGGTAACCTTGTACTCTTTACTAATTCAAGGCAATAAGTCAAAATTTTCAATTAAGGTATTTAACTCAAAATAAGGTGGCCTCATGATCCCTCATCAAAGAACATGTCATTTTCATATAACGAGTACAAGTGTCAAGTGACACACACAAAATTCAATATACATCACACATGACACATTCATAATCTATACATGAAATACATACTACACAAATACATCTCACATTTACAAAATAAACACATCACAACGAGGTTTGCGAATCTTATAAAGATTCACCTTGGTAGTGTCATTTTAACATGTGTTTATGCCTTGTTTCCTCGTTAAGTTTCCATGGTTTCTTTCTTGCACACTAAACTCGAGCATCAGTAGTCCAATGAAAAGTGACATTCAAAATACATATGAAAGTAAAGGTACATAATAATTCTATTATTTCATCATTCACATATAACACATTCCATAATCAACTTCCTACTCTCCACCATTTACATATAAAATATTTAATCATTAATCCTCAAAAACAACTGCATGTTACTAAATTTTCTAACAAGATCAAATTAAGCATTTGAAACACATCATATTTCCATTTCTTATCATAAAAGTGAAATACTGAATAAATATCCATTAATCCATTGACTATGCCAAATAAGTCCTAATACATATCATAATGGAAGAACACAAGGTAAATATCATCGGTTAAGTAGAAAAATTTACTATCCATCAAGTATCAAAATATATGTTGAGGTATCCAGTCCTAAATAACAAAATGGAAATACAGTATCTATGCTATGATGAGTCGGGGTGAGGCCTCACAATTAATGTAGGCATTCAAATCCAAATTTTCAGTCCTCTTGTAGTATAAGCCAAAGTCATCTATTCCTCTTAGGTACCTCATTATTCTTTTTATTTCCATAAGATGATTTCCCCTTGGATTTGTAGAAAATCTTGCCACTATTCTAACAGATAATGCAATGTCTAGTCTACTATGTACAACATACTATAACTTTCTAATCATTGATCTACACATTGTCTGATTTACTTCAGCTGACTCATCATTCTTGGATAACTTATGTCCTATTACCATTGGTATACTGACTGATTTTGAATCCTCTAAGCCAAATATTTTGAGTATCTCCTTGATATATTTTGATTGAGTCACAAATATGCCATGTTTTAGTTGATGTACTTGCAATCCAACAAAGAATTTGATTTCTCCAAACATTGACATCTCAAACTCATGTTTCATCTGATCAACAAAATCTTTGCATAGTGCATCTTTTCCTCCAAATATTATATCATCAACAAAGATTTTAGATATCAGAATGTCTCTACCTTTTTCTATCTTGATATATAGGTTGATTTTGTCATCTGTTCTCTCAAATCCTATCTTCACAAGATATTTGTGAAGTCTCTCATATCATGCTCTAGGTGCTTGTTTCAAACCATAGGGTGCTTTATGCAGTTTGCAAACCATATCCTTGTTGTCATCAACAAATCTATTTGGTTGTTCTATATAGACTTCCTCTTGTAGTATACCATTTAGAAAAGTAGACTTTACATCCATTTGGTATACTTTAAAACCTTTGTAAGCAGCATATGCAAGTAGAGTTCTAATTCCTTCCATCCTTGCAATAGGGGAAAATGTTTCCCCATAGTCTAGTCCTTCTTCTTGTGCATAACCTTTACAGACTATTCTGGCCTTATTTCTTGTGATCTCACCATTCTCATCTAGCTTGTTCCTAAATACCCACTTGCTACCAATCACATTCTTATCAGCTAGTCTAGGAACTAAGGTCCAAGTTTTGTTCTCTATCTGCTCAATCTCTTCTTCCATAGCTTTATACCAATATTCATCTTGTACTGCATCTTTCACTATTTTGGGTTCAATCTTGTTTAGTAGACACAATTCATTTCTTAGTTTGTTCTTTATCATTGGTCTGGCTTCCTTATTACCAATGATTTGTTTAGCAGGGTGATGTTTTCTCACATACTTGGATAGCCTTGGTTCTTTCCTTATTTCCATGTCTAGTCTTTTAGCTTCAATCACTATGCACATCTCTTTCAGGTAACTCATCATCTCTTTCATGTATATTGATTTCAAAATCAGAATGTGCATTTTCTTCATTCTACAACTTGGCTTCTGAATGTAACTCAACATTTACTGGTTGTGACTTGGCTGATATTGATATTTGTTGCTAATTCCCAACTTGATTGGAAACTTCTTCTTCAGTAGGCATTCCTTCATAAAAGTATACAAAGGATCTATACTCTTATGGTTTCTTGGATTCATCAACTTGAACTTCTGCATGCTCATCAAAGCTTACATTGGCACTCTCCACAATTTTGTTAGTGATAGTATTTAAACACTTATATGCTTTACTTCTAGTGGAGTATCAAAGGAGTATACCTTCATTACTCTTTGCATCAAACTTGCCATTTATAGAGTCTTTAAGAATATAGCACTTAAAACCAAACACTTTGAAATATTTTACATTAGGTGAGTGACCATACCATAATTCAAAAGGTGTTGCATTTGTAACTTTCTTGATTTGTACTTGATTCAAGGTGTAGACAGCTATACTTACAGCTTCTCTCCAGTACTTTAGAGCAACATTCTTCTCCATCATTAATGTTCTGGCATAGTCCATCATTGATCTATTCCTCCTCTCTGCAATTCCATTCTATGGGGGAGTCCTAGTTGCTGATGTTTGTCTCTTAATTCCTTTATCATTAAAAAATGTCTCAAATTCTTTTGATGTGAACTCTCCTCCTCTGTCTAATCTTAGGCACTTTAGACTCTTTCCCATTTCTTTCTCAACCTTGGCCAAATACCACTTAAAAATTTGAAATGCATCAAATTTTTTCTTTACGAACATGACAGTCATCATCCTAGAGTAATCATCAACAAACAACATTATATATCTGTCTCTTTTGTAGCTTTGCACTTCTATTGGGCCACATAAATTAGTATGGACTAAATCTAATGCTTCTTTGGAAGTATAGGTTTTTCTTTTGAAACTTGGCTTGGTCATCTTTCCTAGCTGACATTGTTTGCACATTGTGTTGTTAAGCTGTTCTAATTTAGGAAAACCTATGAATTTCTTCATTTTGCTGATGCCAATCAAATTATCAAAGTTGACATGACATAGCCTTTTATGCCATAGCCACACATCATCAAATTTTACAATGAGACAAGCTGTGTCCTCTATATCTAGGTAAAATAGATTACTCCTAGTTTGGTCTCCTTTTCCTATCAGATTTCCATCAGTGTCATAGATTTTGGCTATTTTGTTTCCAAATTCTACTTTGCATCCTACATTGCTTAACTGTGACACGCTCAATAGATTGTAGTTCAATCCTTCAATATAATGTGCATTATCACATAAAAATTTCTCTATAAGCTTAATGGAACCTTTTTCTTTGATTAGCCATGGAGCATAATTTCAAAATCTAACACTATATCCATCATATTGAGTTAAGGTAACAAACTTACTTTTGTTTCCTATCATGTGATGTGAGCATCCACTATCTATGATCCACCTGTCATTCTTGTTTACATAGGTTACTAGTGCTATTGCCTCATCTTCATCTGACTCATCCTTCATAGCTACATAGACTACCTCATTATCATTTTCATCAGAATTCTCTTCTTCAATAATGCAACACTTTTTGACTTTGTCTTTGCTTTGCTATCATCTTCTCTTCTATTCTTGTGCTTGTTGCCTTCTCTTTAGTTCTTCTTCTGTGTGCACCTTGTAGCAATATGTCCTACTTCATTGCAATTAAAACAAATGATAGGCAACCTACCTTTGAATTTACCTTTAACTTTGTGAAATCTTCTGGCCAACAATGCTTCCAGTTATTCCACATCTTCTTCATCTGTGCTACTATGATTGGATGCATATTTTATCTTTCTTTTCTTCTTCTTTGGTTTGACCTCTTTAGTGTCTTTCAACAACAACTTTTCCTTGAAAGTAGATTCAAGATTCTCAGGTCTTTAGTTATCAAAGTTGGATAACTCAAATGCAATAAGTCTTCCCACTATCTCAAATTTTGGATGGCTGATACTCTAATAGCATAGATGGGGAGCAAGGTTCTCAAGACTTTTCTAATAACAATTTCATCATCTAAATGACCAGTCACACTTCTTATTGCACTTACTACTTCCTTTATTCTAGAGACATATTGAGCAATATTCTCACCTTCCTCCATTCTCATGTCATCAAACTTTCCTCTGAGGCTTTCTCTTTTTGCTCTTTGGATGTTCTGATCTCCTCCATAAATATCTGACAAGGCTTTCCACATCTTGAATGCAGAGGTACTGATGAGGCTAATTATTGCTTCTATTTCATGATAGTTTTAAAACACTTTGTTAATACTCTATTTCATTTTCATCAAGACATTTGAAAATCTATGTTTACCTAAACCAATGATTAACCTATGGGTAGATAGTATGTCATCTTGGTCCAATATCATATATATGATGTAGTATTTCATATAATTATCAAAATGTGTGTTATTATATTTGAATTTAATTTGAAAATGCTTATTTGCAATTATCTCTATATTATAACTAACCTATTAGCAATGAAGCTGGAAGATGATTGGAAGAATTCAAAGATGAGCACCAATAGCATTCAAGGAGAAAAGAATGCTAAGGTGTAGCCACGATGGAGGAAAGTTGTAATGGGTCCAAAGGACATGACAATGAGTATGGAGGAGCTATGAAAACTTACTGCATTCCCTGCATTTATTCCTATGGTGAGCAGATGTTTAGACTTTATTATTCCTGATTTAAGCTGTTATCTCTTCTTCCCATCTCAAGTTGTTATTTTCCTTCTTTCTCTTCTGCAAATTTATAGCTAGGTTATTTACTTTTCTATTTTGGGATAAGCATCGATCTCCTATATATTGGAATCAGACCAAGTGTATTAGTTTAGTTAGAAGAAAGAGTTTATGAGAATAGACTGTTAACTTTTATAGTGAAGTTGTGTTTTTATAGTTTCTATGTATTGTTCCCATGTAATGAATTTCTGAAATGTAATGAAATAGTTTTTGGCTTCTATCTTGTGTTAGTAGTTTAGTTGAAGCTAACCAAGGGGCCCACTTAGAAGGAGGATTAGATTAGGATAGTATAGATTTATTTTCAAGCACTTTTAGTATTGTAAGTAGAAGTTGTAAGTTCCTTCCTGTAGCATCGCACTTCGTGAATGTTCCTGTAGCATATGTGAAAATAGTTATAGTGGATGAACTGAGTTGGAATATTTGTTAGCCTTTAATTGTATTTCTAGTATTCATAGAGTTAAGTGTGTTAGTTTTGTGTAGCAATAATGTAAGTTCTTTTCCTTGCATTTTACTTTCTTGCAGCATAAGCTTAGTGACTCATTAAGAGACCTAGTGCACATACTATGCTGACTATTTCAAGTATACGTCCTCGGGTTGATAAGATTAAATGCACCTCATAGTGGGAAAAATAGTCCTTAGTTTGAATATATTATTCCTAAGCATGGCCTAGGGCATGACTACGATACACCTATTATGAGGCAGACCATTTTTGGCACCGTTGCCAGGGATGGTGTCAAGCTAGGAGCATTCTTGAGTCATAGTTCTTAGATAAATTTTTTTAAAGAATTTTGTAGTTTTGAAGCTTCCTTCACCAGTGTGAAGAGTTTAATTGCATGCATCGAAGAGGAAGATGACAAGATGAATATGGCAGATTTCTTCCATGGGAGTCTGTTAATTTGAATGAAGAAATTGAAGAAGAAGAAGTTGAGTTTCCTTTTGAAGATGCAAGCCCTATTTTTTGTACATCATCATCAAGAGCCGAACCAATCGATACAAGTGGTCTTCAACCTTTTACTAAAGTTTTGGCTAGTTTTCTTGATAACACTACTTTCAATCCACCAGTTGTTAATCATCTAGTACCCAATGTCCCTTTTCAGCAACAACCTCATAATCTAATACCTCTAGTAATTGTACAACCTACTTTTCCATTTCCTCTCCCAAGCCTTATAAATAGTGACAATCTCAAGAATATACCTACAACTTCCCTTCCAACGTTCTATGGCCTTGCAACCAAAGACCCTGATACTTTCTTGTTTGAGTTTAACATACTTTGTCGTAGTTTTGACTACAACACTGATGCCCATAAGCTTAACTTATTTCTAGCAACATTTAAAGAATCAAATCTACAATGGTTCATGGGCTTAGGAGCCAATGTAGCAAGACGTTGGGATGAAATGCAAACTCTATTTTTGGATAAGTACAAAGAGTATTGCAAAGCATCTGGTTCAAGAGGAGATGATGTCTTTAGGATATCATAAAAGGAGGAAGAAACATTGGAAGACTATGTTTCACATTTCTTATATACACTGTAGAAGAACCCTTAGTATGTGTTGTCCGAGGATTCACAAAAGCTAATCTTTCTAAGAGGTGTGAATGATAATTGTCTAGAAGCACTAGACTTGATGGCTGGTGGTGATGTATATCAAGCTTCCTGGGAAGACCTCAAGAAGATTTGTCAGAACTGTTCAAGGTCAACCATGAAGAAAGGCCGAGGACCTCATTTCACAGTCACTAAAGGAATCAGTCAAGGTATTTCAAAGCTCAAGATATCTAACCTATTGTCAAATTTTAAAGAATACATCATCAATGATGTCACTACACATCTTGACACAATAATTGCAAAGAAGAAGTATGCAGAAGCTGAGCTACAAATAGCTGAATACTACCCTCATTGCCATAAGCAAAAGAAGGATTGCCAATGTAAACTGGTTGCAAGCATGGAGAACCAACATCTTCCAACTGAGTACCTCAAGATAGATGGAGATGATGAGCAAGTATTTTTTGTTGCTCAACGCTGACCATGGGCCCAATGTCAAGGTATGCCTCAGGACCCTTTGCAAAATTCAAATTCATATGGTAATCAAAGGCAAAACCGTAATCCTCAAGGTCCTCCACAATATCAATCTAATTGAAATATGTTGGGCAAAAAAACTTGCAATAGTCTCAATGGCTTCAAAATTCCCAACCACCCTAGCCTAACCAACATAGTAACCAATGGCAGAACCAACAAAACTACTGGAAAAATCAGCAAAACCAATGGCAACCACCCCAAGGGAATTTGCATTCTATGAACCAATGGAGGGGATCTCAATAGTGGCCTAACCAAAATATTAGTACTCCACAATTACCACCTCCAGTACAACAACCTGCTTTAATGCCACCACCTACAAATCCTGGACCTCAAAAGCAGACACAGTTACCTGCACAACCTTAGCCAAACCCAAATAGCCAACAACCATAGGAGCCCATTTATAGTGTTGATGCTTAACAATATCCTACTTATGATTTGGGTGTTGCAGATATACATCTGAGATTTGGTACGACTTTACCAGTGCCTAAACCACTTCTTATAACTAAAATACTAGACCCTCCTGCAACATCAAAACCTTTAGTTACTGAAATAGTTGATCCAACCAATGTTACCATGTCAACCCAAGCTCAACTAGTAGTGGAACCTCCTTTTCCAAAAAAGTTTATACAAATCAAACCTATACAAGTAGAGGAACATCCTTTTGATATTGTTGATCAGTTGAAGAACATACATGTCCAAATACCCCTATTTCAAGCCATTAAGGATGTTCCAGTTTATGGAAAAGCCATTAGAGATGCTTGCCCAAAGAAGCCTGGAAGGAAGAAAAAGGACCCCACCATAGTCCATGTTGTGGGACAATTGGCTGACATCATGTAAGGGAAATTGATCACACCAAAATATTTTGATCCAAGAAGTCCAGTAGTGAATGTCAGTATAAATGGTTAGTTTGTTAAAAATGCTTTAATAGATCTTGGTGCTGCTATAAAAGTCATGACCAAGGACACTATGAAGAAGTTGAAAAAGGACTAAGGGCTACCCCAAAAATTTTACAACTTGTAGATAGTTCTACTGTCACCCTGATGGGATGATAAAAAACATAGTTGTAACCTTAGATTCTCTAGAGTATCCTACAAAATTCATGATTTTATCCCCTAAAGCTAATCTATTTGGTTTCTCTGTCATCCTAGGTTGACCATGGTTAGCCACAACTGATGCAAATATAAGTTGTAGATCAGGGAATATGACCATATCAAATGGCCAAGCAACAAAGAAATTTGATTTATATCCTCCAACCCAACCATTACTAGATTTGAGCACATCTATTTGGCTAGATTTAGGGGATGAAGAAGAGGAGTTAAATTTTATAGTACAACTCATGATGTTGCATAGGCAATCCTTTCTAAAATTGCAAGAGGAAGATTCAATACTTTAGAGTATCCTTACTAACAGTTGTGTGGTAGAAAAAGATGTATTTGAAAGTTTTGTGTTGGAATTAATCACATATGAAGAATGTGATAATTATTGTACTTTTCTCAAAGAACCTAACATTCTTCATCTACTCTTACCATGTGAATTAGAAGCAAGTCCAATCTCTAAAGCTGCTATGATAGAGTTAACCACTATTGTTGAACTCACTAAAGGTCATAATCTCCATGTTAATCCGAAATTAACACCCACACAGATGGAACAGTTAAAAGAGTTGCTTCAAAGGCATAAAAATGCCTTTACATGGGACTATAGTGATATGAAAGGGTTGAGTCCTACACTGTGCACCCATAGGATATATATCAATGAAGGCTGTCTACCACTTCGTCAACCCCAGAGAAGGATAAATCCAAGCCTTAAAGAGATAGTTAAAACTGAATTGCAAAAATTGCTTGATGCTGGTTTTATTTATCCTATATTTGATAGTAGATGGGTGTCACCCTTGGTCATAGTGCCTAAAAAGGGAGGAAAATGGAGAATTTGTGTAGATTACAAAGAATTGAACAAGGCCACCAAAAATGATCACTTTCCTTTACCATTTATAGACCAAGTTCTAGACACTCTAGCTGGAAAGAAGTATTTTTCTTTTCTAGATGGGTATAGTGGTTATAAACAAATCAGTATTGCTCCTAAAGGTCAAGACAAAACCACATTTACATGCCCATGGGGTTCTTTTGCATACTCTATTTTACCATTTGGTCTATGTAATGCTCCTGCAACATTCCAACGAGCAGTCATTAGCATCTTTGCTGATATATCACATGATTGTATGGAAATATATATGGATGATTTCACAACATTTGGAGTCAATTTTGAGGAAGCAATGATGAATCTTGAAAAGGTTTTGGTAAGATGTCAAGAATATAATTTGGCACTTAATAGTGAAAAGTGTTTCATGCTCATGCAGGAAGGTGTGGTACTTGGTCATTTCATATCAGCTACAAGAATACAAGTGGATCTAGCTAAGATAGAGGTAATTCAAACATTGCCCATACCTACAAAATCAAAGGATGTAAGATCTTTTCTAGGTCATGCTAGATATTACAAACATTTTATAAGAGATTTCATCAAAATAGTTAGTCCCTTGTATAATTTACTCACAAAAGAAGATGAATTTAGTTGGACATCCGAATGTGATGAAGCCTTCCTACAACTTAAGAAACTTCTAACTATAACCCTAGTTTTACAAGGCCCTGATTGGAATTTACCTTTTCATATATATACAGATGCCTCTAATTATGCCATAGGTGCAGTTCTAGCATAGCAATCCCAAAATCTTGAAAATGCTATCTATTATATCAGCAAGAACTTTCATGGACCAAAATTAAACTACATAGTGATAGAAAAGGAACTACTAGCAGTAGTTTATGCCCTAATTTTTTTTTGGCATTACATAATTGGCTGTTCCATATTTGTTCATACTGATCATGCAACAATTAAATATCTCATGAATAAACCTACTATAACTGGCAGATTAGCAAGATAGTTATTGTTGTTGCAAGAATTTGATATAACTATTGTTGATAAACTGGGAAAAGCCAATATTGTAGCTGATTATTTATCAAGAATCCATCATGATGATAATGACACTACTTTGGTAGATGATGTATTTTCATATGAGCATTTATTTCATATTGCTATTCAAACTCCATGGTATGCAGACATTGCTAATTACATTGCAGGTAATAAAATACCAAAACATTTTTCTTACAAGGAAAAGAAGCTTCTTGTAGAGAAAAGTTTCCATTTCTCCTAGATAGATAATCTCTTGTTTTACACTGGACCTGATCAAGTTATGAGAAGATGTGTGAGAGAGGATGAGACATATGATATTATACATGCATGTAATAATGAACCATGCAGAGGACATTATGCAACAAAAAGAACAACCTTGAAAATCTTGACAACTGGTTATTATTGGCCTACACTTCACAAAGATGCAACCAACTATACAGGAAGTGTGATAAGTGTCAAAGGATGGGCCAACCAACAAGAACATATGAAATGCTTCTTAACCCTTAGATGGCATTAACACCATTTGACAAATGGGGCATGAAATTCATTGGTCCAATTGATCCTCCATCTAATGAGAAATCCTATATTCTTGTGTGCACTGATTACCTAACAAATGGGTTGAAATCAATGCCATGAAGCATGCTCATGATGAAAAAGTTGCAAAATTTTTGTATGAAGAAAATTTTACCCGCTATGGTGTATCTAAAGAGCTAGTCATTGACCAAGGTGTGCAATTTACCTCTAATTTGATCTTAGAGTTGATGAAACAGTATAACATTAGGCACCATAAATCTAGTCCTTATCACCCTCAAGCTAATGGACAAGTAGAGGTCACAAACTGTGAGCTGGAGAACATCCTAACAAACACAGTTCATCTGCATCATGGGGATTAGACCAGTAGATTACAAGAAGCTTTTTGCATGGAAGACTACTATGTGATTCACACCATTTGAGCTCCTGTATAAAAAGGTAGCAATGCTCCCCATTGAATTTGAACATAAAACTTTGAGAATTGCAATGGAGCTAGAAATTGAACTTCCTGTAGCACAAAGAGAATGTCTTCTACATCTTAACTCTTTGGATGAAATGCACAAAGCTACTTTGGAATGCATTGAAATTATACAAAAATAAAGGAAATAATGGCATGACTCTCATATTATCAATAAACAATTTCAAGTTGGTGACTGGGCACTACTATATGATTCTAGATTTAAAGACATGCCAAGCAAGCTGTAGACAAGATGGCTGGGACCATATGAAATTAGTCATGTCTTTGATAATGGAGCTATTCAATTAACTACCATTTATGTAGTTCCTTTGAAATTATTAGTCAATGGTCATAAACTCAAAGTATAGAAATGACCTCAAACAAAGGAAGACTTCCTGCAGCAGTTCCAACGGCCAAATTGAAATACAAACAAGGTAACTCTTCCTATAGCTGAAAGTGTCAACCTTTTGCCTACCTGCCACTCTTCAACATTAATTTTTTTATGCATGCTCATAATAAAAACTTTATGTCCACATAAAGTTCACTTTCTCATTCACTTTCTCATTCCATCTCATCTCTTTACCTTCCACCCATCCACCTCATCTCATTTCTTTACCTTCCATCCATCCACTTGCCACGTCATCAATTTCTCATGCTTTCAATAAACCCTGTGAGATGCTGATGGATGTTGTCGCTGATATCACTTCTTCCACCTTTTTGGTATATGCAATGATCACTTAATAGGTATAAGGTTTACAAATTATAATTCATTTATAGTCCACATATTTCATTAATTATATTTAATATTGCATTCTTTATATTATGGTGGCGTTATGTCAGTTTTCTACCCCATACCAAGTCTGATAAGTGTGGACACTTGTCCTTATTTCATAGGGGGTAGGGAAGGTTACTAAAACCCAATAACTGCATTTCTTCATAAAGATTTTTCCAAATCTTCATATTTCCTTAAGTACACAAGTGGCTAGGTGTCATACCTCTTATTTTTGAATAATTTTATTGTCAGGCTATGATGTGACTTATGTTTAAATTTTAAGTGATTTGATCCCTATTTTTGGATGATTTTCACACACTTCCATGATTTAATCTCATTAAAGCCATATTATTGCTCATAACAAATCATTATGGCATTAATTATCCGTCAAATGAAATGTGAAATGGTTTGTAAAAAAAAAATTGAAGCTTGAATTTGTAAGGGGGAAACAGTGAAGTGTTGAAGAAGAATGGGTGGACAATTGCAGAGGAGAGAACTAGTAGAGCATACCATTATGCTCTCAGATGTAGAAGTTGTAAGGAGGTTTAATGCATGCAAATGGTTAGGGTACTTTTTAAGTTTGACTGCATATGATGAAGCAGCCACAAAATTCACAAGGATGTTTGATGAAAGGGAAGCTTCTGTATAAGGCTTAATAGTGGTTGATATAGAGGAATGCATAGCAGAAGTTACAGGATTATCGATGATAGGAGAACATTATCCCAACACTCATGATGCAAGGTCATCCAAAGCTCAATTTGTCATACCAACCAACCCTCAGATGGACATTACTAAGCAAGGATGTAAGAGAATGTCTCTTCTATCACCATACAATGAATTAGCCATGCACATTATCAAGTACCTCACATGTGAAGGCATATTTTCATATTTACATGCACATCATTTTAAATTGCTAAGTTGTATAAGGCATAATCATCTAGTTAATGTTTCCAATTTCTTGTACAATATGTTGTGTATTAGTGCAGAAGAAACTCAAAAAGAAAAAGACAATTCTATCACCCATCATGCCCTAATCAAATTACTTATAGAAAGGTCACTTAGGGATGTTTCTCCCTTGTCATGGGTAGAATTTGTCCAAGCCTAAACCTTACAACCCTAGGCTGCCCTTCATGAACAACCTAGTGAGGAGAATGTAGTTCCCACTAATGGACCTACTGAATAGAGAACCCAAGAGGCTAAAACTAAAAATGTGCAAAGCAATGTACAAGAAAACATACAAGAAAATATTCAAAAAAATGTGCAAGAGATTGTGCCTTCATCTGTTCAAGAAATCTAAAAACCTACCTCTAGGCGAACAAAGAGAAAATGAAAAGAAATCTCTGTTCCAGTAAAAAAAGAGCCAAACTCTATAGTTGTGAGGCAAAAGAGAACTAAGAAGGGTCCTATAGCAGTTACTCCTATAGTAGAGACAACAAAAGGAAGAGGTAGGCAGAAAACTATGATATTAGAAGAAACCCCTTTAAGAAGAAGTCCTAGAATGAGAGGACAAATTTCCAAAGAATCCCCCTCATCCAAGCCATCTTATAAAGAATCCCCTGTATAGGTTGTTCTTGACAACTCTCCTCCTCACCCTAAAACTGAAAACATTCCTAAAAAACCTAACAAGGAATGTAGGGTTGAGGTTAATTAAAATCCAAATGATACCCCAACAGACCAACCAAGTACTTTGAGTTGTAGGGATGAAATAGTTCTTGAGCAAGTTGATCCAAACATTGCCCTAGTTCCCTATAAATTGACATGGTTTATTGATGTTGTAGAACAATTATGGAGGGAATAGAGAAAGAGGAAAATAAAACATGAGGAAGAGAGCAGTTCCATTACTCTGCATAAATTCCTTTTTCAGTTGTTTGGACAACATATGTTTGCTAAGGCCTTATGGGAAGAGGAGAGGAAAATAATGAACAAAGATATAGTGTCTTTGAATGCAGAAATTAGAGATTTAAAAGAGTAGTTGGCGAATCAAAAATAAAGGATGGATCATGCCCTCAACTTGGTTGATCAAGCACTTGCTTGTAGACCGCCACCACGATTTTATGCTCTTTGTTTAAAAGAAGAATTTCTCTTGTTCCAACTCATGCTAACCCTTAAGAATATAAATGCAGAGTTCAAATTAGCCCAAGAATTTTATTGTTTGTATCAAACTCTGCCATCCTGGCAATAGAATTTGCTTTGTGAATTATATGTGCATAATTTTTTTATCCCTTCATAAACCTAATGGAACCCTTTACTTTATATAGGGGATATACATTTAAGAGCTTTGATGTCCTAGATGTCTAATAAAGAAAACTATGACAGATAGCTAAATAATTACAGAGACGAGGAAAGGACAAAACCCTTGCCATTAAGACTCGAAAGAAACAAACCAGAAGTTCTTAGGGATTGGTTCAGGTTAACTTATGGGGATAAGAACAAGGGAGTAAGGGATAGGATCTTCACTGCCAAAGCCAAGGCTTATGCTGATTATGAGAATTTGCCCTACTTTGCTTTCTAGAGAGCTATGACTAGTGCTAGAAGTAGATGGGCCAGATTACCTAAGTCACTTAAAAAGTCAAAGCCACATAGTCCCATCAACTTGGAAGCTACCCTTCATCAAGCTCCAAAATATCTAAAGCTAGGAAAATAGGCTAGACCTGAATTATGGTGCCCACTCACTATGCAACCTCCAATGCTCATGTGGCCTTTATATGACATTAAGTTTGACAGACTTGACAAGCTGCAGGAGGACAAAAGAAGGGAGGTTTGGGAAAGAACACAAGGTTTTTATTACACCTTCAAGAGCAGTAGGAAAGGAATGGCAGAAGTGGGGGAATTCAGGTTACTGACTAGGAAATACCATGCTTGAGGACAAGCATTAGTTTACCAGGGGGCAGATGATGAGGCTAATTATTGTCTTTGTTTCATGATAGTTTTAAAACACTTTTTTAATACTCTATTTCATTTTCATCAAGACATTTGTGGATATATGTTTAATTAAACCAATGATTAACCTATGGGTAGATAGTATGTCATCTTTTGCCAATATCATATATATGATGCAATATTTCATATAATTATCAAAATGTGTGTTCTTATATTTGAATTTAATTTGAAAATGCTTATTTGCAATTATCTCTGTATTATAACTAACCTGTTAGCAATGAAGTTGAAAGATGATTGGAAAAATTCAAAGATGAGCGCCAATAGCATTGAAGGAGAAAAGAATGCTAAGGTGTAGCCATAGTAGAGGAAAGTTGTAACGGTTCCAAAGGACATGATAGCGAGTATGGAGGAGCTATTAAGACTTACTGCATTCTCTGCATTTATTCCTATGGCGAGTGGATGT
This sequence comes from Cupressus sempervirens, assembly GCA_028749045.1. Lineage (NCBI taxonomy): Eukaryota > Viridiplantae > Streptophyta > Pinopsida > Cupressales > Cupressaceae > Cupressus > Cupressus sempervirens. Next base: position 520,801,300 of record CM053793.1, read on the forward strand.
TTAGACTTTATTATTCTCGCCTTAAGCCATTATCTCTTCTTCCCACCTTGAGTTGTTATTTTCCTTCTTTCTCTCATGTAGATTTATAGCTAGGTTATTTACTTTTCTATTTCGGAATAAGTGTGGATCTCCTATATATAGGAATTAGACCAAGTGTATTAGTTTAGTTACAAGAAAGAGTTTATGAGAATAGATTGTTAACTTTTACAGTGAAGTTGTGTTTTTACAGTTTTTATGTATTGTTCCCATGTAGTGAATTTCTGAAATGTAATGAAATAGTTTTTGGCTTCTATCATGTGTTAGTCGTTTAGTTGAAGCCGACCAAGGGGGCACACTTGGAAGGTGGGTTAGATTAGGATAGTATAGATTTATTTCCAAGCATTTTTAGTATTGTAAGTAGAAGTTGTAAGTTCCTTCCTATAGCATCACACTTCGTGATGTTCCTGCAGCATATGTGAGAATAGTTATAGTGGATGAATTGAGTTGGAATATTTGTTAACCTTTCATTGTATTTCCAGTAATCATAGAGTTAAGTGTGTTATTTTCCTGTAGCAATAGTGTAAGTTCTTTTCCTTGCATTTTACTTTCCTACAACATAAGCTTAGTGACTCATTAAGAGACCTAGTGCACATACTGTGTCGACCATTTCAAGTATACGTCCCTCGGTTGACAAGATTAAATGAACCTTATAGTGGGAAAAATGGTCCTTAGTTTGAATATATTATTCCTAAGCATGGCCTAGAGCATGACTATGATACACCTATTGTGAGGTGGACCAGGTACATCCCTTGATGTCATCAAATTCAACATAGCTGAGAGCAGAGGTAATCTCCAACATTTCTTGATTGTACTCCTTCTTTTTCTTCATATCTTTTGTGGTAGGGACATCTATTAGATCAACATGTTCTACTTCGATTGAGGTTTGTGCATGATCACCTATTGATCCAAGGTGCAAATTCATAAAACTTTGCCATGCAGCAAAGTTATCTCTATTGAGCTTGGGAACTTCTCTCTTAGAAATCTTGATCTTTCTGCTTCTAGTCCCTTCAAACCAAATCAGTAGATGGCTCTAATACCAATTATTAGAAATACCTTAGAATAAATGAGCGAGGGGGGGTGGGGGGGGGGGGGGGGGGGGCGTGAATTAGTTATTCAAGGTCCAAATGTCCTAATAAAACTTTTTCACTATGTATAGTGATCCCTTTAAACTACCATGTATCCAAGCTAAAAAATTTTCCTAGCAAGTTACTGATAAATCAACATGCGAGAATAAGACATGAAAGATCAACACATAACACAATTATTTATGTGGAAACCCAATTTGGGAAAAACCACCAGTAACATGCTACTCCTTTCTCACTCTTTTGAAGTGATGCCCTATGAAAGGCCTGCCCTATTAAAGGCTAGATAACACACTGTTAAATGTGACATGGTTAAAGGGTTTCAACCACCTTGATAGAAGTGGGCTTGGTTAAAGGACTTTAGAACATTCACTTGGAATGTCACCTTGTTAAAGGATTTGCAAAATGGCTATTAAACCAATCTAAGTCCATAGGATTTTTTCCTAACTGATACAATTGCTAGAGAGTAACAATAAAGGCTTTTAATCTGATATAACTCACAACATAACTTGTAGATTTTAGATCCCAATTCAGTTCAAATTTTCCTGGCTTTCAATCTCTATAGCTCTGACAGCTTGCTCTCCTTTTAAGCTTTTCCTCCTTGAGTCTCAATGCTCATTGTGCCAATGAAATCACTTTTGTGGTCACCTACCAAACCAAAGTCTCTATACTCTATTCTTCCCTCTTGATGCCTTCTCCTTGATGCCATACACTCTCTCCAACCAACCTCTCTTGCTTCCTAGCTTGTAAGTCCTTAAATAGAAGTTTGTAATACTTTTTCGCTCTAGTTTTCTCGCTCTTATTTTGGGTTCGAATGGATTAGGTAAGATACAATGAATCTTCCCCTAATCTTGTTTCTTCTAGAAATATCTTGTGGAATCCTCTTGTATTAGTCTAAAAATGGTTTACCTAGAATTTTGTACCACCACCTCATCATCCTTATCTTCCATGTGGTTCAAAAAATTCAAGGTAACAAACTTATCGACTCAAATCTAGTGAATCTTGGAATTTTCAAATAATGCAATAGCTCAACACTATTAACTTTTTGATGCTCGACACATACTGTGTTACTCAACACCTACTATGGATTCACTCGGCATCAACGAAGTTTTACTGATGCTCGATACTTATTACATTTTTTCTAGCTCAACACTTGAACTTGCTAAGCTCCTTCTGTTTCACTCGGTGCACACTAGATTTTGCATTTTCTCGACACTTATTGATAATCTACTCGACATGAACTAACTTGCTTGGCACTCACTAATGAATTTAGTTAAGCTTTGTAGACAGTTTTGTTACAACTTATTCTTCAAGAGTTTCTAAGTGTAACCAACCTCTATATCTTCAAGTGTATTATCAATGCATCGTTTTACCATTGTCTTAACTAATCCTTGTACTTCATTACAAAACCATAACTCAACCTTTCCCTTAGGTGCTTTTGTTACATCTTATTGATTAAATCCTCTTCATCAATCAACTAAGTGATAGTACTTGGATCTTATAAGTAATTGTCATTCCAACAAATAGCAGGTTTGACATCAGTGACAAAATAATGATTGAAAACATTCTCTATCAAAAATCTCCCTTCTTCAATAATGTTCGTTTCAATCAGATCTTCAACACCTCCACCCATTTATTCACTATCTTCATCAGACCATCTATCTAAGGGTGGTAGCTAGTACTTAGAGTGTGTTCCGTCACACACAACCTGAATAGCTCTTGCCAAAAGTGACTCATAAACCTACTATCTCTATCAGTCATAATGATTTGAGGTCAGCCATGTAATTTGAATATCTCCTTGAAGAAAAACTCTACCACCTGTGTAGAAGTGTATGTAGAAGTGATCGAAAAGAAGTGTGCAAACTTCGTAAGGTGATCCACAACCACATATATGCAGTCCCTACCTTGGACTCTAGGTAGTCCTATGATGAAGTCCATAGATAAACACTTCCACTTTCTATCAGGAATTAGAAGTGGCTAAAGTAAACTAGTTAGATAGGAGTGTTCCTACTTATTTTGTTGGCAGGTGGGACACTCCCTAACATACTGAAGTACCTCTACTTTGAGCCCTTTCCATGTAAAGCACTATCTTATCTACTAGTATGTCTTGTAGAAACTAGGATGTCGTACCATAGGTGAATCATAAAAAGGTTTTAGAACCATCCTCCTCACTATTGAGCCTAGAACCAAAAATATTCGCCCTTTGTAAATGATAAGCTCATTCACAAGGGTGTATCTGCTGTCCTAAATAGTTCCATCTATGAATCTAACTGTCCACACATTCTTTGCATACTCTGCAAGGATCAAGTGTCTCCAATCCTCTGATAAATCTGTCAATAAGCTCAAATGGGGCCTACGTGATAAAGCATTAGCCACTACATTCTGTGTCCCCTTAAAATATGTAATATCAAAGTCATAGGACTATAACTTGCTCACCCACTTCTACTACCGATCATTGAGATCTCACTGCCCCAAAAAGTGTTTTAGACTATTATGGTTGGTTTTGATACAAAATTTACTACCTACCAAATATTGCCTAAATTTAGCCAAAGCATGCATAATGGCTAACATCTCCTCATCATATATTCTAAAGCTCCACTCTGGCCCTCTTATTTTTTTGTCTCTCATAAGAAATAGGGTGCTTCTCCTGCATAAGCACCGCTCCAATGATCTCTTTAGAAGAATCATAATATAGCTCAAAAGGTTTGTTGAAATCTAGTAACACTAACACTGGATAGGGAGTCATCGACTCCTTAAATTTTTGAAAACATTTTTGTGCCTCAGGAGTCTACAAGAAAGCTCCCTTTCTCATCAAATTTGTCAAGGGTGCTGCATGCCTAGAATATCCATCCACAAATCTCTTGTAGAAACCACATAATCCTATAAAACCCCTTAACTATGTAAGGTTCACTGGTGAAGGCCACTCCACAATGGCACAAATATTTTTAGGATCCATGCATACACCTTCTACACTGATGATGTGACCCAAATACAACAACTGTATCATACCCAAATCACATTTTGAATCCTTTGCATACAAGGACTCTCTGCCCAATATATCTAACACTATGTCAAGGTGAACCAAGTGCTCCTCCCAAGGTCTACTATACACCAACATATCATTGAAGAAGACAAGTACAAATTTCCTCAAATTAGGATGGAAAACCCTATTCATTGTTGCTTGAAAAGTAACAGGTGTGTTAGTTAGCCCAAATGGCATAACTACAAACTCAAAATGGCCACAATGACATCTAAAGGTTATCTTCTTGATGTCCTGCTCTCTAACTCTAATCTAGTGATAACTTGATCTCAAATCTATTTTTGAGAAGAAGCAAGCTCCATGGAGCTCATCTATCAACTCATTGATCTTGGGAATTGGGTACCTATTTTTAATTGTCTTCCTATCAAGCACCCTATAATCAATGCATATCCTTAATGTCCCATCCTTCTTCTTCACCAACATCATTGAGGAAGCAAAAGTGGACTTACTTGGTCTAATGTGGTCCATAGAAAATAACTCCTTTATGGTTTTTTAAATTTCATCCTTCAACCTCTTCGGATGCTTATAGGGTGTAATCATGATGGGTTTAGCCCCCTTCTTTAACTCAATGATGTGCTCAATACCCCTATCTGGTGTTCTACCTGGTGGAATGCCACTAAACACCTTAGAGTGTTTAACTTTAAGCTCCTGAATATCAGGAGGATATTCAGTCTTCTATTGTCCCTCCTATGATGGCATTAACATGAACTTTGCTACCCACTCTACCTGATCATGTCAAATCAATCTAACCATCCTCCAAAAAGAGACCATTCTAAAATCACTGTCCCTAATTGCCTTAAGAATCTGTGTCTTCCTATTCACTTTAAACCTCATCTCCATCTCCTTGAAATTAAGAGTGAACTCACCAATATCATGCAACTAACTCATCCAAAGGACTATAACTGTATCTCCCATAGGCACAACATAAAAATTTTCCTTAAAGGCATAATTATTAACTTCCAAAGAGAGTCCAATGATCTTACAATCACAATTGCCATCAACAACCCTCACTCTAATTCTCCCAAACTCCTCTATTTGTATGCCACGCTTTTCCACCAACCTAGCATCAAAGAAATTATGAGTGGCACTGGTATCAACCGAAGTTATAACTCACTATCTAGCAAGTACTGCTCTTATTTGAAATGATCCTTCCTACTTAACACTAGTGAGACGAGCTTCCATAAGTTTCTCATCTCCTTTCCCATCCGTGGACTCCATTTTAGACAAGTTTTCAGCCTTGTCTTTTTTTTTTTCACCATCTATTTCCTCTATATTAGACTACTGGTATGAATTATCTGAGTATGCCCACATAATTGTGTTAGCTTTGCCCTTTGGTCTAAGAGGACAATCATGGTTTGCATCATAGGGTCCCTTATAGTAGAAACATAATTTTTTCTTTTTCAAATCATTTAATGTTTCCCTATCAAAAGATACTGGAGTTTTATCTTTAGAATCATTTTAAAAATCAGTCTTCTCTAGTTTTTTATAAAATGGTTTGTTATCCTTACTAGAAGATGCTCCTTTGGACTGAAATTTGTTTGTTGGGACTACATGTTCCATACTTCTTTCCTTTTTCATAGCTTCTTGTAAAGAAAATGGGATAAAATTCCTTTATCCAACCTCTTAGTGGTTTAGATAGGTCCTCAATGAAAAGAATTATCAATCTATGCTTTGAAATGTTTGGCACCATGACTGCTAATCGCTGAAATTCACCAATGAAATACTCCAAGTTGCGTATTTGTTTCACCTATGCTAATTCTTGGAAGTAAACCTTTGGATCTTTCTTGTCAAATCTTCCAACCAACCTATCCATGAAGTCCTAGTACTCTGTCACTTGATTATGCTGAAGTGTTACCATACCATGGTACCACTAATCATGTGCTATTCCCTGCAAATGCAAAGTGGCATATTTGATAACTTCAATCTCTATCATTGGCCTCAGTACCAAGAATGTGTCAAGCTTATGAATCCAATCTTGAGCTATCATCTTACCACTCCCATCAAATGTAGGCATAGTAAGCTTTCATGTAGCCCTCTTCAGCTCACTATTTTGACCCCTAGGCCTCCTATCCTATCTAAGTGACCTGTAATGTTCTCTCCTCTAATTTACAAAGCATTCAAAGGTCATCCTCTCCTAAACCTATGGTTCCAATAATTCACATTCATCATTTTTAGCCATAAGGATATTTGCAAATGTCTCATCCTCAACTTCCTTTGTTGGTTCCTGTACTAGTTCCTCTCTAACAAGAGTAGGATGTGTGGGCCTGTCTATTGTTCTAGAAAGAGTTATATGAGTTCTAGGTGATCCCACTACACTCCTATTATCCCCTTGTTCCAAATTCCATCCGTCTTGTGGGTTCATGTGCTCAACCATGGTGGTGAGTGCTTGCAAATCCTAAGCCATTTGCTCTTGTCCTGTAACCATTGCTTTGAAAAAATCCCTTGTTTCCTGATCCTCATTCCTATTGTCTCTTGGCAGGATACACTCTTGCCTATCACCCATGGTTTCTAGATGCCTAATAAAATCTTGTTTCTTGTTAAAAAAACCTCAATTGATAGTGAAAAATCAATAAGAGTCAACCCTAGGTGGCTTGTGATTGCTAAACCCTCAGGATGACAAGATTTAGCTTTGATACCAATGTAATATCCTTTGCCCAAAATGACTGATTTTAGCTCAAGGAATATTTTCAAACACTTGTATTGTTGCCTTTCAATACTAAGAAATTTAGAATGTTCTCAAATGATATTACAATGAACTAATATGCAAGTGCAGTTCTTTTGATATTTTCAATGCTGATACATGGAAACTAGATATGGAATGTATACCTACAACCAACTAAAATTTTGACAAACAATTGACATACAACTATTATGCTGATCATATGTGCTATTAGATGGACATTTCATCAAACAAATGGTATGCAACATGTATCTCCTTTATTGAATTCATTCTCATGTACAATGTTGCTATGAGTTTTCCAAGACAAATGAGCTTACAATAATGACTATAGTAATGCCAAAATCTGATTCTAAATTATCACAACAAAATCATATGCCTAAAAATTATAATGCTAACTACTAATAGCTGCAAGAGGAACCTGATAATAGTGATGCCCAAGGATGGAGATGAATTAAGCATAAGTACTATAGCGCGACATAATTCTTGCGTATTATAGCAGCCAACAATAAATGTATGCTCCAATTTAAGCACAAATAGAACTCCTGAATTGAAGGTCTCTTGAATACCAAATTTAGTGGATATTTCACCACCTCAAATGGTTGCAACACTAAAGAGTTGACATTCTCCAATGGTTGACTAAAATCAGAAACCTTAGTTTCTTCTTCCAATTTTATATCAAATGCAATTCACAATAATCAGATGATTAACAATGAAGCTCTCACCTTTATTTATTCTTTTCCTTCACCCTTCTAGAAGGAAATAAAATATTATTTAATTGTATTCTCTAGAAGCTACCCCCTTTCCAATACAATAATTAGTTGTATTTCTAGAAAATGCACTCTCTAGAAGCTTCTCCCTTACAATACAATAAATAATTGTGCTTCTAGAAAATTAAATTAATTAAATATAGTCACCTTTAATTTAAATTTATTTAATGACTTTATAAGAAATTAATTTAATCAATTTCTTCTTATTTATCCATTTAGCCTTTAGAGAATGTAAAGGCTAAGAACTCCACTGAGATGCTAGAAAGATGGGGACATTACATCCTCCTTTTGGTTGAGTTGACATCCTTCCTACTTTCCTTTGCCTTATTGGTGCCCACGTCTTTCACATTACCCTCCTCATCCATTTCCATCCCCTCTTCCTCTTCACTGTATTCCTCCACAGAGTAGACCTCAAGCTTAATCCTTCCCTCTGGTCCTTTCCAAGTCTTTTTCTTCTTCCTACCCATGTCCTTCATAATTTTAGCCACCTCCTCTTTGTCATCTGAATGCAAACCTACATTATCCTCTATATTAGAAGGAAGTAAGAGCTTTTCGTTTCCTCTGAGGAATTTGCCTTATGGGCTACAACTCTTCCATGAGTTTGAGCCTTAAAGTGCTTATATATAAGTAACAATAGACCCTCATGGAAAGCTGGATTAGCATACACTTTCTTCTTAAAGTCCATGATATTCTTATTTGTAGGGAAGAAAAGATAGAAGGGGATGGAGATTTTTGTTCCATGCTTGAAGTGGTTTAGGATAAAAAAATCGTGGGTGTGGATTCTATCATACCCAGTGTGAAGCGTTATGTAAGAGATAATCACCCTTAGGAAAAACCTCCAGAATTTCTTTATTGATGTAGTTTTATAGTACACACCAGTCTTCACAAGTTCCTTCATCTTCTTGGCATCCTTAGCAAAGTATTTCATAGCATTTAGGATATTTTATTATCCCTAAAGAATTTTATGCTCTGATTTGGAGAATCTATGACCTCTGCTATGACCCCTTCATTGACCTAGAAATTGATACCATCTATCTTTATCTTCCCATCTTTCCGTGATTTTACTATAAGGTCTGTTATCTTAGGATCCCAGCCATGAAGTTTCTCTATGAAGCTCATGATGTCGCCTTCTGTGAACTTCTCCCACACCCTCGATCTCCTCTTCCACTTCTTCGCTTCACCCTCTGGCTCCCTAGGATGCCTTTCTCCCACCATATTGTTGTAAGACTTAGAACAAATTTTAAATTTTCTCCAAGTGTGAAGAGTCGAACACTAGTTTTTCTCACAAAATTTGTACTTACCTTTTCCCTAAAAAATGCAATTATAATAAAAGTTACCAATCACCCAAAAAATGTGCCACAAAGCCCCCTGATTATGATGCCTCTTTTTCAGCTCATGCCAAGCTTTCATAACTTTAAAAGTAAGATTGACAACATTAAATTTCATTATTACACTTTATGTTTCCCATCCTCACCTGGATTCTCTCAATCTCAATTAAAATTTTAGTGTTCGCCAGAATCCCCTCACCACTTGGCCATCTGTATGACATGTCCCTTCTAACTACCTCATTGGCCATCCAATCAACAACCACATTATCCTCATGGTAAACATGTGACACATAAACCCTTTCAAAGGTAAGTAATATTTCTTTAGTTTCTTCCATAATATTCTTTATACTCCATGATGGGGGGTGTTCACTCCTTAGGAATTCTATGATATTATTTGAATCTCCCTCAAGCCATAGGTTTTTAACCCCTACCTCTTTTGCTAGCTTGGTAGTTTGAAGGGTAGCACAAGCCTTTGCATAGTGATTTGTTTAGTGTCCCAAAGGGAAAGTAATCACCACTATACCATACCCATGGAAATTTTTGATCACCCCTGCAATCTAAAGAAATAAGAGCCCAGTCCAAATGAACTTGAATGCAATATCTACCTACTCTCCTATTGGACCAAGTGAAGAGACCTCCCTAAAGATCAACATCTAGCAAAACCATTTCATTGATAAAGTTAGAGAGGTCTTGCCTACTATCCAAACCTGGAGCTCGGCCCCCCTATTTTTCATCATCCGTTAAGGGGGTGCTTCAAAGTCCCCCATAATAATACAAATCCCCACTTGGAACTTAGATAAGATAGTCTTAATTTTTACCCAATAGTTCCTCCTTCCATTCTTAGTGTTGGGAGCATACACATTCAAAAGATACCATAAATCTTTTTTTTTTGATATTTTTCAACTTGAATGAGGAGAATATTACCTTCACCATATAAAACATGAGACTTGAAAAGATTAGAGTTGCAAAGAGTAAGCAAACCTCTCAAAGCCCCATCCAAATTTGTAGCAAAGCCCTCCAAACTCCTACTGAAAGAGATTCTCTTCACTAACTCCTTTTCATTTTGGTTTCTTGAATTAGGATGAAATCCGGTCTATGGTCCCTTAGCATATTTATCATTACCTCTTGTTTGTGGGCTCCATTTAGCCCAAAAATGTTCCAGGATATGACCTTCATTTCTTCTTTGTAAGGCAGGTCTCTTGGATGGTCTTTTGACTCTCATCCACTAGATTCCTTCTAGTCTTCTCTTTCCTATTCTGACTATGATTATTTCTCCCAGGAGTCTTAGGTTTTGCTCCAACATCAGCTTTCACTCTTCTTCTTGTTGCAACTCAGGAGACTAAGGAAGGGTCATGACTCTTCTTTTCTTTCTAATAGTTATCCATTCCCCCTATCGTTCATCAATAGAACTTGCAAACAGAGCCTCCATTCTAGTTAGTTGATTCGACAAGGAGGATCTTATCATTTCCACCACTCTTGAGATCTTCCCATGAGAGGCAATCTCCTAGCTGAGATTGCTAATTTTCATGGGGATTGGCTCACAAAATTGAGCAGTCTCCACACTCCCTACCAGATCCTTGGAAAAGGGGACCTTAGATATTTCCCCTACTATTTTTGGGTCTATACTTGTTATCCCTAAGGGATCCCCTTGGAAGATTTCCCCCATAAAACGAGATATCAAATTTTTATCTAACTCTTCTAGTTCAAAATCTAACCATAGCTTCTCGGCCACAAGCATTTGTGATTTGTCTTCCTTAGTTCCAATACCAACAGACTCTGCCCCTGGGACCCTACCACAGATGATGGCTGGGTAGCCACCATTCCCTCTTGCTGTTGCTCTAGAGCAACTTCGTGGTTAGTCTTTTCCTTCTATCTCCATACTTTCTCTCCCTCTTTGGAGCTACTGATTTTTTCCTTTGTTACTCCCTTGGCCTTACTCTTATTCTAAATTTGTTTCCTAGCTTTTTCCTCCTAGAGCCTAGGTCATAACTTAGCAACATGGTATGCCTTCTTACAATGAAAGCAATAAAAGGGGACACTTTCAAAATCCAGCTTCTGGATATGGATTCCCAACTTAGAGTGGAGATACACAACCTTTGACATATCTCTACCCTCACTAACTCCTATGTATATCCTAGCATATGTTAACCGACTCGTTTACATCGTGATAGGGTCTATGGATAGGAGCTTCCCAAAAGATTTAGCTATGCCATCAAAAACATCCTTATACCAAAACTCCATTGGAAGTTCAGGAAGATGAACCCACATAGGTGCTTGAATGAAGAAATATTCATTGAGATCCAACTTAGATGACCATTTTGTAGGGCTAGAGTCGACCATCCAAAGGACCAGGACCCAACACACAAAATCCTAGTGAGATCCTTTAGGCAAGAGAACTCAAAGGAGAGGAAACCCTTAGCCATAGCTGCAATTTCCACATGCCCTTTCAGGTCCTATTTGTTTCTTACATAGGTCCTCACAATGTCTATATTTGGCCTTGGGCCTATGAACTTCCCAACTAGAGAGGACATCATTGAAGTGATGTGATGATCTACAAGCTCATTCAAGATTTCAATAGTATACTTTCCCTTTTCTTTGTTTGAGATGTCTTTTATCTTTGAGAAGGATGGCTTACTTGTGGGCTTGATACCAAAGAGAGAAGACCATCATTTTTTGAAACCCACATCTAGGACATTCTGAGCAGATTACGAGCCCAACATTGTTTGACTAGATTTCAGAGCCTCCTTCCCTGGGGCCTGCCTTGATTCTGGTGGGCCCTCATTCCTAGAGGAAACTTTATTCTCCTGGTCTTCCTCCTCCTGCAAGGCTCCTGATCCCTTCTCTGCTCCATCCTAGAAAGAACAACCGAAGGTAGAATTCAAATTTCCAATCTCTCCTATTCCCACTCCGACTCCCGCTCCCTTGTTGTGCGCCATTACTTGCCTTTCTACTATGTTATTAGAGTCACTGTTTTGTTATTTCATGTGTTGTAATTTTTAGTCCAATTATTGAAATCTTTTGTTGATTTTATTATTTGTCTAACCCCTTATAATTTTTCATTTAGATCTAAAATTGTATTAAAGTCCCCTCCCATTATAATTGTCCATTCTTTATATGACTCCATAAATTATGCTAAGTTTTGCTGTAATTGGGATTTCCCTGTTGTATTGATAGGACCACAAACATTTATAAGGAAGAAGGACAAATTACTATTAATACTTTTAATTCATCCTCCCATCCAGCTAGATTCGTTAATGAGATTTTCAAAATTTAGTATTATAGGGTCTCATAATATAGCCAACCCTCTCGATGTTGTATTGATTTTTGTGCTTTTCATTTTCCATAAACCCAAATTTTGTTTAAATTTTTTAAGCTCCTCTAGAGTTAATTTTCTTTTTTGGATCATGATTATTTTCGAATTTAAAGTTTTTATACATATCTTAAACAATCTTTGTGTGTAATGCCCCTAACATTCCATGCAGTGAATTTCATTGGGTTGTTGGAGAGAACTGCCCCTCCTAACATGAAATATGTATCTTTGATTGGTTTTTAGCTTCTCCATCTTTTTGCCTAATTTCATTGATAGATTTTCTTCCCCTTTTGTGTCTAATTTTGCCCCAATTAGGTGTCTTAATTCCTTGTTCATTACAAATTAAGCCCAAATTAATGTTGTTTTCATCATTAGATAACATTGTTTGGTCCAGGGTAATTGATTTATTTAGTTTTGGGTTATCCAATGGTTCACTAAGAGAATAAAAAATATTTTGTCTATCAATCTTGAGATTATTAGTATTTGAATTTAAACACATATAAGATTCATCATCTACTTGGTTAATTCCCACTACATTATATTATATTTCCTTTGATATTTGAGGCAAGGGGGATATGAGACACAAAAAATTTATAAGTTTTCCTTAGATTCTGTATTTTATACCAAATTTCTAATTCTTCCTAAAAATCATTATGAAGGTTTGTATTTCTTTGGTTAGTTTTCCAATCTATGTTAGTTGTGCTTCTAGTTTCGTAATAATTTTGATCTAAGTTTTATTTGTACTGATATTTGTGTCAAAAAATTTGAGTTCATTTTGCTCTTTAGTTCTTGTATGTTTTCTAAGATCGAGCTATTTTGGTTCGTCTGTACATTTGACAGGTTAAATTGGTTATCATATATTTTCAATTGGCAGGTGTTACTTAAGGTTTATATAGTTTCCCTTGGAATGGTATTGTCTTGCTCCTATTTTGAATCATTTATCCTTTTAGGTTGTTCTATCGATATTGTTATTATCAAGCATAGGTAAAAAGATACCACCATTTTTCATAAATTTAATTATTGTAAGATTGATTTGTTGGTCCACCTTATGATTAGGGTTCGCGTAGTCATAAAATTCCTCTAAAAGCTCAATTTTCATAAAATTAATGATTTACTTGATTATACCATTGTAAAATTGTAGCTTCAATGTATATATTAACTGGTTTGATATAATTTTAAGAGGTTTCAAACATCTAGCAATATTAAATTGTACCAAAATTTAAATATCGTCTGAGTCTAGAAACTTCTAGACCATCGAAATTGCCTAGGATATTCCCTAACTTCCACAGAGTGTGACTTTTTAAAAGTTCTATAGGAAAATAAGGTAATTTAATCCACTTATAGATATCTTAAATCTTGACAACGAATTTCAAAATTTTGTTCCTAGTTAATGAAATTAACTAAAAAATTCTTACAATAAACTTTTAGGCCATTTCATAACTTATTTATAAACTTAGTATTCTTACAATCTATCCAAGTGAAATTATTTGCCATGGAAGTGATACTTAGCTATTTGATAAATTATTTGGATACCTTTTCTGAAAAATTGAAGGTCAAAATGAAGCTTCCTTCCCAAAAAGCATATATACTATGCATTTTTCATTTGTAGTGATTCCACATTCCATCTTAGTATTCCTAATGGATTATCACATAATCCCATTCTAAAGATGAGTTTATTGATTTGGAGAATCCTTTCTCTTTTGTGAGAAGGGGTTTGTCTTTTAAGATTAGAATTTGTATTAGGGTTTTCTACCTTGGAAATGTTAGATTTGGAGAAAACATAGTTCACGACAAATTTTTGAGAAGTCATAGGCTTCAAAGTTACTAAATTATTTATGCTAGCATTTGCATAATTATGATAAAAAATTATTCCTTTCCTTCTTATGTTTGACAAAGCTTCAATTTTCCCCTTCTTTCATGAAAATGCTCCTCAGACCTATTGCTCGTGAATGACAGAGCAATATTTTTATCCTTAATCTTGGTTGCACTAGTTCAGACCAAGCGTATTTAGTTTAGCAAAGACTCTGCATTGTTTTAGAATATTTTCCTTAGTGCTATTGAAGAAAGCTTGTTGCTTTGATATATTAAATATTTGTCATGGCAAAGCATAGGGTGACCTTTTTTTGTGAGCGATCTTTATCCTTTTTTTTAAATTGATTTTTTAAAATAAGTCAATACTATTAATAAAATATGTATAGAAAATTAAATTAAAATTTTAAAATTTTATAATAACAAATAAAAACTATTTATTAAATTAAATACGAATATAATTACATTGTTAAATAAATTAAATTAATATTTTAATTTAAAAATGAAAAAAAGATAAAATTTAAATTTAAATTATAAGTAAATCAAGTGCCACATGCGTATTCATCGAGTAATTAATTATAGTTATAGTATAATTATATTATAATATTCAAAAGAATTAAAATTATAAAACTCAAGGTAATATAACATATTGATGAAAATAATCATTAATTAATTAATATTCTATAAGTATTGAAAGGTATTTTAGAAATAGTGTTGACATTTATTTAATCTATAGATATTTGAAAATATTATTTAATCTATAGAACAAATAAAACAAATTTAATAAAAATATGTTAATACTACTGATAATATCTATTAAGACTTAGTAAAAAACTAAAAGAAATCTAAAAATTGATATTATTTATTTAACTTTATTGATGTTGTGTCTATTTTATAAATTTTAAAATTTGATGGAAACAAACAAATATTTCTAATAAATTTTTTAAACTTAATTTTAACACAAAAATATTAAATTTACTCAATTCATACAAAAATGAAAAAAAAAAATCATAGTAAAAAATAAAATAGAAAAAAATACATGTTTAAATAGTAAAAACAAGAAAGATTTATAAAACATTTAATAAATATGTTTGATTTGTATAACATAACTATCAAATAGTTTTTTATAAAGAATAATTTTTTTTATCATTCCATCCAAAATAAGAGCCTTAAAATTTTGAGTGTTTCATGCATTTCAACCAATTACATCAATTTTTGGTGATTTTTAAAGTAAAAACTTGACATATATACTATAGAAAAATTTAAAAGAAACTTAGAATGGAAAAATTCTAAGTTGAAATGAAATAATTTAATACTATATCGCCTAACACAAATACTAATAAAAAAGTTAACATCAATTTATAATTAATTAGTTTATTTAAATCATCTTATATTTAAGGTTTATGAATATTCACTTTGGGCTACTAAGGTCCTTCAAGATCCATTTTTAGTAAAATAGATTATGAGACCCTTGATCATATTCTGTTATTGCAAATTCTCCAACCAATGTTGGATATGGTTGGTGAATAAGTTCGGTTGGAAATGGACCCTTCCCAACAATTTAGTAGATCTTTTCTTAAGTTGGTCCAAATTCTACCTCAAAAACTCTTATGGTAGGTAGTCTTTGGTCTTCTTGGCCCTCCCTCCTCATTTGTTAAATTTGGAAGGAAAGAAATCGAGTATTTTTCTTAAGGTAGGTAGTCTTTGGTCTTCTTGGCCCTCCCTCCTCATTTGTTAAATTTGGAAGGAAAGAAACCAAGTATTTTTAAAGACAAGTGGATACAGTTGCTCAATTCTCTTGAAATTTCCCAAATTAAAAATATTAAAGTTAGATTGTAACTTTCAAAGTGAATCGTTGGTAGCTGAAATAATTATTTTAAGAACTCGGTTACTAACGATCTCACGTGTTATTTGGGTTTGCTAATCTTGTCTTAGCCAAGACTTTTTGCAAGAAAAGCTAGAAACCGCTTCTTCCTTGAGCAAGATTTTGACGGACATCAACAAGAACATTAATCATTGTTATAGCCTCAAAATCTTGTGAGATCTTCTCTTTATTCTACTGGGATAATGCTCCTTGTATTTTTGTATATTTTGTTGGTCATCTGTTCCTTGCAAGACTAGTCTGTTTTCAAGGGAGACATTGTAAATTTTATTATAATTAATATAATTAATATGACTTTGACCTTTTACCCATAAAAATATATTAATTTTTTTTTATATTATATTAATTATAATATCTTATAATATCATGTTATTAAAAAAATTAAATTTATAGTTTTATAAAATGCATTCATTGGACAAAATACAAAACTTCTAAGTTGACAACAATATAATTTGTGACATGTTTAGTTAATCTAACTGAAAAATTAATTAGAATGAACACTGGATAATGAAGAACCCACATAGAAAGTATTTTCCACCTCAAATCATCCACCTAGGGCTTGTCAATGAATAAAATTAACCCAGGTCAGAGTTGGAGATTATATTTCCAATATGTAGAATATCGTTTCTCCTCAGCAGAGTTCTGCAATGGAGGTTATATGGTCTGAATTGACTGATTCAGCAATAGACAGCATTCTCAAGTGGCTTCTATTAGATTCAGTTGCAAGGTTTCGTACAGTGTCTAAAGGGTGGAACAAGTATCTATCTGCTGAGAAATTCTTAACTTGGAGGAGGGAAAATCTCAAAATGGATCCGTGGCTTCTCTTACATGTGGGTATATTTTATTACCGTCTGAACATGGCAACAACGGCACTCAAGCATTTTCCCCTTAATCCTTCCAATCATTTTATAAGGGTATCAGTGGGAGGATTACTCTTGACAACTGACTCGATTCACACTGCACGATTCTTGGAAAATCCACTCAATGGAATGGGTATTCAAATCCCTCTGGTGGATACTTTTCCTCGAGAAAGGGTTGTAGTATGCAATCTAGAAAGTGAAGCTTTTGGTTGAAATTCAACAAAGACCAAGGGATAATAGTGGGAGATATTCCGTGGAAGGGCTATCAACATCAAGTAGTAGTAGTGCACCAGACCTTCATAGAGGTTTATGATTTTTCAAAAGCCGACCCCAAGGTATGTATGTGATATAGTGTTCTTTAAGGGTTTATTTTTGTGTATTGTGAGAAGTTCTAGGGAATGGGACACCATTGTTTTTAGGATTAGAGAAGATTGCACATGTTAGATGGTGCATGTATTTTCGTCCATACCTAATTCTTATCATTTATCCATGCCTCCTCTCTTGCTTGTATGTGGGTCGACACTTGTTCTCGTCTGGCAGGATAAAGAAGAGTTATGTATGTGGGAGTTAAATTATTATAGTAATTTTAAAATAAATTCAAAAGCATCGTGGAAGGCGATTCCAAAGATGCCTTAAGAGCTGTTGAGTGTTCTGAATTCAGACTCATTTTCTAGTCTTTTTCAATACAGAAAATAGATCTGCATCTATTTTCAATACAGAAAGTACATCTGCATCTGTAGAGAAGGTAGTGGAAATCTAGTCTTTTTCAATACAGAAAATAGATCATGGAGTTTCTTCTCACTGCGTGATCAGGTTGAGAACATTAGAGCTCTTGTTTCTGTTTATGTTTTTGAACCGAGGCCCGGTATATCATTTCAAACATGTTAAAGATCTCCATGTTAGTGAGTTGTGTTAAGTTTACAAAATGGAATGATAAGGGATTGGAAAGAGAATGATGAACTGTCCTATGTTACCCTCTATTTGTTTGTCAAATGGGATTGGCAATGGTATCTCATGGTCCATTAAATGAATATGTTGTCAATGTCACCACATATGGTCCAAAAACAAAAATTAGTATGAAACTTCATATACTTTGTTGTGAAAGGGTTGTCATCAATTTTTGGAATCTCGTGCCTTATTTTGATGAATCCACAAGTGATATTCACATCAATAAGTTTTGCATTGGCTATTATTTTGATATGGTTCAATATTTGGATGGCATGCCTGCAGATTTAATGATCTTGGTGATATTTGAGGTATTTGATAACGCTTGTTTTCAGCCATTGTGAAGTATATTGTAGAAGTTATCTACGCTTCTCCTTGTTATGCTATATTTGATACTTTTAATCGATTTTAAAGTTATTTAAAATATTGAAAAGTGATGATTTAGCCTTTATTTTAAAATTATTGAGATATTCTGTCAAGAAACTATTGGTGTCAAAATCATTGACAAATTAAGATTCAATATCATTGTTATCTAAATTAAGATTTGATATGATTGTTAACTAAACTTATAATAAAGTTATCTATTAAATTTTTTTTTTTTTGGCTTCAATATATCTCTTTTTCCTTTGCCCTACAAACTTTAGGTCTCATCATACCTGTAAGTTATTTTGTGCAAACATCTTATACAAATATATATTTTGTGGGCAAATTTTAACTCTTTTAGTAACCCATGTTTTGTTGAAATGATGTTGACAATCAAATATAAAATAGTGAAGGACCACCTCTACTTGGCAACATGCAATGTTCTACAGTTTTTAAGCTGCACCATTAAACATCAAATTAGGTTTATTATTTGGGAGGCTTCTTGGAAAATATTTATGTTTTCCAAAATAGTCATTTGATAGTGTAGCACATTAACTATATATTTAATACTTGCTAAGAGCAGAAGATACAACCATATTCTTATTCAACTATATCTTTTCAACACTTTTACCTAGTTAACATTACATCAAATACTATCTAGAATATTGAAAATTGTTAAATATATGCTATGCAATGCCAAATTAGCTAGAGATGATATTAAGAGCTCATTAAGTTGCTATGACCATGTGATACTATACTACTTAACCAATCCTTAAAAGTCATTAGAGTGTAGAATTTTTTATTTAATAGTTTAATTTGCCAGAATAGCTAAATATTTCTAACATTAAGATATCATGTGTTTTTTTATCACATCCATAATAAAAAAGAGAGTTAAAACTCACAATATTGAACATCATAGAATTATGAGAACATAGCTTCAACTTGTTGAGATTGATGTCCAATTCAAATGTTAAAATATCATGTGTCATCACCAAATAAATTCATTTTCAAACATTTAGTAAAAAGAAGAATTGGCTACCACACAACACACATCTAACTATAGTTTTAAACATGCTACAATGGTAACGACTACTTGCTATGCAACACTAGTCTAACAACAATGCTTTAAACGATGCACCCTAACTATTTTGGTTTTTTTGTTTTTTTAGTAAACCTCAAATGTCAAGGTTTCAAGTGTCTCCACAAAATTTTTCATTGTGTGAAATTGTATGTACCATCAAAAGTCCCATCCTTCAAATATTTGTAGAAGAGAGTGAGGGATAGGGATAGGGGTAGGGAGGGGAAATATAACCATGCAAGGGTTAATCCTTATCTAAATAATTTCGAAGGAAAGAGCTTCAGAGTACACATGAACTTCCTTCAAATTGAAACTGGTTTCCAAAAAGCATGATACAGCGTAACAAGTTACACTTGTTTATAAATTATTTGAGTTCAAAATGAGGCTTTCTATGCGAAGTAAGCTTGATAGAGGCTGCAATAATTTCATATAATTGCATAAGCCACACCCGAAAATGACTTATTGATTGTCAACCTCATAACTAGTATTATAACAAATCAATTAGCCTTACCATGATATATCAACTTACTATTTCTAGAAAGTCTATTTTTAATAAATTTCATTGCCTCTTAGATTGACCTTAATTTGACTTTGGGATACCTTACTATTTTTAGAAAGTCTATTTTTGACAGGTTTGTTTTGGAAAAAAGTGAGCTCTAGATGATAAAGAGTCAAAAGGGTATCTGTTTCTATATCCAAAAGAATGAGCAAGCAAGACAATCAATTAGAAAATGGTTAATTTTAACATCACTCTTGAAATATCCAAAAGTGGAAAGGCATGAAAACATCAAGAAAAATGGTTGTCATGGAATTCTTCTATCATGGACAAAATCCATGATCACTAAAAAAATCATGCCTTGGAGAAAAATGGTTGTCATGGAATTCTTCCATTATGGAAAAAATCCATGATCACTCAAAAAATCCTGCCTTGGAGAAAAATGGTTGTTGTGGAATTCTTCTATCATGGACAAAATCCATGATCACTCAAAAAATCACGCGTTGTAGAAAAATGGTTGTTGTGGAATTTTTCCATCATGGACAAAATCCATGACTACTGGAAAAAAACTTGGGTTTGAGAAAAATGGTTGCGGAATTCTTCCATCGTGGACAAAATTTATGACCACTCAAAAATACCTGCCTTGGAGAAAGATGGTTGTTATGGAATTCTTCCATCATGGACAAAGTCCATGACTGCTCAAAATTTCCTCCAACAAAACCATGTAAATCTTGGAAAAATGGTTAACTGTTGGAAGTTTCTCCTTCATGAAAGAAAAAATGGCTTAAGTGTTGGAAAATTTCTCCTCCATGGAAGAAAAAATGGCTAAGTTTTGAAATATTTCACCTTCATGGAAGGGAAAAATGGCTCCTTCATGGAAGAACAATGGCTAAGTGTTTGACATTTATCCTTCATGGAAAAATGAAAAGTGATTAAGTGTTGGAAAATTTCTTTTGCATCAAACAAATATCAAGGAATACATAGTATTTGGTTAAGTATGAAATTTGGCGAAGTGTTGGAAATTTATCCTTCATGGAAAAAAAATTGGCTTGGCTAAGTGTTGAAAAATTTCTCCTCCAGATCTCAAATCTCACCCTCTTCAAGTGTGTACCAATGACTGGAAAAATGATTGATGATTATAAACAAAAAGGGGGAATTCTTCAAAAAACATTAGAAAAGATGTAACAATGAATTTAAAGCATTGGAAGAGAAAGGAGGAGAAAGTTGCAGTTCTAGAAATTGAAGAAAGATGTTCAAATCCAAAATTCTTATACCTACATCAAAGACATCCAAGTACTAAGTGATCCAGTCCCACACATTCAAGGTTCAAAGGTCAAAGTTCAAATCCAAAAATCCAAGAACATGGCAAAAGAAGTTCAATGTGAGGAATTACAAGGAGATACATTTTTCAACCAGGTACATGAAAGATGGGATGCTCAAGGAGAGATTTGCTAAGATTGTTGCGATGACCTACTGAGATAATAGAGTTTTCATTGAAGCTTGATGAATACTTGACAGGTCTTGGTGCTTTCTTGTTCCCTTAAATTCCTCAACTTACATTAAGTTTAGTTTAGTTAAAGTATTATGATTATAATTGAGAACGTGATGGTGTATTGATAAATTCCTCAAGTTCATACTTTTGATGTTTTAGTGATTCTAGATCATTGTGCAAAGTTAGCCTAAACCTCTTTCATACATATATTTAACTTCTATCATTCATAAAAACTATTCTTTTTGATGGTGTATATTGTGGTATGAAAATATTTGGCATAACCCTTAAAGATTGCACCAGTTAACGCATAGTTGTAGTATAGCTTGGCGAAGCAGAGCTTGGTAAATTGAAGAATTCATCCATTAGAGTACCATTTATTGTCATCACTCCCTTTAGGATTAGAATATAATTTGTAAACCATATCCCATCTTATTTCATCATATTTTGTGAAAATCTAAAAAAGTACTTCATTGCAAAACCTTTAGATAGCATCCACATCCAGTATGGCTTGAAATGAATATGAGTAAACACATGTAAGAGCTCCTTGTGATCATCAATAAATCACATCAACCACTGAGCTTATCCATAGTCAAGACTTGACATTGAAGGAACCTTGGAGTCATTGTATGATCTTCTAGCAATCTTAGGATACACAAGACTTTGTTCAAGAGAGGATAAGATATTTCAATAATTTGTTCTACTATTTGGTGGGTCATAAAACATGCATCAACACTACCTACTAGCCACAAAGCCTTCTTGTTGTTCTGAGAACGAAAAATTGAGCCAAGGCTTGAGTCTTTCAACCATCTGCATGGTAAGAATTTTGTAAACATCATTACACAGGGCTAATGGTCTAAAGAGATTTTTAAAGAATCAACTCCTTCACCCTTTGGGATAAGTGCTAGGAAGTGTCGTTCATTGATTTCAACATTTTCTTATTTATGTGAGATTCTTTAATCACCTCCAAAAGTTCTAACTGGATAATATCCCAAAATTCTTGATAAATTTCAACACGGAAAACATTAGGTCCAAGAGCTTTCTCTTTCTTTATTTCAAAAACTACTCCTTCTAGCTCTTCAAGTTTTATATGTTTGATGGGGAAGTCAATCATCTCATTAGAACTTAAGGAAGGAATGAAATCTACAATTAACCCATCCTCCTCTCCAACAATAGGGTTATCTTTGTTGAAAACATTTGAATAATAATGCACAACCTCCCTCATAATCATGGTGAAAGAAGACAAAATAAGACCTTGTGATATCCCCACCTTGACATATGATTTAATAATAAATAAGTATATATATATATATATATATATATATATATATATAATTTATGTATGTATCAACTATTTTAAATACTATAGTATATAACACTTACATCTTAATCATATATTAGAATAATAATGTTATAAATAATTAAAATAGTATTATTAATAACAAGAAATATGATTTATATAATTACTAAAATAATATATTTAAATATAATTACCTTATTAATATAGTACACTTAATATTAATGAAAGAACATGACTCTACGAATGCTCTCTATATATATAGTAAAGGGAGGTATAAAAAATATAGAAATATATGAAGGGTTCTAGTTACACTTAATATTAAGGAAAGACCATGACCTTAAAATTACATATAGAGTCGACCCGATACACCTTTGACACTTATTTTGAAAATTTTGGTTGACCCAACTTCTTAAAACCACAACTTTCAATTGTTGCTCCCATTGACTATTATAATCACTTTTCAAAATCCTCAGCTTTTGAACTACAAGGCTTGACTTGTGTAAGCTCTAGCCAACCCTATTTTGGAGCTTATCTGGGGCCTTGTCATATCCCATTTTAAGATAGAATTTTAATAATAATTAAATAATATAATGTTATTAAAAAATAATGATAATAAAGTTATATTAAAACTAATATTGAAATATAAAACTATGACATAATAGTAATTTAATTTATATTACTAATGAAATAATATTTAGTATGATATTCTAAATTATTAAAAAATAATAAAAATTTGTTGATTAAATAAAGAAATAAAATTAAACACACGAGACAATATTGTAGAAAGTATGCTAGCTTTTTAAATAGAATTTAATAATAAATAATTACAAACACAAATACGTAAATAAATAATATAACATAGAATAATATAAACTAACTAAATCTAATGAAAAGTCAAGAGATGTTTGACAAATCGATACAACTCCTTAAAATTAAGATATAAAAAGAAGAAGAGTTTATTTTAGAAAAAGAAGAGGAGAAGAGAGGAGTTAAAAAATAAAAAATGGAAGATGAAAGTAATATGAAGAAAATAAGGAAGTGACTCTCTAAAAACATATCAATGATATTGAAAAGATGTGAATCTTTGAAAGGGTCATAATTATGAATAGTTGGGACTCTTCAAAAATATTGTGATTATGAGTATTGAGAATTTTCTAAAAGATTTTAATTATGAAGTGTTGTGGCTTTTCGAAAGGATTATAATTATGAAGTGTTGTAACTTTTCAAAAGGATAATAACTATGAAGTGTTGTAACTTTTTAAAGAATTTGCATTATGAAAGGTTGTGGCTCTTGAAAAAGAAGGTAAGAAAGGTATGTTTATGGATTATATTTGTTTAATTATGTTTATAAATTAATTTATATTAATGAATCATACTCGTGGATAATATTGTGTTAGCTCATGGGGTTAACACCACGGATATTAATGAGATTTGAAGCATGGAGCATGTGAGATATTAAGATCTCCATTGTCTGCCATGACCAAGAACCAATGTGCTAGAATATTTTGATGAAATCAACATATGCAATTGGCCTTGGATAGAGGACGCCTATCTTAGAAGAATCTTAAGGGGTGCGCTCCCGAGAATACAATGAGGTTTCTATGTGCTAGAAATTCTGAACCGAAGATGTTTTTAAGATAAGATAAGATAAGATAATATAATATTAATATCCAACAAGAGACCACCACATGGTTCTATGAGACTAGGAGCTTACAACTAAGAAGATAGCACCAAACAAAATACCAAATGGTGTTGATAAAAGTGCAAGCACAAAACCTAAAATAGAAGATGAAGAAGAGAGAAAGAGTCACCCCAACCAAGATTAGGGTTTAGGGATCCTTCCTCAAAAGGAAGAAGGACAACAATAAATGAGAAGCACAGGGGTGACCAGGGGCTCTATTCTATTGCTGAGTGCTACAGGAGGAGTGTCACTGGCAAAGAGGAACACTATGAGATTTCATTGATCTGAAGTGACCGATGTCAGAGAAACAATACAGTCACTTCATAACCCTGGTAGGGGATGAGGGCGAGAAGAAGGATGTGATAAGTTGTACTTGAATCTGACTCGTGGGAAAAGATAGCTACAAAGTGTGGTCATGAAGCTGTATGGCTTCATGAAGATATAGTGCAAGGAAACACTAATTTGTATACCTAAAATTTTTTGAGAGGGATTTGCACTCTCTAAACAAGCAATAGAATCTCCCTATGATCTCCTAGTATATTGGGCATCTGAAAAGGAAATGGGTCTCAGATTCTACCTTTTCCATGGTACAAAGTCTACAAACCTGATCCCCTCTATCAATATGGTGGTCGTTCTAAATCCAGAGTCGATGAGAGTCCACCCTAAAGGAGCCAAGAGAGATAGGTAGGGCATGGGTCCACTATCTATGTAAGTAGTCTAGGCACTAAATGATCCTGTTTCGGATATCCAATAAGTGTTCAATATAGAATGCCATCCTTGACTGTAAACCCCCTAGAGGATCAACCCAGGTCCAGATAATTTACTATCTGTGGATGTCAAGTTTGACATCTATTCAGCTCCTGCCGAGAGGGGAGGAGGTGAGCCAGAGCGTCTAGTGAAAACTGGTAGGAGGGAGACGGTTGATGTCTATCCTGATCGATCTCAGTAGGATAGTAGCTGGAGTATACCAACAACAAGCCCTAGAGGCTGGATTAGAGTCTGTAATAGCAACTGAAGAGAAATATGCCAAGTGAGGGTATCTATGCTGGCTTTTAACAAAGTTTGCAAAGCCACAAAGGTAGTGGAGGAACTAGATCAAGTCAAAAATGGCCGCCAATCTAAAAGGATGGGCACCAAACTTAGCCAAAATAACACATTTGGGGGGGGGGGGGGGGGGGGGTGGTGGTGGATCTCTGGCATCTAGTAATCTGGTGGAGGAGAAAAATCTAGATACACTTTATCGATGCTCACCCTGAGTCCAAAAGGGAAGGTCCCCATACCATTGAACCATAGAGCACTATGGGTTTGACTAAGGAATCTATGAGGGATAACTTAGTCAAGGTTTCTTGGAAGTGATGTGTAAAGAACTATCTCTCAAACATGGAAACCCAATGCTTTGCAAATATGAGGTTGAATGGCTGGTTGCAAGATGAAATGGGGCCCAAAAACTTAACCCCAAGGTATGTGTAAGATGAAGCAATCTCAACTTCCCGACCCTAGAAGTGGAAATGGAGATGTGAGGTCTTTTGATTGTTGAAGACCATAACATAGGTCTTCTCAAGGTTCACAACCAATTGTCTCAAGTCATAATAAGATACAAGTCTATCAAGGAGCCTTTGAGGCTCCTTACAAGAAGAAGCTAAAAGAGCCACATCATCAACAAAAAGGAGGATAGAGATCAATACTTTGTATAGATGGCAGCCATCACCCGAGGAAGAGGAGTCATTGAGAAAGGTCTCAAGCTCATTGTTGGTGTAAATAAGTATTTCACTTATTACACTTACTTAAGTTTACTTAGGTTTATGCATTAGTTTATTATTTTGCATTATTTTATTTGTGAGACACTTATGATTTTGTGCACTCTTGTGAGTTGTCTTGTGACATCACAAGGGACCGCACCTCTTTTAAGCACATGTTGTCTACAACACAAGAATCTTCTACACACATATGACACTTTATCATTCTTATCCATTCATCTAGAATGTTGGATAAGGTGCCTAGTTGTCTTATCTTCTAGTTGTTTCTAGAGACATTCTAGGTGCTTCCTAAGAGGCCTTTATATATAGGCACTCATAGTGTACTCTTAATCATGGCATATTGAATACATTATCATTCTGATCATACTCTCTCACTTTTTGGTTTACTGTGTGCTTGTGTTTGAGTTCTTAGTTCCTGGGTGAATTTTTCCCTTAGGAAATTTTTTACATGGTATCAGAGCAACTTGGAGTCTTTCTCATCACATAGCCATTCGAGACCACGCTTGCTTCATCATCTTAGCTCGAATCTGGAGTGTTGTAGAAATTGGGAGCGTATAGAGCTAGATCTAACCTTGCCATTATGTCTGGAATGCTGAACTGGTGAAAACTAACTATAAATACACCTACCTTGGCCCAAAGTTGACCGTGAGGCAAATTTTTTGTGCAAATCGAATCCTGAAAGCCCCGATTTGTAGTTTGAGTATGGTCATTTTTGGATCTAATTGATTTGTTTTTCCAAATTTGAATTAATTAATCTCTGCATTATTTGACATTTTCAAAAATATTTTTGAATTTATTAGCCAGGCGCAGAATTTTTTGGCTAAACCAGGTAGTGACACCCCGACTTGGCTCTATATTTTGTGGTGGAATATTTAGATTTATTTATTGCAAGGTTTTGATTTTTTGGTGGGTATCTGCAATCAAATTGGGTACAATACTCTGCGGTTGTACTGTGCCTTAAATCTTGCCTTTGCAACAATCTGCTCCCCATCGCCAAATTACCTCAACGGCCAGCCTCCAACAAATCCGGGTAGGCTTCATTTACTTAGGAGGTCACAACATTGTCCTTTTAAAGATCAGCTGAGTCCCCATCCCACGCATGTGGGACTAATACCACATACTTTGCCAACGCACTTTCCCTCCAGCATGCAAAGTTGGAATCCAGTGAGTGTTTGAATTCTTTGGCACGAAAAAAAGACTGCCCAGCATTGGACACGTGGAAGTCCAATGAATGACAAACTTATTCCGGCAACAGTTGAACTTTCGGGACGACCTCCTTTTTCGGGCACTCAACAACTTCTTCCGGCGAGAGTTTCAAATATTCTAGCACCCTGTTCATCAATCTCCCGCGCATAGACTTTTTGTTCCCTGTGCTACGCATACAAAACCTGCAATGGATAGAAACCTTCTGACACATGGCAGATGTTAATTCACCTTTTCTTGCAAGCACAGCCTGTGGTAGCTGGCGAACCCATGTGGACAACGAACTTTTTCCTGCCATGTGTTAAGTTGCCTTTGTGACCTGCCAACTGCACAGTGACACGTCACTTCTGGGTATTGCCATGTCAACCACGTGGACAGGCACCTTTTTTGACATGTCATCCATACAGATTGACACGTGTGAGTTTGTATAGTACGGCCGACCAACTCAGTGTGCCACGTCAGCCCAGGGCGGTATTTTTTGTTGACATCATCTTTTCATGAAGTTAAAATTGATGGCCATTTGACTGTCAAATTTAGACTAGCAGCTTTCCTTCCAGACCCCTCTTCAGATTGCATTTCAGTTTGGCAGCTTGACTTTGCAAGCTCGTATCTTGAACATTCAGACTCCGATTCAAGTGCTATTTTTTTTGAAATTGGGTAGAATTTCCTAAATTTTCTAGTGGTGTTGTTTTTTGGTTTTGGTGCACAGATTTTGAAGAAATTGCTTTTTTTGGTGACTGTACCTGCATAATCCTGCATTTTGCAACTTCAGAAGCTCTGTATGGGCACATCTCGTCACTTGTTTAGGTTCTATATTTTTTGAAAGTACGTAATTTTTCATCTACTTTCCAAATCTGAAGTCAGATTCTAGGGATGTGTGGACCAATTTAACACTTTTAGAATTAGGCCTTTTTTGGCATTGTAAAGCTTTGGTTCTTTTTCAGAATTGTTGTAAAACTAAGCTACAATGCTTAAGTGACAGATTTCAGCCTCATAAGGCAGTTGTAAAAGAAAAATCAAAAAGTCCACTTTGTTCATTTTGACAAGTGGCCCATTATAAACGCACTACTTATAAAGTGCCAACAACATCTTTTTTGGAGAGGGGGGGGGGGGGGGGTCTTTTGATTGAGTGAAAAGGGGGGGTGTGTACTGTGTTTTTTGTGTCTCTCTCTTGTGCTTTTTTCATTTGTGCATCATGGGTTTTAAATGTCCTCCTCTAACTTCACGCAACTATTCTACATGGAAAGATATTGCATGGAGTAGATTAATGAAAAAAGAATATAGTCTGTATGTTGATGGAACAATTACCAACCCTACTAATGCTAAAGAACTCATTGATTGGCAAATTCAAGACCAACAGGCTTTAGGAGTAATTAGGAGTTGTGTACATGGGGATCTTCTCTTTCACATTAAAAATTGTTCAATCTCTAAAGAAGCTTGGGACAAACTTGAACAATTGTATGGTAAAGTGGATGAAGAAAAGAGATTTCAAATTGTAGATGATATACTTCTCTTGGATCCTAAGAATTATGACACAATTCAGGATTACATCATTAAAGTCAATGAGTATAGGACACTTTTGAAAGATTGTGGAAATTCCATGAAAGATGATAGGTTGATTCATCACATCCTGAAGAGGCTACCTTTTGAGTACGCCAACTTTGTTTCGAGTTTTAATACTCATAGGTTGACCATGGGATCTACTTACCAGAAGCATTCCTTTGATGGATTTGCAGACATGTTGATTGTTGAACAATCTCACTTGGTAGATTTTGAACTTCTCAAGTCATCAAAGACCAAAGCCTTGGTGGCTAGTGATGATCACAAATCAAGTCAAGGGGGGAAAAGAAACAACAAGAAGAAGCAGTGGAAGCAAAAATCACAATTTGAGATACAACAATCCTCCTCTCAACAAGGCAGTTCTTCTTCAAACAAGAAGGGAAGTAATGAAAAGAAGGACAAACATTTTTGTGCATAGTGCAAAAAGCCAAATCATAATGAGCATCATTGCAAGACAAAAAGAATTGAAAATCTACTCAAGAAGAACAAGATTCAAGTGCTAGGTACTTCCAAGGATTCAACTCCCACCTCTTCAAAGGGTAAAGGTCAAGCACTTATGGAAAACACAAGTTCTTTGTTAGAATGGATACTTGACTCAGGTGCCTCTTACCACATGGGTTCTTCAAAGGAAGACTTTTCTTCATTGAAACAGTCAAAGGTGCCACACATCTTCATGGGAGATGATGCAAAGATGGAAGTTGAAGGGAAAGGACATGTTGAAATGGAAAATGGGGAATTCAAGGATGTTCTCTACATTCCAAATCTAAGCTCCGATCTCCTATCAATTTACCAAATCACTCACCTCTAGGAGATGGTCACAAGGTTGAGTTCCTTCCAGATTCTGTGATGGTGCAAAGTCTCAAAGATAATTCATTGGTAGCAGTTGGGAAAGTCAATGATGACAAGAGGCTTTAGTCCTTCTCCCACTTTGTGCCTAAGAGTCCTTCCCAAGCCTTGTTCACTCACTCTACTTCAAAAATCAACTTATGGCATGAGCGGTTTGGTCACCTTGACTTCCGCTCTCTTTAGCAACTTTTCTCAAAACACATCATCAAAGGTCTACCTAATATCAACTTTTCTAAGGTAGAATGTTTATCTTGTTTAGTGGATATGAATCTTAAGGAGAAGTATGATAAAGGGAATTATTCTAGAGCTCTTGTTCTTCTTCAACTAGTTCACATGGTATTAGTAGGACCCTTTGTAGTGACTTCAGTCAGCCAAGGCCGCTACATACTCACATTTGTTGATGACTTTTCGAGATTCACTTGGGTCTTCTTAATTCATTATAAGAATGAATTGGTTCATAAGCTTCAAGACTTCAAGACTCATGTTGAACACAAGTCAAGGAAAGCCATCAAAGTACTAAGGGTGGACAATGAGAACAAATAGGTTGACAGAAGACTCAAGAAATTTTGTAGAATTGAGGGGATTGATCTTCAGAACTCACTAGCATTCAGTCCGCACAAGACAAATGTTGCAGCTATGAGGATTAGGACTCTCAAGACCATGGCAAGTTGCATGATAAAGGCCGAGTCTCTCGATCCTACACTTGAAATTGAAGCCATTAGTAGTGCTACTCACATACTTAACAGGTCTCCTCATCCAGCCTTAGATGGCAAGACTCCTTTTGAGGCATGGTGCAGCAGAAAATCAGTTGTGAGTCACCTTAGAGTCTTTAGTTTTCTAGCATGGGCAAACCTATTTTTCAGGAGTTGCAAGGCACTACCACCTCGGCCTTGTACCTTCATTGATTATGAAGACAATGTGAAGGCTTATAGATTGATGGATCCAGAGACACGAGATTTTTGTGGAGAAGGATGTTCACTTTGAGGAAAGTTCTCGTAGCTTATCCTCTAATCCTCTCCACACATCATACATAGTGGAAACTGATAGTGACACCAATGATAGTGCTTCAATAGGTTCAGACATACGGGGTTCTGTTGACAGTTGCAATGAGAGGTCACATTAATCCAATCCACATGCTTATATTGCCATAGTGAAAGGTCCAACACATTATGGTACACATCATCTTCTAGCTCTAGCTTCAATTGACTTGGGAGACACACTTGAGGACATACATCTTCTCATTGATGAAGGTGATCCTTCTACAGTTGTTGCGAGGGCTCACTTTGACCCTCATGTCCATTCTCCACATGATCAATCTTCACAGGTTGGTGTGATTGTGGATCCTTATG
This sequence comes from Cupressus sempervirens, assembly GCA_028749045.1. Classification (NCBI taxonomy): domain Eukaryota; kingdom Viridiplantae; phylum Streptophyta; class Pinopsida; order Cupressales; family Cupressaceae; genus Cupressus; species Cupressus sempervirens. The sequence goes on from CM053793.1 coordinate 520,832,164, forward strand.
AACAACAATTAGTGGAGGTCTCTTTTTTAGTAGAGGAGATAGATGGTTAAGTGGAATAGGTTCAACAGACATCCTTGACCGATCTGCATTCATTCTTTTCAGCACAGTTGGAAGGGGTGAACTTTAGTATCAGTATAGGTATAATTGAGTAGGTTTCAGGGCCAACACACATCTTTAGGAGTGTACCTTTGCCTTTGTTTCTTCCTAAGGGGAGGAACACATTTCTGCATTCTTGGACTAGCTTCTTCATTGATGTGGCTTTCACTTGCTAGCATTCTTCTTTTTTTTTGGGGGGGGGGGAGCCTATTCTATCTCTCTTCCTTCTCTCATTCTTTTATGTATATACTAGATGTATGTCGTAATGGGGGGGTCTTGATTACTTCATCCATCGATGCATCCTTATTTTCTCTCTTTTTGGGGAAGGGTTTTTCCCATGAGGTTTTCCCTCTTTCCCCACTTTATGAGTGATTTGCATTTTCATTATGTACATGGGTACCTAATATGGCTTAGTAGCTGGGACCCATTCTGCATCTTCATCCTAGTTTTTTAAGCTTAAGGGCATTCCCCTAAGTTGCACTTAAGGGGGGGTGTTGGTGTAAATAAGTATTTCACTTATTACACTTAAGTTTACTTAGGTTTATGCATTAGTTTATTATTTTGCATTATTTTATTTGTGAGACACTTATGATTTTGTGCACTCTTGTGAGTTGTCTTGTGACATCACAAGGGACCGCACCTCTTTTAAGCACATGTTGTCTACAACACAAGAATCTTCTACACACATATGACACTTTATCATTCTTATCCATTCATCTAGAATGTTGGATAAGGTGCCTAGTTGTCTTATCTTCTAGTTGTTTCTAGAGACATTCTAGGTGCTTCCTAAGAGGCCTTTATATATAGGCACTCATAGTGTACTCTTAATCATGGCATATTGAATACATTGTCATTCTGATCATACTCTCTCACTTTTTGGTTTACTGTGTGCTTGTGTTTGAGTTCTTAGTTCCTGGGTGAATTTTTCCCTTAGGAAAATTATTACACTCGTCAAAGTAGATCCTAAATAAGGTGGGTGAGAGTGGGAAACCTTGCTTCATCCCAATGGTGCTTTGGATAGAATTGGAGAGGCCCTCCAGGGTCTCGAGTCTACCAACCACCTTCTCGTATAACCTCATGACTGCTGTCAATAAGATCTCAAAAATACCAATTAGAGGGTAGAATATTTTTTAAAAAAATTTTAATTATTTTAATTCTAATCATTATTTTGTAGATATTACTTGTCCCAAACTAACCCTAATAGTGGGGAGATTATAGGCCTCTAAGTCCTTCAACATTGAGCCTGAAGTTTTTATACCAAAATTGTGCACCAAAAATTCACAATAACTTCATGAATACTCATTAAATGACACTTAGCCTCAATTGAAAGATTGATGTTGGAATTCTTTAGAATAACTAAGAGGCGGGGGTGGTGAATCAGTTGTCCAAGGTCCAGATGTACAAATAAAACTTTTTAATGCTTAGTAGACCCATATCCATAAAACTTCAATATCCATGCATCCATTAGGTCATACAATACTTAAACTTTGTAGGTTACTATCCTAGGTCAAAACAACTTTGCAGAAATGTAAACATGAAAAAACATAAGAACATTCACACAATTTGACACAAAGATTTTACGTGGAAACCCAATTTGGAAAAAACAACCACTAACATACTACCAATTCTCACTCTTTTGATGTGATGCCCTATGAAAGGCCAACCCTGTTAAAGATTATAATACACATTGTTAAATGTGACATGGTTAAAGGATTTCAATCACCCTATTAGGAGTGATCCTTGTTAGAGGACTTTAGACCATTCCATTAGAATGCCACCCAATTAAAAGATTTACAAATGACTGTTAGGTCAACCTTAATCCAAAGGATTTAACCTAGACTGATACAATTATTAGAAAGTAATAGTAAGGCTTGATTTGATAACAAATCAAAGCTCACTTGTAGATTACACATCTCCATTTCAGTCCTCCATTATGCTTGGCATTCATAATCTTTGTTTATCATACAGGTAAAATAAATGAACGCATACAGACAATGGAACACAAATAACAGAACTCCTTAGATTATTCGCATATGCTAGAACATTACATTATGCTTCTTCAGATAAGATGATTTACAATGATCCCAGACGGGGTATAAATACTATTCGCCGAACCTTCCCAAAGGAGTTCGTCGGCCACAAACATTGTCCGCTACAAACTATTTACCCGTCAGCTACAAAATCTTTACCGACGACACCGACTACAGAATATAAAAACACCAACGACAATCAAGTCGGTTGACACAGTTTCTACCGACGACATCATCCACCCCAAAAGAAAAAGTCATCTCCAGATGACAATTACAAAATATTTGAGACAAAATATATTAATGGACTGATTACAACAAGATAAATCTGCTTCTGACACATCACTTTCACCTTTGTCTCGTGCTTGTAGCCTCTGTTAACACAATACTGCCTCCTTAATAAAGTTGACCTTGATAGCCACCTATGCTACTTTTTCTATTTTCAACTCCTCGGTACCCTGAGCCAAGTGCCGCTGCACTGCCTCCAACTGAATAATCAGCTCCTCTCAAGCTCTCTACACGCTTTTTCGTCAGAAAAGAGATACAAAACTCAAACAATCTCTCCTTCGCCAATGAGAAACCAAACTCCAACAATCTTTTGCTAAAACATCTCCTTCGATAATGAGAAACAATACACAACAAACAAGCCTTTTTCCACCAGAAATATCAAACCGAATTGAAACAATCAGAGAAGTTTCTCCTATGGAAATGAGAACCACAGCTCCGAGAGTGATCAAAATAATCTCCTTCAATGGTGTCGTCCATAGGAGTCTGTACACGCCAAGGAAATATGCTAAAATACTACTCGGGTCTGCAGTAAGAAAAAACATGGAGAAGAAATCTGGCTTGAAAAGCCACCGCCAAAACCACGCTTGAAGAAGGACAGATGTTTTTCGTGCGGGAAGAGGGTCGGCCTGCCGAGGTTCAAGTGTCGCTGCAGCGATTTGTTTTGCAAGAGAGGATAAGCCTTTGCGATATTAAAAAACTCCGCGGGAATGGGTTTGGTGATGAAAGGATGCCAGCGATCTTCCAAAAGTCTTCCACGGGGAAAAATTTTCAAAGGCTCCGCAGAAAGGTTCTACGGGAGACCTCCCGCGGACAACTATCCGTGGGACAGTTTCCTCGCAGACAAGCTACCCGCAGGACATAGTCTGCGAAACTTTTTCTCTTGTGTCTTCTTCTTTCTTTCTTTTTTTTTTTTTTTTTTTTCCTTTTCTCTTTTAATTTTTTTTTTTTTAATAAAAAAAAAAAATGCAACACCTTATTTTTCCTCGAGGCGTTGTCGTTCTGCAATGACAACGATAAGGGAATCATCTGATCATTTTGCAACGGTGACGGTGACGACATCTTCCTGGCATGGTAGGATCTATTGACTGCGTGAGGTACATCTTGGCCTTCCAATCTCCCCAACTTGATCACTCAATTCTCCTCGACCTCCCGGATTTGATATGGTCCAACCCATCTTGCTTTAAACCTTTCCTGTTTGATTTCATTTCGATCGTCATACTGAGTACCAACTGCCCCGGCTGAAACTTGTTGAGTTTGTCATGCCACGCCTTATGTTTGTTCTGTGTCACCTCTATCGCCCATTGTGCCTGCGATCGTTGTGCATCTAGCTTATTTCTTTGTTGTCGGCGCCCTTCAAGTAATTTTATGGTGCGATGCATTCTTTTCTTCCTATGCGGTTCGTTCACTGTGTACCGGATGGTGGGATCTTCCTTTTTTCTAAGTTTGAACTGTATGTTCTTCCCCTCAGCTTCAGGCGTAACCGCCTTTCCTTCTTCCACTGCTCTGTATTCTTTCAGACATTTATTTTTCTCTATTTTCTCACCTTCATCGACCCTTAACATATTACAACACGAAAATAATTCACTGAGTCTAGGTTGTTATCATTCGATCCTCCTTCTAGTGTCAATACTCCTTCTTCGTCTGGTTCCATTCTCTTTCCTTCATTGTCACTTTCACCTTCACCTTCTAAATCTGACGATGCTCCCTCCTCACCTACCATTTGTGTGTGCAAGTCAATTATGAATCTTTTGCCTCCGCGCTCCATTGATAGGGTATTTCGTTTTCAATCATGTTTTACTTTTGCTTACACCAACGAAGTCCATCCCAGAATAGCATCATATCTTTTTCTTTTCAATGGAATGACCACGAAGTCCAATAAAAATGGTTGCATTCTAATAGTTACCGGTTGCGCCCTCAAGGTTCCCAACGGCTTGATCCCGTGCTGGTCTGCCATGAGCAATTAGAATGTAGGTGGCCACAATGTCAATTTTTTCAACTTCTTCCAAGTATCCTCTGGTAACACATTTACGTTGGACCCTCCATCGACAATTGTGTTTGTCAGAACATGTCCCAAAATCCCCATCTCGACAATCGCTGGAAGCCTGCCAGTTGTGAGTGCTAGTAGCATTGGGTTTGTTGTCATCACTTCCCTACTATCTGTTCCTATGTCCTCCGTTGCTTTTGAAAACAATGTATGATTCATAATGGCCATCCGTAATTGGGGCATTATGAGAAGAAGGTCAGTTATCTTGATCGGCACCTCCATTTGTAAGATCTCCTGTACAATGTTTTATTCTGTGGAGTTCCTTAACAAGGTACCGGTGATGTCTTTCAACTACGAGGTCTCCACCTATGATACCTTTTCAATCTCTGCCTGTGCTTCTCTAAATTTTCTCTTTTCTTCCACTAGGTCCGGGTACTCTTTTGCTTGCCTCCGTGTAATTTTTAGAACCTCTTCTTCATCCATCTAGACGGTGATTAGATTCACTCTAGACTTTGGGCACTTGGCATCTTCATAATCGCCGGGTTTGCATCATCTACATAATAATTTTGGCGTGTTCACCATTGTACAGTCTCATGCAAAATGACCCCATAAATTACATGCTCAGCATTGAACAATTGGTCATCCATTTGCATCATACTGGATTCAACTTCGGCTGCCATTATTATTGTTATTATTTGCATTGTTGTTGTTATTTTGCCCTCTATTATTATTCTTGTACCACCCGGAGTGGCACCATCAATGTTTTCATTTTCATTCCCTCTTGACATGGAAGCTGCCTATGTAAGAAGCACCTATGGAGATCCTCTGGTTTTCATGTTAAAGGGGCATTCCTTTGTTGAATGGCCCATGATCTGACAAATGTCGTAGAATTGGTTCTTTGGACAGGATCCTTTAGTATGATTGTCGATTTTACACTCTGTACACCATAGTTCACTACTCTTTGTCTCCTACATATTTTAAAACTCTTTCATCATACGGATCATGTCCTTCTGTAGGACACGAACCTTCTTGCTATTGCCTTCATCACACTGCTATCTTCTCTGGTAGGCTCGTCATCATCAGAATCAAATGAGCTAGTGTTCTTCTTCTTCTTTGTTTTTTTTCTCACTTTCGAGGTCCAATGCTCTGTTATAAGCTTCCATATATGACGACGACGACACAATTTTCATTTTCTTTCGCAACTTCGAGCATAGGCCTTCCACGAACCATCTTTTCTAAAGTCTTTCTGCTAGCTTACTTTCCATTTTATTTATCAAATCTTCTAATTTCCTGGCGTAAACGTGAACGGTTTCATTCTTCCCTTGCTTAGTATTGAAGATCTCTGCTACAATTTCATTATCATCTCGCAACAGTTTAAATTCTGTCAAAAACTCCTTTTTAATGTTATCCCAACTATTTAGCTTTTGTGGATCTGTATCAGTAAACCAATCAATTGCTACACCTCATAGGGTGGCTGAAAATTGCCTCATCCAGTCATCTTCATCAGTTATCCCATTTGCCTTCCAGATCGTTTCACATGTTTTGCAATGTTCAATGGGATCAGTCGTACCATCGCCATTAAACTTTGATGGTTTCTCTTTTGGTCTTGCCATCATGATTGATTTTTGTAAACAGGCATTACTCGGTCTTGCAACACTAGCGTTGTTCACTCCCACACTGTGTCTTTGCACTCCCACACTGACGATCTGCACTCCCGCACCCACAGACTGGTCTCCCACATCGGCGGTTTGCACTCCCACACCGGCAATCTGCAATCCCACATCGACAGGCTCTTCTCCCACACCGGTGGTCTGCACTCCCACACTGACAGACTATTTTCTGGCACCGACAGTCTGTATCCTGCACCGACGGATTGTTCTCCCACACCGGCAGTCTGCACTCCCACACCGACAGATTGTTCTCCCACACCAACGGACTGTTCCCCCACACTGGCGGACTACACTCCCACACCAACAGTCTACTCGCCCATGCCGATGGACTGTTCTCTTACGGTCTCAATAGCTGCGAACCTTGGTGAAGAAGGATCTTCTGAAGTTGTCTCCCATGGAAGTGTATCCCAGACGAAGAGTTCACTCCACGCTCCTGCTCCCTCGGCACTCCTAGTCGTGCAAGTTGATGCTCTCTTGTCTAGATTCTCTTCCCTCAACGAACACAAATTCAAAAAATTCTCCCATACTTCTTCCACCAATTCCACCCGCTGTTGAGTTTCCTTCAACAATTCTTCCGTGCTCCAGTTTCTGTCGGCAATTTTTTGGAATCTGCTTCGGCGTTCAACTTGCTATGCCAGAATTAAATGTTCTTGCACAATACGGATTCCATCTTTTTCCTTGGCCTTATTTTGATCCTTGTTAAGCTGATTTGACATTAATCTTCATTCCTCCCACCTTCCAGGTTCATAGAGCAATGACGCCAAATGTTTACTGTATGGGTAAAATAAATGAACGCATATAGACAATGGAACACAAACAATAGAACTCCTTAGATTATTCACATATTCCAGAACATTACATTATGCATCGTCAGATAAGATGATTTACAATGATCCCAGATGGGGTATAAATACTATTTTTCGAACCTTCTTGAATGAGTCTGTCGACCACAAACATTGTCCGCTACAAACTATTTACCCATCAGCTACAAAATCTTTACTGACGATGCCAACTATAGAATACAAAAACATCGACAATAATCAAGTCAGCTGACACAGTTTCTACAAACGAAAATCTTCAGCTCTGATAGCTTGTTCACCCTTCAAGCATTCCTACTCTTAAGCCTGCTTGCTTTGCATGCCAATTGCATCATCTCTGTTCGACCACTAAATGAAGCAATAACCTAGACTCCTTGTCTTCCTTAGGTTCTTGCACATGATGATTTTTGTTTTTGACCATCTCTATAAATAGAGACTTTATATCTTTTTCCGCTTAACTACAATCGTCCATTTCAGGGCTAGGTAGGATTAGGTAGGATTTAATGAATCTACCCACTTTTCTATTTGATTCCTCTAAGATGTTCTTCTCCAATCTTCCTTGTGTTCACCGCAAAATGGTTTACCTCAAGTTTTGTGCCACTAACTCATTGTAGTTATCTTCCACATGCTTCACATAATTCAAGAAAATAAAATAGTTGGCTTAGATTCATCAAATCTTTGATTTAACAATGTTTGTTGTTACTCGACATTTATACTATTCTGTTACTGAGCCAACACTGGTTGACTTGGCAAACAGTAAAGTTTATTGATGCTTGGCACCAACTTAACTTTACTTGGCATATACTAATAATCACATGGCTTGCACTATTTTTTATCTTTGCTTGACACCTCTTATTTTTCACTCGTCTTCTACTAATTTCTGCTTGGCTTGCCCTAACTACTCTACTAGGCTTGACATACACTTTTCTCACTTGATCTTTTTCCAGTCTTAACTTGAATAATCTTTTATTTTAGACTTTTAGAAAATAAACAATACACTATAGTATCAATGTCTTACTTGGTCTTAGTGCTTCTTTTACATACCAACTAACCCAACCTTTCTTTAGGTGCTATTGTTATCTACTTTTTTTAAATCCTCTTCATCAATCAACTAAATGATAGCTTTTAGACCAAAAAGAAATTGTCTCACCAGTAGGTAGCAGGTTTGACATTATTGACAAAACAATGATTTTTCCAATACAAGTTCTTCACTTCAAAATAATCTTATATCAACGAATGATATATCCAATATCAACATCCACCTTTGAAATTAAGACATTTCAAGGTCATACGACTGACTTACTAAGTAGCAAGCCTCCAAAAAAAACAACTCTGTACTGAGACAACCCTTGTTTAAAAAATAAAGAGGAAATATTTGTAGGTGTTGAGATATTTCTCTTCCACCTAGGATGCTCCTACGTTAGAAATGTGGGATAATTTGAGAAGTGACCCTATCACGTCTCAAGGGTGTAGAGGAAAACCAAGACGATCAACATCCTCCCTTGCTAGCCATGATGAATCCTCTACTAGTATCCCTTTCCATTTGACCATACACTCTTCATATATACTGTTCTTTGTGCTCTTGCAAACATGACTGTCCAATATCTCTTCAATCTCCTTCTAGTTAAACTAGCTGCTAGAATACTCCCCTATGCTTCTACAACTTCATCTCCATCTCCTCCTTCATGATGCTCTGTCAAATTTGAAATATTAAATATTGGCAAAAATTTCAATTCAACAAGCAACTCTACTTCGTAGGCATTTCCAAAATCATATTTTTTCACTATCATTCACGATCCAAACTTCTTCATTTTCAACTTACTGTATGTACCCACTAGAAAATACTCCTTTTTTCAAATGAACTATGACATCATCTCCAATCTAAAATTTCTTATATCTCCTATTCACATTTTCCTTAGCATTGTACTATGTATTCATCTTAATAATGTTCTTGCTCATCTCCTCATGGATGTTCTTCAAATGTTCAAAAAAAATATTTCACCTCAACACTACTTATTTCTCCTTTATCCAACTCCCTTAGTTCAAAAGAATTCTTAGGACTTTTCCCATATACAATGGTGATTTACTAGTACTTATGTTGAAATAATTATTATATGAAAATTCTTCTTGTACTAAAATTAGATCCCAAACTTTTGGCTTATCTCCAACCAAACATCTCACCGAATTCCCCAAATTCTTATTCACCAACTTTGTTTGTCTATCAGTTTGTAGATGCTATGATGAATTGAACTTCAAATCTATCTTCAACTTCTTCAACAATGTATGCTAGAAATACCCAATAAATTAGGTATAACTATGCTCTTTCAAAGATCACGTAGTCTCACCACTTCTTTGAAAGACAACTCCACCACATGAACAACATCACTAGAATTCTTCCAGGAGAATGAAATGTGTCATCTTTGAAAATCTATGAACCAACACAAATATTGAATCATACCCTTGCTGAGTTCTCGGTAAACCAAGAAAAACCCATGCTAATATCCTCCCATGGCTTCTCTAGTATCGGTAACAACTGATCCAAATCTGTATTCTGCTTCACTATTTTTTCCATGTGACAAACTCTACAACTCTTTACATGCTCCTTCAAATCTTCCTTCAAATATGGCATGTATTAATTCCCAACAACCAAAGTGATGGTTTTATCTCTCCCAAAAAGTCCAGCCAATCTTCCATTATGCTTCTTCTTGATGAGATTCTCTCTCATAGAACTTTTGGCAATGCACAACTAATTTCCTTTGAACAACATACTATCTTGGATTATGAAATCCAACCACTTTGTCCTATCAAGTGTAACAGGTTTTGTACAAGCCTTCTAAGATTTGCCAAAATCAAGATCCTTTGGATACAAATTCTTGAGTTCCTTGAACTCAACTACCTCAATTTGCATTTTTGTAAGCAAAAGATGTCTTCTATTAAGAGTATCTGCAACTTTGTTAGACTTCCCACTCATGTGTTTCAAAATAAATGTATAACTCTATAAAAAATGAACCCATTTCAAATGCCTTTGGTTTAATTTTCCTTAACTATTCAAATATTACAAAACTTGATGATCAATATATAGAAAAAACTCCTTAGGAAGAGGATAGTGTCTCCACTTCTTTAATGCTTGAACTATAACATACAATTCTTGATCATAAACATAATATTTTATTTTGGCATCATTCAACTTCTCACTAAAATAAGCAACAAGTCTACATTGTTGGCTCAAAAAAACTCCTATTGTAGTACAACTAACATCGTAGTCTACTTGAAACACCTTGTTAAAATATGGAAGTGCTACAATAGACTATTTTATAACTTTCTATTTCAAAAAATTAAAACTTTTATCTGCTCCTATAGTTCACTTAAATTCTTTCTTATCCCCTCTCATTGTTTCAGTTAAGGGTCAACACCTATTGCTTAAACCTATTATAAACTTTCTACAAAAACTAGCCAGTCCATGAAAATATCTTAAATTAGTCACACTCCTTGGAGTAGGCCATTCGATGATAGCCTTCACTTTCTTAGGGTTCATTTGTAGGCCTTCTGTTGAAACTACAAATCCTAGGTACACTATATCCTTCTTCTCAAAACTACACAGCTTCATATTTATCAACAACTTTTCTTCGCTCAACTTATCAAACACATTACGAAGGTGCATCAAATTCTCCTCCAATGTCTAGCTAAAGATCAAAGTTTCATCTCAGTAAAAAATGACAAACTTACCCAAAAACTCCTTGAAGTACCTCATTCATGAGGCTCATGAAGGTGCCCGATGCATTGGTTAGCCCAAAAGGCATGATTAACCACTCATACAATCCTTCCCTTGTCTTGAAGGCAATCTTCCATTCATCTCCTCCTCTGATGTGAGTTTGATGGTAGCCAATCTTTAGATCTATCTTTGTGAAATACACAACTCCACTCAAATAGTCCATAATATCATCCATCCTTGGAAATGGAATATGTACTTGATTGTGATCTTGTTGATAGCCTACGAATCTGTGCACATCCTCCATTCTCTATTCTTCTTTTGTGCTAATACTGCTGGTATAACACATAGACTCAAGATTTCCCAAATCAACCCCTTTGCAACAACTCATGCACATTTTTGTTCAACTCCTCACTTTTAGTTGATGTCATTATGTGTGGTGCCTTTTTTTGCAAACTGATCTTCCTGGAATCAAGTCCATCTGGCGATTGATCTTCCTTATTGATGGTAATTCACTATGAACATTATCTGAGAGAATATCTAGAAACTCTTTCAACAAATCTGTAACTTTTGTAGGTACCTCCTCTACTTCTTCTTTATCATCTTTTGTAATATACAACAAAACATGTGCTAAGACTTCATACCCTTTAGGAACTTCTTTTCAATGGCTTCATCTTATGTTTCACCCCATCCTTTGTTGGTGTATAGGTATTGACACACCCATTATGTACAACATGACTGTTAAATTGCCAGTGTCTAAACAACAACATATGACATATGTCCATCAGTATGATATCACAAAGCACCTCATCCTAGTAGTGTCTCATCTTGAACTTCAATAGGCACTGCTCATTGACCATGACCTTGTGGTCATCCTATACCCAAGAAACACTATTTGGATGTGGGTGTTTTTACCTTTTCGTCTTTAGCTTTGTGACCATCATTTTTAACACTAGATTGCCAATTCTTCCACCATCAATGATCATATCACAACACTTATCTTCACACTTGCACTTGGTGCAAAACAAGCTCCTCCTTTAATTAGGTTCATTCTCACCACTCAACATGACTCTTACAAATATTAACTAGGACTTCTCCCCTTTAAGTATCTTTAGAATGTGATTTGGCATCTTCATCAACATGCATAGCTCTGACTTGACTTTTTGTTCTTCTACCAATCCTTCCTTGACGCTAGGAATATTTAGATGCTCTATGCTCTTCTTCTCTGAAGTGAAGAAAATATTTAATGAAAACCTCCTCTTCTAGATCTTTTCCCCCTTCCTCTTCCTCTCCGATCTCTATTGTTCTGATTATGGAAATGATTGGAATTGTTTCCTCTCTAGTTCTAAATACTACTAATTTCCTCATCCCTGTTCTTTTGATCATCATTTCGGTCTCCATAAGACCATCTGTCAAATCTTCCACTGTGACCTCTCTACGATTATTTGTGTTATCAAACTTTTTTCTCAGCTTCTCCTAAACTCTAAGGAAAAACTAGTATGCCTCCTCAAAATTGGTCATTCGAACCAAACTCAGCTCCTCTTGAATTCTTGGCCTTAATGAACAAATTTCTCCTTATCATCTTTTGCACAACCAGTTCTAATGAGAACTTTGTATAACTCTTTAGTAAACTCTTGAAAAGATCTTTCTGCTTGCTTCAACCCTTGCATTTTCTTTAATAGATCAAGCTCATAATGAATAGGAAAGAACTGTCACTTTAATTAAGATTTCATCTAATGCCATATGGTGATTTTATCTTTCCCTCTTCTATTTTGATCCAATTGAATCTCCCTCCACCAAACCCTTTAGTTTGGCCTTCGCAAACTTGACCCTATCTAGATTTTCAATATTTTCATACTCAAAGTACTCTTCTAATTCATTGATTCAATTGATCAATTCCTTTGAGTTAATATTTATAGAAAATGTTGGAACATCAAACTTAGGTATTTTTCCATTCTTGAAAATTTACCTAAAAAAAATTTCTTCTTTAGAGCTTAGAACTAACTCTTCTTCAACATTTTCTTCTTCTCCTTCATCCTCACTTTCATCTCTTATGGAAAGATCTATTCCTCTATGTATTTGTTCTTCTAATTCTTGAATCTATCTTTGGAGGGCTCTAAAACCCTCATGTTTAACACCTGCAACTCTTCTACCATACTTTTTTTGTGGAGGCATTTTTGCACTTATGTTGAAACTCTAGTGCAAACTACTTCACAATCGATGATGTCTCTACACACTCAACCCAATCCACAGTCTTGGTGCAACTACCTCACTTTTGTCGATATTTTTACACACTCAAGAACTCTTGCTCTGATACCACTTGATGAAGGGTTCTCCCCTTAATACCACAAACACATAATAGAAACAAATAAATAACAACAATTAGCAAGAAAAAAAATGGGCGTCTTATTATTGCCACAAATGCAAATTACAAAATTTTGAAATACAATACACAAACCTAAATGGGTGCCTTCCTTACAATAATTTGCAACACAAAGCTATGAATTATCACCCATAACCGTTGTAGAAAATGTACACACATTCCTTAAATAAGCATTTTAACACCACTTGGGAAGTTTCTAGACATAAAACTGTAACCCTTGAGTCTAAATAACCCTAAATTTACATATAGAGATGGCTTGATACACCTTTAACACTTATTTTTCAAATTATGATCTATATGGCTTGACCTTTGCAAACTCCAGTTGACCCCATTTTGGAGCCCATTTGGGGCTTCAAAGGCTTTCAACGATGATCCTAAAGTTTTTATACGAAAATTACACACCAAAAATTCACAATAACTTCATGAATACTCATGATATGAAACTGAGCCTCAACCAAGAGGCTGATATATCCAAGATGAACATCCAACTTTGAAAATAGGACATTTCAAGCTTGCATGTCTGAATTACTTAGTAGCAAGCCTTGAGAAACAACAACTCAAAACTAAGGGTACCCTTATTCAATGAAAAAGAGGAAATATTTTAAGGCGATGCAATATTACTCCTACACCTTGGATGCTCTGGCATTAAATACCTGAGATAATTTGAGAAGTGACTTTGTCACGTCTCAAGGGTTTAGAGGAAAACTAAGATGTTTGACCTCCTCCCTTGCTAGCCATGATGAATTCTCTACTGGTCTCCCTTCCCATTTGACCAAATACTCTTCATATGTTATGTTCCTTGTGCTCTTGCCAACATGACTACCCAATCTTCATCACCTCCTTCATAATACTCTATCAAATCTAAAATGTTAAATACTGGTAAAATATTCAATTCAAAAAACAACTTTAATATATGCATTTCCATAATCATTCTTTTTCACTATCTTGCAATGTTCAAACTTCTTCATTTTCAGTTTATTATATTTACCTAGAGGAAAATGCTCCTTTCTGAAATGAACCATAACATCATCTCCAATATGAAATTCCTTATACCTTATTTTCACATAAGACTTATCCTTCTACTATGTATTCATCTTAATAATGTGCTTTCCCACCTCCTTATGAATAGATATTCTTCAAATGTTCAACAAAATCTTCTACTTCAACACTACTTATTTCTTCTTTATCCAACTCTCTCAATTCAGAATAATTTATGAGACTACTCCCGTATACAATATGGAATGGTGATTTACTAGTGCTTCTATTGACATAATTATTATATTAAAATTCTTCTTGTGGCGAAATTAGATCCTAGTATTCTGGATTATCTCCAACCAAACATTTTACCAGATTCCCCAAACTCCTATTCAACACCTTAGTTTGTCCATCCGTTTGTGGATGATGTGATGAAATGAACTTCAAATCCATTTTCAACTTCTTCCACAATGGATGCTAGAAATACCCAAGAAAATTGGTATCTCGATTCAGAATATGCTCTTTGGAAAATCATGTAGTCTCACCACTTCTTTGATAAAAAATACTGCCACATGAACAACATCACTAGTCTTTATGCAAGGAATGAAATGTGTCATCTTTGAAAATCTATCAATGACCACAAATATTGAATCATACCCTTTCCAAGTCCTTGGTAAATCAAAAATAAAATCCATGCTGACATCCTCTCATGGCTTCTTTGGTACAAGTAATGGCTGATACAAACCCGTTTTCAGCTTCACTCCTTTTGCCATCAGACATACTTTGCAGCTCTGTACAAACTTCTTCACATCTTGATGTAACTATGAAATGTAATAATTCTCAGCAACCAAAGCAATAATTTTATCTCTCCCAAAATTCCAACCAATCCTCCATTATGCTTCTCCTTGATGAGATTAACTCTCATAGAACTTATGGCAATGCACAACTGATTTCCATTGAACAACATACCATCTTGGATTATGAAATCCAACCACTTTGTCTTGTCAAGTGTAATAGGTTCTATAAAAGCCTTCCAAGCTTTGCCAAAATTAGGATCCTTGGTATACAAATTCTCAAGTTCCTTGCACCCAACCACCTTAGTCTACATTTTTGTCATAGAAAATGTTAGAATTTCCACTTAAATTCTTTCCTATTGCCTCTCATTGTTTCAGTTAAGGGTCCACAAATATTGCTAAAATCTCTTATGAAATTTCTGTAAAAACTCATTAGTCCATGAAAATATCTTACCTCAGTCACACTCCTTGGAGTATGCCGTTCGAGGATAGCCTTCACTTTCTCAAGGCCTATTTTCAAACTTTCTGCTAAAAGTTCAAATTCCAGGTACACCAATTCCTTCAAAAAGATACATTTATTTAGATTTATCAAAAAAATTTCTTCCCTCAACTAATCAAACACCTTACGAATGTGCATCAAATGGTCCTCCATTGTCTTAGTAAAAATCAAAATATCATCTAGGAAAACAATGAAAAACTTACTTATAAAATCTTTCAGTACCTCATTCATGAGCCTCATGAAAGCACTTGGTGTGTTGGTTATCCTAAAATGCATGATTAACCACTCGTACAATCATTCTCTTGTCTTGAAGGTAGTATTTCATTCATCTTCTTCTTTGATGCGAATATGATGGTACCTACTCTTTAAATCTATCTTTGTGAAATACATAGCTCCACTCAAACAATCCATAATATCATCCATCCATGGAAATCTGTACTTGATTATAATCTTGTTGATAGCCCGTGAATCTATGCACATCCTCTATCCTCTATTCTTCTTTAGTGCCAATACTACTAGTACACTACATGTAATTAGGCTATCTCGAATGAACCCCTTCTGCAATAACTCATGCACATGCCTGTTCAACTCCTCACTTTCTATTGGTGCCATTCTATTCACTGCCTTGTTTGGAAAATTGACTCTTTGAATCAAGTCCATCTGGTGATTGATCTTCCTTACCGGTGGTAATTCATCAGGGACATTATCTGAGGCAATATCTAGAAACTCTTTCAATAAATCTGCAACTTTTGCAGGTACCTCCTCTACTTCTTTGATACCATCTTTTGGAATTACAATAAAACACATATGCTCACACTTCATACCCTTGAGGAACTTCTTTTTATCAACAAAACATACTGTGGCCACACTACATACATTTCATTTGTATCCTTCAATGGCTTCATCTTATGTTTCACCCCATCCTTTGTCAATGTGTAGATATTGGCATGCCCATCATGTACAAGATGCTTTCCAAACTGCCAAGGTCTACCCAATAACATATGACGTATGAACATAGGTATAATATCACAAAGAACCTTATCCTAGTAGCTTCCAATATTTAGCTTCACTAGGTACTGTTAATTGATTATGACCTTGTGGTTGTCCTATACCTAGGCAATATAGTATGGACATGGGTGTTTCTACCTCTTCAACTTTAGCTTCATGACCATCTTTTCTGACACCAGATTGTGAGTGCTTCTACCCTCAATGATCAAATTACAACACTTATCTTTGTACTTGCAAACGGTGCAAAATAAATCCCTCCTTTGATTAGATTCATTCTCATCACTCAACATGACTTATATTAACTAGGATTTCTCCTCTTTCAACATCTTCAGAATGTGATTATTTGGCATCTTCATCAACATATGCAACTCTGGCATGGCCTTCTATTCTTCTATCAGTCCTTCCTTGATGTTGGGAATCTTCAATTTCTCTATACCCTTCTTCTCCTCAGTGAAAACATTTTCAGTGGGAACCTCTTCTTCCATATCCTTTCCCTCTTCCTCTTCCTCTTTGATCTCTATTATTTTGATCATGGAAACAATTAGAATTATTTCCCCTCTAGTTCTAACTATTACTACTTGCCTCATCCTTATTCTTCTGATCATCATTTTGGCCTCCATAAGCTTATTCGCTAGATCTTCCACCATGACCTCTACCACTATTTTTTTAATCATTTTTTTCCTCAAATTCTCCTCAACTCTTAGGGAAAACTGGTATGACTCCTCTACACTAGTCATTTGAACCAGAGTCATTTCCTCCCAAATACTTGGCCTTATCTCATTAATATAGTATGCAACTTTCTCCTTATTAGCTTCTACATGGCCATTTCAAATGAGAACTTAGTAGAACTCTTTAGTATACTCTTGAACAGATCTTCTCGCTTCCTCCAACCCCTGCATTTTCTTCAACAGATCAAGCTCATAATCCATAGGAATAAACCATCACTTTAATTTATCTATCATCCCATCCCATCCAGTGATTTGATCCTTTCCCTCTTCAATTTCGCTCCAATTGAATCTCCTTCCACCAAATCTTTGCACGTCCCTTGAGTTTTGCCTTCACAAACTTGACCCTATCTAGATCTTCAATATATTTATACTCAAAGTGCTCTTTTAATTCATTGACCCAATTGATCAATTCCTTTGGGTTAAGATTTTCAAAAAATGTGCAAACATCAAATTTAAGTCATTTTCCATTCTTGGAAATTGACCTAAAAACCTTTCTTGTTTAGGGTTCATATTACCTCTTCTTCAACATTTTCTTCTTCTCCTTCACCCTCACTTTCATCTCTTACGACAATATTTATTCCTCTATGTATTTGTTCTTCCAATGCTTTCATTTGTCTCTATAGGGCTCTAAAAACCTTAGGTGTAATAGTTGTGACTCCTCTACCACACTCTCTTCATGGAGGCATTTTATGCTTTCATTGAAGCCCAAGTACAAACTATATCACAATCAACAATCTCTCTACGTACACTCAACCCAAACCACAGTTTTGGTCGAACTGCCTCATAGTTAGTGATGTATATAATGCCTCACCCAGAGATCCTTGGAACAAGGATAAATAAAAACCAATACATTTAAAAGAGAAAAAAGAAAAAAAATCATGGATTCTAACAACATCAACATGCAACCAATCAAAAGATCACAATGGAAGACTAAATCAAGCAATCCAAACATCCAATGATCTCTAAGAGTCACTACTTACCAACATGTTCAAAACCAACTATGAAAGTTTAAACAAACAAGAAACCCTTAATCTTTGATTTTTCGAGACCTAGGAAGGGTTGCACCCCAATAGGGTATCCAAAACACCCTTTGAAACTCATTTGAAACATTTAAAAATACTTGTTGTTTTCCCGAGAAGGTTTTTTCATAGAAACCATGCAATACTTTTCCAGTATCGTACGACATTGCGCAATACTCCAAGACAATACTTTTCTAGTATCATGCGATACTTCGTACAACTACCGTGCGATACTTTCCAGTATTACATGATATACTTTACTATTACCTTGTTATACTTTACCAGTGTCATGCGATAGAACTTGCTACTATTGTGTGATACTTTCTAGTATCGTATGATATTTCTCCTTATAGCCATGCAATACTTTTTTAGTATCACCTAATGTTGAATCAATGTCGCCCAGGTTTGCAAGGAAAAAGCCCAACAATCAATATAGAAGGAAATAGAATTAGAACCTACACACCATGGAGTACCAAACCCACTTTGGTCGATGAGTAAACACTCAAAAGCATAAAGAAGATCAAAAAATACTAACATCTCTACCATAACATCTAATCCAAACCATTTGTAATCATGTAGAAAGCAATATCACAGTGAACATACATGTGCATAAATCATCTATCTCAATAAACAAAAATAACATAAACCACATGGAAACATACTTTAGAAGATATAGAGAACAATGTGAGCATCTAGCTCTTGAATTGAACATGGAGGAAATCCAACTCTATACATCGGTCCCTAGTAGTGGTAAAGGTAGCTATGCTTCCCAACCGCATGGAATTTGTAGGCCCACTCCTGGTGTGGTGATGGACATAGTGATCCGACCTCAAATACACACAAAAATTCATCTGTGGCTAACACTCATGCTAAACACTACAAAGGATTGAAACCAAGATCATATGAGAATGAAATACAATAGGTCCTGGTCAAACACTATATGAGTCTACTGTGTAGGGACTCTAGTGGAGAGTAGGTCGCTTGGCATCATGGAGGCCCCCTAAACATCATATGGAAAATCTCCCTCAGGAGGCTATAGTGTTATGTCCCCAGATGAACCATGCAGACATTTTGGCCCTCGGATAAACTAACAGACACATACCTTCAGGTGAGCTGTACATATAAGTAATATTTTATTATCTTAGTTAATTACCCATGAATTCATTTAGTTATCTCTTATTAGAAACTTCTTCATGTGTACCTTTCCAGGAACACAGCTCAGGGTCATGATAGAAGCCTCTCCACTTGTCTACACTACATACCCATTCTCATCACACAATGAGTACTTCCCCAACCCAACCCCCATGAACATAACTCAATCGAAAGAAACTAGGAGTTTGGGTCTCCCAAGAACCTTACAAGTGCACACTTATGTGCTCATGTGTGGGCACACAAACTACATGATGATCATAGACAACAAGGGATGAATGAGAAATAAATAAAATGCCAAGTATCAAATCACTCAACCGAGCATGTGGCCAAGAGTACAAATTGAACATGAATCCCAATGCAAGAAGAAACATTTATAGTTAGATTGGATTCCTCATAGATAATCTAGGTCCATGACCTCCATCAATGCCAAGAAAAACCCAAAAAAACTAGGCGGCAAACAAATCAAGGTGAAGTCAAAAATGCCCAAAAACTAATGTTGACAAAAATTAACAAAATTAAAACCCTTTACAAAAGCAAGTATAAAACCCCTAGATATCCATTAAAATTTGGGTTCAGAGTCCATATGTAAAAATGGCTAGCATAACGGTCCAAAACCCTAAAACCCCCATGCCAAAAAGACATAATTGCTCATACCCATCCAATTGGGTAGAGCCAACATACATAAATAGAGGGGAACACTAGTTCTCTTCCTCCTAACATAAATATACCAGAAACTGACTCAGAAACAAACTTAAAAAAAGAAAAAAGGAGAGCCCTACCTGGCGAAAAAAAGGGCAAAATTAGGAATACTCACAAATATAAAATAATTGCTTTGCGAAAGCTACCTAAAATCATAGCAAACCAAGGTCCCCTTAAGCTGGATCCAACAAGATCAACCTTGCGATGATTCCATGTTCGTAGCTCCCACAACACATAAAATAATAATTCCTCCTGAAGAGGATTTGCAATTTTGCTATCAAATTTCTAATTTGAAAGTGATAAGTGAGGAATAATTCCCTTTTTAGGATATACATTCACTTCAAAAGTGAAATATTAAAACAGGGAAATAACAAGCTCACTAGATTAACTCCCTCTTTAGCCCAAACAAAATTGGGTAATTCCAATTAAATGGAATTCAACTATGGAAAAGTTACTAGTAATTAAAATAATAAAATCGAAACCCAAAATACTCTAAAACATTAAATCACAATTTTCCTTAATAATTTTTGCGACCAAATGCGGATATCCAAATGCACAAATATAACACCGATCTCGACACTGATGCAAATGAATCTATATTTTTATTAAGTCACCGAAGGGTTTAATTAACAATTAAACAAGATACATCACCCATACAGGGATGAAATTTGCTCGATATAAACAACTAAATCATTAACTCCATGTGCCACTACCAAGGATATAAATCCTGCACACTAAATAACACGATCAAGTGCAAAATTGCATATAGTAATATAGCTAAAGCGATAAATGTATTAAATCACGTAATTAGTCATTCATTTAATTACATTCAAATAATCTATTTACATCAATCAATGCATCATAAAAAATCTCAAAGAAAGAATGAAGAAAATAAACATAGCATTGAATCATAATATCCAGAATCCAATAAGTCCACCATATAATCATAATAGAGTATATGTTCGAATACAAAACAACTAGGTATCACCATAAAGCATCAAGTCACATCAATAAGCATCATCATGCAGATATGATACTGGAAATCAAAATATAGTATTTGACTATCAGGTCATCTCGAATATTATCTGATCATGAATATCAAAGTATCTCTCAAATCAAATTATAAAAAGGTACAAAATACAACCACAAGAGGCACTACAATCTATTTCACACTCAAGAACTCCTTCTCCGATACCACTTTATGAAGGGTGATCCCCTTAATACCACAAACACATAACATAAACAAATAAATATAAGAATTGGAGAGAATGAAATATGGGCTTCTCATTATCGCCACAAATGCGTAATTATAGAATTTTGAAATACAATATGCAAACCCAGATGTGTGCCTTGCTTACAATAAGTTGCAACACAGAGCTATGAATTATCATCCAGAGCTATCCTAGACACTATACAAGATTTCCTTATATAAGCATTTTTACACTGCCTAGGAAGGTTCTAGATATCAAACCGTAACCCTTGAGACTAACTAACCTTAAAATTACATATAGAGTTAGCCCGATACACCTAACACTTATTTTGGAAATTTTGGTTGGCCCAACTTCAGAAGGCCACAACTTTCAAACTGTTGCTCTGATTGGCTATTATAACTACTTTTTAGAATCCCAAACTTATGATCTACATGATATAACTGATGCAAACCCTAGTTGACCCCATTTCGGAGCCCATCTGTGGCTTCTAAGCCTTCAATGTTGAGCTTGCAATTTTTATACCAAAATTTTCTACTAAAAATTGCAATAGCTTCACGAACACTCATGATATGACATTGAGCCTCAACTGGTAGGATGATATATCCAAGATGAACATCCAACTTTGAAATTAGGGCATTCCAAGCTCATATGACTGACATACTGGTACAAGAAACCTCCCTAATTTTGTTTTTTGGAGTTGTTAGAGTTTAGTTGTGTGTGTGTGTGTGTGTGTGTGTGTGTGTGTGTGTGTGTGTGTGTGTGTGTGTGTGTAATAAGTTCCAAGAGTCCTTGGAGTGCAACTAGTCCAAATGTAAGAACCAAGTTGCTCACTAGGTCCTAGGTTTCTCAAAAGTTGCTCAATATGTAAAATATGATTAGGGAGGGCTAATTAAGGTATTTTATTGCCTAAATAGGTCCTAGGTATCTTACCTAGGGTCCTAGAATGGTCCTAGGTGGACCTATTTCCCCAAAAATTCTAAGGAGCAAAAATTGCTCAAAAGTTGCAAAGTTGCTCAAAAGTTCTTTTGCAATTTTTGCAAAAAGTTGCAAATGACAATTTTGAAATTTGTAGCTACCCATGCTTGGGTATATTAGAAGGAAGATTATATTCTGAAAGGTTGGAAGATTTATCATCATATTATGCATGTGTGGGACTATTGTACAAACAATTTTCTTGAGTTTTTCATTGTTTAATGGTGTAGTATGACTATGTATGGATTGGCATAGGAGATCGAGTTTATGATTTTTGTAGATGAGTCTTTCTTGGTTCTTTTTCATGTTTAAACTTGTGTTGAAGTCATCAGGTTTGCAAGCTATAGCATTTTCTTACTAATTGGCCTTAAAACTACCTTCACCGGGCTATTTGTACAAAAATGGCTCTAACCTAATCATCTATGGTGGAAAATGCATGAAACATGGTGGGATGATAGGTTAGAAATTGTACATAGTGTTTTGGTTTTGTTTTCCATTTTTAAGGTAGGTATCTAACCTATGGTTTGATTGTTAGGAGTGTGTGAGCCTGGACAATTTGTGAAAATTGTTACAGAGTATGTCCATGATTCAGTTGGGTCTAACAAATGGTGTTCCTAGAATCCCTATTAAGCTACCTCAAATGTGCAAGTGGAATAGAAGGTTGATTTGTAGCTTGGAAGAAGTTGGAAGCGTTTTAGTGCTGACTGGTTTGTAGGCCTAAAACTTAGGCTAGAAACTAGGGCTTTAGGAAGAATAGGGTTGTAGGTGTTTTGAAGCTTTGAAAATTTGGAATCTAGGAGTGCTAGGGGATAGCTTTCAGATTCCTAAGGTTGTTCATGGGATTTTTTGGAAGAATTTGAAGTAGGGGTGCAAAACAAGGTTACTAGACCTAGAAGTCGTTATGCCTAATTAGCCCTATATGAAGAAAGTGAGTTTTCTTTGGTATTTTTTATGACTAGAGGCATTGAATAAGACTAGGAAGGTTATGGAGGGTAGCTACTACATCAATAGACTCTAAGTGCATAAAAGAACAAGATCCTAAGTGAGGGATAGGGTTCTGATGAAGGCTATTCCCCTTAATACCATAAACCATAACAAAAAACAAAGAAACAACAACAAATGTAAGAACATATGGACTTCCTATTTTTGCCACAAATGTGAAATTATAGAATTCACAAGTACAATATGATAACCCACATGGGTGCCTTCATTATAGTAATCTGCAAGACAAGCTACAACTTATCACCTAGAGTTGTCTTAGACATGTTTGAGCCTTTCTTAAATAGGCAATTTTATGCCTCTCGAGAAGGTTCTAGACAATGAAACTTAATACCTAAGGCCAAAAAACCCTAACAATACATATAGAGTCGTTCAAATACATCTTTGACAATTATTTTAGATATTTTGGGTAGCCCAACTTCAAAAGGCCATAACTCTCGAATCGTTGCTCCAATTGGCTATTATAACCACTTTTTGAAAATGCCAACTTCTAATCTACAAGCTTAGAACTGCACAAGCACCCTTCTATTGAGTTTTCATACCTCATCTAGGCACTCTAAGGCCTCGAACGGTGAGCTTGAGGATTTTTATGTAAATTTTTCTGATGAAAATCCATAATAGCTTCTTTGATACTTAAGTTGGAGCAATGAGATTTTTATGGTAGACTTATAACTCTAAAACGAACATTCCTATAGAAAATGAGAACATTTCGAACTCATCTTTCAAAATTACTAAAAATAGAAAGTTCCCATAAATAGTAACCATCTTGTCTACTAGTCCTTATTAAAATAGAAAATACTGAAAAGAAAATATTTTTTGGGTGATACGAGATTGCTCTTACACTCAGGATGCTCCTGCATCAAACACTCGAGATAATTTGAGAAGTGATCACGTCACATCTCAGGTGTTCAAAGGAAAACCAAGATGGTTGACCTCCTCTTTTGCTAGCCATGATGAATCCTCAACTAGACTCCCTTTCCATTTGACCAGATATTCCTCATAAGTTCTATTCTTAGTACTTTTTCCAACACGATTGTCCAGTATCTCCTCAATCTCCTTTGTAGTCGAACTAGTTGTTGGAATACTCCACCACGCTTCTGCCACTTCATCTTCATCACCTCCTTCATAATACTCTATCAATTCTGAAATGTTAAATACTGGTAAAATATACAATTCAGCAGGCAACTTCAATTCATACGCATTTGCAAAATCACAATTTTTCACTATCTTACACGGTCCAAACTTCTTCATCTTCAACTTATTAATGTAGCCACTAGAAAATGCCCCTTTCTCAAATGAACCACGACTTCATCTCCAACCTGAAATTCCTTATACCTCCTTTTCACATCTACCTTATCCTTATACTATGTATTAATTTTTATGATGTGCTTCCTCACCTCCTCATGGATGTTCTTCAAATGTATAACAAAATCGTCTGCTTCAGCACTACTTATCTCACCTTTATCCAACTATCATAATTTAGAAGCATTTCTAGGACTACTCCCATATACAATCTCGAATGGTGATTTACTAGTACTCCT
Source organism: Cupressus sempervirens (assembly GCA_028749045.1). Classification (NCBI taxonomy): domain Eukaryota; kingdom Viridiplantae; phylum Streptophyta; class Pinopsida; order Cupressales; family Cupressaceae; genus Cupressus; species Cupressus sempervirens. The sequence continues at coordinate 520,856,736 of CM053793.1, forward strand.
ATTGATAGAATTATTATATGCAAATTTTGCCTATGGTAAAATCATATCCCATCCTTTTGGTTTATCTCCAACCAAGCATCTGAACAAGTTTTCCAAACTGTGATTCATAGCTTTTGTCTGTTCATCAATTTGTGGATGATGTAATGAATTGAACTTCAAATTTATCTTCAACATTTTCTATAATGTACGCTAGAAATACCCAACAAATTTTGTATCTCGATCTAAAACTACACTCTTTCGCAAAACATGCAGTCTCAACACTTCTCTAAAAAATAATTCAGCTACATGAACAACATCACTATTCTTCTTGCAAGGAATAAAATGTGCCATCTTTGAAAACCTATCAACCACCACAAAAATAAAATCATGCCCGCACTGTGTCCTCGGTAATCCAAGAACAAAATCCATGATGACATCCTCCCATGGCTTCTCGGGTATAGGTAATGGTTGATATAACCCTTTATTTTGCTTTACTCCTTTCGCCATTTGACATACTTTATAACTCTATACAAACTTCTTCACATCTTGCTACAATTGTGGCCAATAATAATTCTTAGAAGCCAAAGCTATGGTTTTATCTTTGCCAAAATGTCCAGCTTGTTACAAGCTAGAGTTGTTGCACCAAAAGATCGACCTGTTAATGTCCGATACAACCACTAGACTTATAGAACAAAGGAGGTTGTTAAACCATGTCACGAATCCCAAATGGGAAGGCTGGCGGTTAGTCCAACAATTCCCCCCTCTGCGTTTGCCAAGGAGATTCAAACCTGTGACCAAGCTCTGATACCACTTGTTACAAGCTAGACTTGTTGTTGCACCAAAATATCGACCTGTTAATGCCTGATACAATCACCAGACTTATAGAACATAGGAGGTGGTTAAACCATGTCATAAATCTCGAAGGGGAAGGTTGGCAGTTAGTCCAACACAACCAACCCTTCACTATGCTTCTCTTTAATGAGATTCTCTCTCATTGAACTTCTGGGAATGCACAATTGGCTTTATTTGAACAACATACTATCATGGGTTATAAAATCCAATCACTTTGTTCTATCAAGTGTGACAAGTTTTACACAAGCCTTCCACGCTTCACCAAAATTAGGATCATCTGGATACAAAGTACTGAGTTCCTTGAACCCAACCACCTCTATTTGCATTTCTATTAGCAAAATTTGTCTTCTACTAAGAGCATCTGCAACTTTTTTAGATTTGCCACTTCTATGTTTCAAAACAAATATATAACTATGCAAAAACTCAACCCAATTCAAATGCCTTTGGTTCAATTTTCCTTAACTATTCAAATATTGCAAAGCTTGATGATCGGTATACAAAATAAACTCCTTAGGAAGAAGACAATGTCTCCATTTCTTCAATGCTTGAACTATAACATAAAATTCCTGATCATAAACATAATATTTTCTTTTTTCATATTCAATTTCTCACTAAAATAGCAACAGGTCTACCTTCTTGGCTCAAAACAACTCCCAATGCAGTACCACTAGCATCACAGTCTACTTGAAACACCTTGTTAAAATCTGGAAGTGCTAAGATAGGTTGCTTAGTAACTTTCTATTTCAATAGATTAAAACTCTTATTTGCTCCTACAATCCACTTAAACTCTTTCCCATCCCCTCTCATTGTTTGAGTCAAGGGTCCAAAAATATTGCTAAAACATCTTATGAACTTTTTGTAAAAACTAGCCAGTCCATGAAAAGATCTCACCTCTATCGCACTCCTTTCCCTTTCTATTTCGCTCCAACTGAACCTCCTAGCACCAGATCTTTGCATGTCCCCTCTTTTTTGCCTTTGCAAACTTGACCCTATCAAGATTATAAATATCTTAATACTCAAAGTACTCCTCCAGTTCATTAATCCAATCAATCAACTCCTCTGGGTTAAGATTTCCTAAAAATGTGGGAACCTCAAACTTAGGTCTTTTTCTAATCTTGGAGATGACCCTAAAAAGATTCTCTTCCTCTGGATTTAGAACTGCCTTTGCTTCAACATTTTCTTCTACTTCATCCTCATCATCGCTTTCATCTCTTATGGGAAGATTCATTCATCTACGCATTTTTTCTTCCAATTCTTGCATCTATCTTTGGAGGGCTCGAAAACCCTTAGGTGTAACACCTACAACTCTTCTGCCACACTCTCTTCATGGAGGCATTTTTCATGCTTTTGTTGAAACCCTAGTGCAAACTGCTTCACAATTGACAATCTATCTACACACTCAGCCCAAACCACGGTCCTAGTGCGAACTACTTCACAGTCAACAATCTGTCCACACACTAAAAAACTCTAGCTCTAATACCACTTGATTAAGGGTGCTTCCCTTAATACCATAAACCATAACAGGAAACAAAGAAAGAACAACAAATGCGAGAACAAAATGTGGATTTCTTATTTGTGTTGCAAATGCAAAATTATAAAATTTACAAGTACAATATGCTAGCCCACATGGGCGCCTTCATTACAGTAATTTCGCAGGACAAGATGCGAATTATCACATAGAGCTATCTTAGACAATGTTCGAGCCTTTCTTAAATAGGAAATTTTATGTTGCTCGGGAAGGTTCTGGACAATGAAACTTAAAACCTAGGGCCAACACACCCTAACAATACATATAGAGTTGGCCAAATACATCTTTGACAATTATTTTAGATATTTCGGGTAGCCTAACTTGGGAAGGTCATAAATCTCAAACCGTTGGTTTGATTGGCTATTATAACAACTTTCAAAAATGCCAGCTCTTGTTCTACATGCTTAGAACTATGCAAGCGCCCATTTGTATTGTTTTTGGACCTCGTCCATGCACTCTAAGGCCTCCAACGGTGAGCCTGAAGATTTTTATGCAAATGTTTTTAATGAAAATCTGTAATAACTTCTTTGATACTTAAGCTAGAGGAATGAATTTTTTATGGTAGGCTTATAACTCTAAAATGAACCTTCTTATAGAAAATGAGATCATTCTGAGCTCATATAACAAACTTACTAAAATAGCAAGTTCTCATAAATAGTAACCACCTGGTCTACTAATCCTTATTAAAATAGAAAAGACTAAAAATAAAATATTTTTTTGGCGATGCAGGATTGCTCTTACACCTAGGATGCTCCTGCATCAAGTTCTAGGAGAGAGAAGGGATAATAGGACTAGTGCCTAAAGTGAGAGATTAAGTCTATGTGAGGCCTCGCCCCGACCCATCGTAGCATAGTGATACATTACTCTTATTTTTGTTATCCGCGACTCGAGATGTCGAGACATTATCTGATGCTTAGAACATATCTTATTATTTCATGTTGTGTGATGTTATTTCCAGATATATTTGATGATTGTCATTTAATGTTCATGTATATGTATGTTGACGAAATCAGTAGATGTAGGATTGAGATTTGATTTAAGATATTTCAAATGGTTAAGAATTATGAAGGGAGAAGAAACTTTATTAATGTATGTTTTAAATTATGAAAATTTTTGATACATATACGTTTATATACATGTGATTTTACGGGACTACTGATGTGTGCAATGAGTGTGCAGATATTTAGCCGAGAAACCCTACGGAGGAACAAAACTGATCTCCATGTGCAAAAATTTGGAAACCCTATTGTTCGTAATTATGTTCTTTCAGTGTCGTTTGACACTCGTAAAATGTTTATGTGCTTATTTTTGCTAGTTAGAGTTGTTAGATGGACCTATTTTATTCTTAGATTTTATTTTGTCTCTAAACCTCTTTCCTAAGGCTTTTAGCATGTTTTTATTCTAACCAAAGGGTATGGGTATGGGTTAGGGGTCTTTTCCAACCCCTAAGCCCCTAGCTTTGACTTTTGAGGGCACTCAAAAAGTCCCTTTTTGCCTTTGTGCGAAAATTGCAAGTGGTTGTCATGAGTTGTCTTACCCCACCTCCTTTTAAGGTTTAACCATGGTGTAGGTTGAGTTAGGAGTTTCTAGTGTGGCTAGTGGGTGGATATAGTTATTGCTCCTTTTGGGTGGTTGAGTTGGAAGCTTATTTAGAGGCCTTCCTGGGTCTAGGGGGGGGGGTTAACCAATCTCTACATTTAGAGAGGTTTTTTTTTTCTTGAAGCTTGAAGGAAGGAGGGATACTCTACTCAAATTGGTTCATTTCCATTACCTCTTGTGAAGGTAGGAAACTCCCATCTCCCTCATTTAGTTTTTATGATTTGTTTCATGTTCTTGTTACCTTGTTATTGTTCTACTGTTGTATGGTTGTGGGTATGTTGGGAAGATTTGTAAACCTTGTTATTTTGGGTTGTTTTCCTTTCTTGTTTTTGTTTGAAATTTTTGAGTTTTCTTGCATGGGTGTTTTGGTATTACTCACCCTAGGAGAGGGCAGAAGTGACCAATTTTGGGAGAGGTCTGTTTAGTTGGACTCCAACCTGTGTAGAGTCTCTTCTCAGGATGAGAAGAGGGATAAAGGGTAGGGTGTTATGGGCCCTTACCCGTCAGCACAAACCTTGTATGAGTATGGCAAGTTTAAATGGAAGAACGGAAGTTCTTGGTTATTGGCCCCGATTGGGCATCTGATTTGGTGTTGTGCTTGACTTCTCCAGTTGGAAGAATCCACCTCTCCCTAGTCTTGATTCATTGTGAATCCTATTGTGTAAACCATGTATGATTATGCATGCTTGATGTTCCTTTGGTTCTGCTTGGTTGTCACCCAATCAGTTATTGGTTTTCTCCATGGCTCTTGAAATGAGATTCAGAAAACATTACAAAATTCTTGATTATGATCATGAAGAAAATTGGATAAAATTTCTATAATTGGGATTGAGATCCTATTGATAATTGTATTTTTAAATCTTATTGTATATGGCAACGAAGCCAGGTTTTCTTCCTGATTCTTTTTCGGTTGAGCTTTGAATCAGGTTAGCCAATAAAATAATGGTTGAGTGTATTTGGTTCTCATAATATTTGATCATAATGTTCAGTTGTTAGAGTGCTCATCAAAATAGAATTAATTAATTTGCATATATATAAATGGGAGAATGGAATCATAGATAATGTCTTGATTTATGAATGTTCAAGTTTCAATTATGTTAATGAGAAGCAATTTGATATGTTGAAGTTCCAATTCGATGTTTAAGTAATAAGAAGAGATAAAAATCCTACATTGTGATCACAAGGTTAACTCCCTCATTGTTAGATTTCGTAATTGACTCAATTAGATTTGAGTAAGAAATATGCATCACTTGTATTCTGAATATAAAGGAACCTACACCTTGCATATGATGATTGATTAAACATAAATTATAGGAGGAAGAACAAAAAGATTATGACCTTACACATTCCCTTGTATTAATATGTTTGTTTAGTAAAAATCAATGTTATCACAAGTATAGGGGCCATAAATTTCATAATACCAATACATTATAGCTTAATGAGAAATTCTTACTTAGAAAAAAAAAGAGCACCTCCAGGAGCAGATTTGCTCTCTGGAATTTGTATGAGAGTTGCAAAATTTTGACCCAAAGGCAACAGAGCATATTCTTGCTTGATGCCTTTTTAAAAAAAAAATAATAATGAAAGAAAATCATCTATCAAATTCGTTGATACAAATATACATTATTAAATTATAATTTGGTGGCAATAGTATTTATTGTTGACACTTCCTATGAAGCCCCCACCTAATAAACTTTTGACATTACTACCCCCCCCAACTAATCCTTCACCTAAAACCCCACCACTCAGCACGCTATCCATGACTTAGCGCAGAAAACTTGTACTAGGCGCTGACATCTTTATTTCCCCTGGGCGCCAAGTTGGAAGGAAGGGACATGCGCATTTCGAGGGGACCATTCCAAACACAAGCAATATCAACATTACCCAACCTTGCTGACTCCCTCTCTCCCCAAGCGTCCACTATGAAGGAGGCTTGCCTGGCACGCAATGAGGAGGAGGAGTAGGGTCTTCGCAGTACAGTCTTGGAGGATCGCGCAGAGCATCTTGGGATCCGCCCAAGATTTCATTGGAATATGGGGCGGGGGGAGGCCAAGTGCCAAGTTCTTGGGGTAGTGGTAGGATAGTGTTTAATTATTGTTTTTAATTAAAGTTCCTTTCTTTTCTTAGCATGGATTAGTTCTCATATATGCTGTTAGACACATATATCTATATTCAATTCACATGTGCTATGGTTAGTGCTTAAAATTGTGTAAAATGTTTATATATACTAATTGGCATATTTAGTTTTAAACATTGGGTGGTAAGTATTGATACTCTTAAGTTGTCAAATTTTGTTTATTAGAGTTGAGTTAGAGAGTTTTATTTAAATTTATTATTAATGTGAGTAAGATCTATATAGTGTCAGTTGACAATTATTATTACTTTGTTATCATGTTTTCCTTCAAATTAAGATTAGTTTTAAATTGTTAATAGATTGGTGACTTAGTTATTAGGTTACTTTTTCTTTTTGTTCTAATCCTAAAAATTTTAACTTGGAAATTAGAATATATTAATTAGAATAATTTTAATGTTTCATTAATCAACTAAATACTATTGGGAGCTTTATAGATCGATTTTAATATGGACTTAAACTTACGTTAGTTCAAATAAAGTTTGGGTTAAAATATTGATTTATTGAATTTATTCTAGTCATCTATTTTAATGGTAAACAATAAATTAATTTTTAGATGGTCACAAATATGTTGGAGAAATTTTTTTAAGTTAGTTTAGATTTTGGATTAAATTTTTTTTAAAATAATAATAATAATAATTAAAATGAAGTTGAAAGAAGTTAATTAATGACATTAAGCCTAAAGTAAATGTTTGAAATTGTAATGACGTTCAAGTTATCAATTTTTTTTATTTTTTTAAAAAGGGGCCTAGTTAATTGAGTCATCTTCAAGGTTGTAGTATTTGATCATAATTAGATTGGTGCTAAACAAGCTATGTAACTAGGAGATAGAAGCCATTTTAGTTGGTAGATCATTGAGACGTAACGGGTAGGTTGTGTTAACCTAGTGTCATCCTTAGGAGGTAATACTTTTTAAGGAATTATTAAATCAGATTGATGGGTTTAGGACTTTAGTTAAACAGATTAGTCGTTTAATTTAATTAATTGATTTACTAAGGAACTCTCAGTTTACCCTAATCATCTCTTCAACAAAATGTTCAAACTATGTTGTAACATTTTTAAATCAATGGTGAACTGCATCTAGTCTCATAGTACCCTAGGTATCTGAACTTAAACTCCTCGAGCAATTAGTTCTATTATAGTTAATCATTTAAAATCTCTTGCGACCATTGTTATCTTATTTAATCATAGTTTTAAAAAAAAAATGTGTGTGTGTTTTGCCCTAGATTTTGGGCATGACAGTCTACACCAGACCAACTACACCTAGGAGGCAAGTTGGTGGAAGAGTCTTGGAGACTTGGACTGGTGGAGAGGACAAGAAATTATAATCATTGGATGACTGACGATTAGAACCTTAATTAGGTGTTAAATTGTTGGAACCCTAGGCCCTCTGCATCAGAGTGGTATCAGAGCCTACTTTCAGTTTGGTGTATGTCAAACGTGGTAGACCAAGAGGCTGGCAATATACCACTCAAGGCAATGAGCAAGGGTGCCATAGTGGATTTGGTCAAGGATATATTGGCCAAAGCCAATCAGGCAGACCCAAAAAGTAAGAAGAGAATCATAGAATGGGGAGATGAGAGTGAGGAAGAAGATGAAAGCCTCATAGGGGAGACATCTGATAGAGGCAAGGATCTTAAGGTGGATCAGGATAAAATGTTGTTTTGGATGCCTTTAAGTCTCTTAACAAAGACAATATGGAACATAATCCTTACTACAGTGGTAGCTTGAATGGGGAGGAATTGCTAGATTGGTTGGAAGCCATAGACAATCAATTTGACTACAAGGAAGTAAAATAAGGCAAGAGAGTTAGCTATGCTAAGGCTAGGCTCAAGGGATCAACACTAGTATGGTGGAACATGATGCAAGATGATAGGGTAGCAATAGGGAACAAGAAGATTGTGTCTTGGGATATGATGAAGATTAGGTTGAGGGCCCAATTCCTACCCACATATTATGAGATTTAGATATATCAATATTTGCAGATTCTGAGACAAAGAGACCTCATTGTGAGTGCCTATACTGAGGAGTTTAATAAACTAAGCCTAAGGGAAAGAAGAAAAGATGGAGTGGAAAGATTGGCAATGTACCTTAATGGGTTGAGATAAGGGATTCATGATGAGATCAACATGATGGCTCCTGATAGTATGCATACATGCTTTCAGTTACCTTTAAGGGAAGAAGAGAAGGCAAGGAGAAGACATGATTCACAACAAAGAGGAAGAGGTAACATAGCTTTTAGAGGCAGGGGGAATTTTGGCAGAGGACTAAGACCAAGTAGGCCATAAGAAAATCAAACTAATGATAGCTATGGAGGCAACCAGAACAAAAACACTTTTAAAAGAGGGGGATATAGGGGAAGAGGACCACCTAGTGGTAGTTTCCAGTCCAAAGGTAGAGGTAGTACTATTTTCACTGGAAGATGTTACAACTATAACCAAATGGGCCATACTATGTGCAGATGTCCTGAGAAGGCTTCTTCCTCATTCATGGGAGAAAGAAGAACACAATTAGTGCAAGAAGATGACACTCAAAGTGTCACATCAATGATTTCCAAGGTAAGACCAGTGTTGGATGGTGAAAATTTGATGTTAAGGAGAACTTTGCTAAAGATACCTAGTGTGGTTGAACCACCCCAGAAAGAATTTGTTTAAAATAACTCGCAAGTCACATGGGAAGATTTGTAGAGTAATAGTGGCCTTTGGCTCCACTGAGAACCCAATATCTACAGAGATGGTAGATAAGTTGAACCTTAAGAGGATACCCCACACTACTCCCTACAAGGTGTCTTGGTTGAACAAGGATCGATAGATACTAGTGGATGAGAAAACATTTGTGGATTTTGAGATAGGGGAATACAAGAACAAGGTGTTATGGATGCTTGTCATCTCTTTTTAGGGAATCCATGACAGTATGTTGTGAAGGCTATACATGATGGGGAGAAAAATACTTATGTGATTACCAAGCAATGTAATAAATTTGAGATGGACCCTTTGGCTGAGCCTAAAGACGAGAAACATGTGGGGGCAATTGTGATGCTATTGAGCGGGAAGGAGTTCCTAAAGGCTATGAATAAAGAGAAAGGAGTATGTTGTGTAGTAGTGGTAAGGCCTAAAGAAGAGACTAAAGAGGAAGTTCAAGTACCTAAAGAAGTAGAACATTTGTTGGAAAGGTACCATGAAGTAGTGGACAATGGCCTACCTAATACATTGCCACCTATGAGGAAGGTATCTCATCAAATAATTCCGATACAAGGCAAAAATCTTCCTAACAAGGCAGCTTACAAGATGAATCCAAGTCAAAATGCTGAGATTGCCAAGCAAATACAAGATTTGTTGGAAAAGGGCCTAATAAGGAAGAGCTTGAGCCCTTGTTCTTTACAAACTATCCTTGCACCTAAAAAGGTTGGGAAATGGAGGATGTGTACTAACTCCAGGGCAATCAACAAGATCAAAATCAGATATAGGTTCTCTATGCCAAGAACTTAGGAAATTTGTTAGACAATTTGAGAGGTTCTTGCTACTTCTCCAAGGTGGATTTGAAGTTAGGGTACCATAAAATTAGAGTGAGGCTTGATGATGAATGGAAAACAACCTTCAAGACAAATGAAGGGTTGTATGAGTGGCTAGTAATGCCTTTTAGCTTGACAAATGCCTCAAGCACCTTCATGAGACTAATGAATGAGGTGCTAACATATTTCATAGGTAAGTTTGTTATTGTGTATTTGGATGACATTATAATCTTTAGTAGGTCCAAAGAGGATCATATGAAGCACTTGGAGATGGTCTTGAGGAGGCTACATCAAGAGAAGTTGATGATCAATCAACAAAAGTGTGAGTTTCTAAAACTTGAATTAGTATACCTTGGGTTTGTTGTTTCCAATGGATGTATTAAAATTGATCTTGATAAGGTCAAGTCCATATTGGAGTGGCCAACACTTAAATGCATAAGAGATGTTAGGAGTTTTCATGGCTTGACATCTCACTATAGGAAATTTGTGAGAGGATTCAGTTATGTATGTGCACCTATCCTCAACCATTAAGAGAGGAATCAAATGCCAATTCAAATGGATAGAAGAAACAAATAAAAGATTTGAGATTTTGAAAATAAGGATTGCAACCCTACCTACCCTAAGGTTTCCAGACTTCAACCAACTCTTTGTGGTGGAGTGTGATGCTAGTAAGCTAGATATTGAAACAATGTTAAGTCAAGAAGGATACCCTGTGGCACTTTATGAGGCAAAATAAAGGTACTCTACCCATGACCTTGAATTATATGCAATGGTCCAAGCTTTGAAGAAGTAAAGGCACTACTTCCTTCCAAAATAATTTGTGGTTTATACAGACAATCATGCCCTTATCTTCTTGAACGGGTAGGAGAAACTCAATCAAAGACACCTCAAGTGGGTGGAATATTTATAGGCATTCACCTTTGTGATCAAGCACAAGAAAGGTGTGAGTAACAAGGTTGCTGATGCTCTCAATAGGAAAGTCCTGGCCATCCAAGAGATCCAATTACAGAGTGTGGGAATGGAGGATCTAAGAGACCTCTACAAGGAGGATAAGGACTTCAAGGAAGCCTATGAGGTATGTGACAAATTCAAACAAGTTTTTAAGGTGGATTTTACTGATTACTTGTTGTAGTAAGGTTTATTATTCAACGAGCACCTATTGTGCATTCCACAATGTTCCATGAGGGAGACCATAATCAAGGAAAAACATTAAGGAAACTTATAGGGAATTTTTGGGAAAGACAAGACATTTGAACAGGTTTTTATGTACTATCATTGGCCGAAGTTATTGACTGATGTAAGAATATTTGTGAGGAAATGTCATGTGTATCAAAGGGCTAAAGGACATTGCAGCAGTGCAAGGTTATATCAAACACTCACCATACCACAAAGGCCATGAGAGCACATTTGAGTATGGATATTGTTTTAGGACTTCCTAAGACACCTAGAGGGCATGATAATGTATTTGTGGTTGTAGATCATTTTAGCAAGATGGCACACTTCATCCCATGCAAACAAACACATGATGCTTGACAGATAGGTCTTTTCTTTATAAATATAGTGAGAATTTAGGGTTTGCCACTCAATGTAGTGAGTGATAGGGACAGTAAATTCATAGGGAACTTTTGGAAGACCCTTTGGAAGATGCTAGGCACTAATCTATCCCTTTCTTCAACCTATCATCCTCAATCTGATGGGAAAATAGAGGTGGTGAAAAAATCTTTAGGCAATTTATTAAGGTGCTTAACCATACAACATGGTCAACCATGGGATCATATCATAGGGTAGGTAGAGTATGCTTATAATGAATCCATTAATAGGAGCATTGGAAATAGCCCATTTGAAATTGTGTATGAGTATTACCCTAGGGGAATTTTGGAGTCGAGGGATCTCAGTTTACATGGCAAAAGAAGTGCATAGGGAGAGTCATTTGCTAAACAAATCAAAGAGCTGCATGAGCAAGTTAGGAAGACATTGCAAAACCAAATAGAAAAGTAAAATACAAAGGAAGATAAAACAAGGAGAGACTTACAATTCAAACTAGGGGATTTGGTGCTTGCTTACCTTAGGAAAGAAAGACTACCAAAGGGGCATCCAACCAAGTTGTTGATGAAAAAGATAGGACACCTGAAAATACTACACAAGTTTGCCAACAATGCCTATGAAGTTGAACTCCCTCCTAACTTAGGGATATCACCTATTTTTAATGTATGCGATTGATTTCCCTACAAAGGTCCTCATGCCGATACAAGTCAAACAACCATTGCAGATTTGGGAGTGACAAATTGGGTTGAAGACTTGCCAACTCCCCAAACTTTACAACTAGAACACATTATGGATTCCTAGGCAATCAAGAAGACTAGGAAGGGCACCTACAAGACCTATTTGGTGAAATGGAAGAGACTACCTAATGCTAAAGCCACTTGGATGGTTGAAGGTGATATATTGAAGCATGGGATCACCATTGAAGATCTCTTAACTCAAGGGAATTGAATTCATTGTCCTAGGGGAGTATACCTCCCTAATTTTGGTTTTTGGAGTTGTTAGAGGTTAGTTAAGTGTGTGTGTCTAATAAGTTCCAAGAGTCCTTGGAATGCAACTAGTCCAAATGTAAGAGCCAAGTTGCTCAATAGGTCCTAGGTTGCTCAAAATTTACTCATTGAGCCAAAAGTTGCTAAATAGGTCAAATATGATTAGGGATGGGTAAAAGTAAGGTCTTTGATTGCTCAAAGAGGTCCTAAATATCTTATCTAGGGTTCTAGAATGGTCCTAAGTGGACCCATTTCCCCAAAATGTTATAAGGAGCAATTTAAATCTCTCAAAAGTTGCAAAGTTGCTCAAAAGTTGCTTGATCAACTCTTGTAAATTTTGCAAAAAGTTGCAAATGGCAGTTTTGGAGCTTGTAACTACCCATGCTCGGGTATATTAGCATGGACGATCATATTTTGAAAGGTTCGAAGATTTACCATCAGATTATGTACATGTGGGACTATTGTATAGACAATTTTCTTATTTTTTTCATTGTTTAGTGGTGTAGTACTGTTGTGTATAGAGTGGTACAGGAGATCAAGTTTATGATTTTTTTAGATTATTATTTCCTGGTTCATTTTCATTTTCAAACTTGTGTTGAAGTCATCACGTTTGCAAGTTATAGCATTTTCTTGCTGACTGGTCTGAGAATTACCTTCACAAGGTTGTTTGTACAAAAATGGCTCTAACCTAATCATCCACAGTGGAAAATGCATGAAACCTGGTGGGATGGTAGGTTAGACATTTTACATAGTGTTTTGGTTTTTCTTTTCATTTTTAAGGTAGGTTTCCAAACTATGGTTTGATGCCCTAGGCTGATTGCTAGGAGTATGTGAGCCCAGACAGTTTGTGAAAATTGATACATAGCACGCCCATGATCGAGCTGGGTCTAACAAATGGTATTCCTAGAAGCCCTATTAAGCTACCTCGAATGTGCAAGTGTAATGGAAGGTTGATGTGTAGTTTGGAAGAAGTTGGAAGCTTTTTAGTGCTGACTGGTCTCGAGGCCTAAAACTTAGGCTAGAAACTAGGGCTTTAGGAAGAATATGGTTATGGGTGTTTTGAAGCTCTGAAAAAATTGAAATTTAGGATTCCTAGGGGATAGCTTATAGATTCCTAAGGTTGTTCATGGGATTTTTTGGAAAAATTTGAAGTAGGGGACAAGGTTATTAGACCTAGAAGCCATTAGGCCTAATTAGCCCTATGTGAAGAAAGTGAATTTTCTTTGATCTTTGTTGTGACTAGAAGCATTGAATAAGACTAGAAAGGTTATGGAGGGTACCTAACATTAGTAGACTCCAAGGGAGTGAAAGAACAAGATCCTAAGCGAGGGTTAGGGTTCTAGGAGAGAGAAGGGCTAGTAGGACTAATGCCTAAAGTGGGAGATTAAGTCTACACTAGACAAACTACACCTAGGAGGCAAGTTGGGGGAAGAGTCTTGGAGACTTGGATTAGTGGAGAGGACAAGAAATAAGCATCACTAGATGATTCAAGATTAGAACCTTAATTAGGTGTTAACTTGTTGGAACCCTAGGCCCTCTACATCACTTACTAAGTAGAAAATGTCTAGAAATAACAACTCTGCACTGAGGTAACCTTTAGACAAGAAACAAAAAAGGAGATTTTTTGGGTGATGTAAGATTTCTGTTACACCTAGGATGCTCCTGCTTCACATCTTTAATGTGCATCTCTTATTTTTATTTCACCTTATATACCATGTGTTATGTTTGATTCCCCACCCAAAGAAATGTTTTATTATGATTTTTCAATGTTTACTTCTATGATTTCCTATCTCTCTTTGTTAGCTTTCAATTCTTCTTTTATGCCTTATCTGACTCATGCTATCCTACATGTCATATGTTTCCATTTATATTTTCCACATAATTGCTTGATTTAAGATTCTTGTCTTTATGTTATAGTTCCCTATGCTTCCTGCATACATATCCTATATTTACTAGTTTGATTTCCATAGATTTCTTAAATTGTGTGCTTATATTATATAATTCTTAAAGTTACCTCATTTATGAGGCATAATTGCATACTTTATTACGATATTCATGCTTACATATCCATCTTATGTTCACATGTCTAATTTACATGTAACAAATTTTTTATCATACGTGTCTCTTATTATTTAAAATTCATAATTTTATCTATTTAATGCATGTTTATGAACCTTTTCATGCTTATACCCTATGATATTTTCCACCCTCGTCATGTTCAAATCTTATCTTTATCAAACACTTGCATCTATCATTATCCTTTCATTTTTCTACATTGGTATTGACATTACATAGGTACATATTTCCTTATCCTTTCTATATGTTATTTCATGGTTACATCTTTTTCTATATTCATATTATCTTTATTTGACATTTATGGTTATCATTATCTTATCAATATCCTACATCACTATTAAGATCAAATAAACACATCTTTCCTTCTTAGTTTTGTATTCATGGTTACATGTCCCTATGTAGTTTTAGTTTACTATGTTTTCATGTCTTATATTGGCTAAGATGTTTTCAACTTTTCCTCTAATCCCTTGCAATATTCTAGTATACAAAAAAAAAAAAAAGGGTCATAGATGTTATTAATATACTTTTATCGATTTATATTTTCAATTAATCTTTGTGATGAATTCCATGGTCTTAACTTAGAAAGTACATCAAAGATAGTTTTCCACTACCTCATATAGATCAAATTATAAGGTAATAAAGCATATCAAAGATGACATCTTTTCTTGAGAAAATTCCCAGTTATAATCATTTTAATGTCGAACCCAAGGGTAGACACAAATCTATACTTACCACTAGGAGCAATATGTTCGATTATTTTAATTCTCTTTGGGCTTGGGACCATATGTGCCAATGTTTTAAGGGCTATATATGTATGCTTGATGAAAAAATTAATATAGCAATCCAAGTTTCCTTGGGTGATCCAATAATGTATTAACATTTTTCACTTTAGAAAGTTTTTAATCTCTTCAAATCTAAATAATTTAGTTGTTAGAGTAATTGAGGGGAGACATAAGAAGATCGCATAATTTCAAAGAATGAGATTTTGATTTAACTTGTTAAGATTAAGGCAAGAGAGCTTGTACTGCCCACCACAAAAAAAATACAATGTACTATTTATTTTTTGGACAAAATTTATTTTTATTTTGGTAGTAGAGTAGATATTTTTACAAGTTTTCCTTCAAAACCACAAATTGCTTTGAGAAAAACATGTATTTAGTATTAAGAAAGGTAAAGGAACAACATTTATTGCCCTTATTCTTGCAAAATTAAATTTAATAAAGAATTAAATTTATATGTCAAAGCTATTAAAAAAGTTACAGATAATGTTTTTATGTAATATAAAAAGAGTAATGAGTAAAGATCTATTGCTTATTTAAGTCAAATCTGACGAATGTTGAGATAAATAAGAGAGTTAAAGGAAGAATCAAGGTTTGACAGAGAGAATGCTCTTTTGAAACCTAAAGATGACACAACACTAAGTTTTTTTCCTTCAAAGAGAAAAAATGAGCAATTAAAAGACGTTTGTACAAGGGAAGAGGTCAATCTCACCAACCACATGAAGTTTCAAGAACCCTGAACCTCATTATGTAAGTCAAGAAAAGTGGGCCAATGGTTGAAAAAATGGAAACTAGAACTTTGTAGTAGTAAAAATCCAAAAACTTTTTTGGGATGGTTTGAGACAAGATAGAGTACGAACAACAAGAACATTGAGCAACAAAGTCATGAATAGGGCAGATAAGGGGCCCATCCCCATAAGTGGTCCCTCGAGATTTGGAAGGCACAAAGAAATAAGGTATCCCAAAAATCATTACAAAGCCTTTGAATTAGAATCATTATACAATTGTTAACTAAATGAATCACAATCATTTATTTATTTAATTAATCATTTTGCGCATTTTTTCTATTTTAACATTTAATTAAATAAATTCTCAATTTATTTAAATATTTATATATGCTTAATGTTTATATTGTTATCTTCCAAAAAAATTAATATCTGAAATTCATGATGGAAATGTTGTTATTGATGTCCAAGTTCAAGATTGTTGAAAGAGTATTGTCATTGATGTCAAAATTATAGACTTAACCAGAAGATGCATACACAATTGAATTTAGATTATCAATTTAATATACGTTTTATTATCAATATATATATATATATATATATATATATATATATATATATATATATATATATATTTTATTTATTTATTTATTTATTTATTTATTTATTTATTTATTTCAATGATTTAAAAAGTGGAATATAAAAGCTTTTCTACATACAATGAACATAAACAAGAGCATGAACAATGAAGAAAGTGATTCTGCAATACAGAACTATGTTGATGAAACAAATACAGTAGCCACCGTGGAAGGTTAAGGTGACTTGTTGAAGGCTATTTGTATAAAAAGAAAGATATATGTGAGATAAAGAACCTACAGCAAAGCAAAGTATTAAGCCAGCCACTTGGAATGCAAGTAGCAATGAGTAAATGAAGATGACAAATACAAAAGCCAAATGGTGAAGGCCGGATAAATTAAAGTGAGAAATATTTGAACTTTCAAATGTTATAACAAAACAGTGATGTATAAGGCAATATCGAACATGACGAAAATAGCCATGCCATTTTTTATCAAAGAAATTTATATTCGTAGATTGTGGCTAAGGATATTTAAAAGTAATAATTAAACTCTCTTGTATATAGTTCAGGAAAAGAAAATGATGGTTTATCAACACAAAGTTTGATGGCACAATAAATGTCTACAAACAAGTGGATGAAGTATGAAGGGTTTTTCACTCAAATAGAAATAAGATCGAGAAAAGTCATACACAAACAAGGACGCAAAGCGTCTAGTTCCTGCCTTGTTGTGTTGTGATTGGAAGTTTATAGTGTTGAAATGAAATATCTTTTTCAATTGGCCAGATATTTGGTATGTTTGTATTTGTTTAGTTGAATTCTTCAATAGGCATTATTTTTTTTCAATTTTTTAGTTAGATTATGTTGGGAGGAAATTAACTTTAAATTGGAGATTTTGGGTTAGAATGCTTCATAATTTTTTACATTATTGCATTGTTAGAAGTTGTGAAGTGCTATCTATTTTAGCTCTATGTTTTGTTTGAGTTTTTGGTTGTATTTGTGAAGTAAATTGTATGTTTCATTTTATTGTTTGTTATTTTCATCTTTGACCTTTTGCTAAAGATGTGTTGGGTAGTGTTGTTACTGTGAACAGCATTTAATACAAAATCTTTTGCAAGTTCTTGAATGGGCTATTTGATTTGTCACTGTTTGTATTAAAGCATTAGATTGAGAAGATAGTTGTGTTATTTTTTAATCTACTTTATACTGTATCCAATTAGTTATTTTCAGAAATAACATTTATCAGTAAATGGCCAAGGCCTTCATTAATTTTGTTTAACTTAACTAGAAAGTTACAATAGCTTATCTCCGTTCAAATGGGCACTGGTAGGAAAGAACGGAGAAGAAAACCTCCAGTCTAGCCCGAGAAAAAAATTATTTATTTTACAGGGTTTATGTTTTACAGAATTACATAGGAGTTAAACTTGAGTAACCATTGACATTGTAGTTCATGAGGCTTGCAAGCATTCTGTAGCAGAGATTCCTTTCATATTGTTGGCTGCACTTTATTCATTCTTCTTTAGCCTGCAATTTCACCCACAAAATAATGTTACATAGTTGTTGTTGACATATGAAACATATCTCTACTAATTCCTATTTGTGATTTTCTTAAAATGTATTTGTTAACTTACTTTATGACTTGCCTGTGTGTTCTGGTTCCGGTTGACATGCATAATTGCATTGGCCTGGGTCAAGGTGAAAGTGCCTTCAATGCAAAGCTCTTTAAGCATGAAGATGACATTGGATTTCTGTTGCATATATTCGTCATACTTGATGCTGTGGAGTCGCGGGATTAACTGTTCAATTAATGTGTCGTCAATGAAGCATTGGATTGGTTGTTTATTTTCAGTAAGAAGCAATGTCTTCAAGTGTAACTTGTGCAGATAGTTGACATCTTTCTTGCATCTAATGCAGTGTGCAGTTTCTTCATCAAGGATTCCATATCCTTCAAATTTGTGGTTGCAGTGTGGACAAAATGCAGCAAATGGGTTAGAGAATGGATTTGCAATTTTCAATTTTCCATGTTCCTGTTGCAAAGTGCAGTGTGTAAGTGTTGGTCACATTTAATAGAGACAATTGTTAGATTTTCATATTGCTTATATGTTACCTCTCTGTTTTTTTGCATTATGTCTTGTAACATTTCCAATGTCATTTTGTCATTTAGCTTGCAAATAAATGTGGAGAGCCCTGTACGAAGTGTATGCTTTTTGTCTGTCCTTGTTACAATATTTCTAAAAAGCAATGTTGGTGTTTCATTTTGAGCAAGATGTTCTTCTGCTGCGGTGTAGTGCTGAAGAAAATTTGGATGGATTTCTAGCTGCATAAAATATACGTATACGGAGTTTAAATGATTATGTGGATTATTTGCATATTGAATGCTTTACTGATTAGACTAAGTGCAGTCTGAGAAATAATTGCCATTAATTCTTACCTGTGCTTTGTCTTCCTCAGATTGACCATCCTTTATTTCTAGAATGTTGAGATTGCCTTGCTTTTTTGTTGCAAAGACCAACGCACCTATTGTTCCAATTGGGTAGTTGCTTGTGCTATTCAGTAGGTTGCTTATTGTAGTGTTAGGGATGAAATTGTAGTCATTGCATATGCGATTGATTGTTTCCACTGTGCTTGTTTCCTTTAGTAGAATAATGCAGTCGCAATCACCTCTATCAAAGTCTGATTTTGGTTGGATGTCAAATCCGGTAATGCAAACACCCATGCCTGGGATTATTTTGTCTTCAAATTGTTGTACTAAGTTTGGATTGACAGTGACTGTTATTGTCATTTCTGCTTTATGATCTGTCAGATCTGCTCGTAGCACTTCTCGTGTTTTGTTGACTTTGTCCAAGTTGACTTTGTAGACAACCAACACGTCTCCTTCAAATATGCTGCCTCCTTTTCTTGCATTCAAATCTTCTATTGTAATGGAGCCAATAGTTTTCACTTTTGTCCTACATTGACATGTATGTTAGTGCATTTTCCATGTGCATATAGAATTATTAAATTCATGAAAGCAAGTAGATGTTACCTTTTTGTAGACTGGTCTTGCCTCATTTGTGTAGCCTTTCCTGCTCTTTTGTTTGCATCCATTGATTTCTGTGCATAAATTGTGGAAATGAGACGTTGCTTTAGTGCATCAGATTTTTTGTTACTCTAGACATTTTCCATAATTTTTAGAATGCAGTTATTGAGATTTGAAGTTTATTGTTCATATAGTGGTTAATAAAATTTGTTATGTGGAATTGTTTTGAATGTAGAAAATGAATCTTGCAAGTAAATTTGTATTTAAAGTTTTATGAGCAAATGACGGAAATGTCATTTTTTTATAGTCATTATGTCAGGTAAATGTATTTTAAGAAATGTAGAGAAATGATCTGACCAATATGCCTCTGTTTTATGGATAAAGCATACATTTGATGTTTTATTTGACCAAATGTGATCTATGAGTGGCTTATTCATGCTATGTCTATGTTGAAGTAGAAATGTGTATTTCATTTGTTGCATATGATTATTTATCTCTTTTGTATTTTTTGTATTAGCTAACATGTCAATGTTAAAATCTCCTAGAATATAAGTGAGTGCAGTTGGGTGCATTTTGGAAGTTAGAGTGTCTAACACATTTTTAATATCTATGAAGGGAGTATTTGGCCTTGAATAGATATTGCAAATATTCAATATATTGGTAGAATTTGTTATGGTTAATGTGATCGCTTCTACATGTTTTGTTGTGTTAGTTGATGATGTTGTTACATTGATATTGTTTCTTACTAATGTCATAATGCCATGTATTCCATGGTTGACATGAATAGTGAAGTCTTTTAGAACTGAATTTTGCTTTATTGAATTTGTGTGAGTTTCTTGTAAACATATAATGTCTGAAGACATAATTTCAATATCATTGAATAAATCATTGTCATGAGCATGTAGACTTCGTGTGTTTAATGTGCACAAAAGCAAATGTTCAGTATTATTTGTGCATGAAGCCTCATTTTCAAGTTTCCAACAAGCACTTGTTTGTAGGCGTTCCATTTGCATGTTTATTTTTGGTTTTACATGAAAATGTTTTTGAGCGAGTGGTTTCACAAGATATAGGTTTTGTATCGTTTTTGTACGTGATAGTGCAGTATATGTTATTCCATGGTGTCTTATACTTGTTGGATCAAAAGCTAATCTTTCCATTGTCAATCCTTGAGATCTATGAATTGTGCGTGCAGATGCTAGTTGTATTGGAAATTGTTTTCTAATAGTAATTTTTTTGCTTGTTGAGATTTTTTGGATTGGTCTTGAAATTTGTACAATAGGGACCCATGCTTTCTCAATACTTTGGTTGTAGTATTGTGCATATTTTATTTTTTGGAGATTTCCAATATTAGAATCATTAAATTTGATCCAAAAAATTTCTAAATTGTTGTGGTTTGTGTAATCTTTGAATATTCCATCTGAACCATTGACTAGTCCATCAGTTGTATTGTAGTTTCCTGAGTATAACTCTATCAACATGTTTCGTTTTAGTTGTATTTCAATTGGGAGGGTTGCTGTATGGTTGTAAAGTCTTATGCCATTTATGTTGTCCTCGTATTCATCTATGGCCCTTAGAACAATAACTTCTCCAGACATATTTGCTAACATTTTTTGGTTGTGTACATATACGTCATTTTTTCTATAGAAAAGGAAAGGAAGTGTTGGGTCATTTGGTATTGGCCGCAAGCATTCTTTGTTCAGATATGTTATATCATCTATTGTTTGTTTTGCCAATCGAATTCTATTAAGTATTTGTATAAAATTTTCATCCTTTTGACGCATTGTGGTGTGCAATGTGTAACATTTGATGTTATCATTCCAAAAGTTGTAAGGCATTAAGTCTTTGTCTGTAGTTTTATTTTCAAATACTGAAGAGTCAAGAACTGGTTGGGCTTGATATAAGTCACCACAAAAAATTGTGTCCAAATTGCCGAAATAAGAGGTTGGTGTGCGCATTATTTCTCTTAGTCGTTTGTCTATATAGCGTAGGAATGTTGAACCTACTAAAGATATTTCGTCAATCAATATAACTTTGAGTTGTTCATAATGTTTGGACATTTTGTCTAGCGTGTCACTATTTAGTGGAAGGAATTCTGATTTATTGAACGGAATATGAAATGCAGAGTGTATAGTCATGCCACCGATGTTGTAAGCTGCTTTTCCTGTATAAGCTACAACTATTCCCTTTGGTTTATCTGGGTTGTTGTTAATTGTGTTGTTATATATACGCAACAGTGCTTGATAGATCATTTTTGCCGTAAAGGTCTTACCAGTGCCTGCTCCGCCAGTAAGGAATAAGTGAAGTGGTGTTTTATTTGTGACTTTTTTGCAGACAATATCTTTTACTATTGCCTGTTGTTCTGTATTTAGCATTTGTCGAATTTTGAAGTATTCATCATTGTCAATTATTTCTGGGTGTTTTCCTATTTCGAAACCTACATATTTTGTATTTGTAATTTTGTTATATCTTCCAATTTGAATATCATCATGAATGTCATATGTGTCATCTATGATAGTTGTTTTGTTTGTTTTATTATTGTCATTGTTTTCTAATAATCGATTATTGATTTCTGTAGCTTCTTTATCAATGTCACCCCATGCTTGATTTAATTTGTAGTAGAATTTTGAACTATTTTGTCTTATTATATTTTCATGAAAAGTATATGCACTTTCCCAAGTTTTGAAATTTTCTTTTAGTTGGGATTCGTTATTTGTAAATGGTACAAAAAGAAGTAGTTGTTCTCTGCAATAGTTTTCTAAGTCACTGTGTTTATTGTAACTAATAAAGCGTATAATATTTTCTTTTTGTTTTCTTTTTTTATTTTTTCCTTTAACGTTATAGTTAGAGATGTACTCGGCTAGGCATATGTTTTGTACACTGTCATGGCGATTTTTATAATGGTCTATTAATGATTTTGCTGTTACATTTTCTGAGTTATCTGGTTCCTGGTTTAATTCTGAGGCAGACTTGAGTACAAATACTCGCTCATTGTCTGATCTTGTATCAATGAAAACACATTTTCGTGAACTCTTATTAAGGGGAAGGGATAGAACTAAATGTGCTGCTTGTTGTGCTGACATTTGTTGCAAATTTAGTAAAGCATTTCCTAATTTTGTTATCATTTTAACCGCATCTATATTTTCACTTTGGTGATCATCTCTTATTCTTTTGAATGCACGTGTCATAGACTTGTCAACCTTTACCATATATGAACTACAATACATGGCAGCAGCATATGCGTTTAACATGAATTGGGCATCTGTGTTAGCTCTCCATAGTTGTGGCATTTGTTTGCAGAAACTGTTGTTCCATATTTGGGAAGGATTTCTTTGAAGGAATATAGTTGGCTTGTCTATTGTTGATCGTAGTAGAATGATGTAGTCATTTTTTGTTATTTGCAATTCATCAATGAACATTTCAAATGTGAAGGAGGTATTGAAGTCTCTTTTTTCCAAAGATTGAAATATTTGGTTGGCAGTTGTATTCATAATAGCATCTTTATCGCACAAAGGGTCCAAAATCATTGTATTTGGCATAGGTGGAATGGGGAAATTATATCTACATTTTTTGTATGACGTTCTTTTGCATTGTCTAGTATGGTGATGTTTATGCAATTTGGCATATTCTGCTTCCAAGTTATCAGTATTGCATGTGATGTGCATGTTCACAAACTCTACTATTTCATCATTTGTTTGCTTTCCATAGATAGGTGCATTTTCAACCCAAATTAACATGTGCTCATGTTCATTTCCCCTATTTTGAAATTCAGTGACCGAAAAATAGTCAACAACTTTTCCAAATAGTGATTTTTCTTGAAATAGTAGTTTCCTTAAAGCATTAATCCTATGTCGATAGTACCTTGCACATGTTATTGGGTCTTTTTTCACAAGTATTATTTTGTTGGTGTCGTTGCATTCAAATGTGTCATTTGTTTTTGTTTTTTGTTGACGTAATTTTTGTAAATATTGGAGAGTCGACATTAGGGGCTCCCAATTCTCTTCCGCACTTGTAAAAGTGAGGAAAAATGTAGGTGGCCCAAGTTGTCGAATCATAGCAAATATGTTTTTTTTCAATTGATGCATGTAGTCTGGGGATATTCGAATTCTTTTGAAATCTACATATCCAATGTCTGATCGTAAAATTTTTTCCAAATTTGGTTTTTGCTTTACATCTTTTGCGAGTAACTTGCGTCCTTTTAATTGTCCTTTTCTAATTCGTATCCATAGTGTCGATAAGACCTGATGTATAATTATTTTTATGGCTTTGAAGAAAAGGTTTGTTGTATGAAGTGAAAAATCTTGCTCATAATGAAGTAATTCCCACTGTGATAATTTTTGATAACTAAATTTGTCCATTATGTCATTATTGCGTGGCTCACCAAAGAAGAGGGTTGGAAAATTCATTTCTTCTGCATACTTGTCTTTGAAAATACCAATAGGATAACAGTTCTCAGCAGGTGCAATTTGAATTATTTTGTCATCCATATTGTGGATGCATGTAGAGTCTGTGTATCCATGTATTAAAGAATCAGTTGGATTGTCATATTCAAGATCACTTTCAGTTTCACTTTCAGAACAACTTTTGTTTTCACAACCATTGTCTTCATTGTTGATATCTAATGTTTCTATCCACTTTTCATTTATTTGTACATTTTGCATTTGGTAAAGGGTTGTTTTGCTTAAATCGAATAGAGCCTGCATTATTATATATGGTCGTACCATGCCTTTTTGAAATGCATTTTTATATTGCAATTGTCTTTTAAGAGCCACTGCAATTGTTGTTGTGTTTGATAGTGATAGTGGTAGAGCATTTTGAATATTGTATATGTTTACAGGGACGTTTATGATGGAACCAGTTAGTCCAAGTTGAGACTTTTTATATCCTAATTCCCAAATTTGTGCAAATGCAATTCTTAGTGAAACTAGACGTTCCTCTAGTTGTGTTATTTTTTGTACACTTGGTAATGGCTTATTTTTGCGTATGTTGTGAGGAACTGCATATTTAGGTTTTTTTTTTTTTTTGAGAGAATCGTTACATATTTTACATATGTACTCGGTAAGCAGTGGTGTGTAAGATTTTGTCAAATTGTGGTATAGAACTGTGTGTTCCTCTTTGTATTGTTTTATATCTTTCTTGAAATGGAGCATTTGACAAATTGTGCAAGTATATTTTGGTGTGTCTTTTACTGTGGTAAAAAATTTATCAATTGGTGTCAAAGTTGTCTTAGTTGATTTCCTTTTCCTATTTATTGTTGTTCTGGATTGAGTTTGTGGTTTTATATTATTTTGGTTATCAGTCGAGAAAATATTAGTGTTTTCGGTTGTAATTGTTTGTTGATTAATGTTGCAAGCTTTATTTCTAATTAATCTTTTGACTGCACACAATGTTATATTGTGTTGATTTTTTGCAATATTATGCTTATCATTGGTAGACAGATTGTAGTTCTTTAATGTTTCTTTCTTTTGCTTTTTTTGTCTGAGTGGTGTGTTGCCATTGTTTCTTATCATTTTTTTTAATCTGTGCAATTTGATATTATGTTTTTTTTGTTGTAAGATTCCATTGGTTAGCAGTGGTTCAAAGTGCCCTGACAAAGGATTTGCATCATGAAAGAGGATATTGAATGGAGTAGAATTGAGGTGGTTGTTAAAATCTAAATATCGTTTTCCATAAGATGCAGACCAAACACATATACGAATATTGAGCCACTTTGATATCCAATGTATGCAAAATATATCCCCCCACAAACCATTTTGCTTTGTCTTAGTTGATGGTTTTGCGGATAAACGCATTCTTTGCAAATAAGTTGAAATATCTTCTACATTGTGAAGCTCTCTCAGGCTTTGAGGGTGGAGTTCATGGTTATAGGAATTGATAGCTTCCTCATCTCCATTTTGGAGGCAAGCAATGAAGAAATCTATTGTTCCATTACGAATTTCATTTGATGTATGTTGAAATTTTAGTAGATATTCAAATGTATCAAATAAACAATCACCGATATTGTATTTGAAGTCATGAGGCCTATATAAGCCATGCTTTAGAAGAGTTTTGTCAATGTCAGTTGAATGTACATTACAATTACATTTGTTTTGGTCTTGCTGCATGATTTGTAGATGTTTGATTGTTCAATTTTTTCATACAATGAAGTCTTCCACTAATGAGTTTGATTCTTATTTTTTTTTATTGTTAAATTGCAAGTTGTAGTTTTTTGTTTGTTTCAAATGTAGTATGTTGACAGTTATGTGCTACATTCTGATTCTGCACCATATGCTATAGGTTGGCAGCCTGCATTTATTACGAATCAATGTTTACATTAATGTTTCATTTATATTGGGTCACTTTATATATAGAATATTTTACGTACAAAATTTTGTTAGTTTACTCAAAAACGGCTATCATCTAAACATTGCTATTATACTATTTCAACCAATAGTACTAGATATATAAAATGTTTCGAATTATTTTCCAAGAAAGATTTCTTTAAATGTTGGAAAATAGTGACTACTTATAAGATTGGCTAATAATTGAGTAAACTTAATAATCTAAGTAACAAAGTAATTACATTTCTAAATAAATTTTATTTGAAAGCCATTGTAATAGTATTTTTTTGCACACTTTTACACAAACATTTATACTTTTTATGAATATTGATTTCTGGACTCTCTTAATAATTGTTGTTTAAGCTTTAAATTGTTCAATAACAAGACCCTTCATATAAATGGGTAAAGACCTTTCATAGTGGTTGGCTATTACCGTTGAGAGCATTAAATAGACAGTGTTCAATATTAGTTACAATGCTCTCAATTTTCGATACCTTGCACTTTATGACATTCATTTCCAAATTAATTTTGTCATACAATGCAAGGTGTTTATTGTCAAGATTGTTTGAGGCATGCAAATCACCAAATGTTGAGCTAATTCTTTGTTTGTTTGCTGCATAGGTAGACCCGCTTCTATGCTGCATACTGTCTTCAATGTTCATTGAACTCAAGTCACAATTGTATGTATTTTTCTGGATGACTGGGCTAGTTGGGTTCCATGGTAGTCTTTCTTCTGTTGCAGGCCTTGCCATAGTATCATTTCCTACATTAGATTGTGGAATGATATAGTTAGATAAAGTACTTAGCAGAAATGAGGATATGTATAGAGGCAATATTTTGATTGTAGTAACTGTTTTTTTCCATTTACAAATGCTAATCAATTAATCTATTAATGTAAAATGTAGCAACAGGTTTGAGGACATACCAATGCTACCATGTACTTTCATCCATTCTAAGTCTGTAGATTTGAGAATTCCGATAGCTGCCTGGTCAAAATTTGTATCTCCAACATTGGAACTATATGTTAATGTTGGCTTTGTGGTAACAACTTTTTGCATATTTGAAGTATTGTATGGCTGGCATATGCTTTCTTGTTTTTCTATTTGTTGTGCATTCTGGGTATCTATGGTGTATAATGGTTGTTGTTGAGGATAGCTATATTGTGTGCAATAGTTGGGTTCATATGAGGTAGATAATTTTGTTGGACATTGTAAATGTTCAAAATTTCTTGATTGACAGTGATTCATATCTTTAGATGTCAGTAAATATTTTGCATCAGAAGCCAGTATATTCTCAAATGCAATATCATCAAGGCATGGTGAGTGGAATTTTTTTCCTTGAGAGATATCAGTCAAGTCTCCACAGACATGACTTTCCATGTTTTTTGAGATATGGTTGCTTTGACAAAGAGATTCTGTCATTGTCATTATATCAGCACTATGAATTGCTTCACTATTTGCTCCCAACAAATTTATATGACAATCTATACAATCTGTTGCACCTTTCATGGAGAGAGCTGCTTCTCTATATGCATTTGCAGCTTCCTCAGGAGTTTGAAATGTTCCAAGCCATTTTCGATCTTTAGTCTTTGGATTTCTTATTTCTGCACCATAGCTGCCCCAAGGTCGTCTCCTCACACCCTTGTACACTTTATGCTTGGAACATTTCCTTCTTTTGCAAAAGGTTTGCTTGATTTTTTCAAAAGTTGATGTTTCTTCATTATCTAAATCAACAATTGGTATTTGCATGAAAGTAGTCATGGTTTTCATTGCTTCTGTGAAGAGAAAAAAAAATTTCCATAAACATGATTATTTGAACGGATGAAACAAGTAGAAGTCATTATATTTGACAATTTTCAATTACTTTAATTACAAGATATACTTATTCATTACATTGGGTGATGCAGTCGTGTCATCATATCATCAACATTAACTACATTTGAATGCAATAATATTTACTTTATTGTCTATGAAATTCTTGTTCGCAATGGACATTACATATATTTCTCAAATAGATAGAGAATTACATAGAAGAGTACTACATTCAAAGTCAACAAATAAATGAAAGTAGGTGTTTCATTCACAGTGAAAAATAGAACCAAGAGAGAGACAAATTCAACTCCCAATACTATTTCAAGAAGTTCCATTGTTTCCTGACAGTTTCCAACAGCGACTTTTGAACAACTTCAATGGCTCTTGATGTGAAATTCAAATTTATAGAAAATAGATGTGTCCCTGAAATCTGTCAATCCTGCCACATGAATATATTTTAAAAAGATGACAACCTTCCAAGCTAAAGAGATTATTATCCTTCCATGTTAAGTGCAATTCATGAAATTGCTATAACTTTGTACTAGTGAAAGAGATAGTTTGGTAAACTTAGATATGCAGACATTATTGACATGCCAATGAGCAGATACATATTGCTCTAGATTTTTTCAACTTTTCAGAAATCGAGGCTAATCTTATACATCAGAAGTATTTGCTTCTGTCAATCGTCATGATATAATACTTAATTCATCCATTTGGGATATGCCACCTTCCAATATCTGCTACAAGATGAATGCCAGGTGACATGTCACTATTTGAAAATTCATACAAATAATGGTATGAGTAATGATGCTTTATGGTTTTAGTTGCTAGATGTCCTCTATCATCATCATACCATTGTCCTACAAGCTCTATATTATCATATCTTATAATCCATTCAAGTGAAAGAGTTCGATATGAGACGATAAGGTTTATTATGTGCATAAGTGTGTCGTTTTCAGTACTTGCCCTAAATGGTGATAGCTGACATAATAGCATTTTAGTTGCTGGATTGAAAATGGTAGTTAATTCCTGAACACTATGATTTCCGTGAGGGAAATGAATTAAAATATCTTGACAACGAATTATTATATGAGCTTCCCTATATATCCGCACCAGATGTTTTAGGTAAATTAATTCTCCATTTGTCATGAATGGAGACAAAACATGAATTTCATTGGTCTCTTCTATCGGCTCAATGTTTCCCCATCCATGATATCGAAACATTGGAGCATGGTTGTCATAAAAATAGCTTTCCAATATTTTTCTTTGGCATTCACTTGGAAGTTCTTGGATTCTTTCAAGGATACAAAGTTGTCGAAATTCAGACAATTCATCTGTTCGAGGATATGTTATAGTAGATGCATTTATAGTATTCATACTGATGCAATGTGGACAGAGGAAAACCTGTTGAAAACGACCAACATTTCTTAGTTTTTTCTACGAATAATTGAATTCTAAGATATAGCTTAAGTTCATTGTTCTCCATTTTTTTAGAGATATTGTTGGTGGGAAATTCATATGCATGTAATTAATATGTAGGTTTCTATAGATAGATAGCACAAAAATTTCAGATATGTACGATAAAGAGTAGGATGATGTAGTAGGACCGTATACATTGTTACTATTTATAGACAAGTATGCATTTTGAGGCATATGAATGCATCGTAAATATTTGAGAAACGACAAATTATAAATGCAGTTTAATTCAATGACATATGATAGTACAATTTTCAACTTGTAAAATAAATTCTACCCATGTACTGTTATTTATTGACTAATTAAGTTCCCGTTTTTAAGACTAAATCTAAATTATATGTTTTTCGTAATACTTGCGTTATTTTGCAAGTAAATAAGGATGGAAGCATACCAGTTAGTTATCAGTTGTTTTTGAGACGTTCTTGTTCTTTCACAACCTTCACTGTCTTTTTTACGACCTTTGCACCTGAAAAACAATTAGAGGAGAACAATTAATTACATGATTCACATTATGATTCGTTACAAATCTACTATATTTATTTTGATAAAGATTACTGAACGAAATAATTGTACAAAATATCAATATTTGAATCATAGAATGCATTGTAGAATATTTCAAAATAAAGAGGAATGTGTACTAACAATAGTACAAATATGGCTTATATCACCTATTCAGTATTCATTCTCATAATCTAAATAAAAATAAATAGAATGCATCCAAAACAAAACTAGGTTGTGGATCGGGAAAAGCAAGACAAGGAAAAGGACAAGGATGGTAAAAAGGATCAAGCTGTGGATAAAGATAACTGAGAGAAGGAAAAGGACAAGGATGCTAAAAAGGGAAAACACAAAGAACAAGGAAAACCAAGACAAGATTAAGGAGAAAGACCAAAAAAAAAGGAAAACATTAAGAAGGGTAAACATAATGGTAAAGAAAAGAACTATGAGAAGAAAAAGAGAAATACTGACCAAGCAAAGATGGAAAAGAGAAAAGATGGGGAAAATAATGATGAGGGCAAGAACAAATATGATAAAAGAAAACGAGAAAATGTACATTAAATTGATCAAGTTTTGGTTTAATTCAAGGAATATAAATGCATTGCAAATATTTGAGAAACTACAAAAAATAAATGCATTTTAATTCACTGACATGTGATAGTACAATTTTGTGAGCAAAAAAGGATGGAAACATACTAGTTAATTATCAATTGTTTCTGAGATGTTCTTCCAGTTTGACAACCTTCAATGTATCTTTCACGACCTGTGCAGTTGACAAAGAGAAAGAGAAGAACAATTAATTACATAGTTCAGAAAATCATTTGTTACAAATGTATGATATTTATTTTCATAAAGATTACTAAACCAGAAATTGTACAATATATGTAAAAAAACTATAGTACAAATATGTCTCATATCACTTTTTCAATATTTGATTAACTTCATTCATGACTTATACATTGTGATAATCTAAATCAAAATAAATATGATGCATTGATAACAAGATAATTATATGTATTTTTATTGCAAAAGTTAAGAAACATTTACATTTATCCATTGCATATGTTGTTTGCTATGTACATATATGGATAACATGCTCATCTACTACAATTCCATATGGATGAATGTGTAATAGGTTATATAACATCCCCAGGAGGTTGAGGTTTTGTTGAGCAAATGGTGCTTACATAAGGTGAAATTACAGGAGGAGAAATATGTAGTTGCAAAAGTATCATTGCATTGCAAACATCTGAGATTCTTGATGCACTAGGCTCACAGAAATGAGTTTGATGAGCAAGCAATGCATGGTCCACTAGAGGCTTGTACTTACTACTTATTGCAATTTTCAGGGAATAATAAACACAAGTCGTAACATCACAAGAGCTCAAAGATTCAAGAGAGAACAAGCCACCTATGAGGCTAGTACTCATCTCTATAACATATGCATTGATGTATGCATCATAGTCTTCAAGAGGTTTGAAACAAGGCTTCACATACGCATTTGCCATTTTCTTTACAATTTCAGAATTTTCTAAAAGATCCATGCAATTGGTGAGGAATTTAGAAATAATATCTGCATAAGTTGTTCTCCCAGATTTATTTTCCAAGAATTCTTCACCAAGCACATTGCGTAATGCTTTCTCAACATTTCTGCATTCTATGACAAATACATGCTCCAAAGTTGTAGACTGAATTGCACCAATGATTGGACAATCCCACTGAGGACCCGGACTTGGAATATAAATTCGTTCAGACATTTTGATAACACAATATCTGTCACATATTCAAAATGAATAAACACTTTCAAGAGAAGTGACATGGTTGACCTAAAATTTCAAAATTCAAACAAAATTATAAAATGCACGTTGCAAACTCGAGTAGTTTTGGAAAATACTAAATAAATCCATGTGTTGTTTACTCAATAAATCCATGTCTGATGTTATTTGAAAAAGTCACAATTTAAGCTGTCATTTATAATTTATTGTCTTTTAATCTTTTCATAGATTATAATCATCAATTATATGTGTTTTTTAATAAATTTTTTATTTTCCCTTATTCTTTATAATTGAAATAGTAGCATTTTTTTACAAATTACATAAATTATTTTTAAATCATTGTAATTGAAATAATTAATTTCAAAATTTACTGATTAAAAAGTAGCAATTACTATTCTACTTACAGATATTTTTCAACACAAATAAATCGAATTTTTTCTCTCTAATTAATATAATCTTTTATTTAATACATTATTTTACAACTTCAAAAAATATTACATAAATTAAATCATTTTTTTATTTTCCTCTATTCTTTATAATTGAAATAGTAGCATTTTTTTTACGAATTAAATAAATTATTTTTAAATCATTGTAATTGAAATAATTAATTTCAAAATTTACTGATTTAGAAATAAAAATTACTATTCTACTTACATATATTTTTCAAAACAAATCAATCCATTTCGTCTTTTCGTCCACTTCCAGATGAATTAAGATCAATATAAATATCACATAGTCAAAAGAAGATCTAGAAAAGCCCAACTATTATTTTTCATGACTAATTATTAAAATGTGTATAATAATGGCCCAATTTATAGGAAAGACTTTTCATGAAAAGATTCCACAACACAACATAATCTCATTTATAAAACTGTTGAAGGGCCCAATCACAATAATAATGGTCATCAATTTACAGAAAATTTTATATGAACAAACATAGAAAGATACATTGAATACATGCAGGAAGTCGAAGTTTACCCTCATTTCACTTGGGTTTGAACCCATGATGTGGGGTTACCAACGTAGTATTATCCATATAATATCTAAAGTTTGTAGAATAATGGAAGATCGTCCAATCCACTTCTCTTTGGGAAGGAGAGTTAGTCGCAACTATTATTAATTTAGTCCGAATTTCGACCAACAAAAAACCAAACACAAATGTTTTCCACTAAAACGTTATTAAGAAAAACTTAAATGGAGAAATTCAATATATTATTATTGGTAAAATATAATAGTAAAATCTTTGCAACACCCTCCAATTTAGAGAAAATCATAAACAAGAAAACGTCAACTGGTACGTCCATAACCATGAGCCATGAAATTTTGTTTTTAGCACCCGTATGTGCATGATCAAGCATCTTGGAAAAGTATGTAAAACCTCTTGCATCCTACACATAACGTGCATGTCATAAATATTGGCATGATAATTGATTGAGCCATATATTTCCTTCAATTAATGAATTAAGAGATAAGCATTAAAAAGCTTCAAGTTTTTCTAGTCACATAAATACCATTGAATATTGAACCTAACGAGATCATGTCTAGATAAATTCATTTCGCTACATTTTGAAATGCGCCCAGCGGACGCGACGCGGGATTCCGATTTGCTTTAGAGGGCGACCGGGAACCGAGCCAACAGGTGGACTGGGGAGCCAAAATAAATGTACGGGACGTGCTTTCCAGCGGATATGCCGGTCCACGTTTCTGAGTGGCATTTAATTTCGCTGAACTTCTTTTCGTTTCGTGGCGCTGGGGGCTTTCACTACGCGTCCTTTGGTTCGATTTCATGGCATTTGGCGTCATTTGCGTTATTTTCGAGTTCGTGTCATTTAATTTCGACGGTGTAGGAACGTTATGAAGCATCTGATCGGTGTGTATTCCCAGGCATTCATTCAAGGTAGTTGGGTGGGGGACGTCTGAAAAGGAAGGAACAAGGCTTCGGATTTCATCGCGCTGATCGCCGGGATTCAAACGCAATGAAATTTGCTGTATACCCTTTTTGGTTGTTTGCATAATGGTGTTTTCTGCACAGAGAACAGTGGTTTTTCTGTAAGCTTCTGGTGTCTTTTTACTGATCAAGGGTTCGATTCACGGGAAGTGTTTTCAGGTGAGTTGTTGGATTCATTTTCACCGTGTTTTGATGTGGATTGTGTACGAGGTGTGGACGATCTGTTTTGGGGCTAACAGCTTAATATCTCTCCCAAAGCACGGATGGAAGCGTTGGGGACGGATCTCATGAAGCAGAGCGAGCATTCATCTACATGAACATGCACAGTGACAGCGCATTGCCGAGGAAGGAAGATGTTGAGAAGCTCTTACCCAAGTCCTGCAAAAGGCTCACGATTCTCCTCACTACTCGAGATGAGATGGCTGCGGAGGTGATCTCAGGCTGTGAGCGTGGGATCCGTACTAAAGTCTACCCTGTTAGACCCCTGCATTCCCGGGATGCCATGAAGCTCTTGTCCAACAAACTGGGTGTAAAAACCGAGATACCCCAACATCAGATGAACGAGATCGTGGAGGTCTGCGACGGCGTCCCGGTTGTTGTAGAACGGGTAGGAGCGTATATCTGCCAAAGCCCCGACAAGGACGAAGCTTTCAGGCGATTGATTGAGTGGATCAAAGGCGGAAAGGCTTTTGGCTCCGCAGAAGATCAGTATAGTATAGAAAAGAAAGGCCTTCTTTCGACCTGGAGGATCTTCCTCCCACTGCAAGAGAGTTATTTCTGGAGATCTGCTCCTTCTTTGGCTCGTAGACGAGAACAAGGATTCATTCTACACAGATTTCAAAGATAAAAACCCAGATGAGCCCACAGATTACACAGAGAACCGTCTTTTTGTTATCATTTCCTCGCTCATTTAGATAGTCATGGGCAACTTTTGCTTCTGTTGAGGAGTCTTTAAGTTTTGAATACGCTTTTAAGTTTTTGCCCAGTAAGGATAGGAGCGTAGGCATCTTACCGCGCAAGGAGCGAAGCCGCTTGTCCGCCGCGGGTGCGCTTTAAGGCTGGGAGAGGAGCCAATAAGTAACTTCGGGATTTATTGCTTGCTCTTCAGGATTGTCTAACAATTTTTTTTCCCCAGAGCACCATCTTCATGGCTTCAAGCATTAACCCATTAGACGGCTTCAACTAAGCTGCTGATTTGGGTTCCGTTATGGGTACAGGGTTCAGGTACACAGGTATGACAATTTGTTTCCTTGGCAATGGGTGGGTTTGCCTGTGTATGTGTGTGTGTATTATAATTTATACTACAGCAGTTCTGGGGCTAACAGCTTAATATCTCTCCCAAGCAGTGATAGCCCAAAAGCTGGCCCACCAGGCACACTAGCGACCAGTAGAAGGAGAGAATTGAGTGTACTAGGAGAAGTCGTCTGCACAAAGGTTACAGAAGATGTTGTAAGCAGAAGGGGAAAGGCACTAACAACGTCAACATTCGATCTGAACCCCCGTACCGCTCAGAGTAGGGGAAGACATTTTTGAGATATCTCAAAGATCTTGCAATACTTCGGTTTAAATCTGGACTCCCCGTCCTTCTGTCAGGCTAAAATTCAGCACTTTGTGGCCGGTTTTATTGCACCTACTTTTATTGCAACAGGAAGGTATGAAAGACCAGGTATGGAAGGACCTCATGGCTGCCGACAAAAATGTCACTTTTGCAGCTTTTGATCAATAATTTTTTGATTTCAGAAGAACACAAAGACTAAATAGAAATGAATAATGTATATACCTAGATTCGCTTCTTTATTGATCGATTTGTTGTTGTTCTTGGGTACAGATTTTGCAGAACAAATTTTGCTCTTAGCAAAGAACTTTTGCCTAAATACAGCGACTCAACAGAGCTTGCTAGAATACAGGCCTCTATCAGGCACGCTCAAATCCTCACAAATATGACAAGACGAGCTACCAGAAGGCGAAACAAATATTGAAGAGTAAATAGAAAAATAAGCCATCTATACACACAGAACACAGAACGCATATCAAACCTGAAACAATTTTCTACAAAAAGTAGTACAGAACACAGAACGCATATCAAACCTGAAACAATTTTTTACAAAAAGTAGTACAGGAAGCAGTATCAACAAATGAAAAACATACCTAGAACCAGTATCAACAAATGAAAAACATACTTATTCTCTGCAACAAAATCTTAAGCAAAATACATCACAGAAAGACAAAAACATACCTGTTTTCTGCAACAAAACCTACTTCTCAGAAGCATACAGAAGGGAGTGTCCAATTTTCCCGATGCCTCCGAAATCAACAATTACTAATAAATAAGAATTTTAGATGACCAGAATTGAAGAACCCAATTAAATGCAGTCGACAGACAGCCGGAAAACATTCCCCAAGACAATGAGTAAAAGACAGACCAAAGAATTGTGACCACATTTTCTCCCAAAACTGACATCTTTGCTGACAATATGACAACTATACAGTGCATAGTATAAATCCAAATCAGAATACGGTGGATTTCCTTGGATTTCCTCATGATTTAGATTTGGGAATTGGCTAAGCATAGTGGTTCAGATAAGACAATTGACGAAACATAAAGCCAAGCAATAAAGAAAATCACTATTGCTATGTTCCATCCATCCGTCAGCATTGCCACAAATTCATTTTTTAATACAATGGAAAAAGCTCAATACCCTACTGTTCACAACAACAGCCAATGGGAAATTTGAATTTAAAATAAAAATAATGGCATGAATTCAAAAACATTATGAAACTAAGTTGGAATGCATATATAAAACATTTCAATTGGTCAAAACTTATTGAAAATTTGCATCCACTTGGATGCTATAGTATCCTGCCATACGGCAGGAACTAATAAAAGCACAAACACCATATTAAAAGTGCAGGAGTATGGAGTTCTTAAGATATTTCTGGAATCAGAACCATGACACAGTTGAATAAAAAACGAAACAGATATTGAAGATGTAATCGTCCAACATGAGTTGGCATAGAAGCCACCAAACATATATTGAAGATGTATGCGGTATTGGAAAACTACAGTGGCTATCAGAATATGAAGATTCCATCTTCAACAATGAGAAAAGTCAGAGTTTGTCCTATGCGATGAACATGAAGAGTCATCATATAGATCTAGAGATTCGTTTTGCACCAGACGATATCAAAGATGGGAGTAGGCTAATCTCCAGACAAAATATAAGTCAAATTTATTTTTCCAGATTCATCAAAACGTAGTGATTTTTTTTCTAATTTTTTATTGTTTTTGACTATAAACTATGCATAAACTATGCAGATCATGAAGATCAAATAGTAAAACTTTTGCAAAAATTTATAATATTTTTAATTTTTTGAAAAGTGGTCAACTGTACAGTTTGTAGAGAGGATAACCACATCCCCAAAAATATCATATATTCAGCAATTAACAATTATATAAAAAAAGCATGTTAAATTGAATACTGGAACAGAGACAAACCATATAACATAAATCCCATCAGATGCAAACAAAAATACTCATTTTTTGACGATTGAAAGATCGAGCTTTTGACGACAGGTTTAAAGAGTATTAATTAATTTAATAAATAGCGATATTAAAGAGACAATATCCAACATTAGGAATTGATCTATGAAGCAATAAGTTATTTAGCAAAATATATATGTGTGTGTGTGTGGAGGCTTCAGCTACAACATATTCAAGTCAAAGAATGATTAAGCAGCAACTATTACATGATGGCAATGTGATTTAATAATTCTAGCAACGAGGATAAATGAATAGTGAAATTAAGGATGCCCGGTCACTAGTAACTAAGATATTAAAGGAATAGATCATGTGGCAGCCAAGTCAGCTTAATGTGCCATTTAGAAAAGCCAATAATTATCGCATGAATAGAAGTGTTATAAATAAGTAAACAAAATGAAAAGCAGATAAATAGTTAGGTGCTATTAGAGGTGTGAGTTTTAGAGAGAGGTGCCTTTTCAGAATAAAATAAGTATATAAAGAAGAATTAGAGATAAATGTGAAGTGTGTGGAATAGAAACTTGATTGGTGAAGTGTAGCATAATGGAGAAAGAGAATATATATATATATATATATATATAAGAATGAAAATATAATGAGATGAAATAGTACATAAAAAGAAAAAATAAGAGGAAGGAAAGTACATATATTCAATTTTTTGATATATATATAGCTTAGTGAAAGATGAAATGAAAGATATTTATAGATTGGAATGAAAATATAAAGAAGTGTATTTCCATAGATGAGTAAAGAGTTTGAAGAGAAGATATTGTGCTATGAAAGTACCTATAATTAGTTGAGTAAGTAATAGTGCAAAGGTGGAATAGGAGTTTGTATGCAGTGGGTTGGTGTTCACGAAGACAAAAGTGGGAGTAGGAGCTTCCAGTAGGTCAGAGCTTGCGAAGTGTAGGAGTTGGAGGTTTCAGTGGGTCGGTGCTCATAAACATAGGGGTTGTAGCCTCTAGTAGGTTTAAGCCTGCAAATCATTGTAAAAGAACAATTTATATATAAAGCGATTTATTTGTTGTTGTTTACTCCTGCATTGGGCTTCCACATAAATCTCGTATTATTGTGTTCATGTGCATAATTGTTAGTTTCAATATTAAAAGTTATTAAAGCAACTGTGTGGATAAAAAGTTAAAAATTGGCAAAGTCTATCTTTGTCCCACCTCAATCCATTAGTTCCTTATATATTATTTTATTAATTGATAAATTCACTTACACATTTATTAGCGTGTTTAAGCTATAATTAAACTTGCACGTGTCCACAGAAGACACTATATGCACTTTTTTTTATAATGAAAGCCACCAAAACACAGGGGGGCTGATTCCTTAGATAACTAAGGCCCAACAATGGATTAATATGCCATCAAAGTGTAAGGCCATGGTAATGGTTCCCACCTTTTGGCCAAGTTCGACACTAAAGTAGATATTTTTAACAAAAACTTGATTTTTAAATGCATATTGCTACAAAATCGTAAAGAATTCAATGATGTAAACTAGTGATTTTTAGAATTTTCTATCTAGTTTCTAAAAGTATTTTTAAAAAATAAAAATAAAAATTCAGTTGAAGTCCATTTTTCCATTTCTTTTGAGAAGTGGTTTATATGAAAATTGACATTTTCAAAGAGTGACGAGTCGTTTGATCAAGATAATCTTTTTTTTTTTCAATTGATAATGACAATTATTTCAAGGATAGAATGGTAACATCAACATCTAGCAAGCTTAGTTGATTTCATTCAATTTTATTAATAAACATAGATTTTATTTAGTGGCAAAGTGACGCTAACAATAACTTAGACATACATTTTTTTTATCGATATAGTTTGAGTTGTATTTATCAAAATAATTTTTTTCTTGATTTTCTAGAAAGGTGACACACATGCCTTTGATGAACATATTTTTGAAATTTTTTATTTTCTCATTTTCTATTTTTCTTGAAGCTCAAAATCCAGATTTGTGAAATGACCAGATGACCTATATTTAATAAAACTAAAAATTAAGCATCATGATAAACACAATAAATACTAAAAACATAGTCATTGAAAAGCTTATTCAGAGTACAAAAATTTTCTATATTTAGTTTTAGAATATGGACCTATTTAGCCCTTGTCTATGCCTTCAAAAAGGAAAACATAGATATAAATTTGAGTAAGTTTGTAAAATTTCTAATTTTGGGACCTTCGAATGAAGCCCTTAGAGAGGCTTCGAATGAAGGAGCTTCATTTGAAGCTGATGCAGGAGCATCCTGGGTTGCCTTGTTATCCTGCTCATTTTTGTTCATTCTACAAGTTGGTGCTGAGTTACTATAGCAATTCCTTCATGTGCCTAGTTACTATAGCAATTCCTTCATGTGCCTAGTTACTGTAGTAATTCCTTCATGTGCCTAGTTACTGTAGCAATTCCTTCATGTGCCTAGCAATTTCTTCATGTGCTTAGTTACTGTAGCAATTCCCTCATGTGTCGAGTTACTGTAGCAATTCCTTCATGTGCCGAGTTACCCAGTGTATGCCTAGTGACTCTTCATGTGTTGAGTTACCCAGTGTATGCTGAGTGTCTGCATTTGTATGTGATTTCTGCGAGCCGACTTGCAGGAATTATTTCAATCGTGACATTTATGTTAAGATATTTTCTTGGGATGTGTCCAAACTATTGTTTCGTCAACCTTCCTCTTATGTAATATTCTAGAATAATCTGTAAGCCATTTTGGCAAGTATATATAAAGTGTTTAGACTTAGAGTTAGGCAAGTTTTGGGAAGAGGATTGGAGAGCAGAACTGGAAAGTGCGAATTTGTTGTTGGATCTTTGAATGTGAATGTATTTGTATTTGGTTGTAACCCATAAGGCTTTACAGCTGGGCATGTATGAAGATATTTTGATGAATCAATAAAAGTATTTTCACTCTTCTTCCTCCTTTGGTTGTTTCTTATGTTTGCTTCCGTTGTGTTAACTCTTGCAAGGTGGTTTGCATAGCTGGGTGAGCCTTTGGCCCTAGTTATTCATCCTTCTTCCTTGTATCAAGTAGTATTAGAGCTTGAGGTTCATCCTTGCGGAGATTGGATCATTTAGAACCCTAATTTGGACATGGTTGTAGGGTGGCAGATCTACGGATTTGACCTATAACTTGCAGAGGGTTACGATCTTATAAGAACCTGATTTGTAAAGATGGTTTGTGCTAGAGGAAATAATGATGATAATGTCATATTGGATCAGTTGAGACAAATTGTAGCCAAATTAGATGTTGTGGAGACAGCTCAGAGGAGAGGAGCACATCTTGATGATGTAAGTGATGATGAAGCAACAACACCAAACCATAATCCAGAACTTGAAGAAGATCAAGATGAGGAAAGATTGTTGCGAGTGTTGTCTAGGAAAAATTCAAAGCCTATTGTAGAAGTTGTTCCTTGTGATGGAAAAATGGATACCAATGCTGTGTTGGATTGGATCTCTGATATGGAGAAGTTCTTTGAGTATGAAAACACTCCTCATAATAGGAAGCTAAAGATTCCAGTTACTAGGCTGAAAAGTCATGCATCACTATGGTGGGAACATTTGCAAACTAATAGACAAAAGAGAGGAAAGTAGAAGATCAAAACTTGGCCAAAGATGGTGAACAAGGTAAAGAACAAATTCCTTCCTGTTGATTACCAAGTTAGCTTTTTGAGAAAGATGCAAAATTTGAAACAAAAAGACATGACTGTGAAAGAGTATACCGAAGAATTCTATAGATTGGACATCAAATCTCGACATGTGGATGATGATGTTGAGAAAATTGCAAGGTACATAAATAGATTGAGATCTAGAATTCAAGATGAAATAAGTTTCGTGAAGTTGGAAAGTGTTGAAGAAGCATATCAATATGCCTTGAAAGCTGAGAAGATCTTGACAAAGAAGCATGAACAAAGACAAAGAGGTAGAGGTGATAGATTCCAGAGAGGCAGAGGTAGATCTTATGGTGAAGGTGGTAGATCTAAAAGTTTTGTGCAGAATAAAGGCAAATATGAACAGAAGAATGATGATAAAGGAAAGATTGAATGGAAAAGTGGTAATTCTTACTGAGGAAGAGGTAATTGTTTCAAATGTGGTAAATAGGGAAATAGATCTTCTGAATGTAGATCCTCTAAAAGTGGGCAAGGTAATAGAAATGTGATTCAAGGAGATGATGAGGGTTCACCAAGTGGATATGAGGCTGGAGAAAATCTGATGATGAGAAGAACCTTATGTAATAAGGGAATTGATGAGGAGCCTATTTTAAGGAGAAGTCTTTTCAAGACAAGATGTAAGATGGCTGGAAAATGCTGCAAAGTGATCATTGACAGTGGATGTTCTACAAATTTGGCATCAGAAGAATTGGTTACAAAATTGCAATTGCAGAGGCTAAAGCATCCTAAACCCTATCATGTTTCATGTATCAAATATGAGCATAAGATATTGGTGAGCAATTCCTTGTGAAGTTCAAGATTGGACATTACTTTGATGAAGTTTTGTGTGGCAATATGATAGATATGTTATGCATGATGGAAGATTGAATCAATATACTCTTTGGGTAAATGGGAAGAAACAAATATTGTTGCCTTTGATTGAAAGTCCAGATGAGGTTAGTTGTACTGTAAGAAAAGTTTGCATAGTTAATGGAAAAA
Source organism: Cupressus sempervirens (assembly GCA_028749045.1). Lineage (NCBI taxonomy): Eukaryota > Viridiplantae > Streptophyta > Pinopsida > Cupressales > Cupressaceae > Cupressus > Cupressus sempervirens. Next base: position 520,898,043 of record CM053793.1, read on the forward strand.
AAAAATGAAAAGGAAGTGAAGAAGAATCAAGTTTTGTTTTTCCATAGTTCCTAGAGGACCAAGTGTTCATAATAATGACCGAGTTGTACAAGTTGGTAATGATCGAGTGATAGTAGATAGTGATAGTTGAGTACGAGTAGAAATTACATAATTGTTGAATGAGTATAAGGATATTGTTACTGAGGATATTCCTAATGGTTTACCACCAACGAGAAGTATAATTCATTGTAGGAATCTAATTCCAAGAGCTAATTTGCTAGACAAAGCACCATATAAATTGACACCTACAGAGAATGAAGAACTTAATAGACAAGTGCATGAGTTATTGCAGAAAGGTTTGATCAAAGAAAGCTTGAGTCCATGTGTTGTACCTATTGTATTAGCACCTAAAAAGAATAGAGAATGGAGAATATGTACTGATTCCAGAGCTATTAACAAGATAATAGTGAAATATAGGTTTCCTATGCCGAGGATGGATGACATAATAGACTGTTTGAGTGGAGCAAAATATTTTACCAAGATTGAGTTGAAGAGTGGCTATCATCAAATCAAAATTAGGGAAGGTGATGAACGGAAGACTGCTTTCAAGACAAAAGATGGTTTGTATGAATGGTTAGTTATGCCTTTTGGTTTGACTAATGTAACTAGTACTTTCATGAGGTTGGTGAATGAAGTTCTAAAGAGATTTTTGGGTAAGTTTGTGATTTTTTATTTGGATGATATTTTGATATTCGGTAAGACTAAGGAAGAACATCTTGAGCATATTAGACAAGTATTACAGAGGTTGAAAGAGGAAAAGTTGTTGATTAATCTGAAAAAGTGTTCTTTTATGTAAGAGGACATTGTGTATTTTGGATTTTTGATTTTAGCTGATGGATTAAAGATGGATCCTGAGAAGGTTAAAGCAATTTTAGAATGGCCTACACATAAGAATGTGGGTGAGGTAATATCATTTCATAGTTTGACTAGTTTTTACAGAAAGTTTATAAAGAATTTCAGTGTTGTTTGTAATGCTATGACTGAAACAATGAGGGGAGATAAAAAGGAATTCAAGTGGACACGTGGAGCTGATAAGAGTTTTGAGACTTTGAAACAAAAGGTTGTTGAATTACCTATATTGACTTTGTCTGATTTCAACAAAGTATTTCAAGTTGAATGTAATGCAAGTGGTAATGCAATAGGAGTTGTATTAAGTCAAAAAGGTAAACCTTTTCTTTCTTTAATGAAAAGTTGAATGATGTTAAAAGGAAGTATTTTGTGCATGATCAAGAGTTTTATGCTATTGTTCAAGCATTCAAGAAGTGGAGACATTATTTGATTCCTAAGGAGTTTGTGTTGTATACTGATCATAAAGCTTTACAATACCTGGGAAGTCAACATAAATTAAATCAGAGACATATAAAGTGGGTTGAGTACTTGCAGAGTCCCACTTTTGTTATTAAGCATAAGAGTGGAGTTACTAACAAATTTGTTGATGCATTGAGTAGAAGACATTCTTTGTTGATTGAAATGAAGGTTGAAGTTCTTGGTTTTGATGAAATGAAAGAGTTGTATAATGTTGATCTTGATTTTTTTTAGGCGTGGAAAGAGTGCAAAGCACCAAATCTAATAGATCACATAAGCAAGTATAATGAGTATTTCATTCAAGAAGGTATGTTGTTCAAAGGCATTCAGTTGTGTCTTCCTAGAAGTTCTATGAGGTTGAATCTGATTAAAGAAAAACACAATGGTGGATTGGGTGGACAGTTTGGAATTGATAAGACAATGAGTTTGTTGAAAGAGAAATATTATAGGCCACAAATGTATAAGGATGTTTAGAAATTTGTAAAGAATTGTGGAGTTTGTCAAATTGCAAAAGGAGTAAGTCAAAATACTGGTTTGTATACACCTATTACAATTTCTAAGAAACCTTGGAGTGACATTAGTATGGATCTTTTTCTTGGATTACCTAAGATAGTGAAGGGGTATGATTTCATATTTGTTGTAGTGGATAGATTTTTTAAAATGGCTCATTTCATACCTTATAAGAAGACATCAGATGTAGAGCATGTTGCTGAAATTTTCTTCAAAGAAATTGTGAGATTGCGTGGATTACCGAGAAGCATTATTTCTGACAGAGACAATAAGTTTGTTGGTTTTTTTGGAACACTTTGTGGAAGAAGATGATTACTGAATTAAAGTTTAGTTCTACATTCCATCCACAAATAGATGGACAAATAGAGGTTGTGAATAGAAGCTTAGGCAATTTGCTAAGATATCTAGTTGGGAATAAGCCAAGTAATTGGGAGATGGTATTGGCACAAGCTGAATTTTCACATAATAATTATGTGAATAGGAGTACATGGAAGACACTTTTTGAGATTGTTACTAGAATGAAGCCTACATGAGTATCAGATTTGAGAGATGTTGTTGATAAAGAAAAGAGAAGCACTGTAGGGGAAGAATTTGCTAATTTTATGGAGTCTTTGTAGAAGGAAGTGAAGTTGAGGTTGGAACAAAGTAATCAAAAGTATAAGGAGAATGATGATAAGTCTAGAAGACATCATGATTTTAAAGTTGGTGATGAGGTGATGGTTCATTTAAAGAAAGGAAGATTTCCTATTGAAACATACAGTAAGCTGAAGATGAAGAAATTTGGACCTTGTAAGATCTTGAAGAAGTTTGATAGTGGTAATGCTTATGAAGTTGAGTTACCTGATGACATGGATATATCTCCTATATTCAATATTTGCAATTTGTATAAGTATCATGAGTCAGATGATAAAGATTTTGTATCAAATGATTATCCTAAGAAGAAAATTGAAGAAGTTGAACAGATATTGGATCAAAGAGTTGGCAAGAGCACAAGAGGAAAAGATTACTATGAATATTTGGTGAAGTGGAAGAACAGACCTATTGAAGATGCTTCATCAATTTCTTAATTTGAGTTGGATTCAGCTTAGGTTGTGACATTTCTATGATTTAGGAGAATCATTTCTTTCAACCTCAGTTGTCTGATGCAGGAGCATCCTGGGTTGCCTTATTATCCTGCTCATTTTTGTTTATTCTGCAAGTTGGTGCTGAGTTATTGTAGCAATTCCTTCATGTGTCTAGTTACTGTAGCAATTCCTTCATGTGTCGAGTTACTATAGCAATTTCTTCATGTGTTGAGTTACCCAATGTATGCCGAGTGACTCTTCATGTGCCGAGTCACCCAGTGTATGATGAGTGTCTACATTTGGACATGATTTCTACAAGCCGACTTGCGGGAATTATTTCGACCCTGACATTTATGTTAAGATCTTTTCTTGGGATGTGTCCAGACCATTGTTGGGTCGGCCTTCCTCCTATGTAATGTTCTAGAATAATCTATAAGTTGTTTTGGCAAGTATATATAGAGTGTTTAGACTTAGAGTTAGGCAAGTTTTGGGAAGAGGATTGGAGAGAAAAATTGAAAATTGTGAATTTGTTGTTGGATCTTTGAATATGAATGTATTTGTATTTGGCTATAACCTAGAAGGCCTTATAGCTAGGCATGTATGAAGATACTTTGATGAATCAATAAAAGTATTTCACTCTTCTTCCTCCTTTGGTTGTTGTTCTTTGTGTTTTCTTCCGTTGTGTTAACTCTTGCAAGGTGGTTTGGATAGCTAGGTGAGCCTTTGGCCCTAGTTATTCATCCCTCCGCCTTTTGTTAGAGGCTCCCTAAGGGGTTATTTGGGTGGCCCTAGGGGGTTCGAACGAAGCCCCCTGGCCCACTTTTTGGCCACCTAGTGACCCTAGGGGGTTCGAACAAAGCCACCTATCCCACTTTTAGGGCACCTATTGGCCCAAAGGGGGTTCAAACAAAGCCCCCTGGCCCACTTTTTAGCCACCTATTTCCCCTAGGGGCTTTACTCGAAGCCCCTATGGTAGTTGGCACAAGGGGCTTCGAATGAAGCCCTTAGGGTGATGACCTCGAATGAGGCCCTAGGGAGGGTTCATTCAAAGCCCCTAGAAGATTATTTTCTCACTTTTCATCTGATTTCTTCGTGATGAAAAGTAGGAACCATTATTGTGGCCTTATCCCAAAAGCACTTGGGCAACTCAATAGGTGTTGACTAAAATAACAAAAAAAGCCTAACAAAAATCACAAAGGATTTAGCCCAAAACTAAAAGGCAAAACTCACACCGCAAGAGAAGGCAGAGAGTTATTCCTATGTCGTTAGACAACTGTTTAGGCATTACTATCCTTAGTTTCCCCCAAAAGGGAGACTCTACTAGGGTAATTGTCAGCGTAAAACTCAAGAGTGCTAGAGAAATTAAGCAACATCAGTAGGAGTTGTATGTAGAAAACAAAATGTATAGGGATACGAGAGGTTATCCTAGCTAGAGGGGATTACACAATCATAATTGGGGGCAACAAAAAGGATTGCAGAAAGAACAAGACTTGGAAAAACAACAAAAGCATGGCCTCAATCTATAGTGTTGGGTGGATATTTTGCAACTGACGGTTTTATTAAAATCCACTCACAAAAGATACTGACCAATCACAACATACAAGACAGAGTCTCTCCTACCTTAAAGGGAAGGCTCCCCCTTCTCACCATTTCCTGGATCAACTCAAGGTAAGAAAGAAGTTGAGAGATATTTGAAATAGTATTACCAATATTCTTTCCTTTTAACTTTTACGAAAGAAACCACTTACTAGCAGAGCGAGTAAGGGACAAGATGAAATCTCTAACTACAGTTCTATCAAAAGTTGGAAAAAAATGATACCGATAAATCAACACTAACTCAGAGTCTAGTTGAAAGCGTAGCAGTTTGCCTCTAAGTTTGGTTTTAATATATTCTATAAGAATAACCTTTACTATTGGGGCTTAAGACTTCCAAAAGTAAAAAAATCTTAAATTTTTTTGTGACTTGAGAAGGTAATACAAGTCACAGTCAAAGCTCATAGTTTATGTATTGTCATAATGGATTATAGTCAAATCTTTGAATCCGATTATTTGTTAACTCTTTATGCTCAAATATTTGAACCATACAAAAATAACATGGATCAAAGAAGAAAAACACATTACAATCAAAGCTTCCAATTTGCACTTATAACAATTACGCTTAGTTAAAGTTCAACTCGAATTGTTTCTTTGTATTCAATTTTCATCGAAAATAGTACTACATAATCAAAGTTATGCTTGCACAATTTCTTCAGAGTTTTTTTGCATACAATAAAAAAGATGATTTTTACAATGACACTCCTTTTATAGGAAAAGAAGTGAGAAAAAATAAAGGAAAAGTGGGAGCAACCCAACCAACTTTGACCCGGTCAAACTAGGTGAGAGGAATTATTGTATTACATGTCATAAGGACATGCAATCGAATTACATGTAATTAGATCTCATGTAATTTATCCTCTCTAACTACAAACATGAAAACTAAAGAAAGAAAAATACAAAAGAAATGGGAACAATCCAAAGGATTATTCTGAAGGGCTTTAAATTTGGTGATGTAGTCATGTACTGTAGGAAGATCTGAGATTTCCATTATCTTTGATATAGCTTTAATTCTAAGGGCATCAACAAATCTCGATTTCACAACTTTGTAATTTGGTGAAAGAGAGTCTAATAGAAACTTTTATACTAATTTGTATGCAACAAACATGCTCATTGTGTGCGATCCAAAATCTTTAAAATCAAGATCAACATTAACTTTGACTGCATACTTCGAGGTTATTTCTTCCTTTGTGACCAAGTTGTCATGTTTAGTAATGACATTGCATCCCATTTGGTCTAGATTGCACATGATTTCTATTTCAATTGATTAACAATCTTCTAAGGTTTCTTGCAACTTTGTTAGAAGTTTTCCCAATGTCTCTTCTTATTGACCCATGAGTCCTTGACATCTGTAGAACATTTTTGAAGATGGAATGACTTCACATGCAATCATGCCATCTAGATCAACATAAGTCATTTGATCTCAATCATGCAAAATCTTTTTCAATGTATTGGCTTCTTGATTCAAAGATGCAATTAGGTCATGTAACATATCTTCAAAACCTTTGATACGTTCAAGAAGTTTGACCAAATCTTTGATGGCATGAACTTCTTTAAAGGCAACCTCTCCAACCAAAGTCTTTGTTGCTTCAATTATCCATTCTTTCCCAAGGTGTTTGAGATGTGGCAATTGCATGTTGTAAAGACTACTAGCGAATGACCTCATTTAGACAATAAACTTAGGATTTCTTAAGCTGATTCTTCTTCTCCCATGGCTAATGTTTTCTTTTTGACACATTGGCAAGTGCATCTTGAGCACCTTGAAAACACACTAGCTCTGATTATTTACCAAGTTTAATTTTGGTGAACTTGTAATTTGAACAATTTAGTTCTTCAACTAGTTTATCTACCAAAGGTTCTACAATTTTTGCAAACTTAGTCTTTTCAAAACCCACCAAAATCCTTGAAACAATCTTGTATTTCAAAGATTTTGACTTATTTTTCTTAATAGGAAGATTATCTAGTGGTACGACAACATATCTTGTCTTTATAGAGATTTCAACCAACCATGCAAGCAAGCTAAAACATTCATTTGTTGAAACAGGGTCAGTGGCTACCACATACATTGATCCTGATTGTATTTCTGTTGTGACTATGCATGCTTCAATTAGCACAATTGAATTCATGGGTGCCTAATGAGAAGATTCTTTCATGAAAAATTCAAAGCCAACCATTGAGGTATCAAGTTGGGAAACCTAATCTTCCGTGAGAGTTGCAACATCTTCAAAAAAGTTTCCTAAATTCTCGCATTGCTCAAGTGTGAGAATAAGAGGGGTTGTCAAAGAGATAGGGAGTGATGACATGTTCACTTCTGAAGCAGGGATGATAGATGTAAAAACTATGGAGAATGAATCTACATCGTTGTCTATATTAACCAAGAAAGGTATTTCCTGAATGGATGGACCTTGAGTGTTTGTCAGCCACAAAGAAGATATGTTCATAATCTCTCCTTCTTCCTCTTCATCTTCCTCATTAGACACTTTTGCATAGTCCTCCTCACATTCTTGAGCCTGTATAAGCACTTGACAAGATTCTTGGAGTGAATTTGATCCCTTTCCTCCTTTCAGCTTAAACTTGAGAGATTTATATGGAATCGAGGAAGATGCACCATCTTTTCTTGTAATCTACACCATAGATGTCCTTCCATATGGTCCAAAATAACCACAATCTACCTAGAGATTAGGATATACTCACTTAAGATTATTGATCTTCAACCACTTGTTAGTATTTTCTAAGATGGATTAGAATCTACCAAAGATAGAAGCAATTTCTTTCTATTGCCAATGCATGGGAAAAGGACATTGCTTGTCAAAGTCATCCAATGATATTCTAACTCAAGAATGTTGCCATCGTCTTTAATCTGAAAATTGGTGGGATCTCAACCATGTTAATATCAATAATTTTTTGCAGTGTGAACCTGCAATAATCCATCTTCATGATATCCAACTTTGTGTGTAAGTCAATCCTTATGTCCTCTATGCGGGATAAAAGCACAAATCTCTGTCACACTTTTGTAAAGAAAAAGGCTAACAAAAGTATAATTGTTCACCTTGAATGACATAAAATTGATATTATTATTTTGAATTTGAAAATGAAGTAAACTAATGAAATGTGTAGAAATGGATAAAATTTAGGATTATAAATTTTAAAAATTATTTAGAATAAGAATTCATAAATATTCCTAATTTTTAAAGAAAACTTTTGAGCTATTGTAAAACACTGAAAATTGGGGGTCTAGTTGACACCACAAAACTATACGAAATTTAACTTATTTCCCTTTGATTTTAGACTATGTTATAGATAACATATATAGCTAGAACAATCAAAAATAAAAATCAGCTTTATACCTATATTTTATCTTTTATAATGATTCAAATTTCATCTCACCTCAAATCGATTGCTTTCATCTCCCACCACATTTTTCAAAAAAAAATCTATTCGAACAAGGAGAAAATTTATGCGTTCTAGAAGAGGACTCTCTCCTTTAGAACATCATGTAATTTTTAAATTTTTTTATATGATTTAATATTTTTTTCTTTCTCAAAACCATCATCTTTTCGAGTGTTAAAATATGTAATTGTAGAATTTGTTAATTACAATAAACTATATCTAAATAAAATACTATAAATCCTATATGAATATATTCTTAACTCTGAGCTCTACAAAATGATGTATATATGTTATTAAAAAATAATAATAAAATATAGTAATAGTTATTAAAATGCAACTTTTCTGAAATAATTTTATTTCTTTAGTAATTGGATACAAACTAGTATAAAACATGCATTTATTAGACATTTCCAATTGGAAAAGTGTGAGGCCATACATAACTTAGCTAGAATGAATTTATCTAGATAATATGTTTGAAAAAAATTAATTTTTAGATAGAAATATTTAAATTCAGTTGTTCTGATAAGTCAACCTGAAAGGTGACACAACTTTGTACTTTTACCCTGTGATGAACATGAGTTAATGCTCTTTTTAATTTTTGAAAGCATTATTTTGTAATCAAAATCACCCCTAGCTTTGAACTTCTTCAATAAGATAAGATGAAGTTATGCTTCCATATCTTTTGCCTTGTAGATTGAATTAATCAAATACTGACCAATCACCAAGGGATTGGCTGTAGGGATGCCAAATCCTATCCTATGTTGAGTATTTTCATAAGTTTGCACCTCTATGAGCAGTTTGGTCAACTCCATCAAAATGATTTTATCAGTCACATATCTTGGCAAGGTATATGGTTCTCCTTTGAAATAACCAACACTTAAATAAGTTTAAGTTGGAAACTATATAAAGATGGCACCAAATTGATTTACCCTATTCGAAGCTTCATCTGATACCCTCTTGATTACCAACTGTTTATCAAACTAACACTTGAAATGTCAAAAAAATGCATCTTCGACTCTCCTATAGTGATATTTTCTATGTGCCAATGTGATTTGATCATAATAATTCCAAATGGGAACTTGAAGCCAATCCTCTTTGGCTGAAAGTCCTAAGAAGGATCCCATGAATGCAACAATGTAAACCAAGTATGAGTTCATGTGAAATGGTGTTGACATCCCCACATTAAGCAATTGTTTGCATAATGTTATACTAATAAGCTCTCTCTTGAATATGGGGTCTTCAATATCAAAGACCTAAAAGATGAAATTATACATCCATGGTTCAAAGTCACTATATTCTTTGAGGCCACATATTCTACTAAGGAGAGTAATCAAATCCTTACATTCTAGCTTGATATCAAATCTGTGAATTCTCTTGGGCCATCTTGAAAAGTTAGTCCTTCTTACATCTAACGATTATGCATTCATATACGTACCTTTGATAATCTAACTTCCTCTCATTCCATAAGTCCAGAGATGTTTCTTTTGACAGTTCTACACACTCGACACTATGAGGAACCTGGAAGATCTATTTAATAACCTCTAGATCTAGACCCATGATAACCTTATCATCTACATCCTTGGTTTTATTGGTCTTAGAACTAAAGTGTTGAGCACATCCTAAGATGAATTATGGTTCCAGGGCAATCATAAGGAAAATAGACACCAAATGAATACATCTCATCTCTCTGTTGGAAGGAGCTTGGACCCTTTGTAAGAAATCAGCCATGTTAGTGTGTCCAATATCTATGTCAGATATTTGATCCAGAGGAGATCAGACATGAGATGTAGATGCATGAGATAACTCCTTATCAAACTAGTACTTCATCTTTCCTTTAGACTTCATAGACACTGGCATGTGTTGAGCTGCAAAATTGAAATTCCAAAGGGTGAATATATCATTAGAAGGTATTGATTCCATGAAGAAGTTGATTTTTCATCGACAATATGTTCAAGGTATTGATTAGATACTCATGGAACATATGTAATGACTTGGATAGGAAATGGGTAACACGTGTAGAGGGCCAAAATGGGACTTAGGAGGATAAAATACACGTGGATAAGGATGGGTTTCATGTAAATGCTTTAGGAATGTAAGTTAGGTGTATGAGGATGCATGCAACTGATGACTTTGATATTTAAAGAGTGACCTTTTACCAAAATTGGGGTCTCTAGATGTAATTGCAAGAAAAGTGATTTACAAGTAATTGATGCTTGATGTAAGCATGTAATTAGGTTCAAAGGATGTAATTTCATGTAAGTGAGTATGGACAATGGAAGTGCATGTAAATGAAAATGCATGCAATTGCATATATTTGAAAATGGATGAGATATGCTTTGACATGTGTTGGTGAAAAGATGTGACGTACTTGCATGGAGAGGTGAAATGTGAAATGGCGTGAATTGCTCTTGTATTCTTGGGAAAGAATCCTTAGCCTTTTTGAAAAATGGAAAACAAAATAGCAAGCCCACAACAAACAAAACTATGCACAAAACAAAAAAACACCTTTGTTTTTTAACTCAAACATGACAAAATATCAAGTTGCTCTCCTATTTGCAATTTTTAAAATTGAAATTTGGGGAAATTACATGCATTTGAGAATAGAAGTTTTCATTTTATTTAAAGGAATACAAGTGTACAATGATAATTCAAAATATGCAACAAAATAGTAAAGGTTTGAAAACTTTAACTTACTTGGTGATCAAAGAGCCAAATGTGGAAGATTTATAGGTTTAAATGATTGACTTTCCTCCAAATCTGAATTTCCAAACAACTCCTTGACATTTTCAATGCTTGAAAATAATGGGTTTGTATGATCAATGCATGAGGCATTTTTGTATGCAAATGCCAAAAATGTGATCTTCAAACCCTGAAATGCAAAACATTCTTAGAAATCGCCATGTTTTTGGATGTTTTTGGGCAACAATTTGGTCTCTAAATGTAATAAATGGATCATTTTTTGCAAGGAAAGGTAAAAACATGGTCTACAAATGCATGAATATGCATCATAACTCAAAAGCGCCCCTTCTTTGATGAATTTTTTGGCTTGGTAGGAAGAAATTTGGCCATTGTTGGCAAAATGTGCCCTCCTTTTCAATGAATATGAGTCCTTTTTGGCCTCAAGAAGCAAACCTGTGGACTTAAATAGTATTTACATGCATCCAAAAGCCCAAACACACTCTATGGGAGAGTTTGCATATTTAAAATGCATGTACATTTGCAAGTCAAGAAGACAAATCACACTCTCTAGGCCCTTTTTCGTGTATAAAAAAGCATGTAAATGGAGTCAAGAAGCAAATCACGCTCTATGCGAGGTTTTACATGTTTTAAAATGCAAGTCCTTTGGTTATCAATGCAAATTGCACTCTCCATGTGCTTTTGCATGTTTTAAAATGCCTAAATGTAGCAAATAATGCAAATCACAATCTCTAGACTTCATTATATATTTTAAAAACATGTAACATGTAATATGCATTGGGCATTTTAAGCCTTGGAAGGCCAAATCGTGGTCTTAAGATGCTATTACATGTTTTAGAATGCTAAATCATACTCTCTCAAGGGAATTACATGTAACATTTAAACATGTAAATGACCTCTTTCATGCAAATCACACTCTACAATGACCATTGCATATTTTAAAAACTTGGCTTTTTCTTGTTTTAACTATTTTATAAATGCCTTTCTAGTCCAAATCCCACTTTCTCAAGGAAATTACATGGAAATGAGTTGAAAGTTGAAATTGCACAACTTAAGCGATCAAGTAAGCACATGTTTAATTGGATTTTTAGGAAATATCACTTAATTGGGTCAAAAATAATATTTAACACTCTATAGTTAATATATCACGCGGAAAAATTATTCAAAACGTAATAGTTTAATTAGATATTTTGAAATAAAACATAAAGTAAATAAAAAATAAATCAAACTATATTGTTAATAAAGTTAAGTGAAAAATTAAAAAGCAACTCAACATCAAAATATAACATAAAGTGCTCTATAGACACTTAAGTGATAAAGTAACTTAAAAACACAACATAAAGTGAATTTATGTTATAATTCTCTAAAATTGAATGTCGACATTAAAATATAACATAATATTTTAAATATGCAATTGCATTTGGAGAGTTCACCTTTTGGTCGCTTAAATGATCATATCTTTTGACTGCCAAGTCCGATTAAACTATAAAATATACCAAATCAAAGAGAAAATTGAAAGAAAGAGATTGAATAAAACCAAAAGACCAAGAGCAAACCAACACACACTCAAAAATGCAAAAAAGGACATTGGAGGCTTCAAAAATCTAGCATAGGCTTAATAAAAATGAAAAATGAACAGGACTTGACGAAAGCCTTTAGTAAGAGGATTCATTATACTAATTGGGGTTGATTGATTGGTCAATGTTAGCCAATTAAATAATTAACTAACTTGGAGAAACAAGAAACTAATTTGAAAAAGCTTCATACTATTACCTACATCTTGTGGTGATACAATGCAAGACAACAACTGGCTCTGTCTCAAGAATGTTACTCTTTTGTTCGTGGAAACAAAGTGTGACATAGAGTCCAATTTTTTAAGTGCCTTCATCTATTCCATTGGGTTATAGAGTTAGGTGAAAAACAAAACAAAGCTAAAAATAAAGACCCTTTGACTCTCTCTCTCTCTCTCTCTATATATATATATATATATACAAGGGGTGCTTATCTAATAATCACTAGAAGTAATATTTCAGATGTTGACCAAGGTAAGGTAGTGGCATTGGTGTTCCATCATGATATGCAAGCCATAAACTATTTTTGCCTATAATCCAATGAATTGTGAAAGGTCATCACCAAAGAGAATCAAAATTTCCATACATTCCTTTTGGTTCTCATCTTTTGTCCCAGAGTGGAACAAGATTGTCAATTTGAAATTCTCTATATTTGACCTTTTTGTCAATTTTTTTTTTGACTTGTTGCTAGTGAGAAACAAGTTTATCAACCACTTACTTTATTTTCTCCTCCAATTGCTGAGGAAACATAATTCTCTTATCCATGACATCTGAATAAGTTTAATCTTCGATAGCTTGTATAAACTTAAGAGCGAGAAGCTCTAAAGTTATTGAAATCTCAAAATTGATCCCATTTAGCAACTAAAAAGGTGACATTCCAATTGCCCACTTTGGAGTAATTCTCTTAGCCCACAAAGAATCAAACAACGCCTTCTACTAGGCTCTTTGATTTGATTCAATCAACTCCCTCATGATAGTGACTATATTCTTGTTGCCTAATTCTTATGGACAATTACCTTGTGGGTTATAGTCTGATGCATGTGCCAGAGTTATCCCATGTATGAAACAAAAATCAATCACTTCCTTGGAAGAGAAAGAAACTTCATTATCCACAACAACTATATTTGGAACATCAAAACATGAAATGATGTTCTGTTTCAAGAAATCAAAAATTAATTCTAACATAGAGTCTTTCACATGAATTGCTTTTGCCCACTTCGTGAAGTAATTTTTTGCTGCTAGGATGTGAGTATGACCCTTCTGGGTGGATTGATGGTACCAATAAAATTGATTCCCCACTACTGAAAAAGTTTTTCAATCACTACTGCCTTTGATGGAAAAGCAACAATATTTCATTTACCTATGAATTGCTTACACAATTAACATTTTCTTACCCATAATAAGCATCCTAATTAGTGTAGGCCAATAGAATTGTGCTCTCATAATTTTATGTTTAGTGAAAGGTGCTGAGAAATCTCTACCATAGGCTTGATTATGGAAAGATTCCAAAATCCACACTTGTTGGCTTTTGTCCACACATCAGAGAAAAGTTCTATCTATTGCAGGCTTGTAGAGACCATTCTCCCACAAGATGAGGCTAAAAGATTTCAAATTGAGAGTACTCTGTTCTTTGTATGTCAAATGCGAGGGGAACTCTCCATAACTTAGATAATATGCCATATCAGAGTACCAATCATCTGTAGTGCCGACGAATTGAACAATAGGAAGAGAAGAGGAATTCTCATCTTCCACTTGGAAAAGTTCATTTTCAGCCATAAGTTGATAGAGTCCTTTGTCGTGAACTAGCTTGGTTGGTTTTATCTCCATACCATATTCTTGAATATTGGCAATCCATTTTCCTCTCTTCGTACCAAACTCTTCTTGTGTCAAGATGGTCTTGCCAATAATATTCAAAACTAAAGTATTATGTGAGAGTTTACTATGTAGAATCTGAAATGATTCATTTCTTTGACAACACTATAAGCATGTTTCTCCATCTGATTGTATTTCAACTCATGAGCCTTTAGAGGGAAACTCATCAAAGAAATAGGTGATTCAATGCGTTCATCATTTTTTTTGTATTAGGATAATAGATAGAGTATGCTGGGAAGCATAACTATACATGACATATTTTTCGTGTAATCAGGACATACTAGCATGGGTGTCTGTGTTATTGCATCTTTAATTTATGCAAATGTTGTCCTCCCTCAATGATTCCAATGGAAGGCATCTTTCCCTTTCATCATATCAACAATGTGATTTTCAACAAAGTTTGGTAGAAACCTTCTCAAGGAATTCACCTTTCCAAAGAAAGAATGAACTATTGTTTTGTTTGATGGTAAACACAAGCTTTGAATTGCTTGCACCCTCTTTGAATCAATTTTAATACCTTCCTTGGATAAAATGTGTCCCAACAACTTGCCTTTCATCAGACCAAAAACTAATTTCTTGGTATTCAGTGATACGTCATGTTGTCTACATCTCGCCAAGACTTGTCAAAGATGAAATAAATTATCTTAACGTGCTTTGGAGAAAATAGTCAAGTCATCCAAGTATATGACAATCATTTCATTGATGAGACAATCAAAGGCAAGGTCCATTGCTTGTTGAAAAGTTGCCTTTGATGTTGATGAGACAAAAAGGTATCCATCCATGTGCAAATGTTCCCCATGGGGTAGTGAACATCGTCTTATACTGATCATCCTCATGAACTTCAATTTGATTGTAGTCTAAGAAAACATCTATCATAGATAACATCTCTAAACTAGTACCATCTTGTAACAATTGGTCCATGATCGGCAATGGATAGTTATCCTTTAGAGATAATTATCGAGATTTTGGAAATCTACATATATGAAAATTTCTTCATTCCTTTGTCTCTCAAGAACTATGTTAGCTACCCATGATGAATGGTGAATAGGAAAGATAATACCCACTTCTAACATCTTTTAAATTTCTAGTAGGATTGTACCTGAAATCTGCGCCAAACTTAAGGGGAATATCATGTTGGACTTCCTTAAGATGAGAAGACTTCAAATCTTCATAAGAGTAAGCCAGAACATCCTTGTATTCATGAAGTGATGTGATGAAATTTTCCTTTTCTTCATTCGTACACTAGTTACCAATGTTAACTAGTTTCGGATCATCTTCAATTCCAATGTTGTATTTCTCATATCATCCTAAGGAAATTTTCCTTGTCTTTTTGTTGCTATTTTGCATACATATCATGGTTGTCAAACATCTTTCCCAAAGAAATCATACCCTTGTGGATGTTATTTCCTTTCAACTGAATAACTTCCTAACTAGTGTCGCGATCTTTATTAGAAGTAACATTGGGCACATTACCGCTTCCTTCAAAGTACATAACATCAAAACCTTCTTTAGATTCAAGGAAATTGATGATCTGAGTACCACTATTGAATACTTGCCAATGCTCACAATTATTTGAGATACTTGGTCGAATAACCAATGATGTCTCATATATGACATTTTCAAATCTTGGTGAGGAATGAGCAGAGTAACTAAAACAACAAGCAAATCATCCCTATCATGCACCTCCCCAGGAATTACCAAAATATTGAAAGCATTAAATGTCTTGATGAAATTCCAAAATAAATCATGGTAATGTGGTCGTTTTTGACTTGATTCTAAGCTTTGACTTGACATACTAATTCAACATCTCCTTTGATATGTTGATTTTGGATTCATTTGATCTACACCATATTCAAACCCAATATCAAGAGCACATATTCAACCATGTTATTTGGTATTAGGAATTTGCAACTTGTAAGAATAAGGGAAAAACTCCCCTTCTGGTGAAATCAACACAACTCCCACACTAGGTCCCATAGATGCACAAATTCCATGATCCAAACATCATACTACTTGACCTTGCTTAACAGTCCATAGGAATAATTTTTCCTTCAAGGGAGGTAGTAGAATCCCCTACATAAACATTTTCTTGAGTCATCTTTAGGAACAATTTTTTCTTCAACCGTAACTGGAGGTTGATCTGGAATGAAAACCTCCTCTTGATCTTTAGTAACATCAAAAAATATTTTAATGTCTAAAAGCCAGGAGGAATTTTTAAAAAGCGTCTCCAGTCCTTTGCAAATTTTGATACTTTGTCAGCATGTAGGTAATAATTACCAATTCGAGTTGATTCAAAAAGAATCTTAGCACGTGGATCATTAGATTTGACCACCACATAATTTGTTTCTCTCTCAAGATGCAACTTCTACATAACACCTTTAACAAGTATTATGGCTTTAGTCATGTCCATATTGAGTTCACCATCCACATATTTACAAAAATTATGACCAAGTAACATGTCAGAAGAAGCAAGCACATCTACAACCAAGACGATCATCTTGATTTTTTTGTCCGGGAAGGATGCAAAGACAAACTAAGCATCTTTGATTTGTCCTTTTATGGGTACTTGCTTATTATCCATGGAATAACAATTTCCAAAGAACTTGGTTAAGGTCGATCCTAAAGAATTTGCAACCTTAGCTAACATAACATTGTCAATATGCAATTACTTATCTTGAAAACATTAGTCAGTAGGCAAAGGTAGAAAGGTTAAATCTTTCCTAAAACTAAGGATGTAATATTGATTAGGTTATTGAGCATACATTTAGATTCAGGGGTAGCTAAATGGGATTAAGTAGGTTGAGATTCCTTGACAAATTTGGCGAGCCCACCCAACTATTTTGGATATTCTTAGAGGTATTCTACCTTAAACATTTGAATTCTTGCTCTCTTAGCATGATCTATAATATCAAAAACTTGAAAAGAACTTTCTAGAGAAGAATTGAAATTTTTAGCCTAGGGCTTAATATTAGCATTAGGCATACTAGTTGGCATTGAAACACTATGTGAAGGAATAGGTTGATCAACACTCACTTGGTTTTTAGCTGAGTCATTAGGAAAACTTGGCAGAGTTGTTTCCCTCTTTGCAATGGTGACATGCATTTGAGGAGCATCATACTTCTTCTCAACCTCTTCTTGTTGTCAAGCCAGCTTTGTTTGTGAATGCATCATGACTGCATAAGCTTGTACAAAATCAATCTCATGATCCTCATCATTGTATTGGATGTACCCGATGGAAGAGTCTCCAACTGCTTGATCATCTTCATGATATTGAGCAATAATATCATCAGAAGGATATTCTTCTTAACTATCACCAATAGGACTAACTTCATAGTAACCAAGGGCTAAGGTACTTGGTGGTGCTTCAAGTGCAAGCCTCTCCAAAGGACGGAGATTGATTTGGTTTTTAGCTGCGTAGTTATTTTTAGCATTAGGATATGGCATATCTTTCTATGGAGTAGCCAATGACCCTTGAGATATTTACTTCTTAACAGAAAGTTCATTTGCCAGTTTTCGAACCAATAGATCAATTGAACCCAATTGATGTAGAAGCATCATGGGTGTAAGGGAAATCTTGCATCACCCAAATATATTTCTATTTCCAGTTTTCCAAATTTTCTGTATTTAATAAGGGTTATTCATGTACAAAGTTTTTATTTAATGGATCTTGCTAATTTTAGTAAGTTGGTATTATTTTCTTAGATTGTTCTACTCTCATATGTGGAGGCTCATCTTAGACATATCAGCCTACCAGTTGAGTTTTATTATCATATCATATGTATTGGTCCAGTCA
Source organism: Cupressus sempervirens (assembly GCA_028749045.1). Taxonomy (NCBI): domain Eukaryota; kingdom Viridiplantae; phylum Streptophyta; class Pinopsida; order Cupressales; family Cupressaceae; genus Cupressus; species Cupressus sempervirens. Next base: position 520,915,877 of record CM053793.1, read on the forward strand.
TTGCAGATTTTTAGTATGAATTTTGGCCATCCAAACTTCAGGTCCAGCGAAGAATGCCTATCTGGCTCGAAAATGAGATGAAACCTCATGTAATAAATGCTTGTGCAATTAGCAATTATAGATCGCAAGCCAAGGATTCTGGAATGGGGTTATAATAGCCTATCGGGTCAACAATTTGTTAGTTATGGCCTCTAGAAAGGGACCCATCCAAAAATATAATTTGTAAATTGTCTTGAGTCGATCATATGCAATAAAGTGTAATGGAATAATATAATATGAGATTGGTTGGCCTCAAAGGTTAGGGCTTAGTGTCTAGAACCTTCCCGCGTGGGTAAAAGTGCACATATAAGAAAGACCCATAGATTATCTAGGGCAATTTTAGGTGATAGTCGCAGCTCTGTCTTGCAAACTATTGTAAGGAAGGTGCCCATGTGGGTTTGCACATTGTAATTCTATAATTCTGTATTTGCAATAGTAATAAGAAGCCCAAACTTTGTTGTCTAAATTTGTGTTGTTCTCTATTTTTTTGTTTCTTTTGGTATTAAGGGGTGCACCCTTCATCAAGTGGTATTTGAGCAATAGTTCCTAAGTGTAAACAGATTGTCGATTGGGAGACAATTTGCATTAGGACCATGGTTTGGGGTGAGTGTGTGGATAGATCGCTGATTGTGAAGCAGTTTGCACTAGGGTTTCAGTGGAAGCACGAAAATGCCTCCATGAAGAGAGTGGTGGAAAAGTTGTAGGTGTGATGCTTGATGTTTTTAGAGACTTCTAGAGACAGATGCAAGTAAATGTTTATTGTGAGGTAGTTTGTACTAGGGTTTTAGCGGAAGCACAAAAATGTGGTGGAAGAGCTGTAGGTGTTATGCTTGAGGTTTTTAGAGCCCTCTAGAGATAAATGTAAGTATTGGAAGAACAAATGCACAGAGGAATAAATCTTGTTGTAAGAGATGAAAATGAGTATAAAGATGAATAAGCAATTGTTGAAGAAGAGGTCAGTTTGAACCCAGATAAAGAGAGGTTTTTTAGGGCCATTTCAATGATTGAGAAAAGAACTAAAGTTGAGGTTCCCACATTTTTGGAAAATCTTAACTTGGAAGAATTGATTGATTGGATAAATGAATTGGAGGATTACCTTGATTATGAAGATATTAAAGATCTGGATAGGGTTAAATTTGCAAGGGCCAAACTAAAGGGTCATGTAAAGATCTAGTGCCAGGAGGTTCAGTTGGAGCAAAATAGAAGAGGCAAAGATGAAATCACAAAACGAGACTAGATGATAGCTAATTTGAAGCAACAATTCAATCTTGTGGATTATGAGCTTAATCTACTAAAGAAAACGCAAGGGTTGAAGCAAGTGAGAAGATCTTTTCAACAGTATATCAAAGAGTTCTACTAAGTTCTCATCAGAACAAGTCATGGAGAAGCTGACAAGGAGAAAGTTGTCCATTATCTTAATGGGTCGAGGCCAAACATTCATGAGGAATTGTGTCTAGTCTAAATGAACAATATTGAAGAGGCATACCGGTTTTCCCTAAGAATTGAGCAAAAGTTGAACAAGTTTGACAACAAAAATAGTGGAAGAGGTCGTAGTGGAAGATCTGGTGCAGAGTCTTATGGAGGCCATAATGATGATCAAAAGAATAATGATGAGGCCAACAGTAGTAGCCACAACCAGAGAGGAAACAATTCCAATAGTTTCCATGACTAGAACAATAGAGATCCAAGAGGAAGAGGAAGAGGAAGAGGAAGAGGGCAAGGCTCTAGAAGAGGAGGCTTCTATGGAAAATGTCTTCACGATAGAGAAGAAAGGCATAAAGTATTTGAGTGTTCCCAATGCCAAGGAAGGAATGATACAAGAATTGGATGCTAGGTTAGAGTTGTGCATGATGATGATGATGTCAAATCATAACATTCTGAAGATGTTGAAAGAGAAGTCATAGTTAATAGAAGAGTCCTCTTGAGTAGTGAGAATGAAACTGATCAAAGGAGGAGTTTTTTTCCGCACAAGGTGCAAATGTGAAGATAAGTGTTGTGATGTGATCATTGATGGTAGAAGTACTGAAAATCTAGTCTGAGAAAAGATGGTCACAAAGTTAATGTTGAATAGGCACAAACACCCACATCCATATCATATTGCTTGGGTGAAGGATGACCACAAAGTCATGGTCAATGAGCAATGCCTAGTGAAGTTCAAGATTGGAAGCTAAGGATGAGGTGCCAAGTGATATCATACCTATGGATATATGTCATATATTGTTGGTTAGGCCATGGCAGTTTGATAGGAATGTTGTACATGATGGGCATGCAAATACCTACACTTTGACAAAGGATGGAATGAAACATAAGCTAAACCCAATGAAGGAGAAAAAAGAAAAGGTATGTAATGATGCTCGAATATGTTTTGTTGATGGAAAGAAGTTTCTCAAGGATATGAGGCATGAGCATATGCATTTTACTCTAATTCCAAAAGATGGTAAAGGTGAAGTAGATGAGGTACCTACAAAAGTGGTAGACTTGTTAGAGTTTCTAGATATTGTGTTAGATAATGTACTTCATGGATGACCCCTAGTGAGGAAGATCAATCACTAGATGGGATTCTAGGAGCCAATTTTCCAAATAAGGTAACACATAGAATGACACCAACAAAAAGTGATGAGTTAAATAGACAAGTGCATGAGTTGTTACAGAAGGGTTTGATTCGAGAGTGTATGAGTCTATATGTTGTACCAACATTATTAGCACATAAAAAGAATGAAGAATGAAGGATGTGTATAGATTCTCAAGCTATCAAAAAGATCACAATAAAGCACAAATTTTCATTCACATATATGGATAATATTATGGACTATTTGAGTGGAGCTATGTATTTCACAAACATAGATTTGAAGAAGAATATGACTGGAAAATTGCTTTCAAGACAAGGGAAGGATTGTATGAGTGGTTAGTCATGTATTTTGGGTTAATTAAAGCATCAAGCACTTTCATGAGGCTCATGAATGAGGTACTAAAGGAGTTTCTTGATAAATTTGTCATTGTTCACCTAGATGATATTTTGATCTTTAGTAAAATATTGGAGGAGCATTTGATGCACATTCGTAAGGTGTTTGACAAGTTGAGAGAGTAAAATTTGTTTATAAATTTGAAGAAGTGTAGTTTTGTGAAGGAGTTGTTGTACTTGGAATTTGTAGTATTAGCAGAAGGTCTAGAAATGGACCCTGGGAAAATGAAGACTATCCTTGAATGACCTACTCCAAGGAGTGCAACAAAGGTAATATATTTTCATGGACAAAAGTTTATCAGAGGTTTTAGTAGTATTTGTGAACCTTTGATTGAAACAATGAGAGGAGATAGAAAAAAAATTAAATGGACTATAGGAGCATATTTAAGAGTTTCAATTTGTTGAAACAAAAAGTTAAAGAGCAACTTGTTTTAGCACTTCCAAATTTTAATAAGGTGTTCCAAGTAGTCTGTGATGCTAGTGGTATTGCAATAGGAGCTATTTTGAGCCAAGAAGGTAGACCTATTTCTTATTTCAATGAGAAATTGAATGATACCAAAAGAAAATATTATGTTTATGATGAGGTATTTTATGCTATATTTTAAGGAGTGAAGAAGTGGAGACACTATATTCTTCCTAAAGAGTTTTTCTTGTATACTGATCATCAATATTTGCAATATTTGAATAGTTAAGAAAAATTGAATCAAAGACATTTGAGATGGGTTGAGTTTTTGCAAATCTATACTTTTTTTTGAAACACGGGAGTGTGAAGTCCAACAAAGTTGCAAACACTCCTAGTAGAAGACAAATTTTGCTAGCATAAATGCAGATTGAGGTGGTTGGGCTCAAGGAACTAAAGAATTTCTATCCAGAGGATCTTGATCTTGGTGAGGCTTGGAAAGCTTGTACAAAACCTATTATGCTTGACAAAACAAAGTGGTTGGATTTCATGATCCAAGATGGTATGTTGTTTAAGGGAAGTCAATTGTGCATTCCCAAAAGTTCCATGAGAGAGAATCTTATCAAGGAGAAGCATAATGGAGGATTGGTTGGACACTTTGGCAGAGATAAGACCATTTCTTTGATTGTTGAGAATTATTATTGGTCACAGTTCCGCAAAGATGTGAAGAAGTTTGTGTAATGTTGCAATGTATGTCAGATGGTGAAAGGAGTGAGACAAAATATTGGGTTATATTAGTCGTTACCTATACCTAAGAAGCCATGGGAAGATGTTAACATGGGCTTTGTTCTTGGTTTACCAAGGACACAATGAGGGCATGATTCAATATTTGTGGTGGTTGACAGATTTTCAAAAATGGTACATTTTATTTATTGTAAGAAGACAAGTGATTCTCTTCATGTGGTAGAGTTATTTCTCAAAGAAGTAATGAGACTACATGGTCTGCCAAAGAGAAGTGATGAGACTACATGATCTAATTTTACCAGAGGCATAATTTGCATAGAATAATTCTATCAACAGGAGTATTGGTAAATCACCATTCCAGACTGTACAAGGCAACAATCCCAGAAATCCTTCTCAATTGAGCCAGTTGGATAAAGGAGAAATAAGTAGTAATGAAGTAGAAGATTTTGTTGAACATTTGAAGAACATCCAAGAGGAGGTGAGGAAGCATATTACAAAGATGAATACACACTATAAGGCTAAGGAAGATGTGAAAAGGAGGTATACAGAATTTTAGATTGGTGATGAATTCATGATTCTCTTGAGAAATGAGAGATTTCCAGTGGGTACAAATAATAAGCTGAAAATGAAGAACTTTCGACCATGCAAGATAATGAAACGACAGGATTCCATAATTGCCTATGAAGTAGAGTTGCCAGTTGATCAAAATATTTCACCAGTATTTAACATTCTAGATTTGATAGAATATTATGAAGGAGGTGACAAATATGAAGTTGCAAAAACTACAAAGGAGATTGACGAGATATTGGACACTTGTGTGGAAAGAAGCACAAGGAATAAAACATACGAGCAGTATCTGGTCAAACAAAAAGGGAGGGTAGTGGAAGATTCATCATGGCTAGCACACGAGGATGTTGACTATCTTGGTTTTCCTCTAACTTCTTAAGGCATGACAGTGTCACTTCTCAAATTACCTTGCATGTCTGATGCAAGAACAACCTGGGGGTAATGGAAATATTGCATCACCCAAAAATATTTCTATTTCTAGTTTTCTAGTTTTTCTGTTTTTAATAAGGGTTGTTCCTATATAAAGTTGTTATTTGAGGGAGCTTACTGATTTTAGTAAGTTGGTATTTTGTGCCCAAATTGTTCTAATCTCATATGTGGAGGTTCATCTTAGACATATCATCCTACTAATTGACTTTTATTATCATATCATATGTATTGGTGCAATCATTGCAGATTTTTGGTATGAATTTAGGCTATTCAAACTTCGGGTCCAATAATGAAGTCCTAAATGACTCCAAAATGAGGTGAAACCTTAGCTTATGGATGCTTACACAATTGGCCGTTGTAGGTTGCTAGTTAAGGATTCTGATATAGGATTATAATAGTCCACCAAGTTGACAGTTTGCTAGTTATGGTCTCCAAAAGTGGACCCATCGAAAAATGTAATTTGTAAATTGTCTTGAGTTGATCATATGTAATAAAATGTAATGGAATAATATAATATGAGGTTGGTCGACCTCAAGGGGTAGGGTTTAGTGTCTAGAACCTTCCCAGGTGGTTAAAAGTGCCTATATAAGGAAGGCTCGTAGGTTATCGAGGGCAGTTCTAGGTGATAGTCACAACTCTATCTTGAAAATTGTTGTAAGGATGGCACCCATGTGGGTTTGCACATTGTAATTATGCAATTCAACATTTGCGGCGATAATGAGAAATCCATTTTTTTTCTCTCAATTTATGTTGTTCTGTGTTTATACTGATGAAGAAGTTTCCAAATAGGAATTGTTCTTGAACTAGTTAGAATCTTTACAGATTTTTTCTAGCAAGCATCAAATCATATTCAATCTCTGTTGCCAGAGTTTGTGCAAGAGCCAAAGTTGCGTGAGCAATCCTTCTCAAAAAGAAACTGACTTCTGGAAATTGAGTGTTAATGAAGAAACACTTCAAATTTGCAACATTAGGTTGAGAAGCAGTGGGAACCCGGTTGGTGAATTTATTGAATTTAGCAATAAACTCATGCATTCCATCTTGTGCATCCTTCTTGATTTGCATGAGTTGTTCTAGGAGAGCATGCTCATCTTCTGCAGGCTTGAATATATCAATCAATCAAGGAACTTGGTTTGCAAAGAGGCCCAATCAGTGATGGAATTAGCTTCCAATATATCAAGCCAATCAATTGCTATACCTTATAAAGTCTCTATAAACAACCTTATAGATATCTCTCCATGTTCCACACCAAAAAATCCTACAATAATGTAGAAAGCCTTAATGTGTTCATCTAGGTATTGTTTTATGTCCCTATAGGACTTGGGAAAATTCTTACGAGTACCTTGGGGTAATGCATGCAACGATGATGCAAGGTTCAGTCGACCAATAGTTGCTCCCCATGGATTGGTAGCCATATTAGGAATATGAGTGTGGGAGATATAAGTAGTAAAAATTAGTTGTGCCGCAAGAATAAGGTGTCTAAGGAAAAATGAGGAAATCTCACTGGGTATAGTTGTCCCTCGTTTTGGAAGGTGGGTAACTTTTAACTCGAGAAAGAGAAGGGATTTTAGTAAGTAAATCAAAACGAGCTTGTTGAGCCCAAAATGATCTAACGAAACTTGAGCAACTATTGGCATTCTTTCTCCTCGAATATAATTGCTAAAAACTTTCCAATGTGTTAACTTGTTATTTTCCAAACACCAATTAGAACAAGGATGTAAAACTTCATGTGAAAGCAAGAGGCTTCTCAATGTGTTTGTATCCTCAATAGAGTCATCAAAAACTGTTGGGTGGATATTTTGCAACTAATAATTTTGTTAAAATCAAATCACAAAATAAGATGACCAACCACAACGTATGAGACATAATCTCTCCTACCTTAAAGGGAAGGCTCTCCCTTTTCACCATTCCTCGGATCAACTCAAGGGTTTGTAGGAAGTTGAGAGATCTTTGAAAGGATATTACCAATATTCTTTCCTCTTAACTTTTAGGAAAGAAACCACTTACCTGTAGAGCATGTAATGGGCAAGATGAAATCTCTAACTACAATTCTATCTAAAGCTGGAAATAGTGATATCGATAAACCACCACTAACTCAATGGCTAGTAGAAAGCGTATCGGTTTGGCTCCAAGCTTGGTTTTAATCTATTCTATAAAAATAAAATTTACTATTGGGCTCAAAGACTTCTAGAAGTAAACAATTCAAACTATTTTTGTGAATCAACAAGGGTAAACGATTCTAACTATTTTTGTGAATCGAGAAGGTAATACAAGCTACAGGCAAAGCTCTTAGTCTATGTATCACCACAATTTCTTCTAGTCAAAGCTTTGAATCCGATTGTTTCTAAACTCTTTATGCTCAATCATTTAAACCATACAACAATAACATGGATCAAAGAACACAAACACAAATCATAATCAAAGCTTCCAATTTACACTTATCACAACTGCACTCAATCAAAGCTCAGCTCCAATTGTTTCGTTGTATTCACTTTTCATTCAAAATAATACTACAAAAACCCAAAGTTATGCTTGCACAATTTCTTCAGAGCTTTCTTGCATACAATACAAAAGATGGATTTTACAATGAGAGGGAAACTTTCTTTCTAGGAAAAGAAGTGAGAAAAAGAGGAAAATTTTGAAGCAACTCAACCAACTTTGACTTGGTAAAACTAGGTGAGAGAAATTATCAGATTACATGTCATTAAGACATGCAATCAAATTACATGTAATTCATCTTCTCTAATTACAAACATGAAAACTAAGGAAAGAATTCGTTAGAATTGGAACAATCCCAAGGACTATTTTTGAAGGGCTTTATATTTGGTGATGCAGTCACACATTGTAGGAAGATCCAAGATTTCCATTGTCTTTTTTATAGCTTCAATTATGACTGCATCAATGTATGCTGATTTCACAACCCTATTATTTGGTGAATGAGAATCACATATGCACTTTGCTACTGATTTGAACACATCAAACATGTTCATCGTATGTGATTCAAACTCTTCATAATCAAGATCAACATTAACAATGGCTATATACTTTGATGTTATTTCTTCCTTGGTGACCAAGTTGTAATGTTCACTAAGTACATTGCATCCCATTTGTTTTAGATTGCACATGAATCCTGTTAGTCTTCTAATGTTTTTTGCAACTTTGTTAGAATTTTCCCCATGTCTATTCTTTGTGACCCATGAGTCCTTGACATCTATAGAACATTTCTAAAGATGGAATGACTTCACCTGCAATCATGTTCTCTAGATTAGCATTAGCCATTTGATCGCAATCACAAAAAATCACTTTCAAGGTATTGGCTTCTTGATTCAAAAATGTGATTAGGTCATGTAACACCTCTTCACCACCTCTAATGTATTCAAGAACTTCGATTGCATCTTTGATGGCATGAACTCCTCCAAATACAACCTTTCCAGACCAAGTCTTTGCTACTTCAATTATCTATTTTTCCTGAGGTTTCTGAGATGTAGTGACTATATACTATGAAGACTATTGGTGAATGACCTCATTTAGATGACCAACTTCTTGCTAAAGATGATTCTTATTCTCCCACAACTAATTATTTCTTTTTGACACATTGGCAAGTGCATCTTGAGCATCCTGCAAACACCTCAACTGTGATTGTTTATCGAGTTCAATTTTGGTGAACTTGTAATCTGAACAATTAAGTGCTTAAACTGGTTTATCTACCAAAGGTTCTGCAATTTTTGCAAACTTAGTCTTATCAGAATCCACCACAATCCTTGGAACAATCTTGTCTTTCAAATATTTGACTTATTTTTCTTAATAAGAAAATTATCTGGAGGTGTATCGACTTTTCTTCACTTCATAGTGATTTTATCCAATGATGCAAGCAAGATAAAACCCCCATATGTTGAAACAAGGTTAGTAGCTACCAAAGACATTGATCTTGATTCTATTTTTGTTGAGACTGTGCATGCTTCAGTTTGCACAACTGAATTCATGGGTGGCTGATGAGAAGATTATGTCATGAACAATTCAAAGCCAACCATTGAGGTATCAAGTTGGGAAACCTAACCTTTCATGAGAGTTGGGAATCTTCAAAAACATTTCCCAAATTCTCACACTTCTCAAGTGTGAGAATAGGAGGGGTCATCAAAGAGATAGGGAGTGATGAGATGTTCACTTGTGAAGCAGGGATTATCAATGTGAAAACCATGGAGAATCAGTCCATATCATTGTCTATATTATCCAAGAAAGATGTTTCCTGAATGGATGGACCATGAGTGTTTGTCAGCCATAGAGCATAGAAGCACTTTCTTTCCGTTGTTGATGCATGGGAAAAGGATACTACTTGTCAAAACCAACCTAACAATACTCTAGATCAAGCATGTTCCTATCATCTTTAATATGAAAATTGGGTGGGATCTCAAACATGTTAAGATAAATGATTTGTTGCAACGTGAGCCTGCAGTAATCCATCTTCATAATATCCAGCTCTGTGTGTAAGTCAATCCATGTGTCCTCTACTTGATGAACTTGAGTGAATGCTCTTTTGATTTTTGAATGCATTCCTTTGTAATCAAAATCAAACCTAGCTTTGAACTTCATCAATGTGATAAGCAAAAAAAATTCTTCCATCATTTTTGCCCTGTAGACTGTCTTGATCAAACACTTAACCAATCAGCAAGGGCTTGGTTCTAGTGATACCAAATCCTTGCCTATGTTCAATATTTTGATATGCTTCCAACTCTATGAGATGTCTAGCCAATTCCATCAGAATGATTTTATTAGTAGCATATCTCAGCAAGGTATGTGGTTCTCCTTTGAAATAACCAACTCTCAAAGAAGTGAAAGTTGGAAATTGCAAAAAGATGGAACCAAATTGATTTTCCCTATTCCAAGCTTCATCTAACACTCTCATGATTATCAATTGTTTATCAAACTAACACCTCAAATGTCCAAAAAATTCATCTTGGACTCTCCTATAGTGATATTTTCTCTATGTCCATGTGATTTGATCATATTAATTCCAAATGGCAACTCGAAGCCGATCCCCTTTGGTTGAAAGTCCCAAGAAGGATCCTATGGATGCAACAATGTAAACTGAGTATAAGTTCATGTGAAATGGTGCTGACGTTCACACATTAAACAATGGTCTGCATAGTGTTAACTGATAAGCTCTCCTCAGAAGATGGGTTCTTCATTATCAAAGATCTCAAAGATAAACTTGTACATCCATGGTTCAAAGCCACTAGGTTTTTTGAGGCCACATATTCTACTAAGGAGAGTAATCAAATCCTTACATTTTGGCTTGAAATCAATTTTGTGAATTGTCTTGGGTCATCTTGAAAAGTTACTCCTAATATCCAACCAATGTGTATTCATATAGCTTTTTATAATTTGTCTTCCTCTCTTTCAATAACTCCATAAATGTTTCTTTTGACAAGTCTACAAACTCTGCACTTGGAGGAACTCAAAAGATCTCATCAATAGCTTCTAGATCTAAACTGATGATAACCTTACCATCAACATCCTTATTGTTTTGGTCTTAGGATTGAAATGTCGAGCACATCCTAAGACAAATTCTAGTTCTAGGTAAGTTGTAGGGAAACTAGACACCAAATGAATGTTACTTCTATTGATGTGTCTCTCCTTTCTGTCGAAAGGAGCTTCGACCCTTTGTAAGAAATCATCCATGTCAACATCTCCAATCTCTATGTCAAATCCTTGGTCCAAAGGAGATGAGGCATGAGATGCTAATGCGTGAGATAACTCTTTATTATACTGGTATTTCATCTTTCCTTTGGACTTTGTAGATGCAAGCATGTCTTTTGTTGCAACATGAAAATTCCAAAGGGTGGATACATCATCGGAAGGTATTGATTCCATGAAGATGTTGATTTTTTATTAGCCAATAAGTTCAAAGTATTGATTAGATACTCATGGAACATATGCAATGACTTGGATAGGAAATGGAAAGCACATGCAGAGAGATGAAATGGGACTTAGGTGGATGGAATGCATGTAAGGATTAGTTTCATGTAAATTCTTGAGGAATGTAAGCTAGGTGTATGAGGATGCACACAAATGATGACCTTCATATTTAAAGAGTGACCTTTTACCAAAATCAAGGTCTCTAGATATAATTACATGTAAAGTGATTTGCATGTAATCAATACTCGATGTAAGCATGTAATTAGGTTCGTAGGATGTAATTACATGTGAGTATATAGAATTTCATGTAAATCAAAATGGATGTAATTGCATATATTGGAAAATGGATGAGATATGATTTCACATACATTGGTGAAAAGATGTGATGTACTTGCATGAAGAGGTGGAATGTGAAATGGTGTGAAATAATCTTATATTCTTGGTCAAGAATCCTTAGCCTTTACAAAAAAAATAAAACATGTTGGCATGGCCCCGCCCTATGGTCGTGGCAAAACAACAAACAAAACTATGCACAAAACAAATACATAACTTTGGTTGTTAACTCAAACATGACGGAATATCAAGTTGCTCTCCTATATGCAATTTCAAAATTGGAATTTGGGGGAATTCGAAGCACTCAAAAATAGAAGTTTTCGTCTTATTTAAAGGAAACTTTGAAATTACATGGCATATCTTTGAACAATTGTACAATGATAAGCCAAAATAACCAACAAATTAGTAAAAGTTTGAAAACTTCAACTTACTTGGAGATTAAAGAGCCAAATGTGGAAGATTGATAGGTTTGAATCATTGACTTTCCCCCAAAATTCTAATTTCCAAACAACTCCTTAACCTTTTCAATGCTTGCAAATGATGGCTTAATATTATCAATGGATGAGGTGTTTTTATATGCAAATTCCAAAAATTTGATCTTCAAGCCATGAAATGCATAATGTTTCTAGAAATCACTATGTATTTGGATATTTTTGGGCAAAAATGTGGTCTCTAAATGGAATAACATGGATCATTTTTTGCAAGGTAAAAACATGACCTCTAAATGCATGAATATGCATCAAAACTAATAAAATGTTGCTTCTTTGATGAATTTTGTGGCTTGAAATGAAGAAATTTGGCTGTTGGCAAAAACTTGCCCTCCTCTTGCATGAATATGAGTGATTTTTTGCCTCAAGAAGCAAGGGGACTTATAACATTTACACGCATCAAAATGTCCAAACACGCTCTATGGGAGAGTTTACATATTCAAAATGCATGTGTTTGGAGGTCAAGAAGACAAATCACACTCTCTAGGCCCTTTTGCATGTATTAAAAAGCAGGTATATGGAGTCAAGAAGCAAATGACACTCTATGGGAGGTTTTGCATGTTTTAAAATGCAAGTCCTTTGGTTATCAATGCAAATCACACTCTCCATGTGCTTTTGCATGTTTTAAAATGCCTAAAAGTAGCAAACAATGCAAATCAAACTCTCAAGGGTTCCTTACATGTTTTCAAAATATGTAACATGTAATATGCACTGGGCGTTTTTAGCCTTGAAAGGTAAAATTGTGGTCTTAAGATGTTATTACATGTTTTAGAGTGCCAAATCACACTCCCTCAAGGGCATTACATGTAACATTTAAACATGTAAAATCCCTCTTACATGTAAATCACACACTGGGATGACCACTACATATTTTAAAAACTTGGCTTTTACTTTTTTTAAGTGTTTTTAAAATGCCTTTCTAGTCCAAGTCGCACTTTCTCAAGGAAATTAAATGTAAATGGGTTGAAAGTTGAATTTGCAAAACTTAAGTGATCAATTAAGCACATGTTTAATTGATTTTTGAGGAAATGTTACTTAATTGGGTTTAAAATAATATTTAACACTATATAGATAATATATCATGTGCAAATCACCTCTTTATCCATTGTTGTTTTAGTCAAGAAATGTGGAAAATCCTTCTGGAATATTGAAATATCTCTTCGGTCCATGCAGAGAACTTGATTGACTATTTTGAGAGTTGGAAGCACCCTATCAAAATCCTCGAAATCAATATTCTTTGGAAGTTCTCTCTACCCCACTTGTGTTGGGGTATATGGAAAGAAAGCAATAATTGGATTTTTAGGGCTAAAGAATCCCCATCTTGGGTGGTTGGTCCCAAAATCATAAGGGCAATTAAGGAGAATTTTCTTTCCCAAAATGTGGTAAAAGGGATTTTAATATTTTGGACCCTCTAATGAACACTACTATGAAGAATAAGTCAAAAAGAGATGGTGTTGTCAAGTTGGTCCCTCCTATAGGCTGGCTAAAAGCTAATTTTGATGGGTCTACTAAAGGTAATCGAGGTGAGGCAAGATGTGGACGAGTTTTAAGGGATTTCTATGTTAGGGTTCTGGATGCTATTGCAATTTCTATTGGTATTTCCACTAGTCACATAGCAGAGGCTACTGTTGTGATGTTTGTGGTTATAAGGGTAGTGGAAATTGGATATCGCAACCTGTGGCTAGCAGGTGACTCTGTAAACATAATCAATACTATAAATAATCAAAAATCTATTGCTTGGACTATTGAAGCGACTATGGTGGAAATTAAGAGACTCTTGAATAATTTTGGTAAGGTCCATATATCTCATAGCTACTAGGAGACTAATAAGGTAGCTAACTAGATTCCAAACATAACCGTTAGCACAAGGAGTCAACTAACATGGACAGATGACCTAAGCAACAACTTGGAGCTAAAAGGGCTAATAAATTTTGATGTGACTAATGTTGTTGTGGGAGGGACTAATTAATTTGTTTTATATGACTTGTGGGAGCTTGGGTAATAATGAAGGGTTTTATCAGACCTTGAGTGAGTATTGTTTCATTATTGCCCTCTTAATATGACACATATTTTGGGTGTTCTCGAAGTCCTATTTTAAAAACTATTTTGTTATGTTCATTAATGCCATTGTTTATCAACAAAAATTAGCTATGAATTCAGTTTGCAAGATGGGAAGGGGACCGAGGAAGCATGAGCCCTCAAGGTGCATGCATTGGAAGGAGAATGCCTTTGTTTGGAAGTTTCTTTAAAAAGGTAAGGTCAATGCTTATCTTGAGAAGCTACGTGGTTTTAAGTCATACATAATAGAGGAATTTTCTAAAAATTGGTCTGGGGAGAGTGACAATGTATGGGGTCTTTGTGTCAATTACAAAGGATTTTCTTGTCGAGATAACTAGGCTTCCCAAAATAGGGATAAAATTCAAAAAAGAAATGAAAATATCTAATGCAACGTTGAACAAATTTCCTAAAACCCTAGAGGAGGAGAAAAAACTGGTGAGAGTTGGGGATTTTTTGGATTTAGATGAGATAAATGAAATTTGGCAGGATGTGTTATCTTGTGTTAGGGAGTATTTTATACTAAATGGTCAATCTAAAAGGGTTCACAATTATCATTTTTTTTTTAAAAATCATTTTAGGTATAAAGATAGGATCTCGTTTCCTTTTTATTTGAGAAACTCACCACTTTAGGCACTTAGGCCTCATCATAAAAATGAGATAACACTCGTCCTCCATGAGGGCTTAATTCTTCTTATTGCAAAATATTGTAGGGATAGCGCCCTGGGGGTGTCTTTGTCTCGAGCTAAGAAAAAATGAAAATTAATTAAGGGCTCTGCGGACAAGGTTGATGTCAAGAAAGGGAAGGCGGGTCATGGTGAGAATAAGGTTGTGGAGGCTCAAGATATGGAGACAGAGTTAGAGAGTGTTCCAAAAGCCAGAGAGGAGGTGACGACTCATAAGAGAAAGAGGAAGAAGGATTCTAGGACAGAAAACAGAACAACTAAGAAGATGAACTCAGAAGACAACACAAAGGCTAAGGAGGAGGAAACGAAAGAAATTGTTAGTGGTCGTGAAGATGAGGTTGAGACTGATAATGAGGGATGCAATTCTAACAATTAAGGTAACTCTGGTAGCCAAGGGGAGACTTCAAGGAAAACTATGAGAATGGGGAGTGATTCGAAGAGGGTCTTTGACAACAAGGGCAATGTAGTCGAAACCGCAAAATTGGAGAAAAAGGTGAGGACTGAGGTTTAGGATGTTATGCCTCTAGAGACTTTAGAGACTCCTGTGAAGGATAACTTTTCCAGACATGAGACTAGGGAGGAAAGTGAGCAACTTGAGGAAATGAAGGAGTGGTTGCCACAAGCTCCGGATAGTCAGTTGTGAAATCCCATGGAGACTGAGCTTACAAACCAAAATGTGGACGACTCAGGTGAGAAAAAAGTTGTAGTGAATGAGAAGACCATGCTGGAAGGAATGGTTGATGCTATGCCTAAAGATTTTAAAAGTGTTCAATGTTTTCTTAAGGGTAAATTGGCTATTGGGGAACCTGGTGTGATGGATGAGGAGTGTAGTGGTAACCTGAAATTTCTTCATAAGCCAAAGATGAAGGACGACATCTCCCTTGTGGCAAACACTTGAATATGTAATGAGATAAACTCTTTGAAGAAGATGGTGCGGGAACTACAGACCAACCTGGAAGCAGAAAAAACAAAAGGATCTAGTTGGAATTGAAGGTTGAAAATATCCTTGGTAAGTTGTTAGATTATGAGGCTAACCTGGGCCAACTAGTCAAGGACAATGGGCAACATATGGATATGGTCACTTCGAGTTTATGGGATGTTGCTGCTAGCTTAAGAAGGAGAAGCACGTAGGAGATAGTTAACCCTATGGATGCTTTACCGAGTGGGGTCCCAGTAAGCGTACGAGGCTGAGTACCAAGAAGGTTATTAAAGTGGCTCTGGATATGACTGTGAAAGATTCAATTGAAGAAGTTGTTATTATTGGAAAGAATCTAGCCAAAGCTGCTAAGGAGTTGGTTTAGTTGGTTGCTTTCTTTTTTGTCTTTTTTTCTTTGACCTCGAGGTTTGTGGTCCTAATCTCTAGTTTTGGTTTTTGGTCCTAGGATCGTGTATTGGTAACTGGTAGCTTTTCTCCTTTGCAGATTTTGATTTGTTCATAATTGTATCCATTTTCAAGTTTCAAGTCCTTGTAAAACATGGTTGTTATTTTGGTACTATGGACACATCTGTTATGAATGCTTCATCTATATGGGGTTTTCGGTCCCCTCAAAACCTATTTTTACTTAATCCAAGAATAAAAATATCATGTGCAAATATTATTCAAAAAGAAATGTTTAACTTTGACATTTCTAAATAAAACATAAAGTAACTAAAAAATAAATCAAATTGTATAGTTAATAACGTCACTTACCTGAAAAATTTAAAAAACAACTCAACATCTAGGGCCAGGGGGGGCGGGGTTTTCTGGTTTGGCCTCTTATGCAGATGTTGATGCTTTTGAGGCGGACCTTCATCAGTCTGCCCCTTCCGTTGGTCTCTTTTCAGGCTCCTCAAAGCTTCGGGAGGCTACTCTTGTGAATGTGATCAAACCCTTACAGGTTTTGTTACATTCTAATACAATTGATGAGATCTACAAAACTGTAGAGGCTTTTCCCTCTCATGTTGTTGTTTTCATATTTTGAGATTTTTGGCCCTCTTTTCCCACCCTCCATGATTGGATTGCCAGGTTTCGGAGGCACATTTTATCTGCAGATATTCAGATTTTCCCTATTGCTAAGGGTTTATTTATTGTTAAGTTTGATAATGCTGAAGATAGGAGGACTATCTTGTGTGATTATAGCTTCTCTTGGGAGGATCGTTTCCCCCTGATGGCCAAACCTTGGCATAAGGATTTTGACCCACTTACAAAATCTTTCTCAAAGATCCCTGTTTGGGTTAGGCTTCCAAATCTCCCCATGCATCTTTGGTTGGACTCGGTTTTGGAGACTATTGGGGCAACTCTTGGAGACTTTCAGATTGTGGATACGACGACTTCTGATGTTCTTCATTCGACGTTTTCTCGCATCCTTGTTGAGTTGGATGTCTCTAAGGGTTTCCCTGACCAGATTTGTTTGGGTTCTCCGCGGGGCACCTGGACTCAAACTATGGATTATGAAGGTCTTCCCTTTCGATGCAGGAAATCTCACATGACTTGCCATGTGGCGGTTTGTTGTTCTTCTAACAAGGCTAGATCAAAGCGTAAGCCTTCCTGGTGGGTGGGTGTCTCTGATAAGCATTACACGGTTACAAAATCTTCATCTGACCACGAGCAAGCTGATACGAGGTCTCTTGCTTCTGTTGGTGTTGGGGACACTACTCTTAATGCTTTGGTTTAGCCTTTTTTGGAGGAGGCTCTTGCTTCCTAGACTGTTGGGCCTGATGTCTCGATTGTTGAACCTTCTTTGGTTGTTGTTTTTGGACCTGCTACTCAGAATGTTTTAGATCTGGGTCCGCCCATTTTGGCCTCTCCTAGGGAGAGTGTTTTGTTGGATGTTCCTTCTCATGTCTGCCATGTGGTTTCCTTTGTTTCTTCTAGGGATTGGCAGAATGATGCAGCTAAGCTTGAGGATGGATGGACAGCAGTAAAAGGAAAGAAATCTAAGTTCCCCATCCCTCCCCTAGATAAGAATTTGCGATCTCACAAGGGAGATTCTAAACTTAAACCTAAATCTTAAGTTCCCTTGTTGTGGTTGTCTGGTGTGGTGGGAGTTAGTCATTTGCTCCCTATCTTTGTTTGCTAACTCTCACTATTGTATTTGGGCTTTATATTGTTGTATCTTTAGATTTGTTGTACAAGGTTTCGGGACCTTTCAAAACCTGTTTTTACTTAATCAAAACATTAAGTTCTCTACAGTTGCCTAAGTGATAAAGTAACTTAAAAACATAACATAAGATGAATTTATGCTATAGTTTTCAAAAAGTAAATGTCAACATTAAAATATTACATGATATATTTTTTATGTAATTGCATTTGGAGAGTCCACCTTTTGCGCACTTAAATGATCATATCTCTTAACTGCCAAGTCTGATTAAGCCCTAAGATATATGTAATATTCCCGTCATAAAATAAATAAATAATCAAAGCTTTATTTATGGGCCGATCGATTTAGCATATCTCAGATCCATTTTTATTTTTATTTTTTCTGTAGGTGTTGTCGTCAGTTATCTTTTTAAACCCTTGGGAGTTCCTCCAAAGGGTATTTAAGCACAACATTTAAGTAGTAGTTGGTATGTGATTTGGATTATTTTCTTTGTATTATGAATTCCTGATGGAGTTTAATATTGTTTGTGATTTTCGAAGTGAAAGATCTTCCCTATTTGGCTTTCCAATTTCAGTGGGATTCAACCCTCACCCTATTTTGTCTGCGTATTACTTGACTCAAATCTTGCAAGTCGGAGCACCACCTTTGTCTACAAATATTATTTATAATTTTTTTTGAGATAAGTACTATTTCATGTTTGGCGTACCTTCTCTATTTATCTTTGTGTGTTAGCATGTTGATATTTTATTTAGCATTGATTCCCCCCTCAGCATACATCTTCACTATCATGCATTTCACTTCCTCTCTCCTCTGTATGACCTACCACTCACCATTAACCGTACGGCCTAGAGAAACACCTATTCAAATATTTGGCATCACCATGCAAACCCAATCTACATCACACAGTTAATTCCCACACTGTACGGAAAACTCCTACCTATCGTACATACCCCACTCTAAACTCACAGCACAAACTATCATGTGCTCCCACCGTATGACTATTACCCCACACCATACACTCCCGCAACTCGACATGCTGCCCATACTACGACCATACGGACATCACATGTCACCATACAAACGTTTCTAATTGAAGTTTGGGTCGTGTTGCTCCCAAACAAACTTAGGATACCTTCCTCCAAATACATTCTGATCATTTACATGCTAATTTCCTTCAAGAAAATATGAAGACTAAGGAATTCTTCCTCCTGAGGCATTGGGAACATTTGGGTGGTATCAGAGCTCAAGATCCTACCAGCCCGTGGACAATGAATGAAAGTTTATAGCCATAAAAGAAGGAGGTCCCACTGAGTTGATAGAATCACAGAACAAGAACCCACGCCTGTGAAACTCATGGCACTTTTGAGGGATCCTTCAAGGAATCGGGCACATATCAACGACACTCAACGAATTATGGAAGAAACTCTCAAAAACTAGTAGACAATAAGATATCTAGGGAACAAAATGGTTAGAGTTCCAACTTGGTTTCGAGAAAGGTGAACCCTCATCTGACATGCTCTTGACCTTCCATGCCAACCTTTCCTACATGAGCAGAGGTACCACATGGACGAAAGCAACCAACCTTTGAATAAATTCAAGACCAGTTGAAAGAAGACTGGAAGAACGCAAACTTCAATGAGGATATATCCTACAAAAATTAAACAATTGAGAATGTGATATTCCAGAGGCGGAAACCAGGGATATTTTAATGATGATCTCAGAAGAAAATAGAGTAAAGTAAATCTGTCACCATTTCACAGATCCAGATCCATATTTGCACAAGCATGGATAATGAAGGACGATACTTACTTCCAACTTAATCCAATGCCAAAAGAAGCAATTAATTTTGCAACACTGGAGTGACACATGAATCGTGACATCATGGCACTATTACACTGGGGCATGACCAAGTAAATACTTATACAAAATTCCCTGAAAGACTGATATATCAGTTTCATGGTAAAGATTCAAAGCTTAATTTCAAAGAGTTGACACAATTAAGACAAACTGGATCGGTTGACCAGTACATCACAAAATTTTAGAAACTCTTTGTTTTGGTTACAGACATTTTTGAAAGGAAACAAATAGTGCTCTTCTTGGACAAACTGACGAAGTCGTTAGAGGGTTGGATAAAAGGTTTCAATCCTGCCACCCTTTCAGAGGCTATAAAAACGGCGTGAAGCATTCATCATCATCAATATCATCCTCTCAAGGTTACTCCCGCTCCAAACCATCAATATTTCCATGGGACAAAGATTAAAAAAACCTCTGTCGAAGAAACCTTCGTTGGAAGAAGCTATGAGATAGGAGCTCAAAAGTTAGAAATTATGTTTTAATTGTAAGGAACCCTAGCAACTTGGGCATAAATGCCTCGATAAAGGGAAAATACACTTTATCGAAGTCTTGTTTGATGACGAGGACAATCAAAAGAATCTATCCACAAAGGATGGTCACCCCTACAAAGACTCCTAAATGGTAAATTTGTATTGTACAGAGAGGATCGTTGCATTGGTATGGTGTGGAGGAACCATCGCCCTGGCTGGGAGTCTAAGATGTACGGTATTTCGAGTACGAGAAACCCTTCAAGGATAGAGGGTCATTGTAATGCTCGATAGCGAAGCCACTCTAAAGTTCATAAACTCATCCTTGGTGAAAAGAAGAGGTCTACCTACAATGAAAAAAAGAAGTCTACCTTGTTCCCCAACTAAGCATCACCATGGCTAATCACACAATGATAGAAGATTTCTTTATAGTGGACTTGGATGACATGGAGGTTAT
Source organism: Cupressus sempervirens (assembly GCA_028749045.1). Taxonomy (NCBI): domain Eukaryota; kingdom Viridiplantae; phylum Streptophyta; class Pinopsida; order Cupressales; family Cupressaceae; genus Cupressus; species Cupressus sempervirens. The sequence goes on from CM053793.1 coordinate 520,936,351, forward strand.
TCTGGGCATACCGTGGATGAAGACACTAGATGAATACACACAAAGTTTATTCAAACACACTTTATTTGTTGGGATATTGCATCCTTTGCCAATACCAGAACAAAAGTGGGAAAGTATCTCTATGGACTTCATCACCAAGCTTCTTACGGTACATGGAAGTGATTGTATCTTTGTGGTAGTTGACAAATTAACAAAGTATGCACACTTCTTCGCCATCTCCATAGATTTCCATGTTGCACAAGTAACTAACTTATTTTTCAGAGAAGATTTTCATCTGCAAGGTTTACCATGAAACATTGTTTGTGAAAGGGATGACCAGTTTCTCAGTATTTTCAAGACATAATTGTTTCAATTGAAAAGAACATAATCGTTGCCAAGTACTAGCTACCACCCTTAGACAGACAAAGATTGTGAACAAGTGGTTGGAAGGCTACTCTAGAACTATATTTTGGCACAACAATAGGCATGTGTCAAATGGATGCATCTGGGAGAATATGGTTACAATACAACCTAGCACATGTCTATTGGGATGGCACCCTTCAAAGCATTATACAAGTATGAATCCCTTTCATTTATCGACATGGGATTAGGTGACAGTCGCGCACCAAGGGTGAGGGACTAGCTTCAGGAAGGGCAAGACATCCTGAGATTCTTGAAGGAGAACTTACAAAGGGCGTAAAATCAACAAAAGATCTATGTCGACACATCGAATTGAGAGAAGTTTTGAAGTGGGAGACTTGGTCTATCTCAGGCTCCAATGGTACATGCAATCCTCATTGAAGGCAAAAGGGAAAGAAAAATTGAACACACATTTGTATGGTCCTTATCATGTAACTCATTGTATCGGTGAAGTTGCCTATGAACTTGAACTTCCAAAAGGCAACCACATTCGTAATGTCTTTCATGTCTCTTGCCTGGACAAAGTTGTGGAACTAAACATTGCAGTAACCACAGACATTCTCCCACTCAATGAAAAAGGGAACCTCGTGTTAGAACTGACCGAGATCATTGATGTACAAGAGAAGATTCTCTAGAACTACACCTTGAGGGAGAGGTTTGTATGATGGAAACACTTGTTGTTGGATGACGCGACTTGGGAAGGTGCAAACATTCTTCGACATCTAGCATTGCATTTGCTTAAGGACAAGCAATTTTTGGTACGGGAGAGCTGTAATATTCCCATCATAAAATAAATAATTAATCAATGCTTCCTTTATGGGCCGAGTGATTTAGTATATCTCGGACCCATTTTTAAAAAAAATAAAAATTATGTAGGTGTTGTTGTCGACTATCTATGTAAACCCTTGGGAGTTCCTCTGAAGGGTATTTAAGCATGACATGTAGGTTTTAGTTGGTATGTGATTTGGATTATTTTCTTTGTATTGTGGTTCATGTTGGAGTTCAGTATTGTTCACCATTTCAGAAGTGAAAGATCTTCCCTATTTGGCTTACCAGTTTCAATGGGATTCAATCCTCACCCTATTATTTTTGTGTAGTTCTTGGCTTAAATCTAGCAAGTCAGAGCACCACCTTTTTCTGTAAATACAATTTATAATTCACTTTGAGATAAGTATTGTTTCATTTTTGGTGCACCTTCTCTATATTATCTCTATGCATTAGCGTTTGGAGATTTAATTCAACATTGTTTCCCCCCTTGGCATACATCTTCAATACCGTGCACTTCACTTCCTCTCTCCTCTGTATGACCTGCCACTCACCATTAACCATATGACTTGGAGGAACACCTAGTCAAATATTTGGTGCCACCGTGCAAACCCAATATACACCGTACGGTATTCCTACATGGACCCTCACTGTACATCTTCCATTCTCTCCACCGTATGACAAACTGCTAGCTACCATACAAACCCCCCCTGAAACTCATTGTATAAACTATCATGTGCTCCCATCGTATGACCATTACTGCACACTGTACACTCCTGCAACTCGACATACTACCCATACTACCACAATACAGACATCACATGTCACCGTACAAACATTTGTGATCGAAGTTCAACTCTTGTTGCTCCCAAACAAACTTAGGACACCTTCCTCCAAATACATTTTGGCCATATACATGTTGATTTCCTTCAAAAAAATACGAAGATAAAGGAATTCTTCTTCATAAGGCCTTGGAAACATTACAATATACTGAATTAAAGGGAAAACCAAAAGCAAGAGTTTGAATAAAACCAAAAGACCAAAATCAAACCAACACACACTCAAAAATGCAAAAAAGGATGTTAAAGACTTCAAATACCAAGCATAGGTTTAATAAAATGAAAAACAAAAAGGACTTACAAAAGCCTTCAATAAAAGCATTCATTATAGTAATTGGGGTTGATTGTTTGATCAATGTTAGCCAATTAAATAATGAACTAACTCAAGAAATTTGAAACTAATTTGAAAAAGTTTTAATTGTTACCTAGAATTTGTGGTGACAAAATGCAAGACAACATATAATAGAGGCATCGTCAAGATTTTCCATAGGGTTTCTTCTTTGTCAAGAGCCACTAAATCCTCAGAGTACACATAAAGAGAGTCAACAACACAAACTATCAAACGATCATTGCTTGTAACCTTCCACCAAGTAGAAACACTTTTGTTACACAAGAGAGTGCAGTCAATAGCCATGTGACCAATATATAATCAATGCCTACAATGTAAGCGAAGGCCCTCATATAATCCAATGCTTGATTTCATGGTGTTTCCCCAACCATGAGTACCACATCCCTTTAAAATGGTTGGGAGATATCCATATCAACCTAAATAAGGGCAAAAGTAGAGTGGCCCATAATAGTTGTAGATTCATCAACCTTTACAAACTGACCCAACGAGATCCCAATAGCCTCAAATCAAGACATATCTTAGAAGTGGAGTGAGATATTTGGAAGGCAAACCTGCACTAACCACACATTGAAAGGTTCAGTAAGAGGGTTAAATGAATTTGCCTAGGGTTTGGCAGAAAGGTTGTATGTCCCCAAAACCCATAATTTGTTCAAACCCACATCATGTTAATGTTTAGAAAAAGAAAACGACGCAATAAAAAGCCCCTTGGCAAAAGAGTAAAGCTCAATCTCACTTGGGACTAAAGGTCTCTCGGAGTTGGTAACCCAACAATGCAAAATCTAGAACATGGGGGCAAAATCCTGTAAATCTACCAACCCAAAATTTTGATAGAAATCTACACTGCCCACTAGTTCAAGGCCATAAACCACCATAGATGAGGTCTTCAAACAAGTAATGGGACGATCTTTCACCTTAGAAGGATGGCAGCAACAAGTTTGGTAGCATGAACACAACTACTTCCACCAACAATAATAGACTTTTGGGTGGAACCTTTCCCCTATCACCAACACCAGTAGCCAAAATAATTGTCTCCAAAGGAACTAGGGGGACAAAAGAATGTTTCCCGACAAGTAGAGTAGAGGTTGCCCCCAACCCAAGGCCAACATCGAAAATAGAAGAAGCATTAGCAATAGCCACATGAGTACCAACACATGACAACATAAAAGTGGACAGAGGAGCACAAGAAGTACCATCGAGGCATAAATGCAACCCATTGGTAGGAAAGAGGGCACCATAGCACAAAGAAACCCAAAACTAGAGCAAGAGAGATTCCAATCCCAATAGAAGTGTATGTGGGAGAGGCAGAAACAAGGTGCTCCACAATGGGAATAGGAACCTTGAAAAGAGGCACAACCACAAATGGCTCAACATGAGAGTAACCAACAGTGCCACTAGCTGACAAATAACCCAACATAGGGTAAAAGAGAGAGTCATCACAAAAAAGCCATTGTTTGAAATGCACTAAGGAGAGTAAGAGTTGTTGCTTGGAGTCATTCTATTTTTTAATTTCTTTTGCACAAATAATAAGTTCATTACAAGCACTTGTTTTATCTATTTGACTTCTTCAAAATCCTCCCATCAAATCTTATTCGTCCATTTCTTGAAGAAATATCAAATTTCTCATGTTTAAGAAAAACTTCTTCACCCTTTGACATTTCTCAAAACAATTTTGATCATTCAAATTCTTGCAATCTTGGTTCCCCTTAAGCGCACACACACAATAACTGGAGGCTTCTCATTCCCTCAATCTTCTCAACCATTGCCTATAATAGATCTCTTCAATTAGCCTAAAATCTTGATCAATCATCCCTCGAACATTACCATCCAATACAATTACCTCTTAGACAAACATCTATTGGAACACAATCACAAATTTTGTGTACACAAGTTGTGGGTGAAGTACTGCTTGTTTCATTTCATCCTTTGTTCAATTGATTTTCTTAAATGAGGTGCAAATTAGGCATGAAATATGGCTTGAATTTCATTGAGCACGTCCTTGTTTAGAGTTTTGCATCTTGATTCGTCAGAATTTATGTGGAAAGGTTTTTTAAGTTTCATGGATGCATATGTTAAAAAAAAACATTATTTGAGTGATATATGGACTTTTTCATTATTTTTCAATAAGATTTCAAGAAATTTGGGGAAGCTTACCCTAGTAGTTCCTATTTTAATGTTTGTAGTTGGAAAGTCTTACAATCCAAATAGAATATTTAGGATTAGTTTTCTTACATTTTGACAGAAAAACTAAATTAATGTACGTTCCCCAACCATTATTTTTTTCCAACATTAAGAAAGCAGTAGATAAATCTCTTCACAATAACTAGAGGTGAGCCCTACTTAATAATAAATATGCTTTAAAACCAATCTCTTTTTATTCTACAATGTTGTATTGATTAAACAAACACTTTCGAATCTTTGTATTGTTGTGACATTTGAGAATGTTATAAATATGTTATTAAGTTTTTGTTTTATTAAGTGACAAAACACTACAAGAGTCATTTAATGTACATTGGAGCATTTGGTTGTATGCAAATATCTAAGAAACAATAATTTGTAGTTATTTAAAAATATTCCCAAAGCTCGAAATAAAGGGAATTGAAACTTGTTATGTAAAAATGAGAGCAATTTGCAAACCTAGATTTTCATGAAACCTTATTATTCGCATTTTGAAGTTGATTAGAATTCTTCAATAATACTCAAAACCTATCCATATATTCACAACACCTACATTGAATATTAAATATTATTAAAAAAATAATTTAACAAGGTTGCAATTCATACAAAATAATGTAAAAACATAAAGAATAATAAACTTTCACAATGATATACAAAATGCTAAATTTATTTTATAGTTTTACAAAATACTATTTCTAACCAATTTATGCTAAACAATTTCTTCTTATCTCTTATTTTACAATGTAAACTTCATTTAAATTTACATTTCATTGATGTTAAGGATAAGAATGTTTGCACAAGATTTTAATGATGTTTTGTGTTCTATTCCTAATTACTTTAATACATAATTATGTTTATACACTCTATCCTAAAAAATATAATACTTTGATATATCAAACAAGACACTGTGTTGTATTGATTATATCAATATCATGCTTGAGATATTATCAAGTTCTATTGATTACCCCATTGCGAACAAGGAATTTTTTTATGCCTCTTTCTTTCATAGGTAAAAGTGAATGATATACCAACTCGATGTTCATCTTGCGAGTTAGAATAAATGAACATTTATATTGTAATAATAACCACTTAAATTATGTGGTTATTTAATTCACCAATACCTTCAATTTTCATACAAATAGAATCTCCTGGAACAAGATGTCGTGGTGGGTTGAATCCAGATCCAACACCTAAATAAAATAGTTGTTATTTTAATGTACAAATCATTCTAATGGACACTTGTTAATCAATCTTTCAAAAGAAATACAAATTTCCTCCCAAAAATTATTTAAAACAAGCTTCTTTTATAATTAAATGGTGAATACACCACAATTGGCATAAAGTATTTTAAGAAATGAGCAACACCATTACTATATAATATGACGTGAATTGATATTCTTCTCTTAAAACCACATGGCTCCTTTTAAAAATGTGTATTGTTTTACTAAACAAAGGAGACAAAATGGAAATAATATGGTTACACCGAAAGAATATTGTCACTTATTTGAAGACACTAGATTGTGCAAAGATTTAAAAAGTATACAAAAATGTTTTAAAATACCTCTTGAAGAGTTTCTAAAATGTTATATATGAATGTAGTAGTATCCAACAAGATGTTTATTCATCAAGGAGTTCTATCTAGATTGGAACTTACATGGTTATTGTTCAAATGATAACTTTATCTATTTCAAACACAACTACAAACTTTGGTGAATGCACTTGAAATTCCATATAAAATCTTTTAAGAACCCCATCCCATATTGAAAGAACTAATGAAAAAGCATTGTTAAAGGTATAAACTAATCAGAACTGAAATATACTCATGATATAAACATCAGGGTATTAAGTATACTAAGCTTTTGAAGATTCATACAATACTTTCAAGGAATTGATCCAACACATCAACAAGTTGGTAACCTTAAATATAAATGGTCCAATCTATCAATTTATACCATATATTGGGACTTGGGAAGTTTAACATGCTATATTTTTTCTTGGATTTGAACTCAACAGAGAAGTTTGACGAAGACTCATTTTTAAAAAACTTTTTAGATTTAGAAAATTGATTTCAACATTTATTTATTTATTAATATTTTTCCACTTTTCTAGTTTTTCCGCACTCAACTATTTGAAATATTCTCTGACATTGCCTTATCTCACAACTCAAGAAATATTGATGTTCCAAACATTATGGTTTGTAGCATGAGGAATACACCTAGCATTAGCTACTACATTGACCCCTTCGCAAATGAGCTTAGGTCCTATGTATTGTTGATGACCAAATAATCTGTTGTTGGACCTTTCTTTTGCAATGGGTTAGCCTCCTTATTTCTCGGATGTTATTAATATATAAAACATGCTCAATATTCTTGAGCGACAGTGCTTTCGACACCACTTCCAGGACACCACAACTAAGCAGTCCCTTCTTGACTCCCTGGTCAAGCTGACTATCCTCTATGGCTCTACTATTTGGGGCCCCTCCCTTTTGGAGTCTAACTGGGCCTCTGTTGAGAGTCCAAACTCTATTCCTTCTGCGCATTATCAGATATCACTGGTCCAGACTGCACAACATCGTTCTGGCAGGGTTTGGTGCTCACCATTTCATATTGGGGACCATCTTTGATTTAGTTTGGCTTCTTCACCAGCTTCGTAGCTTCGTTGACTCCTCTAACGGTCGTCACAGAGATTCCTACTTGGCTTAATATTCTTCAATGGAGGTTGCGAGTTCGAACTCTGGTCACAAGTCTCATTGTTGGTACACTCAAGCCTCTGTCCTCTTGGGCTCGATTGGTATTAGTTTGGATCGTCTTCCCTGCCTTTCAGTTTTCTCTAAGGGCCTGTTTGGTGAGCGGAATAGGAATACGTATTCTGGAATACGTATTCCAAAAATTGTGAATTCCTTGTTTGGATGCACCAAAACAGGATTGGAATACGAAGCAAAAATGGAATACGTATTCCATTTTTGGCCCAAAAATGGGGTTTTGCAATTCCACCAAAATAGGTGGTATTGGAATACGTATTCCTATTCCATTTTTATTTATTTTAGAAAACATAAATTTTCAGGTCCGCGAATTCCCATCAAATATTGGCTGAACCAAACGGAGAACAGGAATACGTTCTATTCCAGAATACGTATTCCAGAATATGTATTCCAGAATACGTATTCCTATTCCACTCACCAAACGGACCCTAAATGCTCAAGCCCATCCTCTTCCACCTCAGCGGGATTTGAATGAGCATGTTAGACTTGACATCTATAGACAGTATATTATCACGACTTGGAGGAATCCCCCAGGTGGGCTCCATCCATGTATGGCCTTTTATGTTCAGCACTTCCTTGAAATCCAAGACAGGATCATCTTACGCCTCTGGTACCTCCTCGTTGGACTCACGCTCTTCACATCTCGTTGGGATTCTTTAGAGTGGGATCTCACCGGCTACGTATTCAGGCTAATCACTAGATCGGCAGGGAGAACAAGATTTGTTGGCTTTGTCACCTCGAGGAAGTTGAGACCGAGTCTCACTTTATTTTTCATTGTCCCATTTACTATGACATTTGAGGGAGATTCCATTGTTTGTTCAGAGAGTGTCGATCTCTTCCGTCATTTTTTAGATATATTGACCAACACTACGTTGCACTCTACCTTCAGGAGACCATGTGGCTTCACGAGCACACTAAACAACTCCAGCTTTGCTCAACATCGACTCCTATGTAGCTCATCACCTCTTTCTTCTATCCTACGATTCTTACCCAAGGATTGAAGTGGCATCTTTGCACTATCTTGGTTCACACCAGATCTATGAGACCCTGCAGAGACTGCACTTGGCAACGTCCCTCTAGTAGACCTCAGACGCAACCTTCCAAAGTACCTGATTGCTCTAATGTCCACCTTTCCATTATGGACTACTTCTCACATGTGAGGAGTTCTTAGTTGTTGTTATTCCTTTTCATGGTTCTTTTGTTGTTTTGCTTTCACGTTCTTTCTACGAAAACCGTTTGGTGCTTCCCTTTGCTGGTGTTTGCCCTTTGTATTGTTTCTAGTCCCTTACACCCTCGTTGGTCTCCTGGTGGACATTAATAAATTTATCTTATCTTATCAACATAATTATGACTAATAACATCAATAGTCTTATCACGTTAAAAGATGAAAAACTATGCTTCATGACCATAATATAATAGGTTCAAATGTTATTACATATTTACATCCTACAACAATAGAAACAATTATAGAACTTAATACATGCAACATTCACCAAAGGCATCTATCCTTGCTTTGGCTCTCTGCTTGGACCAAAGATTTTGATTCATGTTAATAATCTTCTACAAATCACTAGCAGTTAATCGCACCACATTTGAATACTCCCACCTTCAATCTTTGAAATGACCAATACTTCATCATTCAATCTACCAAACCTACACTTCTATTACATTGTTCATGTTCTTGTTGGATTGGCTAACCACATCAACGTTGAAACATTCAATTTTATGCTCTCTTTGTTAGGATGGTGAATTGTTGTTGATAGTTCCACAAACTTCACCATTCACTGTCATCTCATATGCTAGCCTATATTTCACCTTCTATTGTCGATCTTTTGTCATTTGTCAAAGACCTTAGCTCAAGTCCATCATCATTTCCTCGCTAAATGTGTCCTTAGACCTGTCAAGGGCCAAGAGATTAAGACTCTTTTAACTTGGAATTCATTGAGTGAACACTTCTCTAAATTCCAACAACATAATTGAGGTTGGGTGTCAACCATCCACCTTGGCTTGTACCTCTAACCTTTCTCCATTATATCTAATAAACATTGTTGTGAAACCTTAAAATACTAAAGCCAAGTCCTTGAGTGTTAGGAATTGAATGAGTATCAACTACTAGTACCAACTTCTGTATCCAACCTTATGTGTAAGTACAAGTCTGCCAAATTGCTACATCCATTGTGTCAGAGTTCTCATGCCTCGTGTCTTTGACGACATAAAAGTATGAGTTTGTCTACCTCCCAAAACTCATATTGCATTTATTAGGGTTTGCCCAAATCCCTTACTTCTAGACATCTTCAAATGACTTAAATTCTTCCCAAAAGACAATTAAGATCCTTAGCAAAAAGTGAAGTCATAAAGAAAATGGAAAAACTTTTTTCTTGCAAAATATTGATACTCGCAACATGACAAGCAACAAAACTAAAAACCAAAAATATTTTTAGTTGTAGGCTTTACTCTTAATTGAGATGCTCCTCTCAAACACGTTCGATAAGTGAAATGTTCCACAAGTTTCACTTATGAATCATTTCACAAGTCTAGAAATGAGATCGCATTAGCTAATTTTGAATCTTTCAGTTAAGGTTTTCATCTACAATCCTAACCTTTCAACATACCAAACACTCCATGGATTATTTTCCTCTTTACCTCTTTGTCAATAGAAATCAATAACCATGTTGGTTCTCATGTTTCTTTTCATCCATTTGACCTACCAATCTTGATGTGTCCTACAAATTGAATGCATGTCTCCTTGTACACTTTTCTCTCATTCATGATAATTGTAAATATCAACAATATGGGACAAATATCTATACCTCTTCTAAGGACAATCTTATAAGCATTGGCTGGAAATTTCCCCAATAGCCTACAAAAGTTTATTTTCTTCCATTTTAGTTTGTAGATGTTATGAGTGGGAACCTCTCCTTTCTCATATGTTCCACACACATATCTTTAACCTGCAATTATTCCTCTTTCATGTGTATCAACATAACACTATGTTTGGTAGCACTTATCTCAATACTAACTCTGGGTGCTACCCAAAACAACTGCACAAAACCATTGTTTTTGTGGGAAATACTGCCATAGTTGTCCAATGATTTTTTTACAAAACAAAACCCTAAGACGAAGAACACCAATCATGATTTTTTTCAGAAAAAAAAAATCAAAAGACCTAGAAATGAGTTTTAAGGATAAAAATTTAAAATTTAAAAAAAAAAACATGATTTTTGAGGAGAACAATTGATCAAAAACCAAACACAAAATCCAAGACAAATCAAAATACAAAATTCATTTTTTAGGAAATACGTTAAAACCCTTGTACAAAATGATTTTCCAAGGCAAAAAATGGCACAAAATGCATAGTAACATTTTTTTATCTACAAAAATAATAGAAGCCTCCCACAATAGTTTGAAGGAATTTTTTGTAGAAACCGACAATATAATTTTCTAGAACAAAAGTACTAAAACCCACCCACTAATTTTTTAGGAAAAAAAATAGAAAACCCAAAGTAATTTTTTTTATAGGCAACCTTATAAACTCTGAAAAAACAAAATCCTATGCAAACAAGCAATTTCACGAATTGCACAGGATTATAAAACCCAATAGAATGTGATTTTTAGGACAAAAACCTGTAGAAACTTCGCACTACAAAAAATAGGTCGTTGCAAAAATTGAAACAACCCATCACAAAAAGCTTCACGTGACCAAACACCAAACTTTACATATTAAAATACCTATAAAATAACTAAACTTTATCGTACAATGAAGGAAGTGAACACTTTGAACAAAAAACATGTGAAAGCAACATAATAGCACATGCAACCCACATAACCCTTAGACCTAGACTTGCTTTCCTACCATGTTATAAAACTTGATAGTTTGATATTAAACAATGGAGACAACACTCCATACATAGAAAAGTACAAGACGTTGTTTACAAATGAATCAATTGTTAACTAAATACAAAGATGAAAATGAGAAACATTACAACAAGTATGTGATAGATTCGCCCTTTTGACACATCAAGACTCTATTGGTTTTCCCACTTGCATTGTAGACTATAGTTACCTTGAAAAAAATTTCCAAAATGTAGAAGTGCCAATGTTGACAATTCAACCACTTTTTCCTTCAACATCCGTAACTCCCTTCTGATGCAATTATCCAAACAAAATCTCTTCTACTTCTTTTTGTCATGTTTATGTTTGAAAGCTTGCACTTCCTATAGAAGCTTGCGAAGCTATGAAAATTTCTAGCTTGAAAATATACTTTGGCGAAGCCCAATCCATAATATTCTTAAGCTTCTTGAGGTCCATTTTCAAGCCTTCTAAGACAACAAAACCAAAATATACTCTCATTTTATATAACTACATTTTTTCATATTTGCCATTATTTTTCCTTCTTTTATCCTCTATAATACTTATGGAAAGTGTAGAAAATTCTCTTCCTTTATCATACAAAAAATCAAAATATCAACTAGATGTAGTATTACAAACTTTCCAAAAACACTTTTTGTAAATATTTCATCAACCACAAGAAGGTTCTTTGGGAATTCATTAACTCAAATGGCATCACCAACCACTTGCACAAACCATCATCTGTTTTAAACAATGTCTTCCGTTTATCTCCCCTCAAAATTCTTATCTGATGGTAAATATTCTTCAAATCGATCTTTGTAATGTACTTCACTCAAATAGTCCATCATATCATCAATTCATGGTTAGCACAAATCTATACTTGATTGCAATATTTTTTATGGCTCTAGAGTTGGAACATATTTGCAATATCTGTCTTTCTTTCATGTGACTATCAATGGTAAAACTGTTAGTGTAATAACATTGAGCAACGTAACTGTCTATCAGTTACAGCTGGTTATAATTATGGAGTTACCAAACTGCAATACCAATACCTCATGTATAAAAATGAAGCACATTGATCGAATAGAAATCAAGCTTTTATCTCCTTTATTTGGTATCAAGCCTAAAAATGAATCAAACGCCTTTTATGTGCTGGATCAGATTCTTGAAACCATTTTGGTATCTGCAACGAGATGTTGCTTTGGCGGTTGGTGTATTGATCAGCCTACTGTTCTGTATTTGTGCATTGATCATGAGTAATAGTTTGTTTGAACAATGAAGTGAGGTGAATGCAGAAACTGTGATAATGGCAGTAGCAAAATATTCATAATAAAATGCAAGCCAAACGTACTCTCCCTATCAACAAATGTTTTGTCAATATCTCTATCATTTGGTATATAAGTTACCACCTAACCACTGCACGAAGTGTTACTGTTTGAGAACGCAGCTTGCATGTAAAAGCCAGTCTTGGAAATCTGAGTGAATTGATTGTGAAGAGAGACGGTTGTTGCAGAAAAGAATTCAGCTGAAGTCAGTAAAATGGAGTGAAGCCTCTGTGGAAGCCTGTGAAACTGTACAAGGAGATCTGCAGAAGCTAGTGAAGGTCCGCATAATCAAACATTGAGCAACCTGTGTGAGGAGTGAAACAAAACTATTCCCAGTTTGGTTTGCATTGCAGAGTTTTTTTTCTGTTAAGTGGTCTGATTATATTATATTGAGAATAAGTCAAGTCATCCCAAAGGTAAAGTAGTCTATTTTGGTGTTCAAATTTGTGTGCCCAATAAGTCTGAAGAGAAATGACATAATAGAATCCATGTGAGTTTGAAATTGGTTAAGGAATCAATATGGTTAGTTGGATGGTCTTTTAGAGCAGGGAAAACCATTTTTTATAGGTTTTTGAATTTCTTTTTAAGCCAATGATGAAGCTACTTAATGGTTGAGTATTTGACATGATATTCTTTTCGAGAATTTTACAGATTTGATATTCACTTGACATTTCATTATTTTGAAGGGATGGAGATTCCATTAGGAAAATATCCAGGTTTCAATTTTCATACATGGAAAATAAGAGCACAAATGCAACTGATGAATAAGAATATACGGGGAATGGTAGGCGGAAAAGAAAAATCATCTACAGATACAAATAAATTATTGGAGTGGAATAGCAGGGATGATAAAGCAAAGACCATTATTGGTCTTGCTCTTGTAGATTCAACGGTTCATCATGTAGATTTAGATAAATCGTCTACAGACATTTGGGATAATTTATATTGGATCTTTGGAACCAAAGCTGTCAATGCAAAGTTTTCCTACTTCAATTGTCTAGATTCAAAATGGAAAATGGAATCACAATGTCAAACCATATAAGTAATTTGAGGTCTCTCATTAGACAACTTGCAGCAGTTAAGGCTCTCATTGATGATGATGATGCTAAGGCCATCTTGCTAAATAGCTTATCTTCAAAATATAGTAATGTTGTCTTTACACTTAGCCAAATCACTTCACAGAATTTAGAGGACATGATTTCAGTCCTTCTGACAGAAGAAAAGAGGATAAAGAAAGTTATAGAAGAAGACCATATAATAGACAAGGCATTTAGCTCACAAAGTACTAAAAAATGGTCAAACAAAAACAAGAGAGACAATAAATGCTTTTCTTGTAAGAAAAAGAGTCACACAACACTGATTTGCATAGCTAGAGCTAGTGATGTTCTTAAAGGAAAACTGAAAGAACAATCTGACGAAGAGGGAAATGTTGCTTGCATTGAAGATGCAGATACATCAGATGATGGGAAAATTGTTAATAATTCTCCTATCAATCCCAATTTTGCCCTTTGAACCTTCATATATGGAGGTTGGCGGCATAGGAGGATGGAGGAATTTCCATCATCTCAAGTCAGCTTGTTGCTTTGGAGAGTGCTTTGCATGAGAAACATTTTTGCCATTTTTGGTTTTATGCATTGTTTTGCTTTCCGATGCTGACAAATGTAAAGAATACATGTTTTGTAAAGCTTCATTTTGAAGACAGTTTTGGGACTTGATATTGTGCTCAGTATGGATTGTTGTGCTTCAGAGTAGATAATCGAGAAATATACCCTTTCACAGTCACTAGACAATGATAGAGATCTGTCGCATCCTTTCAGGATCATTGTAGAACAATTCACGACTTTGTGGTTTAAGAACACAGCTCGAAGCTACACCTTTCTAAGGGTCACTAGACAACTGGATGGAACCTTTCTTGTTTCAGGGTGTACTACTTCATAAAATCATTTTCTCAAAATATGTATTCACATTATGTACTCAACATGTTTTTCTACATAGCCCTTAAGGGGGGGTCCCTAAGGTGATTTTTTGATGTTTTTAGGATCAATGTATTAGGGGGGAGGGGGGGGGGCGCAGGGGGCGAATGATGTAATTGTCTATCAATTACAACTGGTTATAATTATACAGTTTACTAAACTGCAATACGAATACCCCATTTATAAAAATGAAGCACATTGATCGAATAGAAATCAAGCTTTTATCTCCTTTAAAAATGCATGTACTTAACTTTCTTTGATTAAACTTTTATATATCAACTTCTGCACTTGTCTATTCTCCATTGGAATCATCTTGTATGGAGACTTGTTTGGAAAACTAGCCCCTAGGATTAAGCCCATAAAATGATTGATGCTTCTTATTGTTGGTAATTCATCGAGCAACTCAATTCAATATTTTTTTTGAAATCTCATAGAAAATCTCTTACACTTCCATTCTAATTGCTTTCTTCTCTATTGTCTTGATCTATATAGGCTTAGGAATAAAGAAATTACATGCTTTGTCTTTCTTCAAGTCCTTCAAGAATCATTTTCCAATCACAAATTTTTTTTTTTTGGATTCTTCGCCACTTCTTTTGTATCTTTCAATTGACTTAAGGTGGACACTTTCCACCTTCCTTTATTTCATAACAATTGGTTTCGCCATCAACAATGACTTCTTGATCATATTGCCAAGATCTGCCAAATATAATTGGATAAGATTACATGGTACTCACTTATAATTTCTCTATGAAAATTCACAAGACATTGCCCTCTTGCTAATAATTGGTGTTGTTTTTGCAACAATGACACTTTGTTGGGACTTGAATGCTTCATTTTCTTCAATTATAACTTTTCTACCATCTCCTCTAACACAAATTTATTCACACGACAACAGTCTATGATGATCTAGCAACTTTTACCTCCAAACTTACATTTGCTCTATACCAAATTTCTTCTTTGTATCGATTCTTCCTTCTCTTGCTCTAGTTTAAACAATGTTCTTCTTATCATTAAAGACACTCCATCTTCTAAATTTTCTCCATGCTTGGGTGAAGCCACCTTTCCTCTTCACCTCGGGCAATGTAAACTCCTACCATTTTTCCTTTATTACCACAATATTGTATTTGTGGATATTAAAATGCCATGCACACCACTTCCCCAAATTGGTAATACGCATCAATGAAACCTTTGGGCCTTCTCATTTTTAAGTTTCCTCTCTCTACAATAGTCAGCCAGACTTTTAGAATAAATTCCCCTTCCTCTAGTTCCTTGTGTGTATGAAATTATTAAAGAGGTACCAATCTCTTTTTGTTTCATGGATTGCCTCTCCCACCACTTGATTCTCCTCTACCACCAGAATTCATTTGTCCTCTTGCATTGCATGGTTGTTTTTATTTTACTTTTCTTCTACCTCTAAGGCATATTGGCAGTTTGTAATACACCCTCTAATAATGAGTTTAATAATTGATATCTCTATTTGTGATAAGCATTTAATAAAATAATTAAGTGATTGTTCAAGGTATATATATATAACTGAAATGAATAACTGATTTTACTAATTAATCAATAAATCACCATGTTTTGATTAGAAACTAATCAAGTAATTAAATAATATTATTAATAATGACAAAATTAGCATTATTAATATTTGAATAACAAAATATAATGAGGATATCTAAGTTAAACTAATTAATAAAGTTACGAATAAAGTCATGAACTAAGTAAATCAATAATAATAATGCTGAACATGTCAATCATCACATATCAAACAACACGGCCCTTTGCACAAGAGTACATAAGATATAAAGAACAAAAAGATAAAACAATAACCAAAAAACAAGAAGAATAAAATGGGACGATGTTTAAACAGCACAAACTTGAAGTTAGAAGTAATTTCTGCCATTGTGTTAGTAAATTTCAGCACACATACATAGTATTTAAAATGGTCAAGACATTAAGGAAATAACGTGGGAAGTGGAGCAACATGTAAAATAAAGGAATGGATCTTCTTTCTCATACAAAGGTACGTAACTTCATATTTATTTGGCTTTACGCAATTATAAGATTCTTTTTTATGAATAAGAGTATTTTGATTATAATAATTTATTTAATGTATTAATGTTGTGTTGGCTAAAAGTTTTGTAAGCCACTGTGACCACAACTTACAAAATGGGAACTTTAGGCAACAGTGGAGTGAGATAAATCTCTCCACTCAGCAATAGGGGAGGCTCCCTTCTTACCGTAGGTGGCTACAACAAAGACCTAACTGGAATTGATAAAGGGATGGTTCACTGAATCAATTCCTCTATTTTTAAGAATGATTTACTATTACAAACTACTACTTGCAATTAAACAAAAGGAATGTATTGCTACAATAATACTGATGGCTTAAGTATCAACGTAAGAACGACCTTAAGACAACAGTTATAATTGACTTATGTGGTTGATAGCAAAGACCCAAAGTCTCCTACAAGCAATCTTCTTGAAACAAATGGGCAAACAACTAACAAAGCTCAAAGTCTTTGTTCAACTATCCAAATATGAAATAATATACTAAGGAATCAAGCTCAAAGTCTTCAAATCTTCGTACTTGCTGCCATTAATAAACTAGATTAATCTCGTTCAAGAAAGCTCAAAGTCTTCCAAAAACACCAAACATTCAAATGCCTTAAAAAGATAAGTAAAAAAGATGAATGAATCAAAGTAACACAAGAAACAATGATCAATTCCAAGAATCTCAACACAAAGTTTGGGAAAAACTTGCTTCTTTATTCACTTTAGAGATTTGCAACAAGAAATACAAAGCCTTCAAGTTACAAGCCCAACCTTCTACAATAAAGCAAAAGATGATTATTTACAATGAACTCTCTCCTTTATATAGGAAAAATGAAGAGAGAAAGGTGGAGGAAAAAGTGGAACAACCTCAACCACCAATACTTATCCTAACTAACTACTTTGACTTTATTCAAAGTTGCATACCTAATGTAATTGCAACTTAACTACATGAGTTGATTGCACAGGTATATGTTATCTTGTGCTTACAACAAAGATGCTCTTTACGTGTAGCTTTCCAATCACTAATCTACTCAAAGCATGTAAAATTTGATTTGGAGTTTTCACATGGTATCAACCAACTCTCCAAACTTTCATAGGGACTCTCATACAACTGCAACATCTGGTTCACCAATGTGTTGTAAAATCATGATAACTTTCCTAAGTGTGCTTGCGGCCCCAGATGTTCCCTTGTTAGAATCCTCCACTTGATTATGTAAATTCTTCAATAAAAACTTACAATTTACAAATGTCTCAAGCACACTGATGTTGAAGTCATCCAACTCAAGTTATAGGCTAATAGCTTGTGCAAACTCTGTGAGTATTTCTTGTTCACTTCTTACTCTATTGTCCTCATTGATGATTTCACATGGCAACTCTCTCAAAGCTCCATTGATCTTATCTTCTTCAGTAGATACCATGAGTAATACTGCCTTTATCTCTTCAATGAGCTTTTGGAGAACTTGTTTCTTGTTTTCCATCACATGCATGAAATCATGGTACATTTCAATGGATGTAATGATATTATACTCACATAAGAAGTCTAAATCAACTTCCATCATGTTGTTCTAAGCACCAAGATCCCCGTCTAGTAACTCAAATTGTCAGTTAAGTGATTTCAACATGTCAACGAGTTTAGCAAAGATTTCACTTTCTTTCCTCAACTCCCGATACACTTCTAGAATCACTTGGATTCCCTGTTTTTCAATATTGCTACCCCATTCATCAATAGTATGTGCCTTCTGCTTCTCCCTTTCTGTGCATGCAATTGAAACAGGTTCACTGCATGCAAAAGACCTCTTCATCTCTTCAATGATTCCCAAAAAACAAGCATTCTCTTCTTTGAGTTTCACTTTCTTTGCCCACAATTCATCATTCTTTTAGGAAAGAAAGTTTAACACCTCATGTGCATCTTGTTGATAACTTCGCCTTGTTTGCTTACCAAATTCAACCCTTGTGATTTTGTAATCAGCAAGCTGCATGTCTTCGGTAGATTTCTCCACAATTGGTTCAGCTATATCAACATATTTGATGTGATCATCATCAACCACCACTCGAGAAACTGTTTTAGCTTTGTTATTCTTTGAAACCCTTGGTTTGCTACTTGTCTGTCATCTTCTTCGAGATGAATTTCTTCTTTCTTTCTTTTCTGTGTAACAACGCTCAACCATGGAGGAAGACTAAAAGAAGATGCACTAGTTGAAGCAATAGTTACCATAGTCAACTTAGGATTACCTTGCATTACAGTAGTAACTATAGCTTGCATCTCAATTTGAATAACCACAGGAGGAGTGTTATGTGTGACCTCAGTCATAAATCGTTCAAACTGAGCTGAAGTTACATCGAGCAATGTTGTAGACCGAACAGTGGCAAAAGGAATAGAAAAAGAATACGTATCAAAAACATTTTCAAAATATTATTGATTTTCTTGTGCTTCTAATGTAGGAGCAACTGAGGATACAAGCAATAATAGTGTAATAGTCACAGAATCTTCAAAAGACAAATGCTTAATGGAGAATGCACCCATAACAACAACTAAAGGTGAATCATGAGATTCATCTGATACTGGAGCCAAATCTGGAAGAGAGGTTGCTGCGAGAACTTTCAAAGGATATGATGCAAGAGGTGACGACTCCTTTGATTTCCTCGCTTCATCATCACTTGAGTCAACTTGAATTGATTGAGATTCAATCTATTTTACCTCAAGTAATCTTGAATATTTTCCTCCTTTCATAGACAGCTTAGGAAAAATTTGAAAAGGAGGTTTAAATGTAGATAAGGATGTGGCATCTTTAGCTTTACGCTTTATTTCTGACCTCAAACCAATTGGACTAGAAGGATCAAGATCTTTCCCAAGCTTTATCTTTATGCATTCAAGACCCCTTCTTTTCATCCATCTGTTGGTAGTAGCAAGAATAGACTGGAATCTATCCCAAATGGACATGTTTTCTTTGCATGACCATGTAGGAGGAAGAATGGGTAACTTCTCCACATCATGCTAACAATATTCACAATCCAAAATTTGGTCATCTTCAAAACTAGGAGGAATTGAAGCCAAGTTGAAATCTACAATCTGCTCCACAGTTAACTAGGTATAATCCATACATCGTAGATCCACCGTAGTGCATACATCAATCCAGAGATCTTCTAGACAATGTTTGGGCAAGAACTGCTTCCTCATCTTGTCATGCAATCCCCTCGAATCAAAACAACTCTTGGCTGCAAACTTTTTCAGCATGATCCTTTGGAGTTCAAACTCCATATTTTTGGTCTTAAGCATGTTAATGTTTAGTAGAAGTAATGATGTTATAAACATTTTGTTTATTAAGACATGCAAATCTATAACAGGTTCTTCCAATAATATCTATTGATGTTACTTACATACATACATACATACATACATACATATACATATACATATACATATGTACGTTTGAATGGTTGTCTTAACATATATTATCGGCAAGTAGTATTACCTTCAGATTATCGGTGGATGTCTTAATATGTTTAGATTATTTGCCATCGGGTGTCATGTAGTTTAAACTAACTATCAGTTAGTTGTGCCTCCATACAGCCATGACCCTACGCGGTCAAAGGCCACGTAGAGTCATGACTCTACGGGGCATACCCTTTGCATATCTATATAAACCAAATGCAAATCGATGGGAATGTCATCTATCTACGGCATCAACGATATGCATATTAAACATTGCAGAATACTTTCCAAAATTCTTCTCTGCAATCTAGTTTGGAAGACCATTATTATAATCATTCTACTGTCTATATTATCAGCACTATACAGAGAAGGAGATTCTACATCTAAGCAATTCAAGATCACCATTATTTGAAGAACAACTCTGCACTACAGTTATTTAAGTAAGAGTATTTATTATTATCCATATTTGTTGTAGTAGTTTTATCTATCAGAATCACTAAAGCAAACATGGTATCAGAGCCATTCTGATAAGAAAAGCTATTACTCAAAATTAAAATCTAAAGTCTCAGATTTACAAAAGCTAAATTATATTATTAAATCAAAATGGTGAATCATGTAAGACTAGAAGATAGGCTTGAGGGTGCATCAAATTTTTCATCATGGAAAATTAGAGTCATGATAATATTAAGAGATGGAATTAGAGGAGTATAGTGTAACAAACATATCCATGCCTGAAAAATGATTCAAAGAAAGTAGCATGGAAAAGACACAATAACAAAGCAATAAAAATTATAATAGATTCCGTAAAAGATCATATTCTTCCATCCATATCAAGTCTCAAGACTGCATTTGAGATGTTCTTCACTATAAGAGATACATCTGAAATCAACAACACTAGTAGATTATTAACCCTAAAACAAGATCTACTATATATAAAAATGAAAAATGGAGAATCTATTACATCCTACCTTCTAAGGATTTCTGAATTAAAAGATCAACTTGCAATAATGGAAAATCGAGTTGATGACAAAGAACTCGGCATGATAGCACTAAGAGGTTTTCCTCTATCTTGGGAAACATTTATTCGAGATTTAAGCTCTTGACCCTAACTCCCTAAATTTGACTTACTAAAGAATGAATGCACATAAAAAGAATCAAGACTAGTCTCAAGAGGACTAAGTACAAATCAAGAGGGAGACATTCAAGCACTTCATGTAAATTCAAACAAGAAAAGAAAATTTAAACATAATAGAAGGGAATCTAACAAACCATATAAGCAACATGATTGGTCCAAAGCTAGATGTTTTAAATGTGATAAAATTTGGTCACTCCCATAACTTTTTTCCTGAAAAGAAGAGAATACAAGCAGCCATAGCAAAAATCAAAGGAGAGGAAGTACAGAAAGAAGAAAGAGAAAACTATGCTTTTTACTTAGCACTTTCAAGTGGATTAAACTCAAACCACAACACTTGGATCATTGATAGTGGAGCATCTCGGCACATCACTGGTTTTAAAAACAAATTTGAAACTTTCTCAAAACAATCCTCATAAGAAGTTACCATTGGAGATAACTCTACCCATCCTATCAAAGGCATTGGTTCCTGTTCAATTTACCTAAATTCAAGGATTACTCTCCAACTCAAAAATGTTTTATATGTACCAGGAATAAAGAGAAACCTAGTTTTTATTTCTGGTCTTGTTGATCAAGCAATCAAAATCACTTTCCAAGAGGACAAAGTTCTATCTTGGCCAAAGAACTCTAATATCAAGAAAGCCATTTCCATCGGATTTAGAGATGGAAGTCTATATAAACTTTGTAATAACCAAAACCTAGTAGTCATGAAACTTCAAATTCCACCGAAATTTGGCATAGGAGGCTAGGTCACCTTCACTATCATGCATTATTATCCATAAGAAAAATTGTAAAAGCTTTACCTAGTCTCAGAACTGATCACTTAAGTATTTGCGAAGGATGTGCTTTAGGCAAAAATACTAAGCAATCATTTCCTAAATATGTTCACAAAACAAAATCCATTCTTGAACTAATTCACACTGACCTTTGCGGTCCTATGTTTGTACCTTCTCTTAACGGGTGCTTCTTTTATGTAATTTTTATTGATGATTACTCTAGAAGAACTTGGATCTACTTTCTGAAACAAAAAAATCAGCTAAAGTTTTATCAAAATTCAAAGAGTTCAAAGCCCTAGTTGAAAATCAATTAGGATAGAAAACAAAAGTTCTAAGATCAGACAATGGAGGCGAATACATCTCTGATATTTTAAAAAAAATTTGCATTTTTGTTGGGATTAAGAGGGAGTTTTCTATACCATATAATCCTCAACAGAATGGAGTTGTTGAACGTAAAAACAAATCAGTTGTTGAATCAACTAGAGCAATGATGCACAATCAAAACCTTCATACTTCCTTCTGAGCAAAAGCATCTAACATTGCAGTCTACATTCAAAACAGATGTCCACACTCAGTATTAGAAAACACTGCTCCTGAAGAAGTATTTACAGGCATTAAACCAGATCTAAGTCATTTATGAATATTTGGATGTCCTATTCATATTCACATTCCTAAAGAGAAAAGAACAAAACTAGAACCATCCGGAAAGAAGGGGATACTTATTGGATACAGTGAAACAAGAAAAGGATACAAGGTCTTCATTCTAGGTCAAAGAACAATTGAGATTAGCAGAGATGTGAAATTTGACAAAGATATCACCTTTAAATATTTCTAGAAACAGTGATGAATCCATTACTAAATCTATTCCTGAAGTAGATGAAAATCACCAAGCAAAAATTGAGAGGGAGAATGATATTGAACCATCCTCTTCCACTATGTCTAATCATAAAGATTCTAAAAATGTCAACAATAAAAAGAGGCCACTTTGGGCTAGAAAAATGATAGAAGAAAATCAGGTTGAACCTAATGAGGTGATTCGAGAAAGTAAAAGAACAAGAAATCAATCATGTTATGTTGCACTATTAACTTAACTTATAAAAATTGAACCTTCAAATGTTAAAAAAGCACTTTCAAAACAGTCTTGGAAAGAAACAATGATTGAAGAATATAACTCCATACTAAAAAATGATGTATGGGATGTTGTACCAAAACCTAAAAACAAATCAGTTGTTTCTTCAAAATGGTTGTTTAAAATTAAGCATGCATCTGATGGCAGCATTGAAAAGTACAAAGCTAGGTTTATAGCATGAGGTTTCTCACAGAAAGAAGGCATTGATTATGAAGAAACTTTTGCACCAGTTGCTAAATATACTTCAGTTAGAACCATTTTGGCTATCACAGCATCCAAGGGATAGAAGGTTCATCAAATGGATGTCAAAACAGCATTCCTAAATGGAAAAATTGAAGACGAAGTTTATATTGAGCAACCAAAAGGATTTAGCACTCATGACAGCAAAACTCACGTTTGTAAATTAAAGAAAGCTCTATATGGTCTCAAACAAACTCCTAGAGCATGGTATGAAAGGATAGACAACTATCTAATGAAGTTAGGATATTCTAAAATTGAAGTTGATCCTAACTTATACTTAGATGGTGATGATATGATTATTCTTGTGTTATATGTTGATGATTTGTTAATAACAGGTGAAGAACATCTCACAAAGAAATGCAAACAAGAACTCACAACAGAGTTTGAAATGAAAGATTTAGGTCTTCTTCACTACTTTCTTGGATTGGAAGTCTGGCAACAGGATAAATATATCTTCTTGAATCAAGGAAAATATATAGTCAACATTTTAACAAAATTTGAAATGATGGAATGTAAACCAGCTTCTACTCCTATGGAAGTAAATCTACACAAGTTGAAGGATGATATGATCAAATCAGAACCTACCGATTCTACTTACTACAGACAGATCATTGGGTCTTTAATGTATTTGATGAATACTCGTCTTGACATATGCTATGCTACTAACACCTTGAGCCAGTTTATGTGTGCACCAAAAAAGCTACATCTACATGTAGCTAAATACATTTTGAGATATCTAAAGGGCACTATTGGCATGGGATTCAAATATGATAAAGTCAACATTGAACTTCATGGATATTCTAATTTCGATTGGGCAGGCAGTTCTACTAAATGCAAGAGTACTTCTAGATGTTGCTTCAATTTAGGATCTGGAATGGATTCTTGGTTCAGCAAAAAACAGTCTACAGTTGCATTAAGTTCTACCGAAGCAGAATACATTGCATCTTCCTTGGGTGCTAGAGAAGCAGTATGGCTACCGAAGTTGTTAGCCGATTTGTTCAAAAGACCTTTGAAGCCCACTGTGATTCATTGTGATAATCAAAGTTGCATCAAGCTTTCAACTAATCTGATTTTCCACAATCGTTCCAAACATATTGAAATTGCTTACCACTATATTAGAGATATGGTGAATCGAGGAATCATTCAACTAGAGTACATCAGTACTAATGAGCAAACAACAAATATCTTTACTAAGCCTCTTGCTAAAGGCTAGTTGAAATACTTCAGAGAAAAACTTGGTGTGATTAATTTGTAATATTGACTATTAAACTTAAGTTTTCAATTCATATGAGTTTATGCTTCTATTGTTGTTTAGTCGCATCAAATATGTAATGAAAGGTGACGATCTTTCATGGACATATATATTCAAAAGGTAATCATTTGTAAGGTGACGATCTTGCAAATGATAGGCCTATTATCATGGATGTCTCTAGATATTGTTCCGGACAATTACAGATCATAGAAAACAAACCAATTATGTTACCATGGACATCTCTAGATATTGTTTCGCACAATTACAAATCATAGATAACAAACCAATTATGTTACCATGGACATCTCTAGATATTGTTTCAGACAATTAGAGATCATAGATAACATATCCATTATGATTACTCTAGATATTGTTTCGGACAAATAGAGATTACAATATATGCTATGATAGTGTTTATAGCATCGTGATTTTAATTAGTGTTAGAATCATATAAAGAGTTCAGATATTCTATTATGAAATCTAAAGGTATATTGCTTCTCACTTGCTAAGAGGGAGTGTCAATGTTTAACATCAGTAGAAGTAATGATGTTATAAACATTTTGTTTATTAAAATATATGCAAATATGTAACAGGCTCTTCCAATAATATTTACTAATGTTACAAAAAACAGTCTTCAGTTGCATTAAGTTCTACCGAAGCAGAATAAATTGCATCTGCCTTGGGTGCTAGAGAAGCAGTATGGCTACGGAAGTTGTTAGCAGATTTGTTCAAAAGACCTTTGAAGCCCACTGCGATTCATTGTGATAATCAAAGTTGCATCAAGCTTTCAACTAATCTGGTTTTCCACAATCGTTCCAAACATATTGAAATTGCTTACCACTATATTAGAGATATGGTGAATTGAGGAATCATTCAACTGGGGTACATCAATACTAATGAGCAAACAGCAGATATCTTTGCTAAGCCTCTTGCTAAAGTGCAATAGATATACTTCAAAGAAAAACTTGGTATGATTAATTTGTAATATTGAATATTGAATTTAAGTTTTCAATTCATGTGAGTTTATGCCTCTATTGTTGTTTAGTCGCATTAGATATGTAATGAAAGGTGACAATCTTTCACGGACATATATATTCAGAAGGTAATCATTTGTAAGGTGACGATCTTGCAAATGATAGGCCTGTTATCATGGACGTCTCTAGATATTGTTTTGAACAATTAGAGATCATAGATAATGAACCCATTATGTTACCATGGACATCTCTAGATATTGTTTTGGACAATTAGAGATCATGGGTAACAAACCCATTATGTTATCATGGACATTTCTAGTTATTGTTTCGGACAATTTGAGATCATAGATAACATATCCATTATGATTACTCTAGATATTGTTTCGGACAATTAGAGATCATAATATATGTTATGATAGTGTTCATAGCATGGTGATTTTAATTATTTGACTAGTCACTGTTTCGAAGTCTTAAGATCAGATAAAGAGTTCAGATATTCTATTTTGAAATCTAAAGGTGTATTGCTTCTCCCTTGCTAAGAGGGAGTGTTGATGTTTAGCATCAGTAGAAGTAATGATGTTTCAAACATTTTGTTTATTAAGACATGCAAATCTGTAACAAGTTCTTCCAATAATATTTACCAATGTTACTTACATATGTGTGTGTGTGTGTGTGTGTGTGAGTGTGTGTGTATGAATGGTTGTCTTAACATATATTATCGGCAGGCAGTATTACCTTCAGATTATCGACAGATGTCTTAATATGTTTAGATTATTTGCCATCAAGTGTCATGTAGTTTAAACTAACTATTAGTTAGTTGTGCCTCTGTAGAGGCATGACCCTACGTGGTCAAAGGCAATGTAGAGTCATGACTCTATGGGGCAATACCCTTTGCATATCTATATAAACCAAATGCAGATTGATGGGAATGTCATCTATCTATGGCATCACAGACCCAACAATCTGCATATTAAACATTGCAGAATACTTTCCAGAATTCTTCTCTATGATCTTATTTGGAAGACCATTATTATATTCATTCTACTGTCTATATTATCAGCAATATATAGAGAAGCAAAATCTAAGCAATTCGAGATCACCATTATTTGAAGACGAACTCTACACTACAATTATTCAAGTAAGAGTATCTGTTGTTATCCATATTTATGTAATAGTTTTATCTATTAGAGATCACTAAAACTAACAAAGCACAGTGTCTATTGAGTATCCTCCAATCTTCAATGGGATTCAAGATGAGATCCCCACTCCAAGCCGGTGCAAACTAGACTAATAAGTCTAGACTTCCATAAGCTGTCTTGCTAACTCCATTAGTATAATTCTATCAACGAGATACCTTGATAATGTGTATGGCTCTCCTTTGAAGCACCCAACTCGCAAATATGTAAAGCTGGGAAATTGTAAAAACATGCAACCATACTCATTAACCTTGCTCCATGCCTCATCAGATACTCACTTATTAGGAAGCTCTTTATCAAACAAGCACATAAGATGCCCAAAGAAGGCACCCTGAACTCTTTTGAAGTGTATCCGACTTTGTTTCAAAGACAATTGTTCATAATATTTCCACACATGAACTATAGACCTGTCATGCCTGGTTGATAAACCCAAAAAGGTGCCCAGAGAAGCAACAATGTAGACCATGTCGGAGTTCATATTGAACACACCAATTGAGAGAATCTTCACCAATTGTTCACATATTGAGTAACTCACTAATTGAGCCCAAAACACGTTTTTTTTTTACCGTATTATGAGTGAGATGTACTTATACATCCAAGGTTCGAAGGTGTTTGAATCCTCAAGACCTACCAAGTGGCTAAGAAGTACGATGAGGTCACTAATTTCTTCTTTGAAATCACATCTGCGAACTCCCTTAACTAGCCATTTGACAAGATTTAGTCTCTTAGTAATCAGCCAGTTATCATTTACAAACTTGGTACAAGATGGAGTATATTCATTCCACTACTTCATTGCCTTCTTCCTTGTGATATTCGTAACAATTGGGGTATGAGCGACATGAAATATACGATCAATAATCTTGGGATCAAGACTAATGATAGTATTGCCATCTTGATCTTTGATGGTCCATGAAGCCGCATCAAAATGTCTTGCACATGCAAGGATGGATTCCGGTTCATGAGCTGCCAAGGGGAAGGCGGACAAATGATGAGTATGATTCCCCTTGATACACACCATATCTTCAGTAGTTGCAACCTCAAATCTTGCAAGGAAGTCTTCATTGTTCATATGAGAAATATTAGTATCTTGTACTTCATCACAGTATGAGGTTATTTGTGATGAAGGGATGGAGTTTTGATATTGATCATACTGGTACTTCATATTCCTTTTGTCTTTTCCCTTTCCTAGAGTAGATTCTCTTGACATTGCAAAATAGTACGCTGGCACAACTGTTACATGAAAATTCCATAAAATGACATCTTCATGCAAAGGATCCATAGCAAGATTTTGATAGATTTTGAACAAGGTATAGATGGGGAAAATGGATGGAATGAATGAGGATAGATAATGAACAAATGGGTCAAGCTCAAAAAGGCTAAATTACGAGTGAAATAGCCTAAAATGTTTTTTTTAGGGTGAATTACATATGTGACCAGCAAGCTTGGATCTAAGCGAGCAAGGAGAAAAATGAATAACACATTGAGCACGCCATGTTTAAATAAGTGCAAAATGTGAGATTCTATCCGGCAAGCATTTGGGAAAGACTTCAACCATAGGGCAGCCATATGGAGGTACATGAACTGCATAATGGTGGGGTTTTAACTTGTATTTGCATATAAGGGAAAAACAAACTTATCTTTCTTTTTACAAGGGGATTTTACACCTAACTGCATATGCAACTTGGAGAAAAAGACGAAAGATAGAAAGAACAACTTTAAAAAAGAAAATCATGCAAATTTGAAAATGGAAATCTCAATGACTTGTATGATCATTCAAACAAATACATACAAATGTCTTACAGAAAGTAACAAAGGAAATCTTACCTCAACTCCACCAAAAATGAGAAAGACAAAAACCTTGTCCAAATCTTGAGCAAATCTAGAAAAAAAAAACCAAGAGATGTTCGAATTTTAGATTTGCCCAAACCAAGACTTAATCAAATTTTGAAATCCTCATAACATGGTTCGAGTTTAGACAAGTGCACATGGTTAGAGAAATTCAATACCCAAAATGTGGAACAAATTTTGACTTAGCAACTCCAAATGCAAAGACACATAAAAAGGACATCTAGGGCAAGAAAATAGCTTGCAAAATGATGGAAAACAAGCTTGAATCCAAAAACCCTAGAAATTCAATACCCAAAATGTGGAACAAATTTTGACTTAGCAACTCCAAATGCAAAGACACATAAAAAGGACGTCTAGGGCAAGAAGATAGCTTGCAAAGTGATGGAAAACAAGCTTGAATCCAAAAACCCTTACCTTAGAGCTTTCCTTGAAAAGA
Organism: Cupressus sempervirens; assembly: GCA_028749045.1. Classification (NCBI taxonomy): domain Eukaryota; kingdom Viridiplantae; phylum Streptophyta; class Pinopsida; order Cupressales; family Cupressaceae; genus Cupressus; species Cupressus sempervirens. The sequence goes on from CM053793.1 coordinate 520,965,257, forward strand.
TTCAATGCCAAAACACATAGGAATGAGCCATTAATAATGGAGAATATGCCATAGACGGGCTGTTTTATACAAAACGCATATGCAATAACATATGCAAACCTTCCAAAAATTGTCAGCTAGCTATGAATAGGAAAAACACAGACATAAACGTCTTTTGGAGAGGCATTTTCATGTTACAAGATGCATGCATTTCCTCTAAAATTTGCCGCTCCAAGAGATTGAAGCATTTTGAATCCAAAAAGCACATTTTAAAAACCATAACATGCATTTAAAAATATATGCAATCTCTTTATAAATCACCACTTAGAGTCTTGAGAGGAAAACCGCTTTATGAAATGTCAAAAACATGTTATTTTGGCACATGCCAAAGCACCGAAAATTGCCACCCCTGACTTGGTAAAGGAAAATGCATTTTTTAGAGGCAAAGATGTGTATTTAAAAACATGTAAAACCACAAAAAGATCGCCACCATAAGAAATGGAAGAGCAAGTTAGTGGAGAACGCGTTTTAAGAAGGTATATGCATATATTTTTTAAAACATAAGCAATAGGGTAGAAAATTGCCACCCTTGACTCTTTCCTCTATGACAAAAAGCATAACACATTTTTGAGATGCATTGACATATGTTTATATGCAATTGGCTTTAAAATCGCCACTTTTGCCTTAAGCTTTAAAGGAAAACATATTTTTTCTAATTAAAAACATATGTATTTGGGTCCAAAATCACCACTTTGAATGAAAATGAATGGAAAACTCATTCCAACTTAACATTTACATGTAAATGGGTTTCAAAAACCCACTTAAAAAGATGATTAAAAACACATGCATTTAATTATTAAAAATGAACTTCAAACACAACCACATATGCAATTGCATTGAAAAAGCACACTTTTAATAATGCTTAGTAAAGAACTTATTGAAAATGGATTTACATGAAGTAATTTGCATATCGATATATGCAATATGAATTAAGAATCCCACTTATGTACTTTCTAATGTAATTATATTTAATATTTAACTATAGTTTTTAATAAAATAACATAAAAAATAATCTTAAAAAGGGCTATTTTCATAAAACATAAAAAACTATGGTCAAATCAACTCAGAATGAGCTGAAATCTTAAAATGGACCACAAAATCCACTTTAAATATCAAATATAACTTTATATTGTGCAATTGCCAATAAAAAGCCCACTTTAATGAGTTTTTTTAATAAAGATATGCAGTTGTCCTAAAAATCCCCACTTTTTCCCTTATAACTTGAGCTAGGCAACTTTGATTTCAATTGAAGTTAGCTCAAATCAAGCAGAATTCCAAGGGCTATTCATCTAAGGCAAAAATAAAAACAAAAGCTATTTAAAACACAAAGAAAAACAAAGAAAAGACGTGAAAGTTTTAGATAAATGGGTGATTAATATATGCATATATATTCATAATTTCCTTTCAGTTTTAGATAAATTTCTATGTAATTATAATAAAAATAATAAAAAATAATATATTTGGATACGAGTTATATATATGTATGGACTTATATCTTACTCTCTCTCTCTATATATATATAGCAATTATATATTTCTATGAATAGAAATTTGAAATTATATATATTTATATACAAAATATATGTTAATCCCACGTTGTATATATATAAATATAATACAAATATATATTATTTATAATGTGAAGGAAATTAGAGTGTTTATAGTCAAACCCCTTATTCTCTTGCTATAACCTCGGGAGTTTATAGTTGGTGTTGTCTAGGGAAAGGCAAAGTAAATCCAGAGAACATATTGGTGTCAAGCACTCTATGACAAGTAAATCCATGCTCTCCTTAGGATGAGTTTAGGAGGGAAGTAGGGAATCAACACTTAAACATACTAACTCAAAATATACATCACTAATTATATTCTTTCCTTAAATCCAACTAGTTGATTACAAAGTAATGAGTGTTAAACATTGGCTACTGACATCCTTTGAGGAGGAGTCATTACAAGTGGTATCCAGAGGAATGATCTTGCCATCCTATAAGGTTAAGATGAATTGATCAATATTTCTAATCAAAGAAAATATAAATGAGTTTGAGAATATCAAAATATTAGAACAAGTTATAAAAACGAAATTGAACATAGTTGTGCAACAAAAGCCAAGGTTTGGTTATGATTTAATATATAGAATAAATATCGTAATTGCTTGAGGATAAGCAATTTTGGGAGGGTAGTACTGCAATACTCCCTCTGATAATGAATTTAATAATTGATATCCCTATTTGTGATAACCATTTAATAAAATAATTAAGTGATTGTTCAAGATATATATAAATGCAACAAATAACCAATTATTACTCATTAATCAATAAATCACCATGTTTTGATTAAAAACTAATTAAGTAATTAAATAATATTATTAATAATTACATAGATAGCATTAGTAATATTTAATAAACCAAATATAATAAGGGGGAAATCTAATTTAAACTAATTAACAAAGTTACGAAGAAAGCCGTGAACTATGTGAATCAATAACAATAATAATGCTCAACATGTCAATAATCCTTACACATAGTCCTTGGATATTTCTCATGTTCTTCCTTGCAAATAAGAATTTAGACAAGCTAATAAAGAGAATTCTGATAGTGATACATCTACGAGGCTTGTATTTCTCCTTGTACCTAGCAGTATTGTGGATTTCTCCTTGTACCTAGCAGCTAAGGTCCTACATGTTAAATTTTGTGATCAGATTCGTATTTTAAAATTCAATTAAATTCCAAGTATTATACAATATATGCAGATGTTCTTTTTTCTCCTTTAGACAGAATTATAGATGAATATATGTAAATGTATATTCAGTATAATATTGTTCTTCTCATAAACAATATAATTATAATATAAATATTTCTGATCAACTTTATTCAATTTTCTCTGTACGGTAATCTCCAATCATAACAATTGCAGACATTGCCTTCTTGACACAGTGTTAAGCCACAAAGTTCCTTATCACACAAGAGCGGGAACAACCTTCACACCAGGCACTGCCTAATCGTGGGGTTAAAGAATAACTATGGTATTTATGCGTTCTGTTCTATTGTCACTTTGAAAGTTCCTTAAACCACATATATGGTGACTGATAGTCACAAATGGGACGTGACTCATATTGCCAAGTCACGAACCTTTGTGGTAGTGATTGCCACGATGAGTCATGTACCATCGTAACAGTCAAAGTCTTAAGTAATGCAGTTGGTAATCATGACCAAGACAGTCAGTAATGCCTTCAGATATAACTTGATTTAATATTTATTTATTTACAATGACAATCATATCTATATATATCATATAAAATATATATTTATATATTCGGTAATTTTATCTGACTGAAACTACAATGCATTAACACTACATATTTAGCTTACTATTAATGTGGCTAAAAGATAACTATATTGAATAGGGTAGTCATTTTTCTTGAAAGTTTTATTTTGCCTACCACTTATTCGGGCAGTGGTCCATCATTACCGTTACACAATAGATTCTGTATACAATTTGTCATTCATCTAACACAGCAAAATACAAGCAACTACTGATTTTGCAAATATTATTTAACATGCGACAGTAATGATGATGGAAATGTGATAATATATCAACATCACAGGATTATTTCAAACCTAAATCATTATGAAATCTGTTCACTTATGGTTCTGCTGCCAAATCCAATTGCGCCTGAACCATTTCTGGGAAGTGGCAAACACCGGTAAGCCTGCTGATTTTTTATTTTAAATTAAATCAAACAACACTTTTTTTAAGCAGTATAATCCAGAGCAAACCATCCCTTAGCCTGTCTCTAATCCCTTCATTGAGGAAATGAGAAAGAGGAACAATCAATTTTCAAGACCTTTTAGACATTTTAAAATATCCAAGGGACTCCTTATTTGCACGCTTCTGTTACCCTGACCATTGACGTTTGGCTTGGTTTCTCAAGTTAGGGAGGCTTGCAAATGGTAGTCCTTATAAAGTTCTTATATATTTCCCTTCAAGTTGCTATCACTTAGTAGAAAAGTCGTGTCTTGTTACAGCAGATGTCATGCTGAAAACAGCAGAACTGTCAGGCTGTGCTCCAACACCAGGGCTTTCCGAAAAACTGGCCTCACATCATTAGATCTATTATGGAGTATCACGTATTTAATATTTTTCACCATCCGAATCCAGAAACCATGAGCAGAGATGGAAATCACTTATTCACTTCTTCAGACAATCTAATATATTTGAAGCTAGGAGAATATCTTCTCATATATGTCCAATCTAATTGACTTTCTCAGTCATAAATCACTCTTCCACTAGACATTTGATGCCACAAAGACTGCCACCAAGACAGACATTACTACTTTAACATACAGTTTAAGTAGGTAACAGAGCTCTTGATGTCCAATAGCTAATACACAGTGACCCACAGAACTGCATCTACTTGCAAATGTGAAAAACACATAATCATTTGGATTTTTAATCCCTGACAAAAACTGAAGAATGCAACTATTATTATTCCCTTCCATAATTGCATAAGATTTACAAGACTTCTCATCCCATAATACGGTATATGATAACATTGTCACACTAGGAGAAATAACCGCTTCAAAACAGAGTGACCTTCCTTAGGTTGGATCATGGTTCAGCTAAAAGTTTAAATAGATCAAAACAAACCTAGGGTTTTCATTAAAACACACAGGGAAAAGAAATTTGCTAATATTATCTCTGTTAATATATTTTTCTTTAGAACACCACTGTGAAATCAAAACCATTTGGATCAACTTGAACTGAATTGTCTTCCAAGTACTACTTTAGAGGGATAATTGTAACATTCCTAACTTGAGCAAAACCATATTGCTAAACCAAAAAAATACAGAGAGCACAATGAAAACATAATATTTACCTGATGGAGTACCAGTTGCTATAATATCCCCTGGTTGAAGGGTGATACCAGAGGAGATGGTCTCAATCAACTCCGGTATTGAGAAAATCATATCAGACGTCCTGCCATTCTGCTTGCACAGATAATCATTGCAGAGTCAGTGCCACCCACAACATGGTTCTCTATTTTGTATTAGCTATGTATCCTCGATGCATGAATGATTGTTCTTTTTTCCATATTAATATTTACTGAAAGAGTACAACATATTCAAGGCACTTATTAGAAAAAATAAAATAAAATAAAAGACAAAATTGGTTTTACTTTCAACTCCAAGGAGAAGACCATCCCCACAACCATATTCATATCATCTGATGACTCTAGCATGAATATATAAATCAAAATCAAACATCAATATACAGAATGCACGATCTTTTGAAAAATATAGAATCATATGAAATGATAACAGCTAGGTTTCTTGAATCTCAAAAGCAGGTATCATGAGTGCAATATATAAAACCAATGTAGAACAGTGTTCCACGAGGACGTCCCCTTAGAAAAGTGTTACTTTTAGAAATGGGGACATGCACAAGAGTTAGGGAAAGCTAGGGAAAATCCTGCCATCTGTCCCCCCACCAAGTAGAACACATCCCCAAAATGTCTCCCTCCAAGAAACTCCCAGAAGTCTTTCAAAAGTTGATTAATACCAGTCCAATCAGAATTTAGTCTTTTGTGTATCATGTGCTTTTGAACTTCATGCAACCTAAACTACAAAAGCCAAAAAGGAAATCCTTTTGTCTTCAGCCTGCACCTAGTGAAATATGTACAATTTAAAATTTGAACCAGAAATTTCATTGCTTGTAATGTCACTATGAGTTCCGATAGCATGTGTATGACGAGGATCAACAAGAGCATGTGGGGGAAAATTTTGAGACTGAACAAAATTGGGAGGTCAAGAGTGGCCAACGAGGTAACCACTACTTGGGATTGAACATTGAAATTGTCCTTCCAAGTTATTACAATGATTTGCTAACGATCCCTATGACAAGAAATCCGCTTAAAGAAAACTTGCAACAAAACTACAAGCAAAACCAAAGACAGCAGAGTCACTAGGTTGCAGAGATGTCATTTGTATCAACATGAATTGCAAGCAACATTACAAGAGATAAAGTACACATCTGTAATATCCCTGTCATAAAATAGATTATTAATCAAACTATTGTCAATGGGCCGATTGATTTAATATATCTCGGACCCATTTTTGTTTTGTTTCCATAGTTTCTGTTGCCGTTGGCTATCTTTGTACACCCTCAAAAAGTTTTCCCCGACAAGTATTTAAGCACGGCTTGTAGGTATTCATTAAGTATGCAATTTGGATTATTTTCTCTGTACTGTGAAACCCTGTTGGAGTTCTCTGTTGTTCGCCATTTCGGAAGTGAAAGACCTTCCCTATTTGGTTTATCTGGTCTCGGTGGGATTTAACTCTCACCCTATTCTGTCGCCAGTAACACTTCACTCAGATCTGGCAAATCGAAGCATCATCTTTCGGCATATAATTATTGAAGGGATATTCATGTTCAAATCTTCATTCTTGTTTGGTTTTCGCATGATAAAATTTAGGCTTAGTAGTTTAGGGTGCATAACTATCTTCCATCCATACTTCATCCATGACTGGCAACCTTCATTAAACTCTGTACTGCAACTCTACCACTGTACGGCCTCCTAGTTTCCCATACTACCTTCCTAGCTCACCATACTGCATTCATTGTTCACCATACTACATCCATAGCCTACCGTACAGCCTACATAGCCTACCATATGGTCTCCATAGCCTATCGTATGGCCCTCCATATTCCTACTGTACGAATGTCCCACAATCACTGTATGGCCTTCAGTGCTTAGTCACTACACCTCCACCATACGACCATCTTGGCCTACCATACGGCTGCCACATACCCTACCGTAGGGACCTATTGTCTACTCCTGCTCACCATACCATCTTCCTAGGCTTTGTACGGCTTTCCTTCAGCCTTGTCATATGATCGTTCAAGGTGTGTAACTGGTCATCTAGCAAATGGGATGAATGGAACATAACAGTGGTATTAGAGCTTCGATCTTGCTAACCTATGGACAGTGAATGAAAGTTTATAGCCAGAAGAGAAGAAAAACCCATTCTGTTGATAGAATGGCTACAAAACCGAAACCCACAACTGCCAAAGTCGTGGCACTACTGAGAGAACTTGCGAGGAATCAGGCGCAAATCAATGATACTTAGCTTCTCATGGAAGAAACTCTCAAGATGTTAGCAGACAATAAATTATCTAGTGAACAAAATGGTCACAATGGGGACTCGATGTCAGGTAAAACAAACCCTCATCCAGCACACTCTCAACCTTCCATGCTGTCTTTTCCCACACGAACGAAGGCACCACATTGAGGGAAGCAGCCGCCCTTTGAAGAAATACAAGAACAACTGAGAGAAGACTGGAAGAATGTGAATTTTGAGGAAGATATATCCTACAAAGATTACACAGATCTGAGAATGAGATACTCAGGAGGTAGAAACATAGGATATTTTAACAATGATCTCAGAAGGAAGTTGAGTAAAGTAAATTTGTCTCCATTTGACGGATCCAGATCCATATCTGCGCAAGCATGGGTAATGAAGGTCGATACTTCTAGCTTAATCCTATGCCAAAAGAGGAAGCAATTAAATTTGCGACATTACACTTAGAGGGAGTTGCGCATGAATGGTGGCATCACGACACCATCACACTGGGGCACGATCAAATAAATACCTATGCAAAATTCACTGAGAGATTGATAGATCGGATTGACGATAGAGATCCAAACTCAATTTCAAAGATTTGGCACAGCTGAGGCAAATTAGATTGGTTGACCAATACATTGCAAAATTTCAAAGACTTTGTTTTGGTCACGGACATTTCTGAAAGAAGATAGATAGTGCTTTTCATGGACGGATTGATAGAACCACTGAAGGGTTGGATAAAAGGGTTCAATCTTGCCACCCTGTCAGAGGCCATTAAGAAGGCAAGGTGTATGGCATCATCAATGATGTCATCCTCACGAAGTTACTCACATTCCAAACAACTGGTGTTTCCGATGGATAAAGATAACAACCCTCCACCGAGAAAGCCATATGAGGACGAAGCTACCAAAGAGGACACCCGAAGGAAGAAACTATGTTTCAATTGCAAAGGACCATGGGAACTTGCGCACAAATGCCTTGGGAAAGGAAAAATCCGCTACATTGAGGTCATGTCCAATGATGAGGACAAACAAGAAGACATACCCTCCGAAGACAACCAACCCCACGAGAACACCAAAATGGTTACTTTCAACTGTACAGAAATAATTGCAGCATTGGTACGGTGCAAAGGAACTATCGCCCTTGCCGGTATCTCGGTATCTCGAGGTGCACGGTGTTTCATGTACGGGGAACCCTTCAAGGACAATTGGTTCTAGTGATGCACAATAGTGGGGCTATTCTAAACTTCATATAATCATCTCTAACGAAGCAAAGACGTCTACCTACAGAGATACGGGCAGGATTCCAGGTCAAGGTTGCCGGAGGGACTCCTCTGCCCTCCACACACCTTGTTTCTCAGCTAACTATCACAATGGCGAATCACACGGTGACCGAGGATTTCTTCATAGTGGACCTTGATGACATGATGTTATTTTGGGCATACAATGGATGGAGACACTTGATGTACACTAAGACTTTCAAACGGATGGACTTCATTTTTTTTGTCGATGGAAATAAGGTTGTTCTATGTGGAATAGCAAATGAGGGTCCGAAGGAAGTTTTTGGACATCGGATGGAGGCAATTTTCGGCATGATGACATTGCTTAGGCTGCACATTGTTTTGTCTCGACAGCACATATAAAAGGGCAATGGACACCTCCCTGAGATGATCTCTAGAATGTTTTGAGTGAACATGATAAAGTTTCTATACACATTCCTCTTGGCATACCACCTCATCGAGGGTTTGAACAAACTATTGAGTTGGAAGCAGGAGTCAAGCCGGTCATAACCACACCCTATTGTCATCCCAAGAAATTCAAAGATGAGATCAAAAAGACAATTCAGGAAATGCTAGAGAAAGGATGGATTCGTCCCAATTCTAGCCCTTTCGCGTCATCAATGGTATTGGTCAAAAAGGACGGGACGATGCACATGTGTGTGGACTACCATGCGTTGAACAGAAAAAAATAAAGAATAGATATCCCATTCCAAGAATAGATGAGTTGTTGGATGAATTACATGGCGCAGTCTATTTTTCGAAAATAGATCTTTGTTTCGGATACCATTAGATCCGCATGAGGGAGGAAGATGTCCAAATGACTATTTTTTGTTGTCACTATGGGCATTATGAGTTCCTGGTCATGTCGTTTGGATTAACAAATGCACCTGCTACATTCCAATCATGCATCAATCGCATCTTCAACAAACATCTTCAACAAACAATAGCGTAAGTACTTACTGGTATTTTTTGATGATATTCTTATTTATAGCAGGACATGGGAAGAGCACCTAAAGCTTTCTAAATGAAGTCCTAAGGATCAGTCTTTGTTCGCCAAGAAATCGAAGTGTGAATTCGATATGACAAAAATATTGTACCTAGGGCATGTTGTCAATAAATATGGAGTTCAAGTTTATCAAGAGAAGATTCAAGCTATCCTGGATTGGCCTCCTCGAAAATCACTCACGGAATTGCAAGGGTTTTTCGAACTATGCAATTATTACCGGAGGTTCGTCAAAGGATTCTCTCAGCTCAGCACACCCTTAAAAGATCTAACAAGGCTTCTTTCCAGTGGGATGAAAAGGCACAACTCACTTTTGATAAGCTGAAAGAGGCAATGAGCACTTGTCCCGTACTTGTATTACCTGATTTCACTCGATTGTTCATTCTGGAGAGCGACACATCCGAAGAAGGCATTGGCACGGTATTGATGCAAGATAGACACCCTATAGCCTATGAGAGTAGGAAACTTACGCAAACTGAACGCTTATATTCCATCTACGACAAAGAGATGTTGGCCATCATACATGCACTAACCAAGTTCCGACAGTATTTGGTGGGTGCCAAATTTGTCGTTCGTATGGATCACAATAGTTTGAGATATTTTCTAGAACAATAGGACTTGAATGAGAGGCAACAAAAATGGGTAAACAAAGTTTAGGCTTTTGATTTTGACATTGAATATGTGAAAGGAAAGAACAATGTGGTTGCAGGTGCTTTGTCTAGGAAACTCGCCATCTGCTTGTGAGCTAATGGATAGCAACACTTAGGATGATCAGTACAAAGTGGTGGATGACATCATCTACTATAAGAATCAGATATTTTTAGTGTCGGAATCCAAATTGAAGAAGAAAATCTTCAAGGAGGTACACGACTCACCTTTGGCAGGACACTCAGGCTTCCTCAAAACTTACAGACGTCTCACGGAGAGGTTTTCATGGAAAGGACTTAAAGGAGACATATTGCAGTATGTAAGAGAGTGTGCGGTCCACTAGCAAAACAAATCCGAACATACTCTACCTACCAAGTTACTACAACCTCTGTCAATTCTAGAACATAAGTGGGAAAGTATCTCGATGGATTTCATAACTGGACTTCCCAAAGTGAATAGAAAGGATACACTTAGGGGAATATTGTTACAATACCACGTACCACATGTCCATCGGGATGGCACCATTCAAAGCTCTATACGAGTACGAACCCCTTTCCTTCATCGACACAATTCTGGGAGACAACCATGCACCAAGGGAGAGGGACTAGCTTCAGAAGGGGCATGACATCCTAAGATACCTGAAGGAAAACTCACGACGGGCACAAAATTGACAAAAGATGTACGTTGACAGACACCGAATAGAGAGGAGTTTCAAAATAAGAGACTTGGTCTACCTTAGGCTCCATCCATACTGACAATCCTCATTGATAGAAAAGGGGAAAGAAATACTAAAGCCACGATTTTATGGCCCTTGTCGTGTAGTGCACCGCATCGGTGAAGTCGCCTACGAACTGGAAGTTCCGGAGGGGAGCTGTATTCATAACGTTTTTAGGTTTCCTGCCTGAAGAAAGCTGTGGGACAAAATGTCATGGTAGGTAATAGGCCTTCCGTTGCTCAATGAAGAAGGAAAGCTCATATTGGAACCATCAGAGATTATTGAAGTACGCGAGAAGACCCTGCCGAACCGAATAGTGAAGGAATATTTGGTACGCTAGAAACACTTGTTGTTGGATGACACAACCTAGGAAGGTGAGCACATTCTACAGCATCCAACGTTGCGTTTGCTTGAGGACAAGCAAATTTTGGGACGGGAGGACTGTAATATCCCCATCATAAAATAGATTATTAAATAAACTATTGTCAATGGGCCGATTGATTTAATATATCTAGGACCCATTTTTGTTTTATTTTTGTAGTTTCTGTTGCCATCGGCTATCTTTTTACACCCTCGAAAAGTTTTCCCCGACGGGTATTTAAGCACGGCTTGTAAGTAGTCTTTAGGTATACAATTTGGATTATTTTCTCTATACTGCGAATTCTTGTTGGAGTTCTCCGTTGTTCGCCATTTCGGAAGTGAAAGACCTTCCCTATTTGGTTTATCCGATTTTGGTGGGATTTAACGCTCACCCTATTCTGTCCCCTATAACACTTCGCTCAGATTTGGCAAATCGGAGCATCATCTTTCAGCATATAATTATTGAAGGGGTATTCATGTTCAAATCTTCATTATTGTTTGGTTTTCGTATGATGAAATTCGGGCTTAGTAGTTTAGGGTGCATAACTATCTTCCATCCATTCTTCATCTGCGATTAGCAACCTTCATTATAACTCCGTACTACAACTCTACCACCGTACAACCTCCTAGTTTCCTGTCCTTCCTTCCTAGCTCACCGTACTGCAGTCATTGTTCATCGTAATGCATCCATAGCCTACCATACGACCTACATAGCCTACCATATGGCCTACATAAGTATACTGTACAACCCTCCATATTCCTACCATACGAGTGTCCTACAATCACCGTACGGCCTTCAATGCTTAGTCACTACACCTCCACCATACGGCCATCTTGGCCTATCGTACAACTGCCACATACTCTACCGTACGGACATGTTGTCTACTCCTACTCACCGTACCATCTTCCTAGGCTTTGTACGGCTTTCCTTCAGCCTTGTCGTATGGCTGTTCAAGGTGTGTAACTAGTCATCTAGCAACTACAATGAACAGAACATTACAAAATCCCTCACATCTAAGGAAAAGGTGTGTAGGTATGAGACAAATTTTCACCGAAAGGGCTAAAATAAATCGAAGTTGCCAAATTGCTACCTTCAAGGCTTCGTACCTGGGTACGAATCGATTTGGAAACAAAAACTATTCTAAATTGATTGTGGGTTCATACAGGGTACCAATTTTCTAACCAAAAATAATTCAAGCTTTTTTGTTTTGTTTCGATCTAATTCATGTGTTGATGTGGTGATTCCACGTTGACTCCCATTGCCCGTTTGGCTTTGACCTGAAAAAAACCTAATATTTGGGCTTTTTCATAGACGCAAGCTGTTATTTCATTGACACGAGTTTCTTTTTCTTTTCCTTCCGACAACGGCTTTAGTTTTCCTTACACCAACTACTCTAGTTTTCCTTAACACAATAGCTTTGGTTTCGCTTAACAGGACGGCACAAACAACTCTATTTATAGTGGTTTGTAGTGGCTCTGGGAGACGATTTTGGGTGGCTTCATTGAGACTTCATCTTCTTCTTGTTGTTCACTAGCTTCCTTCCTCGCTACCTTCGCACTTGTCATTCACTTCCTTCGACAAAGCACCCAAAGTAGGAGGATTTCTTTTAAAGTAAGTTTTAAAATTACAAAATGATATTATTTATTTTATTAGTTTTAAATTTAAAAAATTAAAAGTTAAAAACCAAGCTAATGTTATAGTTAAAATTAATAATTTAGAACATTAAAAAATTTCATTAATTTTAAATAAATTTTTTTTAATTTTAGCAAATTACATTGCATTTTAATTTACAATTAAAGAAAATTGAACTCTTCCTCGTTTTTATTTTTGAATATATTCTTATTTCTAATAAAGTTTCCTTTAAACAATTAATTTTATATTCATTATTAATATTAATTTATTAAATATTTTTATTTCATACTCTTATAGATATAATTTTAAATTGATAAATGAAACAAGTGGATAATAATAATAAAAATAAATTTAAATAGTAAACCTAGAATTGTTTTTTGTGTCAATTTAAGAGTAAAAAATATAATATTTGACTATCACATTTAATCTACAATTGTCTAGTAATCTCCCAATACCCTGCCGAGACAGAATATTTACAAGGTACCACCCCAAGCCAAAACATTTGGTCCCACAAGAGAGCAACATTCCCTAGAGGCCAAAAGCCGAGACAGCACTTGACGGTCCACCTCCAAGCCCCTAGGAGGCCAATTTGAAGAGTGCTTCCATATATAGCCAACAACAAAGCCCAATTGATAAGGAGTCTTATAGTGAACCACTTTATCCCATCTGTTAACAAGAAAAGACTCACATAGAGTCTGAAGATGAGCGTGCACGTATAAGCTGGGAGGATAACCATCCCAAGCATCGCTCCAAAACAAAGCCTCCCTCGCATATCTAGAAAAGGCCCCTCTTAAAAAAATAAGAACCAGTTTTGAGAGTATGCCACGCCATAGAACCGTGACCATCAAGAGGAAGCGCACAAATAGAACAAAGATCAACACCTCTAAAATACTTACGAGTAATTATACGAGACCAAAGATGATTTTGTCCAGAGCACCATCGCCAATAAGACTAAGCACCTAACGCTTGGCTACTCAAGATAGCAAATCAAAGACCAAGACTGCCCTTCTTCTTAGGCCTACAAACAGTCTCCAAAAGATCAAACTCCATTTAGAGTTATGCTGATTACCATACCAAAGGAATTGCCGAGAAAGATCATCAAACTCCTTGAGAAAGTAAACAACAGCAGCCTAAAGCATGCTTCAATAAATAGGGAGCGCCTGAATAACAGATTAAAGAAGGGTAACAGGAGTAGCAGTAGAGAGCCATCTATGAGTTCAATTATTTACCTTTTCCCGAAGCTTGTTAGTCAAATTCTACCAGAAGAGTCAAGGCTGCCTAGAAACAGTGAAAGGGATGCTGAGATAAGTCAAAGGGAGCAATCCAATCTGAAACCGCATGATATTAGCAATCCTCCGCTGAATAGGTTCAGTAGTGTTAAAAATATATATAAAATATTTATGTTCATTAACTTTTTGGCCTAACGCCAACAAATAAATATCCAAAGTATATCAAAAGGCTTTAGCTTCCTTGACTCAAGCAACTCTAGCAAGAGTAGAATCATCAACAAATCGAAGGTGAGAGAGAGAAGGTGAGCAACTCCATGGCATGAAATCCATTCCACAAGGGGCGTTTTGGCATTTCCATCCCTTTCCATGGTTAAAACATTGAATCTCCTTACAGAAATATTGTTTCTCTATACATTTGAAGGGCACATCTTGGTTAAAAATACCCAGATTTGGGCATTTCCAGCTTGCATTTCCCATTAATGGATGCTTGTTTTCATGTTTGGAGACACTCTATGGTTATTAGAAGTCACGTTTTTTCATTCTAAGAGAAAATTGATTCGTGTAATGACCCTTTGAGACCACCTTTTTTATAAAAACGGGTTTTTCTTGAAGGCTTTTGCAAAAAGAATTTGCATTCAAGCAATCTTTGACCACATTTTGGATTTTTCAAATGCAAAACATTCATTCAATGCTCATTTTGGATTCATCATTTGCAAGGTTGAAATAGTCAAGTTAGTTACTTGAGGATTCGAATTTGGAGGAGAATTTGTCTTCAAACCTATCAATTTTCCTATTTTGGCTCTTTGATCTATAAGTGGACATTTTCAACTTTGCTCATCAATTCATGCTTATCTTTCTATTTCCATGCTCATTATGGCTTCTTGTTGCACATTTGTCCAAATGTGGCTTGAAGGAATTGAGCGAGTTTGAACCATGGATGTTCAAATTCATTTTCCAAATATATGATAATGAAGAACCCATCTTCTGGGGAGAGCTCATCAGTACAGCTTTGAGTGAACAGTTGCTCAATATGCAAACTAGCACCCTTCTTTATGAATTCATACTTGGTTTAGATCGCTACGGCTATGGGAGCTTTTTAAGATTATCCAGCAAGGGAGATCATGCTTTGGTTCCCATTTGGAATCACTATGAACAAATCACATTGACATAGAGTAAGGTAAATTATAGGAACTTTGCCTGCATGGTTGGGAAACATTACTATGAATAGGAGAAAAGTAGTGCTACTTCCAAATAAGTTGTCTGTTAAGAAGACAAAATCCAAACCTTTGAAAGACAAGATTGTTTCGAAAATTGTGGTTGGGTCTAACAAGACCAAATATGTTGAAGTTGCAAAACCCTTAGTGGATAAACCAATTGAGGAACTTAATTGCTCAGATTATAAGATCACAAGGATTGATCTTGGTAAATAAACACGGCCAGGATGTTTGCAACATGCTCAAGATGCACTTGCTAATGTGTCTTGAAGCAATCATGAGCTTTGGTAAAAGAATAATAAACTTAAGGAAGAACTCACTCGCCTTAATGAGGTTATCCCACAGCAATCATCCTAGCTTGTGGCTACCACTTCTCATACAGCTAATGAGAAAAACTGATTAAAGTAGCCAAAACTTGGTTTGGAGAAGTTGACTCAGAAGGATTGCAGGACATCAAAGATGCAGTTAGAGGTTAGAGTTCTTGAACGCATTAGAGAAATTAAAGAAACTATACACGAATTGATTTTTTATATGAATCAAGAAGTTGACACTCTAAAAGGACTTTTGGTAGATTCGGATGAAATAGCTAATACTGATTTGGATGGCATGGTGGCATGTGAAGTCATTTTGTTTTCAAAGATGTTTTACAGATACCAAGGTCTCATGGAACACTAGGAAAACTATTGACTAAATTGCAGACAACCTTGGAAGACTGTCAGACATTTGAAACAAATCTTATATGCAATTTGGAACAAATAGGGTGTATTGTTTTCACCAAGCATGATAATTTGGTCTCAACAGAAGAAAAGACTTCTAAATACACAGAGTCAACGTTGAACTTGATTCTAAGGAATTTGGCTCACAACTAATGAATAGATTTGTAGCATATAATTTAGTGGCAAAGCATCTACAGGATTCATGATGAAGGGTGCTCCCCTTAAAACCATAAACTCATAACAGAAACAAAGAAACAATAGCAAATGCAAAAACAAAATATGGACTTCTTAGTTGCGGCGCAAATGCAGAATTACAAAATTCTCGAGTACAATATGCTAATCCACATAGGCACCTTCATTACAATAATCTGCAAGACAAGTTGCGAACTATCCCCCGAGCTATCCTAAACAATGTTCGGGCCTTTCTTGAATAGGCAATTTTATGCCGCTCGGGAAGGTTCTAGACATTGAAACTTAATACCTAGGGCCGATAGACCCTAACAATACATATAGAGTCGGCCAAATACATCTTTGACAATTATTTTAGATATTTCGAATAGCCCAACTTTGTAAGGCCATAACTCACAAACCGTTGCTCCGATTGGCTATTATAACCACTTTTCGAAAATGCTAGCTCCTTATCTACAAGCTCGAAACCGCGCTAGTGCCCTTTCGTCGAGTTTTCGGACCTCATCCGAGCACTCTAAGCCTCTAACAGTGAGCCTGAAGATTTTTTTGCAAATTTTTCCACCGAAAATCCGCAATAACTTCTCTGATACTTATGCTTGAGCAATGAGATTCTTATGGTAGGCTTACAACTCCAAAATGAACCTTCCTATAGAAAACGAGAACATTTCGAGCTCATATGCCAAACTTACTAAAAATAGCAAGTTCCCATAAATAGTAACCACCCTATCTACTAGTCCTTATTAAAATAGAAAAGACAGAAATACAAATATTTTTGGGGTGATGCAAGATTGCTCTTACACCCAGGATGCTCTTGCATCAATTCGATTGCAACAAACTACAAGATTGTAAGATCAACATACACTGATATAGTCAATACAATCAGGATTGAGACCATATCGAAATCAATGTAGATCTCAAATCATCCTACAATGCGTGACTACATCACCAGATACTAGGCACTTCAGAATAATCCTTAAGATTATTTCGTCTATTTTCGTCTTCTTTTTTCTTTTCATGCATTTAGTTAGAGAGGATGTATTGCATGAAATTGTGTAATTGCATGTAATATGATTTGCATGTCCTTATGACATGTAATCCTATAATTTCTCTCTTTAGAACGGGTCAATGTTGGTTGAGATGCTCCCATTTTTTCCTCCTTTTTATCAACTCCTTTGCCTATATAAAGGAGTGCCCCAACATTGTAAAAAATCATCTTTTATTTGTATGCAAAAGAGCTCTGGAGGAATTGTGCAAACATAACTTTGATTGTGTAATACTATTTTGAAAGAAAATTGAATACAAAGAAACAATTGAAGCTGAACTTTGATTGAGTGTGATTTTGATGGAAGCTTTGACTGTAATTTGTATTTGTTATCTTTGATTCATGTGTTTTTGCTTTCTTGATAATTGAATCTAAAGAGTTAGGAAGCAATCAAAGCCGAAGCTTTGACTAGGAACAATAGTGGAGATATATAGACTAAGAGCTTTGATTGTAGCTTGTATCTTTTTCTTAATTCACAAAAATAGTTAGAATTCTTTACTTCTGAAACTCTTTGTGCCCCAATAGTAAAGGTCATTTATATAACATAGATTAATACTAGATGTAGAGCCAAACTGGTATGCTTTCAGCTAGCCTTTGAGTTAATATTAGTTTATCAATATCACTGTTTACAACTTTAGATAGAAGTGTAGTTCAATGTTTCATCTTACCCATTACTCACTCTACAAGTAAGTGGATTATTTTATCAAAGCTAAGAGGAAAGAATGTTGGTAATACCCTTTCAAATCTCTCAACTTCTTCCTTACCTTGAGTTGATCCAAGAAATGGTGAGAAGGGAGAACCTTCCCTTTAAGGTAGGAGAGACTCTATCTCACACCATGTAGCTGGTCTACCTATTTTGCGACTAGATTTTACCCAAAGCTGTCGGTTGCCAAATATCCACCCAACAAACATGCCTTATCCAACACAAGGTTGGGCCATTCTCAGTAGAGAATGAGTGGGGATTACACTAGCTCCATGGTTGGTAAGTTAAGCATCTTTTAGTGCTTCTCTCCTCCAATGCCTACTTGCATAGAACAGACCAATTCCTACTTCTCTTGACATGGTGTGATCTAAACCTTGATAGTATTCTGTTATTTCCATTCAGTTCAGCATTATATCTCGTGCAGTTACTTTCCTATTCATATGAGATGGTAGTTAGAATTGTGAAGTTAGATTTTATTTTACTTGGCATGCATAATATGATTAGTAAACCTATTCAAGGCAAGAGCCTACAACATATCAGTAAATTGTGAGCCTCTTATCCAAGAGGTCTTGGGTTCGAATCTACTCGAGACTAACACATAATAATAATTAATCTTAACAGTAATAATAAATAATCTAGGCTTCGGCTGATTACCTATCAAAAAAAAAAAATTAATTAGTTAACCTATTCTGATCATTCTTTCTAATTTATCAAAAAAAAGTTACTTTTTTCAATTGGTAGTTAAGATCTTATCATGAGAGTGCACTTAATCAGTTATTTTCTGCTATTCCTTCATGCAAATGAGAAGCTAGCCCACTTTGGTTCAATAAAAGTTAGAATATTTCAAGGTTTTTAGTTTTTTTGATAATTTGCTTGTTACAAACAGTTCCATTTCTGAAACCAGAAAGATGCTTAAAGTAAATTAGGAAAATGGTAGACAGGGAGACATTGATGTAGAACAATTAGCCAATCTTTATTTATGTGGATTTCCTCTAATCTATTTGTTGAGGCCAAAAGTGAGCCAAATTTAAATGACCTGAAGGATGTCAGCTATTTCAAGGTGATGCTAAGATGATATAAACTGACAAATATTTCATGGTTGATGTTTTGAATATTTTCCAACAATATTCCTTACCTTAAATAAATACTAACTTACAAGAAAAATGAATGATAAGTTCAACTATATTTCAGCAGACCACTTATTATAAAGCTTAACTCCACTAACAATGTTATTAACACACCAATGTAGACCGTGGTTAAATCATTCTAAAATTAACTGTAGAATTATGCAAGCAGCCTATAAATACCCACAAACTTAAATATTAATTAGCCATACTTTGAAATATTCAAAGGACTTCCATGCCAAAAAATATGATGGAAAAAAGTCAAAACCAATGTGAAGTTTATAAGAAGGAAACACAGCACCTGTCTCAGCTCGCCATTAACCCAACACTGAATTTGAAGACCCTCACCATTTATTTCAGTTGCTGGAACAATCCATGGGCCCATTGGACAGAACGTGTCACAGCTCTTCCCCATAAACCACTGAAACAGGCCAACATAAAAGATAGAAGGGACTGTAATCCCAATTTAATAAGGTTGTGACCAACGTGAATGTAAAAAAGTAAGCATGAACTTGTGCATATATATCCAAGAAGCCATTAAAATAAGCAGCATTAATTTACCTGTTGGTGTTTCTTTTGCAGGTCTCTTGCGGTTACATCATTCAGTATGGTATACCTATTATCAATATCATTCCATCAATGGTGTACTCTAATAGATATGTAATTACAAAAGAAAAAGACTCCAATGATAAAAAAAATAAAATTACACCTATGGAGAAATCCATTCATATTTGTTCTCACCTACTTTTTTCTTTGAATTCGATACAATTCTTCCTACCTTACATTCAGATTCAATTTATCCCTTGTCCATGTGTTCTAAAACCTCTCAATAAGCATCAATGTTGTAGTACACAAAGACCTTCTATCAGTCACAGAAGATGTTAATATGTATCAGATAACATAAGCCAATTCTTGATACAGAAAAACCCAAAGTTTGCAGCCATTTAAATGTGCTACAGAAGCAGTTAAGCACAGTGTCTATAGGATAATAACAGTTGCAGGAGATGAACGATTTAACAAATTTGTTGTTGGTTCTTGGCCCATTGGAAAGTACCAATACATAAGCTCAAAGAATACTTGATAATAAATTGTCCTCAAACTTTAGATGATGCCATCAATCTTATAATATTGGAGGACTATATTGGCTGTCTGACAAGTACATTAAAAACTTTTCAGAGTCATCATTGTATTACAGAGTTCAATATAACCAAGACATTGAGAGAAACATCACTCGGTGTAGAAATTGCAACTCCAAATTATATCAAAGTGTCGCAGCACAAGCTAATTAGATCACAAGGAGGATCTAGGGATTACAATTTTTTTCAGGGATCCTGGTATTGGCAAAAATGATACAGTTAAACAGACTAGAATCAGCATGAACAATCTTGAGAAGAGCGGACAGTCATGCCCCTCCAAACTGCTACCAATTGCAGCATTACATAGCTACCCATTTCCAACAACTAGGGAGTTAAAAAGAGACAAAAAATAATATACTAGAAAGTAGCAATAGCAAAATAACAAATTAGAACTAAATTATGTTTTCAACAACAAAGATGGACTAAGATAAGAGAGGATAAATTTATTAATGTCCAACAAGAGACCACAAAGAGGGTAAAAAGGATTGTCTGAACACAACAAGAAAGGCAAGCCAATAACAAGAACACCAAACTGTGCTTGAGGAAAAGCCAACAAACAACTACCAACAAGAACCAAGGACCAGGGGTAGCCATCAACCACAACTAGACCTGCCCCACTGCGGATAAGAAATTTACAACCAAGGGATACTGCCCAAGGCAAGAGAAAGTCGAGTCTGCCGCTTAGAACTGCTGGAAGTGGAGAGTTCTTAGTGAGAGTAAATTTGACAAGGTCTCATAGACCTACTGTGCTCAGGGGTAGGGAGGCCAAGCGATTGCTTAGTACCCTGAGCTGGAAAGACCACCCAGAAGGAGGTGATGAGCTGATTTATGGTCAGTCTTGATGGAGACTGAATCTGTCCTGAAGCCTTGTGGTCTCCTAAAGGTTAAGAATGGCATCGCTGATAGGTATACTTGAAGGAGGAGAGAAACTAACACCCCCTGAAAAGGCAGTAAAACCTCCCTTTAATCAAATAGTAAAAGGAGCAGCAGATGATGAAATGCATCTTTGTCTTAGGCTCCCCCATGTCACAAACCTGACAGATCCTATCCTCCCTATCAATCCGGTGATCCATCTAGATACGAAATAAGTGACAACACGCCCTACAAGACCTCAAGGAGATGCACAATGCGTGTGTCCAATGTCAAGAGAGGTATGAAGGCCGCACAACCATCCCATCATATAGATCAAGAAATTGCTCAAGGTAGAAAACCATCTTTGATCACAACACCCACGGAGGGTCGACCCAAGTAATACAGATATACTGCCTGTAAATGTGCATCTTGACATGCCAACGCAACTCTTGCTAGGAAGAGAGGTGAGTGAGTGCATCCAGGGAGTACTAAAAAGGAGGAAGGTGGTCCATCTCTATCCCTACGGACCAAAGTAAAGGAAAAACCTAAGAAAACCGACAGTGGTCCCGACCAGTGGAATCAACACTTGCAACCACCTCCAAGGAGCAATAGGTCAAGTAAGAGTGCTTATGCCATGCGCAATCTACAAAGAACCGAAGTCGATGAAGGAACAAAACAAGGTCGAAGATAGCACTGAGTATGAGAGAGTGTGTTAGATAACTCAGAAGGGGGAGATGTTAATCTATTCTAACTAGTTCTCCTACAGACCTTGTAAACACTTTTCCCAAACTTAAACATGTTAATCTTTCAAATCACTAGCTTGGTAACCAGATCTAAAATCATAACATAAACTAATATAAGCTTTGCATTAATCTGTCAATTTCATTTACCGAGTATCATAGTAAACTTCCAACTTATATTGAGATGCAACGAAAAACCATAAACATGCAAAACAATAAGCATCCACACAATTTTGACACAAGCATTTAATGTGGAAACTCTGTTAAGGGAAAAACCACCTAGAAAACGACAAACCAAAAATTTTACTATTCTATTAGATGCCAACCTTGTTAAAGATTATAAACACATTTGACTTTGTTAGAGGATTTTTACCAAAGATCATCTAGAACTTATCACTCCTCGAAACATCTAAAGAGTGGCCTTCTCTAAAGGACTTATAAAACATTCAACAGAATATCACCATACGATGGATTGACAAATAAGACTAATAGGTCCACTAAAGAGATTTTCACCTACAAAAGTTAAAAGAGTAACAGTTAAAAAATTCGTTAGGTTTCAGCATGATCTTGCTTGTTCAGAACTCTGTGTCGCTCAAACTCTTTTCTCTTTCTACCATTTGATCCCTTTTGGCTGATTCACTCAACAACTCATCCTCTTAGCACTTCTCTTGCTTGATCTTTACAATGCAACTCTTCTTGGTTATCCCTTTGGCTATCAATCTCCTTCAACTTTGATCAACAACACTAAATATTGTGTTCATCTCTTCCAAGTTTTTCCACTAAATCAGAATCGTTAGATCTTCATCAAGTTTGGATTCATTGAATCAAGATGCTCAGGAAATATATTTCCACCTTGAACTTTGTGCTCCAATTCAAATTGTCAAAGCTCCTTCATCAGATCTTCTTTGAATTTCTCTAGTCATTGATCTCATAACTAACTTCATCTTTATCCTCGAAACTTCTCGAACAATCTTTGTTTTCACCAAGTGTCAGGCTTAGATTAAATCTTCTCTAAATTGTTTCTTCCTTTCCATGCTTGGTTAACATGACATCTCGCTCAGTTAATACTAGACTAGATTAACATTATAATTACTTGGTTAACACTACACATACTTTGCTTCTTAATTGGGTGCTCGGTGACAACTGTTGTAGCTTAGTTAATAATAGAATTCTTCTTTCACCAACCAAACTATCTTGCTTATACATGATCTCCACACTTAATCAAATCATGCAAAACAATCAAACCAACATTAAATTGTCAAAGTCTAACTCATTCAAGTGCACATCGAATGACATACACTTATCAACACTTTCATCATCATTATACTTTCTTCAAATCATATTCATCAATCAAATGATATGGCCCT
Source organism: Cupressus sempervirens (assembly GCA_028749045.1). Classification (NCBI taxonomy): domain Eukaryota; kingdom Viridiplantae; phylum Streptophyta; class Pinopsida; order Cupressales; family Cupressaceae; genus Cupressus; species Cupressus sempervirens. The sequence continues at coordinate 520,988,363 of CM053793.1, forward strand.
CTACTAAATTAGCATGATGTCTAACCAATTAAGGTTTGACATCAATAACAACATAACAAATGATATGACTCTTTCACATAAATCAACAACATTATCAGTTCAGACTAACAATCTCCCCCTTTGGCATTGATGGAAACACAAAAGACATTAAATTATGAAACATTCCATCGAATACCAACACATTTTCAGCTCTCTAATTTCGTTCAGCTTCTTTGCAACTTCATGATCTCTTCATCAGCTTCTCTATTCAACATCAGCTCTTTTGCTCACTCTGCAACATCACATCATATGCTCCCCCTTTTGACAATTGCTCCCCCTTTGGATATACTTTGTTGTTTAGCAGCATCAATGTCATATCAACTTGTGGAACTCCCCCTCTGACTTATACATCTACTCCTTGATTTCCCTTAGATAGCAATACATCTTAGCCTTCTTCTCCATTGACAACAATCTTGGCTTGTTTCATCTTACATATTCTCTCCTCTGAGTAACAACCATTCTCCCCCTTTATACATTCTCTCCCCCTTTGACAACAATGCCAAAGGTAACTAGAAGGTTCAAAGAGAAACTTATAAAACCTTGTAATTATACCTTGTATCTTGCATGTATTGATTACATCTAATTCATTACAATCACATTCACAACTTAAGGAAACAGTCCCTAAAGAGTGAACTCTTGCATCAACTCCATACAGATATTCTAATCTTCCATGAATTGATGCAACATGCATCCTTGCCTAGTGAATCTTGGAAAGGGGAAGGACCCCTAACTAACCTCTCAGATACTCAAAAGCATCCTTAGACAATGGCTTTGTGAATATATCTACAATTCGCTCCTTAGACTTCACATACTCCGTCACTTTTTCTCTTGCACTTGCTCCCCAGAGTAGTGATACTTGATAGATATGTGTTTGGTTTTTGCATGCATCAAAGGACTCTTATAAATATTAATAACACTTGTGTCGTCACAATAGATAGTAATAGGTTCAGCGACTTCCTCTTGCATACCTTCCAATAGTTGCTTATTCCAAATAATATTTGAACAATTAATAGCATCAACAACATACTCAGCTTCAGCAGTAGACTGTGATATACAACTTTGCTTCTTGCTTAACCATGTAATCAACCTTTCTCTTAGAAAAAAAACTCAACCAATAGTATTTTTTCTATCATCAACAGTCCCTGCCCAATCAGCATCAGTATAAACTCCAAGCTCAAAATCACCTTTCTTATGCCATAGTTCATAGTCTTTTGTTCATTTCAAATATATGAATATCCTCGTAACTGCAGTCATGCGTGTCTCCATAGGATTAAATGAAAATCTTGCAACTATACCAACCAACTGCATGTGCAATATCAGGTCTGTTGTATACTACATATTGCAACTTTCCATCATTGATCTGTATTGTGTCTCATTCACTTCAGCAATGTTGTCTTCGTTAGATAACTTGCATCTAGTGACCATACGGATGCCAAGTGGCCTTGACTCATCCATATCAAATGTCTTCAATATCTCTTTGATGTACTTAGACTGAGTTACATATATACCACCTTGTGGTTGATGAACTTGTAAACCTATGAAAAGCTTAATCTCACCAAACATAGACATCTCAATTCTTTTTGCTCATCTAATCAGCAAATGATTTGCAAAACAAATCATTACCACCAAATATTTCAGCAATTAGGATCGTATCTTCAGCTTCTTTTTTCAAGTACAGGTTATAGTTATCACTTGTTTTGGCAAATCCAAGTCTGATCACATATGAATGCAATCTTTCATACCATGCTCTCGGTGCTTGCTTCAATCCATTCAGCGTTTTGTTCAATTTACAATCCAGGTGCTTCTTATTTGGCTCCACAAATCCTTCAGGTTGTTCAATGTATACTTCTTCGAAAATTCCATTCAGAAATACAAACTTAACATCCATTTGATAGACCTTGAATCTCTTGTCAGTTGCATAAGCTAACAGTATTCTAACTACTTCCAATCTAGCTACAGATGCGAAGGTCTCTCCATAGTCAATTTCTTCTTCTTGGGTATAACCTTTACAAACAAGTACAGCTTTGTTCCTCACAACTTCTCCTTTCTCATTTGGTTTGTTCCTAAATATCCACTCGGTACCAATCACATTTTTGTCTTTGGATCTCAGTACCAATGTCCATGTGTTGTTCTTTTCAATCTGATCTATTTCCTGATTCATAGTATTGATCCAGTCATCATTTTCAAGTGCATCTTTCAATGTTCTAGGCTCAAATTCAACAATCAAACATGTATTTTCCTTTAACTTACTTCTTGTCATGAGTCCAACACTCTTGTTTCCAATGATTTGATCTTGTGAATGATTCTGTCTTACATACTTTGTTGAGGCAGGGCCCGTTCCGTGATCTCCAACATTATCATTGCTCAGTTGGGGCTCAGCATTCTACTCAGGTTGTTCTGTCTGTGGCTCGGGTAATGCAGGTTGTTGCTTGGTAGCTTTTTGGTTTTGCTTGGTGTGATGAAGCCCTTAATTTTTGGTAAAAATCATAACCTCCATTTTTTATATTGTAGACTTGAAAAAACATAATCATTGATGTCAAGGGTACAATGAATGACATCCTAATGCGTTTAATGATAAGATATTTATATACAGAAATATTATATAAATGTTTGACAAAGGTGAAATCAGAAAAGATAAAGTACTAAACATATTATCATTGAACAAGCTATGACATGGAAGTCCTGAATCCATATTACAAGCGAACTGGTTCATATTTGTGTACAATTCAGCACTATACAAGTACCTGATATTAAACATGTCATGTGAATCTTCCAAATCATTATCCAGGATGCAAAAGAATATTTCAGAACAGGAGGACGTACATTCATGAATAAATTTGTTTGAACAGTTCAGGTCTTATGGAGGTCTCTATTTCTTGGATGCAGATGGATTCAAACTTCTATGAGGTTGAATGACAAAGCAATTCCCTATGAATGAAAATATCCCAAAATTTAAATACTCTCCAGTCTGCATGAGTTAGATTGACTGGGAAATATTTATATCAAAGCTTTCAAGTTGTAGACTGGGCAGGAGACGAAACATCAAGAAATATAACAAGTGGATTTCAAAACTTGACAAAGACTATTATTCATTTTGCATTTTGCCTGAAGCAATCGTTTGTTGAATAAAGCTACTGGAGATTGTTCTTGAAAGGGAGTCTGCATATAAATCCAGATTATATCAATTGAATCTGAAAAAATTCAACAACCAAATCAAATTAATATAAGCAGTGAACATTATCATTAGACAATAATTTGGTTTCTCAGGATAAATGTACAGAAACACCAAATTAAATGAGTTAAGCATACCAATAATAAGCGAAGGCAACCACGATGTAAATAAAATTCAGCATTTATTCCAGTGAATAGAATATTGAAGGGAGTCTTTCTTAGAGTTTTTCAAGGCAAATATATATATATATAGCAGTTATAAAATAATATGATTGATTCTCATTGATAGTGTATAGAAATATCCAGTCATCTTATCTCAAGGAAAATTTAACAATTACCAAAGAAATGGATGAATTTTGGTAAGAGTGAGATTAGCACATTTTACTCCTCAAAATGTCTATGTTTCAGGAGATGCCTGCCTGGTTACTATTGCCACAGATGCAGTGATGGATGTAATTAAAGACATTTGGAGAATACACAGCGTTTGAATATCCGACATGACTCTGGGAAATATTTGTTTCTACCTTAGTCATGGCACATATTACTTGACACACAGATGACCAATGGTTGTTGCATGTGCCTATGCTCAAAAATTTGCAGCCTGTATTAGGGACTCCGCATATCCAGTTATTCAGAGCATCAATATCAACTTTTAATGGTATACAGAAAGCAACGGCAATGAGTTTTTGCCTTTTGCATCACGTTGATGGGAGCAGAACATGGAACCATTGTTTTGAAAATGAAAAAAGTATCAAGATTTCAGAATGAATTATATGATGCATCGGGAGAAGTTAAACTATTTTACAGACATTAAAATAATTAAAAGTAAGAACGGGTACAATTTAGAATGTTGTAGCCGACAGAGATGATGTTTAAAGTATCAATTAAAATTAGGATAATTAAGGAACATGCAATATAAGAATGAAAGGTAATCACTTTTTATCTTAAAAGGCCGCATGCTTTTATGAGTAAACTATAAATAAAAGACAAGGCAGATTTGAAAAAAGACACATCTTGGGAAGAGAAATAAAAGATACATAGATACTGTACGGAGGAATAGAGATGTAAAAGTGTAACTTTAATATAAATTCCAATAAATTGTTCTTTTAATGAAAAATATAAAAAAATTGTTTGAAATTATTCAAGGCAGAGAGTACAAATTATAATTTTGATTCGTCCTTTATAATTAATAAATTTTACTAAATTACTCCAGACAAGCTTATGCATTGGATTCTTCATGCATTCTTTGTTCAACAATCAGGATAGTGCGAAATATATGTGTTTCCTTATCTCTATCTAACCGGACTTCCAGCTAGAGAAGTTAAAAACCCTTTTGGACTAACAAAGAATTGCATATAAGATTTGTCGTTTGCAGAGCTCAAGAATAATTGATGATATTTTAAACAAATATTGTCTCATAAAGTTGTATGTAATAATCCTTGTTGTAGTTGACCTTGTTGCCCGGATAAGCAGAAGCACTAGTCTTCTAAAATCATTGAACTAATAGTTATTGAATTTATAATTGAAGTCAGAAATCTATATCTTCCTTGTTGCAAGCATCAAATCAATTATTGAAAACCTTACACAAACATTCAATCAATTCAAACTTTCAATATTCAACTTTATTTTGATCAAGGTTGAGGACCTTGCCAACCGGAGAACTTGTAAAGTTTAAATTCACTCTATAAAAGCTTTGAGAAAGGTGATGTTTCAGATTCAATCAATTCAAACAAGAAACAAATGATGTTTCAGATGCAGGTATAGAAGACTTTTTGAACAGTCTGAGGAAAGATCTTTCCATGATGATACTTCTGTGACATCAAATATTAATGAATGTGAAAATGGGAAGAGGATTCTCTCAATCTAGAAGAGATTTCAGCTTTGTTAAACATGGAAAACATGTTGAGACGAGTAGTCAAATGTTTTTCTCAATCCACCATGATAAACAAGTTGACGGATCACCACATATTCAAAGGGTACTAGATAAAGGAGATGATAATTCTCAGGAATCAAATAGTGAAGATGAAATAGAACTGCATACGGTGTATGAACAGGAGGGAGTTTTAGGAGACAACATCAATGAAGATATTAGTCTTGTTGATGAGACACTTGATGATTCAAATGAAAGCTCTCATGGAGGCATGTAAAAATTCTCCATATTCCTAAATCTGTTGTTTGAAGATCAAACATATGAAGATGTGTTTGGGTTCTCTATGTGCTTGAATCCATTATTTGAAAAAGATTTTCTATGCAATCAATTCCATCAGCATCATGATGAAGATAGCACTTCTAATGACAATTTTGAAGATGACAAAACTTATGATATGCATGTAGAAGGTGAGACATCTTTCATTTCATCGTATGAGCAAAAGTTGTATCAAACCAAATAGGGAAGGTCTTTCACTTCCGAAATCTTCCGATAGACCTTAGACCCCAAATCTTTCAAATTAAGTTCTGGATCTTTACCATCAAAGCAATCTATCAATCTCTCAGTGAATTCAGCATAAGTATTTATTTGATCATGCCCCAGTGTGATGGTGTCGTAATGCCACCATTCATGCGCAACTCCCTCCAAGTGCAATGCCGCAAATTTAATTGCTTCTTCCTCTGGCATGGGATTCAGCTAGAAGTATCGGCCTTCATTACCCACAATTGCGTAGATATGGAACCGGATCCATCAAATGGAGACATATTTACTTAACTTTCTTCTGAGATCATCGTTAAAATATCCTCGGTTTCTGCCTCCCAAATATCTTATTCTCAGAGCCGCATAATCTTTGTAGGATATAGCTTCCTCAAAATTCGCATTCTTCCAGTCTTCTCTCAGTTGTTCTTGCATCTCTTCAAAGGTTGGTTGTTTCCCTCCGTGGGGTGCCTCCGTCTGTGGGGGAAAAAAATGGAAGGTCGAGAGCGTGCTAGAAGAGGGTTTGATTTACTCGACACCAAGTCCGCGTTGTGACCATTTTGTTCTCCGAATATTTTATTGTCTGCCAACTTCTTGAGAGTCTCTCTCCATAAGTCGCTGAGTATTAGTGATCTGTGTTTGATTCTTCGCAAGTTCTCTCAGTAGTGCCACAAGTTTGGCAGTTGTTGGTTCCGATTTGGCAGTCATTCTATCGACAGAATGGGTTCTTTGTCTCTTCCAGCTATAAACTCTCATTCACTATTCACAAGCTGGCAGGATTGAAGCTCTGATACCACTGTGATGTTCTCAAGTGCAGAGGCTTGGTGATGACCGAATTGATGGTCGTACAAAAGCCTAGGGTGGGAGTCGTACAGTGTGTACATCATAGTAGTGGCTATACGGAAGTTGATTAGTAGCTGTACGAAAGTTGTATTATGGTCGTACGGTGGAAAGATGGGCAAGTTGTATGGTTCAAAAGTTCATACAATGATCAAATGGGTCGTACAGTGGTCAAGGATGACCGTATGGTGATCTATGTTGGCATATGGTGGAAGGGGAGGGATGGTCGTACAGTAAGCCATACGGTGGATTAGTAGAAGACGGCAATGATGTATGGAGGTGTGGGTGGAGGGTGAAGGCCTTACGGCCAAGGAGGAAGCAGTTATGGAAATGATAGGAGTTCGCATGGTTATATATTTGAACCCAACTGTGAATACACTCTTGTTCATACACAAACACAAAGATAGATGAAATCCAAACATAATGATAGAGGTTCGAATACATATAATTCCTTCAAGTAATATATATGCCGAAAGATGATGCTCCAATTTGCCAGATCCAAGCTAAGTGTTACAGGCGACGGAATAGGGTGAGGGTTAAATCCCACCAAAACCGAACAAACCAAATTGGATGTGAGGGATGTTGTAATGTTTCATTCGTCGTAATTGCTAGATGACTAGTTACACACCCTGAACGGCCATACGAAAAGGCTGAAGGAAAGTCGTACAAAGCTTAGGATGAGCAAGAGTAGACAACAAGTCCGTACGATAGAGTATGTGGCAGCCGTACGGTGGGCCAAGATGGTCGTACGGTGGAGGTGTAGCGACTAAGCACTAAAGTTTGTACGGTGATTGTAGGACACCTGTACGGTAGGAATATGGAGGGTCATACTGTATACTTATGCAAGTCGTACAATAGGCTATGTAGGTCGTACGGTTGGCTATAGATGCAGTACAATGAGCTAGGAAGGGAGTACGGGAAACCAAGAGGTCATACGGTGGTAGAGTTGCAGTGCAGAGTTATAATGAATTGCCAGTCGCGGATGAAGTATGGATGGAAGATAGTTATGCACCCTAAACTACTAAGCCCAAATTTTATCATACGAAAACCAAACAAGAATGAAGATTTGAACATGAATATCCCTTCAATAATTATATGCCGAAAGATGATGCTCCGATTTGCCAGATCCGAGCAAAGTGTTACAGGGGACAGAATAGGTGAGGGTTAAATCCCACCGAAACCGGACAAACCAAATAAGGAAGGTCTTTCACTTCTGAAATGGCAAACAACAGAGAACTCCAACTGGAATTCGCAGTGCAAAGAAAATAATCCAAATTGAATACCTAAAGACTACCTACAAGCCGAGCTTGAACACCCGTTAGGAAACTTTCTGAGGGTGTACAAAGATAGCCGACGGCGACACAAACTACGGAAACAAAAATAAAAATGGGTCCGAGATATATTAAATCAATCAGCCCATTAACAAAAGTTTGATAAATGATTTATTTTATAACGGGAACATTACATAGAATTTCTCCCTCATAGAGAAGATATCATTCACAAGAGATTGCAGCTCACAATTCTCCCTCTAAGTACTGATCTTGGGAATTCAGGTCTGTTAGAAATTTGTTCAGTGCTCCCCTCGAGATTTGTGGCAAGGGCTTAATCACCTCCTATGCACTATAAATTGAGTGGTTGTATCAGGTATTGATAGATCGGTCTTTTGGTGCAACAACAATCACAGTCTAACAAGTGGTATCAAAGCTTGGTAACAAGTTTGAATCCTCAGTCCCTCAACTAATGCTGAGGGGGAGATTGTTAGAAATTTGGTCAGAGCTCCCCTCGGGATTCGTGACAAGGGCTTAACCACCTCCTGTGTACTATAAATTGAGTGGTTGTATCGAGCATTTATAGATCGGTCTATTTGGTGCAATGACAACCCCACTCTAACAAGCTCCTATAGTTACTCCCTTAGAGGCTTTCTTCATCCAAGGATGCCTATCAGACTCCCTCTGAATCTAATATTGATCTTCCGATTTTCTAGCAATAAGTCATTGCTTCCTCATGATGTACACAAGAGTAGGCCCATCAAAATCATGCAATCACACATATGTATTTCTAGACTCCCTCTGAGCATCAATCTTCTAAGCTCATGTGTTGCCTTTGAAGAAGTGTCATACTCCCTCTTAATGCAAAAGGATACTAATAATCTCAATCATCAAAGAAGCTGTTTTCTTCAAGAGCCTGACTTTATCCAACCTGATAGCAACTTCTTTGAAGCTATTGTCATAAGCTGCCTAATGTATCATTCTTCTTTTCCTACAAGATCAACTTCAAATACAAAGGAAAAGATCAAGGAAAATTAGTCATATAGTACATATAAAAATGCAAATGACAGAGAGACTATCATGAGTAGATAAATGTAATACTTAAGACTAATAAATACTTATCTTGTACATCAACATCCTTCATATTAATGAATCCAGTAAAGGCTCATCACATCAATAACTACTTCCCATGGGAATGAAACATTGGTTAAGGTAATCATCCACCCCCTACAATGTAAAATTCCTCCTTTTATATATTGTTGCTTCTCAACTAATTTCCAGCATATGAAGTCGACCATCGTTTGTTTTAGTAACCATCACAAGATCACTTTAAACATTGGATTATGCAACTTCTTATTCTTGTTGTCTTTTGCTCAAAATATGCTCCCCAATTTGTTAGACTTTATTGTTATTCTAAATGATTTGTAGTAGTCAGCCAACCTTTTGACTTGTATGATATTCATGAATTGTATTGATGTAATAAATTTGGCCAGGTCGAGTATATCTAACTATCTTTTATAGACTAATGGTCAACCTTGGCCAAATCCCACAAGTTTATGAGTTCTTTTTTTCAACTCATTATTGGATGTTGGCTTCATGCCAAATATCATCAATATTATATCTTGTATCTGTTGAAGTATAGCAACAACCGAAGTGATATACTCATTACATTGAGTATTTGTATTCATGATTTATATGAACATTGTTTTATGTCTTATATTATTGATAAGAATAATATATATTATATATGTAATATAATATACATTATATATATTATACATTATATAATAATCTATTAATATATGGTTAATATATATTAATATTACGTATATGCTTAAAGGTGAGTTATACATATAGTTAACTAAAGATGATTAACTATAGGAACATGTCTCTTGAAGAGACATGTCTCCTCTTCTCATATTTATATGAGATCCAAATCTGCATTTGAAAATCATCAATTACAATGGCCACGTTAGTACATTTGCATAAAAGATCCAAGTTACTCATCATAAGCCAAACTGCAAATACATAAATGAAGAAATCATTGAATAAGGAATTTGTTTCCGTAATAATAGAATATGAGGACGGAGAGTCTGGAAAATTAAACGTAGAGCCTGGCTACTTCACATTGAATCTCGGTGGGCATTGAAATGGTGGCCATTATCAAAGATCTACTTCCAAATATAACATGTGCGCATACTCACATCCGCAAACTAAGGTAGGAGAGAAGGAAACGTATTCAATACATAATCCAAGGAAGGAGAAATATCTGATACAGAAGTCATAGCTAGAGAATAGGTGAACTCAAGCAATTTACGAGAGTTGTTCCCATATTAAACCATCAATTTGTGTGAGGACAACAATCATAGAATATACAAGCAATCATAATATGAATACCAAATAGCAATCACAGAGGGCATGGGATGTGTAATAACCCCAACAGGTTATAACTTCTTCAAACACCAAAGTTCTTTATACTTTAGTTGTTTGGCATTTCGTTAAACGCTTTGCAAGCAAGCTCTAATACCACTGTAATGACCCTTACTCAAAGGTCACTAAAAACTACTAACACTGAACTATGCAATTACGTCAAACACTTGGCATGTAGTCTGAACTGTGCAATGTAACATACTGAATACGTGCTAAGCAATTTCATCAAACACTTGGCAAGCAATCAACTACACTGCTGAGATATAAAATGCTGAAAGAAATATTTGTTAAATTATAATTCCACCCTACTCCATGATACCCAAACAGTGCCAATATATATATATATATATATATACACACGCATTCAATTAAGATGTTGCTGCTCTTACAATCAATTACAACTTCAGATTACCAGTAATTTATGGTCTTCTACTAAATTAACAGTGCACTGTCATGACTGATTACAAAGGATTAAACATGCTTTTTGTGTTACTATCCAAGATATACCAATGTCCTATGCAGCTGGGTACAAACAGAGACAAAATTCATAGTCTTTCTTGTCACATGAACAACAATTGACATTTAGAAATGCATCTCGCATATACAGCAGTGACTTTATCCATTAAACTCTCATATACAACATATATTCAGATTAAAAGAAGAACCTGGGAATGATGCAACAATGTTGTCTATATGCTGAAGACATAGTGATCAAGCTGCAACCTTAATCTGTCCCAAATCCAGCAACTGTATGGTCTGCAAGTACAGCCGTACCTGTACGGCCCTATTTGATTTTAGTATAAATTGTTTCCTTCTCCAAATGATGCTAAATCAAGCATAGTCTGAATCGCCCAGGTCTTAGGAATGCAAAGAAATTCGCAACTTGAATTTCAAACCAGGTATGATGAATTTACGACTTCAAATATGCTCCCAATCTAATCTTTGAAAATGACCAGTTCTGCATCAGATTTGTGCATAAATATTGTCCCAGACTTTACAAAACCCTTCTAACAAATATGATGCAATCTTTTCACCAAAATGACTCCAGAGATGTTCACTTTCAACCCTAGTCTGAAAACTCTATGAAGCTCAACTTGAAATGCTTTTTCGAATTGCTTTTTTGGATCTGCTTTTTCGAGCTGCTTTTTCAGACCTGCTTTTTCGAGCTACTTTTTCAGACCTGCTTTTTTGGACTGCTTTTTCGATTCTGTGCTTTTCTACTTGCTTTTTTTTCGGATTTGCTTTTTCGGTCTGCTTTTTTTTTGGTTCTGTTTTTTCGAAGAAATCAAACCCTCAAGTAGTCTGAGTATACAAATTAAGCTCAACTTGAAATGGTTGAATACCACTTCCAAAGTGCAACCCTTCAGAAGGTCTTTCACTTCCTCAGTTATGCAATCTCTTGAGAGGTATCGTTCTCAAGGATTATGTTGAATATTTGCAGACCTGGATGGTGCCACAAATGCTCAAAGAGAATGTAGTTAAATTATCAAATCCCGTCCATGCAAATGAGAGGCCAAGCCCTCTATTTATTCACTTTTCTAAGAAGTTACTAAGACCTTCTAGAAGCATCCATTATAAAAACTCATTATAATGCACTTTTATAATTAAATAACTTTATAAAATAAAAAGTGCAACTCAACTTAAAATTATAACATGTAGGCCCCGTATAAAAAAGTAATGATAAAATAATATCTCCAAGAGCATAATAAGCCATCCAATCCTCAAATAAACGCCAGAATGGCCCTCTCATCACAACCACCAGTCTACGAGAGTCCGTGATAGACTGATTTGACACGCAAAACAATGTCAACCAAAACGGGGACATTACAGGATGTCACATATAAACTTGGAGTTCAACCTTGCCAGTAACAATACTTTCCAATTGGACTGAACGTATAATAAAACAAGAGAAAATTACGATGAGATGTATCAGACAAAAATTAATATCTCAAGTTTTACATCTACAAGTCATCAAATTTATTGAAAACCACCACATAGGAAGTAGGTCCACATCATCAACAGGGATATCACTCTTTATGCCCACCCTTGGAGCGCACGTGTTTGGAAGAAAATGCCTCGTGACATAGAGAAATTGACCCTGGTTTTAATAATGTGTTTTCCATTTATTGGAGGTCGGAAACAGTTAAAACATCACACAATGGAATGGGCACTTCCACGTGGATTTCAATAGCGATCAAAGTTGGTGTCTTTGCTTTTTCCTTGGAAGGGAATGACCTACGATAGGCTCCTAGCTGAACCCCAACAATTCTAGTTAAGAAAGAAGATGAACTCCTCTTCCTCCTACGTTCCAGCACATACTTCACCTTATATGGGATAGAATCATTTCATGGTCCCACTCCTTCAGCTAATGCCACTATTGTTTTTAGCCCACTAGCTATCGAATTATTCAGTTACGAACACTCTATATTCATATGGTGATGGAATAGTAGGGCCATAGCCCTTATAATAGTAGGCGGCAAGGCCCTCCCCTGCACTTGCATAAGGAGGATTATTAGGATGTTATGTTGCGCCCGAGGGTCCCTCGATGGATGAGCATTTGCAGAATCTCCCTTCGGCCTTGATAAGGGTGCAGCAAATGTGAACGAACCCTATCTACCCCTCCCCCTGTATATATAGGCCATAGGCGGCTGCGCTCAAGTCTCCAAGCAATAGCATCTACTATCAAATTTTGGAGTATAAGGAAGACGATCGAAAAGTCAAGACTTGCATAAGAAAAGGGTATAGATCTACAATTATAACATGGAACAAGGAACACCAATAATTGTTCATGGCATTAGGTAAAACATGGGTCCATCAAGGTAAGTGGACTGATATATTTCTATTGTTATAAATATTTTTGATAGATTATATGTTCCAATGTTATAACAGGGAGGAAGTAAGAAATAAAGAAAGAGTGGTAATGGGTACAATCACCAACAAAGAGAAAATAGCTTTCTTTTACATTTTTTCTTCTTTTCTCTTTTTTTTTTGTTTTTAAATTTATAAAGTAGTGGCCCATACTATAAATTGGAAAGGTAAGTAGAAATAAGGCAAGGATGTATGTTATTTTAATGTTAGCATGTTTATCTATTAAAATTGATCTACTATCATATTTTGTTATTATAAATTGTGAACATTCATATACCTATGACTCATGGTTATGAAATTAATATCTAATGATATGAAATAAAAAGATATTGATGTAAAGATGAGTATTTATTGTTCCTGAGTATTTTATTTATCTAATCATTGTAGCCTCTCTCTTATTTCTATACATGCTATATAAATTAGTTTGCCTTGATTTTTCCTCCAAGAATGTTCTTGCAAGAAAAGGAGGATTAATATCAGATTCAGAGAGAGTCTAACACTCTGTTAAAGGGAAGTTTATTTTAGAAGCTTATAAGATTTATGTTCACAGGGATTCTGACACATCCGTCAGAGGGTGCAGATAGAGGATATGTTTTCGTCAACCGTCTATAATATCGATCATATTGATTCAGAGGGAGTAAACCAATGTTGTGATGGAATCTTCAGTGATCGATAAATTGTAACAGTCAAGAGGACTGTAATTCATGCAACTATGTGAATATCATAAGAAAGTTGTGACTTTTAATTAAACTATCTACGGGTCTCTCTTTGATAAATGAAACTTGATGTATGAGTTGTAGAGTCATTCAAGTGGCACAATCATACTCAATCAAGATATTGGCGTATTGTGGATGAATTTGTGTTAGCTTCTACTATTAAGCCTAATAAATGTTTGAAGCTTCATTGGATGAAAAGAGCAAGTTGGAACTTAGAAAGAAGTCCTTAAATTTAATGTAATGTAAAAGTGTTCAACGATATAAGAGTGGGAATTTTACATTGTGGGGGGAAATAATAGGCAATGTTTCATTCCCACTCGAACCATCCTTAGAAAAGGAGATAGTCCATGACCCTGATGGGCAGATAAGTACTTATATCTTTTACATTTATCTATTCATTTATTTGTAGTTCTATAAATACTATAAGGGTTATTTGCTTTGAACTTTTCCTTTATGTTTGAGGATATTCTTACAAGAAAAGAAGGTTGGTACTTTACATATGCTACCAAATATTGTGCAAACTAAATCTAATGATAGTAGCTCCAAAGACCCTGATGATCAATATAGATAAACTGAGGCTCTTGAAGCAAACATCCTTAATGATTGAGATTATGAGATTTTTCTACATTAAGAGGGAGTATGACACTTCTTCTAAGACAATGCAAGAGCTTAGAAGATTTGATACTCAGAGGGAGTCTAGAAATACATGTGGGTGACTGCATGATGTGTTGGGCCTACTCCTATGTATATTCTAAGGAAGTGATGAATTATCACCAGAAAATCAAACAATTGATTCAGAGTGAGTTCGACAGGCATCCTTGGGTAAAGAGAATTTCTGAGGAAGTAACTAGAGGACCTAACTTCCCAAGATCGATGTTCAAAGGGAGAAATTTTGAGATGCAATCCTTTGTGAATGATATCTAGTGAAATTCCTTGAGATGCATTCTTCTCTGTGAGAGAGAATTGAGGTGAAAGTCTTTGTACCACCCTCTAATTGGGTTCATGGTGGTTACTATTTCACATATGATATGTAATGAAAGGTGACAATCTTGCATTGACATATATAAACAGAAGGTAACCATTATAAGATGACGATCTTATAAATGGTAGACCTATTATCATGACAGACTTCATTAAGTTGTTGTCACAGAGTGCTGGAAATCATGATAATGAACAAACAAAAGGTAATCTTTGAAAGATGATGATCTTGCAAATGATAGGCCTATTATTATGACAATTTTGTTCCGGATACACCGGAAGTCATTGATAACAAAAGCATTATGATCACTCTAGATATTGTTTCAAACAATTAGAGATCATAATATATGTTATGATATTGTTCATAACATTGTGATTGTAGTTATTTGACAAGTCACTATTTCAAACTGTTATAGTCAGATAATATGTTGTGTATAGATATCCTTGATACTGATATTTCATAAAATGTTTTTGTCACTTCTCCCCGGCTAAGAGGGAGTTTTGAAGTATAGCATCAGTCGAAGTAATATACTCATTACATTGAGTATTTGTATTCATGATTTATATGAACATTGTTTTATGTCTTATAGTATTGATAAGAACAATATATATTATATATGTAATATGATATATATCATAGATATTATACATTGTATAATAATATATTCCATATATGGTTAATATATTAATATTACATATATGTTTAAAGGTGAGTTATACATATAGTTAACTAAAGATGATTAACAATAGGAACATGTCTCTTGAAGAGACGTGTCTCCTCTTCTCATATTTATATGAGATCCAAATCTGCATTTGAAAAGCATCAATTTCAATGACCATGTTAGTACATTTGCAGAAAAGAACCAAGTTTCTCAACAGTCTCTATCAAAAATTCCTTGAACTTCCTAAAGAAACACTTCATACTCTACAATATTAAAGGAGCTTCTACATTTGAACCACCTCTAGCTCACGAATCTGTATATGTTCCAAATGATTCACATGATGCCTATATAACATTGGCATTAATACATTTATGCTGACATGATTCTCCAAATTAAATAAATATACGTGTGTGTGTGTGTGTGCGCCGATGGCTATTATAAACTCCATCTAACTGATATCTTCACATACTTGCTGACATATCGATTCTTTTATGAGTAACTATTTCTCTTGTTGACTAGTGATGTCTTTTATTTATTAGCTGATCTTTAATCGATTGTTGACCAGATTGTGACTGGTGAGATTATGTTTGTCTTTACTTCCATTGATCCTTGTCATTTGGTATCCACCAATGATGGATTATTGTTGTCTTTGAACAACTTTGGCTATTATATGAATGATAGTTCTGAAGATAAAAGATTAAGCTTATATTTCTTTTACTTCTTTTCATTATTTCTTTATCTATATTTAATACATTTGATATCTCCCTCAACACTAACTCTATGAGTTTACATGTTTTGACCGCCAACTGAAATGGTCTATGCATCCAAGATGGACAAAATCAATCCTTCTAATAATATTCATCAATTCTAGGTTCACTGTTGTATCCTACATACTTTCATCAAACCATGTTTTTTATCAATTCTGACTGCTATTTTTCATGATGCTATAACTTCGATTCCTTAATTATTTGTTGCCATCAATGTGTGGATTCCTTCTTGTGAATTATTTGTGGTCTATGGTATTATCACTAATGAATGACCATTTTATTAATAATGTAAGGGCTTGCGATTGTTATTATCTACATTGATAATGATTAAGAGTTGATTCGTTTGGTCACTACCTGCATTAGAACTTGGGTAAGAGAAAAGGATTCCTAATTTATAAAAATCTATATTACTTTTCTCCTTAGTTCCAAGTTCTTCATTCGATCTTTTACAAAAATCCTCTTGTTCGAATGATATATGTCCTAGTGGTCGATGGTATACCCTTGTGATGAATTGGTACTTAGTTGCTGACTTTGTTCTTTCTCTATACTATTTATTGGGATGTTCTCCTTAGCTCTATAAACACATTCGATAATTACAACCAATTAGATGAGATATAGAGCCATCCATTTATGCAATCTACATGCACTAGTGCTCGCATCAGAAAGAAAGGAAGTGAATTGTTCGATATGAATTCCCAAAGCATCCATCCATAAGGGCAACTCGGGCTATGTATTCTCCTTGAATTTTCATAGGAACCTCCTCGCATTCTCTAAACTTTGCCCTAAATGCAATTTGATAGCAAAGAAGACCACATTAAAAAATAGAATTTGTTGAGTCTCCAAAAATCTCTAATTAATAACTTCTCTGTTATTTATCATTTTCTCATTTTCCAGTCCTTCAAAAATGTGTATTACTATGTTGTCTCCAATTTATCCGTTCAATGAATGGGTTCGTTATCTTTCTTATCTTTTTGTTCTCTGTCAGTTAGGCTCTGATACCATGTAAAGAGATAGAGGATCTCTAATAGAGAACATAAAGAATGATATTACTGTTGCTCAACTAAAAAATCTGATATAAAGAATTTATATGTTCAGATCTGTTATTGATAGTTACTGATCAGAACTCAACCAAACTAGATGTGATTATCTTCAGATAACTGTGTGACTGTAGTATGTGATATATCTTTGATCAACTATAGAAATGATATGATATATACATTCATTGTTGTATAAACTATGCATCTCGTCTATTGATAATAGTTCAACAGCAGCGACGGTATTATGATATATAGAGGCACGAAGAGTCATGCCCACGTAGAGACATGACTCTATAAGCCACAAGTGCCACGGAGGGTTATGTCCCTATGTGGACATGAGATTAGTTAATATAAACAAAGTGTCAATTCAAGCAAGTCCACAATAATGTAATACTCGATTTGAATATGACCTTCGATAATAATATATGGCCCAATGCTAATGATGGCCAATTCAACGAAATTCAATCTTAAGTTTAGTGAATCTCAATTCATATATATATGCAGATAACATGCAGAGATACATATATTAGCTATACATATTATATTGAATTACTTACATGCTTCAATTCGACTGAAGCTATAACTTTAACAAGGTGCATTACCATAAGCATACACAAATTTGTTCTAATCTTCAAGTTCCTTCTTGCTCTCCTCATTGTTCTTATCTGAGAACTCATCAATTCTAACATCTACATTTTCAATCATTGGGTCAATCACCAAGTATAGACATTTGTAATCCTTGCTCCTGGCAGAGTGAGCTAGGAATATACCTTCATCAATCAAACTTCCCATTCCTTGCATCTTAATGCATATAACACCTACTTCCAAATATTTTGAAATAACTTATATTCAGTGTATGACCATACCAGAGTTCATATGGTGTCTTGTTTGTTACCTTCTTCAATTGAACTCGGTTGAAGGTGTAAATAGCAGTGCTTATAGCTTCTCTCTAGAACATTTTTGTAAGACCTTTTTCAATCAGCAACATTCTAGCATAATCAACAATGGATTTATTCCTTCTCTCTGCAATCCCATTTTGTTGGGTTGTTTTCGATGCAAATCACTATCTCTTAATTCCATGTTCAACAAAATAATAAATTGATCAGACACTCACCATCTCTATCAGATCTCAAACATTTCAGTTATTTACCAATTACTTTTCAACTCTAGTTGTAGACCACTTAAACATTGGAAAGCATCTGATTTCAACTTCAAAAACATAACTGTCATCAGGCTAGAATAATCATCAACAAATAGAATGAAATATCTATCTCCATAGTAGCTTTTAGCTTTCATAGGTCCACACAAATCAGTACGTACCAATTCCAGAGTATCATTGCATGAATGTGACTTACTTGAAAAACTAGACTTAGTCATCTTATCGAGTTGACATTGCCTACACGTAGCATTATCAAGTTCCTGCAGGTTTAGTAAGCCTCTCACTTTCTTCTTTCTACTCACTTTGACCATATTCTCAAAGTTTACATGACACAGCCCCTTATATGACAACCATACATCTTCAACTTTATCAAATAGGCATCTACTAACAGTAGGATCTAGGTAAAATAAGTTACCTCTTGTTTGCTCTCTTGTACTAATCAAGTTTCCATCATCATCATCATAGATCTTCTTTACTGAAATCCAATCTGTAACTTGCATTATTTAGTTGTGCAACACTCAACAAATTGTACTTTAGGCCTTGAACCCAATAAGCATCATCACATTTGATCTTATCATTTAGCATCAATTAACCTCTACCTTTTGTAGGACATGGAACATCATTTCTAAGTTTAACAGTTCCTCCATCATATTCCTCTAGCTTATCAAACTTATTAATATCACCAGTCATGTGATGTGAACATCCACTATCAATAATCCATGTATCATTTTTATAACATGAGAAATAGGGGATTTTCCCTCTTCATACCTTTCATCATCCGAGTCTTCTTTAACAACAATATGTACCACTTCCTCAACCTCATTCTCATCATCAGAATCTAACTCAGTGTGTTCCTCCTCGACAATATAACATGACTTGTTTCCTTCATCCTTGTAGTCCCAATAATCTTTGTTCATTTTGTATTTATTTCTCTTGTCTTTCTTGCCACTCTTGTTCTTGTTAGGACATCTAGCACCAAAATGACCAACTTCATTGCATTTAAAAAATATCAAAGGCAATTAACCTTTGAATCTTCCTTTACCGCACCGTAGCCTCCAAGTTAATAATGCTCCAATCTCATTCATCCCTTTGTCATATGAATTTGAATCACTCTCATCATTGTTGCTCTTCTCTTTATTTGAACTTCCAATGATTGGCAATCTTAAAAGACTTCTCAATCTCAGCGACATTGTTATCAAAGTTACTTAACTCAAATGCAGTCAATCTACCAACCAAGGTATCAAGAGTAAGAACATTATCGAGCATAGCTCTGAGTCCCTTATTAGCAGATACTCTAATAGCACATATAGGCAGTAAGATTCTCAGTACTTTATACACAGCTTCTTTATCACTAATGATTCCTCCAGCAACTTTGATGGTGCTCACTACTTCTTTGATTCGGTTACTGTATTGAACAATGTTTTCTCTTTCTTTCATCCTCCTTTCATCATACTTTCCTCTTCAACTTTTTGTTTTAGCTCTTAATACATTTTGATCTTCACCCTGCACTAGCATCATCTTGTCCCACGTCTCTTTAACAATATTGCATTTCTTGACATCATCAAATTCAGCATCATTCAATGCAGAAGCAATCCCAATCATCAAATTATTGTGTTCTTTCTTCCAGTTCATCTCCTCATCTATCATAGGAGGGTTTGGAGGGGTGTACTAGTTGTCCAGATAATATAATGTATTGTCTCCAATCCCTGAAAAGTGCAACCTCATCCTGCTTTTCCATGAAGGCAAGTTCTCCTTGTTCAGCTTCAGTACCTCTCTCTTATTCATCTTTGGATCTTTAGCTTAAGTCCCTTCAAACTTTTTCTTTCAAGCACTGAGCACTAATACCAATTGTTACATAACTAAGAGGGGGGGTGAATCAATTATAACCAATTATGGTACAGACCTTGATAAATTTTCACAAACTTAAAAATGTTAATCTTTCAAATCACTCGCTCGGTAACTAGATCTAACATCATAACATAGACTAATATAAACTTTGCAATAATTGGTCAACTTCATTTACCAAGTATCAAAGTAAACTTCCATCTTATACCCAGATGTAGCAATAA
Organism: Cupressus sempervirens; assembly: GCA_028749045.1. Classification (NCBI taxonomy): domain Eukaryota; kingdom Viridiplantae; phylum Streptophyta; class Pinopsida; order Cupressales; family Cupressaceae; genus Cupressus; species Cupressus sempervirens. The sequence goes on from CM053793.1 coordinate 521,008,771, forward strand.
AAAGTAAACATGAAATAAACATAGCATCTACACAATTTTGAAACAAGTATTTAACGTGGAAACCTTATTAAGGTAAAAACCACTTCAAAACTGGCAACCCCAAAATTTTGGTCCTCAAATGAGCTCTTTTAGGAGTAAACATTGTTAAAGGTTACAAACACATTGTTAATGTGACCTTCATAAAGGATTTTTACCAAAAATCATTTAGACCTTATCACTCCTTGAAACATCTAAAGAGTAGCCTACTCTAAATGACTTATAAAATATTTAGCAAAATGGCATTATACAATGGATTGACAAATAAGAATGTTAGGTTCACTTGGTTTAAGATTTTTTCTGCTACAATGGTTAGAGAGTAACAATGAAATGATCTATTAAGTTTTAGGACTACCTTGCTTGTTCAGATCTCTGTGTCACTCAAACTCTTTCCTCTTTCTACCTTTTGATATCTTCTAGCTGATCCACTCTACAATTCATACTCTTAGCACTTTTCTTTCTTGATCTTCACAATACAGTTATGCTTGATTATCCTTCTAGCTACTAATCTCCTTCAACTTTGATGAGCAACAATGAACATTGTGTTCATACCTTAAATAGAAAACTTTTGCCACTCCTCTAGAATCTTCAAGGTTTTGCCGCTTAATCACAATAGTCAAACCTTCATCAAGTTCAGATTTATTGAATCTAGACACTCGGGAAACATATTTTCACCTTGAACTTTGTGCTCCAATTCAAATTGTCAAATCTCCTTCATCTAATCTTTGAATTTCTCCAATCATTGATCTCATAACTAACTTCATCCTTATACTCGAAATTTCTCAAACAATTTGTATTTTGATCAAATGTCGGCCTCAAATTAAATCTTTTCTAAACGGTTTCTTCCTTTCCATGCTTGAAGAACATTACAGCTTGCTTGTCAATACTAGTCTCGGTTAACACTATAATTACTCGATTAACACTACACATGATTCACTTCTTCATCAAGTGCTCGATGACAACTACAGTAGCTCATTAACACTAGGTTGCTTCTTTCGCTGACAAAATTGTCTTGCTTATACATGATCTCAACACTTAATCAAATCATGCAAAACAATCAAACCAACATTATACTGTTAAAGCCTAACTCATTCAAGTGCCCATTGAATACCATACACTTATCAACACTTACATCATCATCATACTTTCTTCAAATCCTCTTCATCAATCAAATAATATGCCACTCTACTGAATTAGCATAATGTCTAACCAATTAAAGCTTGACATCAATGACAACATAACAACTGATATGACTCTTTCACATACATTAACAGCATTATCAGTTGGGGCTAACAAGGTGTACCCCAAACTCGACCAAAATATTATTGTGAGGAGTAGCCTAGTGGCATCTGATGATACGTTTGAGAAGGGTCCAAACCCTCTCCATTGAAGCCCAATCCGACTCCAAGAGAGAGGACCCCTAGACTATGGAAACGTAGAGCACCAACAGTTTGATAAAAGTGTCAGAGATAGTTATCTTGGACGTGGTGTTCTAAAAATGATGTTGAAAGCACTCTCAAGTAAAGCGAGAAACATAATCTATGTTGATGCGGGGTTGTATGGAAAGTCTTGTGTTGAAAAGGGGTCTAGTTTTTATATGTGTAGGAAAAAGACATGTCAACATGATCGAAGTAGAGATGATAGATCTTCAAGAAATTGAAAACCATCACCTAGGTCTTGTTGAGGTTAACCACCAGCTACCATGTGTTACAAAAGGAGGCCAATCATCAAGAAGTTGTTGTATACCCTTTAGGGAAGAAGTTCGAAGAACCACGTCGTTCATGAAGAGCAAAATGGAGATCAAGGTCTAATATAAGAAGCAACCATCCTCCGGGAGAAAGTGCTCCCATAAGAAAGCCTCCAACTTGTCAATATACTTGCCAAATAAGGTAGGGGAGAAGGGACAACTCTTCTTCACCCCAAATTAGTGCTTTACATGAGATCTGAGAGGCCCTATCAGGTCCATAATTTTTCTACCACGCTCTCATACAACCTCATGATGGTCGTTAACAACATTTGTGGAATCCTCATGTCCTCGAGTCTCTAAAACAAGGCCCCTTTAGGAGTAGAGTCAAATTCTTTACAAAAGTAAACAAAGTAGCACTAAAATTTCACAAAGTAGTGTCTAACTTCCTCAATGATAGCTAGCAGAGTTAGGATTTAGTCCATAGTCTGAAAGTCTTCTCTGAAACATGCTCGCCCCCTTGCCCTAAGATTGATTAGATCTAGCTCCCTAGAAAGCATAGTGTGCAAAGTTGTAGCATAGAAAATGTGTGCCCAACCATAATGGTCTTGTAGTTGTTGGGGTCTAAGGTCGACCCGCCCTTGTAAATTGGATGAATGATGTGTTATGACCAAGAAGGCGGAAAACTAGAACATACACCCTGCTGAAGAGTGTAGAGAGGAAAGAGGCCAAAACTAGATGTTGGGCTTCAAGATTTCCACTTGGAACCCTTCCTCATCCACAACTTTGCTTATGTTCATAGATCTAACAGACTAACTTATGATGGAGATAGTGAGGAGATGGCAGTGGGGCATAGGTTGAGGAGGATGGGGGTTAGTCGAGAATGTCATACAAGGTGGAAGCATGCACGGCCTAGGAGTCAGAGTCCAACGTGGAAGGGTTGGGGGGGAGGAAGAAAGGTTGTGACTTTTCAAAAAGGAAGAGGTGGGTGTGTGTGTCTAGACGGTGTGGGGGGGAGATACTTCCATGAAAAGAAGCCATCAATTGGAAGAAAATATGAAGCGACTTTGGAAGTTAGTAATTGCAGAACGAGGATGAAAACCCTTAATTCCTCCTATTAAGGAATTGGATTAAAACCCATAACTTGTCTAAATATCAAAGACAAACATTTAAGGAAATCACAACAAATTGGAAGAATAAAAATAATAGCAAATTGTTAGGAATAGCAATGCACAATATACAACTGGGGGGGGGTGGCAGGGTGAATCACTACTATTAATCTCAAAACCTTAAACCATTCACCATAGCATAGATCTAAGTAATTAAGTGCAATGAACAAGACATAACAACATAACACATAATGCAACATTTGTTGAAGTGGAAATCCTGTTAGGGGAATAACCATAGTGGGGATCAAACCGACTACATAATGTACTACCACATATAAACCCTTGTTTAAATGTTGATGGGGAATGCACATGCATTCAAGCACTCGCCTAAAGCTCACTACTCAAATACGACATGGGAAACAACCCTGATTTGGACAACAATCCAATTCAATGAGGGAAACAACACAAAAGATGACTATAATCCATTGTGGACAACAATCCACTGTAAGAGTGAACAGACTAATAGCATCAACAATGCCAATATAGTTTTAATGAAGTCCAACATCTCTTAATTAGATTCCACTCACACCTCTCTTCAAATTCTCTGACATAAGATCACTAACTTACCTCTATATCTCAATCTTTCATCAAATCCACATTCGTAATCACATCTTCACATCATAACCATAGCACACACAACTCATCAAAGAATTCCCTTCTTAAATATAAGTTCATAACTCTCCATTAGGTCGGCCTAATAAGAGTTCTTAATTCAAAATAAATCACATCGTTCAATACAATTATCATTATGTCAATTAGGACACATCTATAACATTGTCAATATGCTACCACAAAAAGAATCTGTCTCATTAGTCAAGGCAACACGTTTCCTGATTGAGTCAGCCAAGAAACACTCAACAGTCTTTTGTCCAAAGAAAAATATGACTTCCTTGTCTTCAATCCATGAACAAATCCAGTAGTGAATGCATATCCATGTCTGAATTACATCACTAGCATCGCATACCAAGATTCGACTCCACCAAGACTTTCCTAAGAAAATGCCATACCATTTTCCATAACAATTTACAGATGAACTATCTATAACTAGTCTCCAATAAATTCACTGTAAAATCTATAAATGAGAACATCAATAGATGTGGTAGCATACTTATCATCTCAACACATCCAAGAACATAATCCGATCAGTGCATGTCCTAATCCTAAACACTATGTCTTTACCGAAACAATCTAGAGCGAAGATCAACTTAGGAATACTATTTGTCTAACACGTGTTGACATCAATGGTAAAACGTTAATGCCAAACTATTAACTGAAGTAACCAGCAACAATTCCATCAGGAATCTTTCCCAATATCCAACAGTCTAGTTATCAAGGACAAACAGTTAAGGAACTAGCAGCGAATTGGAAGAATAAAAATAGCAGAAAATCAAGAATTTTTCCTTTGTAGTGTAATATTGAATAAAATTCATGATTTTGATGTAAGTTATATTTATAAATATAAACACAATTATCATTTTAGAATTTTAAATATTGTTAAGGAAAAAATAAGATATGTTCTAAAAAGGGAGATTATAATGGTACCCAAATGCATGTGTCCAAATTTCAATGCCTCTATTCAATCTTGGTCCTCCGGGCTATTATTGGCATATTCCTTACAACATATGTTACAAACTTCTGAACTAACATGTTTGATCACCCAAACGTGACCCTCCCAATTTGTCTTCATTCAACCCAATGAAAAATGTTCCATGAGAAGTGCTCAAGCCTATCATAATGTAAGTTGAGATCATAATTAACCTCCTCCTTAAATGCTCTTACCAGTCATAACAATTATTCTTAGTAACTCTTATTATGACTACCTCTCACACTCTCCAAGCTTCTAACACATGGTAAAAAGAGCCACCTCCAATGTGGAATGCCTACATTCTCATTGGCCACCCCCAAAAGTGATACTGAGTTTCCATTTGAAGAAAAATAAACAAAAGATGAAATAAGGATGCATATGAAAGTAATTAAAATGAACATTAAGAATCCAAGGTCGAGACAACTTTTATCAACAATAGGAAGCAAACATCATTGCAACTCTACTCTCTATAAACTTATCAATACAAATAACTTCGTCTAGCTGAGTAAATTTTTGCTGATCTGATTTTGATTGAAAGGTGGCATCTCATTGATGGTTTGAATAAGGTTCCAGTATATTCTCAATAATATTTGACACTTGCGTAGTTTATGTATCCTCTAGCTGATGGATGGGAGTCAAAACCAGTGGTTGGGCTTTCACCTTGTTTCTATCAAACACACTATTTATTTTGCAAATTTCAACCAGTGCATTTTATTAATACTGTTCCATTAGATGCAATAATGTACTCACCAAGTTCATATTTGAATGCTATGTTCAATCTCACTGCTTTCCCTACCATTATCAGTCTTGGGTTATTTTAAGGTAATTCTAGATGATGAAGTGAATAAACACTGCATACACTACCCACTGCTCTAGATAAGATAAGATAACTTTATTAATGTCCAACAAAAAGCCACCCAAGGGTCTATGGGACTGAGAGTGTACAAACAAAGAAACAGCAGGCTGCAAGAGCACCAAACAGTGTCTGGGAAAGACCAAACAGGAAATAAAAGAAACAAGGAGCAAACACGTTTTTTATTTCTCAAACATATCAGTTGATAACTTGTTTTCAATGTTATGGAGTATTTAAATGCAAGTACTAAAGAAGGATCTGTGAAATCACTAAATGTGATGTAAAAATTCTCATATAGAATTGACAACAATAATCTAAGATATAATGAAAATAAAAAATATCATTAAACACTCAAAAGATTCCCAAATGATATATAACAGAAAGGAACGCTAGGCTTATAAGAAACAGAAAGTTTTGTTGAAAAACCCTTTTTACCCAAAAACATGAGAAATTGCATCTTCCCTCTTTATGCAGCGTCCAGATTTTCCAATGATCACAGCAAGCTCTGCAGTAAACATAGCACCTTAGAATATTGCGAGAAGTCATGATTCTATCCTATTTAGTAATAAAAAAAAATTATCTAGAAACTAGATGCCGTGAAATACTATCCTAATTTTTTTTCCCTTTGTTTAGAGAAATACCTTGCATATTTGTCTACACGGTAATATTTATTGTTTTCAATTTAATTTTTAATCTTTTAGAACTTAAAATCCAAAAAGATGGTTTCCCATAGTTTTGCAGATTCATGCAGGATTTCTGAATTTTGCATCATTATACAGCATTTATTACAACTGAAATTTAGGTGATGTGCTTCCATCGATAGTACAATCACAGAAAATCCTGCTTTCCCAAAATGAGTACTGCATTCTATCATGCAATAAACAAAATTAAACCTTCTTGGTTAATTTCCCATAGAAAATCTAATATGATGTGCTCAGAAGACCAATTTATTATAGTATTTCAAAATACAAACCAAAACAGATATGACCCAAAAGCATCCATAAGGAAGGTGAATGGTCAGCCCCATGAAATGACTTGTCATTTGAACCAGTCAAAATTAACCATCCCTCATTTACATCCAAACTGCCCTTATGTAATGCTAAATGGGGTACAATCAATTGTACAAAACCAAGTTCAATTCCACACTCCATGTTAAGGCAGTCTACAACACACAAGAAATTCAAGCACATGTTAAATTGCTAAAGTTAGCCATGTTATTGTGACATTGAGTACAGGCTTTAGAGGCCCTGCCTGCATCCCCAATCAGTCTGGCCCCATTGATGTCCTGAGTAAAGTTCCGAATTTTTTAAAGAAATTGAGAACTTCTTTTCTGTTTAAGGAAGTAAGAGAAATAATCTCCAGTGATGACAGCCACATCAACACTAACTAATATTGACTAAACAAGCTGTCAATTTGGATATTCTAAAATCCTAATCGTCAAATGGAACATCTGGCCATCCCCCTTTGTGATTATCTGGGCTGTATCCTGTTTGGAAACAATTAAGTTATTAGATTCCTATTTTCTGAGGTAAGACTTTGCGTTACTGATTTCACTTATAAGCATTGCTTTTATTAGATATGATCCAATATTTCAATTCATCCTTTTGTAGACATTAATCTTAGAATAGTTTGCTTTTGAGCAATTCAATTCAATCTTCACTGATCAGCAACCTTGAATGTCTGCATCAATATCTTAAGCCTGCCTGTTTTAATGTAATACCCCATCTGGATGTTCTCCTAATTTTCGCTCACAAATATTGCAGAAATATAATAGAGAATTTATGCAATATTACCCAGCAAATTGCTCATATAAAGATCCTCAGATATGTTACCGCATTATAAGCCAGCAATAATGTAATATTCCCTGCTGGAATTGAGTTAAAATATTGAACAAAACTGACGAGAATTTTGTCAAACAGTTGGACTGTAACCAGCGACTGGAGATTATGTATTGCTGTTCAACTTTTTACTATTCATGAAGTTGTTGCCCAGAATATATCACAAGAAAAAATAATGCCAATACATTCAAACTAATTGGTATTGGTAGCTGAACAGACCCTCACCACAATATTTTATTCATACCATAATATTGATGGATTTAAAACTACAATCTGAAACTGGAATTCAATCATATACTTTATTATAAATCCATGACAATAGAGAGTGAGAAAAGAGTGGACAGACCGATTCTGATGAATAACATTAGATGTTTTAGAACCCATAGCAACCACTGAAATCCGCCAAAGATATCAGTTTCACCTCTGACTGTCAACTGGTACCAAATGCTGAAGAGAACCGACTCCTATTGTGGTGTTGACGATGCCATGTCTACGGAGTTATCATCTGGTGTGAACTGACCCGTGAATGGATGAATGCAATGCGGCTTAGACTGCAGTAACACCACCGACTCCAACAGCCCATGTCTTCCCTGCTGGATGTGCGAGTTGAGTTGTGTTCGACTGGTGAAGGCCTGGCCCATAACTCCTATTGTAACCAGCAACTTCCATATACCGTCAGTCCATGACCTGTAGATAAATCTACTCCCCTGTGCGTCTGTTGCTGGAAAGAGGATGATGCCGGAAGATTATGACAGCTGCTAACGGCTCAGACTGTAATAGTGATGTACAGAACTCTACGTGGCAGGAGATTGCTTCTAAACCACTGGGTAAGATTCACGTATACTATCTTCTTGAAATCTTCAAATCTACAATGTTGACCACCCAACTTTGAAAGATAATTTTTATTAATCTACAGCTCAGAATATCATTGTAGTCCCACACAATGACAATCTCTTGAATTGCCAAATTCTTCATCAAGCAATAGCTTCTCATCCACAGTAGAAACAATACAAGTAGTCACAACAATCTTCAAAAACCTCAAATTAATCCCAATGAATTTGAATGGATCTACCTTCAAGCGGTTAAGCTTCCCATGAAGGAACTAAGCTCTGATACCATGTTAAATTCATTGATCTTGGTCAACTGTTTACACTCCTATAGATGATCCTATTTGGGCAGATTGCTAGAAGAGCAGACTTATTGATTTTGGTGTGTCTTCTAATCTGCAATCTAGCCCTCCCTCATACCTAACTCAAGGGGCATGTTCATTGAATGGACATGTCCCTCTCTAGGTTGGCCTATTTAACGACATAATTGTTTCCTCAAGATTGATGCCCATTCCAAGAGTAACTAATAGTTAGTAACTAACTAACCACATTAGTAAATAAGAAGGCTTACAAAAGCCACAAGGAAAATGCCGATCTAACTAGAGGGGAAAATATGTTCTAGTGACCAATACTTAAGGGAACTCGTGCATCCGGATCAGACTGATCTGAAAATCAGAACACTTGTCTTGTTAAAGTTACAAGGAATTAACAACAATCCTCTCCCTTTTAGCTATTTTGAGCTATGTTCCCCCCGATTTCCAGGACGGGGATAGTAGGGGACAGCGGGACGGGTTTCTGGGATGGCAAAAAAAATTGTCAATTTTGGGGATGGAGGGGACAGCAAATGGGGACGGCTATATAACAATAGGGGAAATTGAAATATATAGAGAAGTCTAAAATATTTATATAAAAAAATGGATAAAACATGTACTTATATGAAATAGAACCTTATAAGAATCAGCAGAATTCATATGCCAAATTTGTGGAACTTTGAGAGTCAAAGTCTAATTTGCTCTAGAAGTCAAAGTCAAAGTCCCCTAGATGTCCCCAAGTCTCCGAGACGTTTCTAGGAAGAGTACGGCTAAAAATATACCGGGGACACATCCCGGGTAACACTGATTTCGAGGGCTTTAGCATTCATTTCGTCTTAAACGCTTATTGTTTTTGTTTTTTATGCTTTAAATGGGTCCAGGCAGTTCAGTCATCAAAAATATATCCCGTCCAAGTCCATAAGTTCCAAAGATGTCTAGTGCATTACTCGAACTTTAGGATTGCATCTATGTGGAACACTAGGGCTATGTGTGTATGTGTGATTATATACAATAAAAAAATGTATAGGCATAGGGATACATGTCCATAATTATGAGTATCACTGACAGTAAACTCATGGATAGTGGTTTATGTGTCATCATCAATATTTCAAAACAATTTTTAGTTAACTAATTCCTTTCTTTCGATAAACGATCATTGAGATTTAAAACCAACAATACAATTTTTGTATCCTAAGTAGAAGGAACAATATTCCTTGGAATAAGACACGCAAGACTTCAATTTTTACCATCTAATATGCTGTACTTTGTAAACAGAAGCTACCCCCTCTATTGTAACTCCAAAGGGATTTAGATTGCTTATGTCTCTCTGAATATGTAAAGATGATTCATGGAAATTGATATAGCTTGTAAACATGAACAGAACCTACCAGTTTCATAGTCCACTTGACTTGTTATTGCTTGTGGGTATATTATTGCAGCTCCCGGTCCAATTACAGACTGTGGTGCCTTTGTGAATACAATAGGATGCTGGATTAAAAAGCAATGACCATTAGCATGGAAGCCTCAAAAGGATTCATTTCCATATAAATTCATTGATAATTATTAATCTGTCTGCCTGGTTATGCATCCAACCTGTCCTTTAAAAAATTGCAAAAAAGGAATCCCATAGAAACAAATATATATGATGGCATGGAAGATGGTCTAGTTTGCTCCATAAATGGTACAGAAAGGTACCACAAAGAAAATGAAAGAGCACTTGCTTGCAAAAAATAGACAAGTATACATGCCAATAACTTGAAAGTTGTTCATGAAAATGCAAGGGATTTCAGGCAAAGCAGAAAACAACAGGTCGAAGAGGATACCATAACATAAATATAAATTGAAACTAAATATTATACTATACTATGTGGAGTGATCGCTTTTGATTGTGATATGAACACACAAGTTAATTTCTTGTTCTATTAGCACTGATACTAAAAACTCATTGCCAAATGCTTAGTACCTGTCTTTAGGGGGCAATCTCTTTCTGGAAACCTGAGAAACCTGTGGGCAATTCCTCTCCCAGCATCCCATTTCCTCACCCTCTACCTAAAAGGAGGGGATTCCAGAGAGGCTTCTCATGCTCCGATTTCAAGGAGACATGTTATCCCCAAACTTGTGGGACCTGTCTCCCTTTCAAAGATTAATTGAAATAGACTAAAAGCCTGAGAAAATTGTAAATATAAGGGTGATAATATTAAATAGATTTTTCTGTGTTTTGAAGATAAAGACTATATCATCCTAGTATATTTAAAAGAAAGATAAAGATACATATAATGTGCAAACATTACTATACTGCCAACAGAGGTAAAAAAATGAAATGACTATCTCACCTAAAAGTAGTTAAGGTCTTCTTGTTTAGCCAATTTCAAAAAGATTATTAAATTTTGAAAGGGGAAAACCAATCCTTTCTTCAATGGGCTACCAAGCCACCCTACCATCTAGCAAGAAGAGGAAAAAAAAAACATAAGTGAGACATGGAAGTGCAATATTTGTAAGCACCCATAGAAGTGAAGATAAAGCAAGTTCGATTGCCATTTCACAGGCAACACTGCAGGAGCAACGACAACTTGTAGAAGCACATCTAATAACCAGCATAATGGAATAATTAGCAAAATGCAGCGAAATTGAAGGTAGAATTTTCTAGCTGATATGTCAGAAACCTTGAATGTCGTAAAGCAGAAACAATAGATGGCATTGCATCTCAAGGAAGTACTACTACAGCTCTAACTAATAGTTCATAGACGAAGGTTCCACTGAGAATCACTAAAAAGGACGCATAACATAAAGGATAAGGTGTAAACTGATGATTGTCTTTCCCAGATCCTTTTTTTTTCAAATGGATGATATTGTCTACTCTTCTTACTGTAAAGAGAAGGTGAATCATATTACAAGTCAAGAATAAGCTATATTCTGCCAAGTATTCAGAAGTTGAAAGTAAAGCTTGTTCAAATAGAACTTATGATTCAATAAACCAATCAAAGGAGATGAAAGAAATGTAGATTAGGACAGGATATTCTATTGGTATGGATGAGTGAACAGATATTGCCATGTGACCACTCATAATGTCATTGTGACATGTCCAAAGGGGTCCTTAATTCTTAAGGTAGTTAACTACTCATGGAAGCACCGAGACTCGTATTTATTATTTGTGCTTATTAGGAATGCTAATAAGAAGTTTGGAACTTCCGATGTGGTTCAAGTTGAGACTGATGAATATGTCGTATCTAAATCAGCTAGGTAATACAACGTTGGACATGACAACTAGAGATATGCAGATGTGTATCTATAAGTTATAACTACAATACACACTTAACAATTTATAGGTCCCACAACAAAGGTATTTCTCACGCTCAGGCCTCAGCAATGCTGAGTATACCGGCTATCTCATCTTAATGAAAAGAATGCTTGAGGTGCAACAGCCTTTGCTAATTGTAGTCTCAAGAGGTGAGTGGTTCAGGTGTGCAGAATTTGAGTCCAAATATGAGAAAAGGCAAAAGGTCAAATGTTGAAAATTGATTGCTGGAAAGTCTGGAAATAAAATCCCATTTATTGACCCCATAGACTACATATCCTGTTATATAGACACAATACACTTCCACTCTTGGAGATAAATTTGATAAATTGTTATCAGATTAGGCCAAGAGGGCTCAGGGATCCCATTAAGCAGAGGTTTTGACCAATCATTAAATGTAGTCATTATTTTAAGAACATGCCCTTGTATACAGAACCCTTTGCATTGAACCCAAAATGGTTTATGACAGGCCTTGGCAAGTGGTTCCATTGATGACAAAGCGGTAAATCAAGGTCTCTGTGCTACCATCCAGAAGTTGTGCATTAGGAAGGCCATAAAGCTTCAAGGTCAATTTCTTTAATTCATAGAAGTTAATTTCCCTTTAAAGCACATGGAAGTTGGGGATAAAACATGGGTGGGGGAAGAACACAAATGAGCCACTAGCCAAGGCTTACTTAACATTACTCTATTATTTGTGTAACTTTACTTTTTTCTACACGTATATGAAGCACTAGCCAACCTTAACTAACTTTATATTTGTTATTTGTTCAACTTCTACCTTTTTCTATTTAGTGTGTAGCAGAAAATACTATAATTTTCAAGTCTCGATTTAGATTTTCAGACTTGTCACCTTCATTTGAATATATTATTTTAAGTACCATTTTAGGCTTGTGAATGTCATTTTTAGTTACAATCAGACAATGCATTCTGTTTCATTAATTGTAACTTTGAATTATCAATTAACGTCAAATAATGAGATTGGGAAAGTTAACAATAGAATTCATTGTAGTAAGACTATTTTAATTAATCGATAATGCATAATGATTCTTTTATCTTGAATTTATTTTATTGTGTTGCTACTTGTTAGTCATTTACATCTGGCTATACCATAAAGAATCTTATATGTATCGAAAGTTTAAACTACAATGGCAACTATAAAACTAGATTTGCAGTACATATCAGTAAGACAAATTCCTGGATTCAACTACATAGTAAATTTACCACAAAGTTGTAATGTTCCCTTCTTTGCACTAGACCTTATGGCGCCTTCTTGGTCTATCTTTCCATCCGGATAGGCTAACGGCACTTATTTTGAGGATGCCAGCCAGTCACAGGAGTCTTTTTGGTTTCATTGGGGAGATATTTAAGTGGGGACTTCCTATAGTTAAGTCACTTTATTTTATAAAGTTGATTTATAAAGTTACTTTATCATTTAAAGTCACTTTATGACAAAAGTAACTTAAGTGACTAGAAGACGAAATTGGCTTTTATCCCACATTGCACAGTTGTTTGCATCTTTCCTTACATTGAGGTTAAAAAGCAAGGAGCTACATTGGGATTTACACCAATGAAAATATGATATTGCTCAAATACAGAAGGTTGCTTAAATGTGACTGGTTGCTTTGAGGATGAAACCCCTTAAGGCAGTGTGAGGAATGGATGTAGCCCCAGCCCCTCATCAAATATTTGTTCATCTTCAGAAGTGGAGATGCAGTCTGAAAGGTCCTAGCTATTCGAAATCCAAGGAGAAGTGCATCAAACAAGTATTAACAGTTCATGAGATTCTGGTAATAATAGGAGTCAGCATCAGGTCTACTCGTTCTCAGTTGGTCGGGCAGGCCAGTCGTTAATCAACATAATCACGTGGGTTTTAGTACAGTGAGGACGGAACAGTGATTAGTGTGCAGGGTATTCTACTTCAACATTCTTCAGCAGTAAGGGAACTGACTGCAGTCTCTCGTGTTGGAAGCAAGAGAATTCAGTGGATGGCTTGAGTTATTCTCACATCGTGGATTGCAAACATTGTCAGTGGGTGTGAGAAGTCAGCAACCAGCGGTGATGGTATTGTGAGTGGCTGCGGGAAGTGACGGGTGTTCCCTCCAATGTTTAATAGCCAGCAACAGTAAAAGCAGGTCAAGTCTTCACAGTAGCCATGGGATTCTCAAACACATGCACCTACAATTGGATGGCAAGGAGGCCCGACTCAATAACAGCAATAAAGGTTTCGCATTCTCCCTTGTTTTAGCAATCCATTCTAAGGATATGTATACGTCTGGCCTTACTGTTACTATAATTGTATGATTAGTTCCAAAGCCATCACACGTCTATTAAGAGTTAATAATACGGATGAATAAAATAAATGTTTTCATGTATGGTGATATGCCCTTCCTTCCTGAAGATTATCTATCCTGGTAGTCTTGATCTGCATGCTATCAATGTCATTTTGGAAAGGATTTAAATTATAACAAGGGAAACCGAGTTGAGAACAATACAAAAGTTGGATCCAAAAATGTATCCTATAAAGCTAAGTTTGTTCCAAAACAGAGCGTGAACGTCTGAATCCCATCTAGTATATGGTTTACCAATAAGAGGAAACATTGCAAGCAATGAAAATCAAAATTGAACCAAAAAGGCTGAATCCAAATATAAAGTCAGAAATGCTGGCAACCAACTTGCCATATAAGGTCAGAAATGCTTATTCTGAACTACAGAATACAGAAGAATGAGACGCTTCTCAGGTCTATTCTTCTTCATAAACATGAAGACCTTAAAGCCCCTGTCACTAAGTTAAAGAACCTCTATGCTATGCTAGAGAAGAACAGTAAAAAGATTGTGAAGGTGGATCTCGGGCAGGAATCAACTGCTAGTCAGAAGGAAGGCCCAGGGGAAAGAACCAGAGGAAACCTGAAGAAAAAGCTGCTACTAAGGAGCTGGAGAGCACGGACAACATTGACATCAATGAGATTAAAAAGGTCTTTCAGAGGATGGAGGATCTTGAGATGAAGTCTGCTGAGATCCTGAGAAAACTTGTCTAATGTTTTTCTCTTTGTTTTGGTTTTTTTCTGTCAGTCCTGTTTGCTGGTCTAGGTTGTTGGTTGTGTCTGCTGGAACTGCTAGTAATGCAATTTTTTGTTCTTTTTGTCATATTAGTACTGGGCCTGCAGGAACTGTTAGTAATGCAGGTTTTTGTTTCACTTGTTACAATTGCGATGGTTATGTTCTTCTCTGGTCTGATAAGACAAAAATTATATTGAATATCTATATGTAATTCAGCTGTAAAGGGTTTTGGGTCCCTTCAAAACCTGTTTTTGAATTAATCGAAAGCTTGCCACATGAAGTCAGAGAAAAATATTTTAAATAATGGAATAAATTTAGAAGTCTATCTGAACAACTGGCCAATCTATTAATAATCAAAATAACAAATAACGAACTTTCAAAGTGAATAATTTTAATGTGAAGTAAATGATTTCATTCAAAATGAATTTTTTTGTGCTAACCTTTGGTATACTGGGTGAAGTAATGTCAGGTGCTGTTTTCCATGTATCAACTTCTTTAACATGATCAGCGTAGTTTTTACCAATACACATTATTGCTCCACGAGGTTTTGGTATTGGAGCTAGTAACTTCACATTTTCCAATTTGATACCTGGTCCCTCAAATTTTATACTATCATCAAGGCAAATGGTTCCAAGTAAATATAGTAAAAATTTCACAATTAAGTGTAAGAATAAATAAAAGTAATTTCTTAGGATCCATGACCTTCAAGGGCATGAATGTTTCTCCAGTCTTAATTCTAGTGTTAATTGTTTGCTTACCAATTAAAAAGCAAATGCCAATGATTGATAACATCAGTCATATCACTGATGTAAGCTGCACTAATGTTTTGTGACAAATTTACAATCTCCTTCAATGGCCTGTCAAAAAAACAGTGAGTCAGTTACATGATACATCTATGACCAAACATCTTCCAGAAAGTAGTATTTAAATATTGACATAATTTAAAGCAGTCCACTTGAGGTTTGTTATAGTTTCCTTGCATAAAAGATCACAATTCAATGGTATTAAAAGCAAAAAGTAGCAAGTACAAATAAATTTATATGAAATGTGTAGGATAATTCACATTTTTGAAGGTGGTATTCTGACTCATGGTTTTATACTCATAGTTTTTGTAATATCCCACACTAGGATATTGTCTCAAGTCTGATTTGGATTTTCAACTTTATATGTTAGACATTTTGGAAAACACTTTGCATGCAAGCTCTAATTCCATTATAAGTACCCCAAGTTCTCATTCACATTCATTTATACAAATCTTGCATGATATCGTAAATTATAACAACACATAAATTAAAAAGTTCTGATTTCACCATGAAATGAGTCTGAAAATCCTATATTTTATTTCCCACCTAAACAATCACTTTTTCAATAAACAAAAGACAACCCAGTTCATAAAAAGTGATTATATATCTAATTCCAAATATACCCATTTTTTTTATTTTTACTTTCCCAGGTCTGATATTGAAAAGCAGCACTAAAGGGCTCCAAAAACAGCGACTCCAAATTGATTTCTCCACCTCAAAATTCATGCCAAGCTAAAAAAATGCCATCACCTTTATTGAATTCACTTTAAATCTACTTCAATTTGTCACAAATATAAATCCAGAATGAGGCCATCACTAATATGCAAAATTCAATGGGTGTTTCGCCATTTCAAATTGCTGAAAACATTGAAGAATTGTCACTCTCCAATGCTGATGATGTGCAGAAACCCTTGTCTCAGTCATAATTCCCAGAACTTCCCCAAAAGAATCAAAAAGTTAGTATGCATAATGAATTCAATTTGCACTTTGCCCTTTTTATAAATCCTTCACAAGGTTCGATTAAAGAGACTTATCAATTAAAGTTACATTGACAACTTGTTAAATTGCTTGAATTAACATTATAATATCACTTTATAACCTCCTCGGTTTAGATGCTCAACTAATGTAATCAATTGATGCACTTTACTGCACCTCTCATGGCCCCCATTTACTTTATAACTCTATAATAGACTTTATAATAAATTATTAATAAAATTTACTTTATTAATTATTTAATAATATGAATTTGTGCCATCAACTTTAAATCACTGAGTTAACTAGGAATCATGATAGACAAGTGCATAAGCAATGTGACCAGGTGCTTTGCCAAAATTAGTAGCTTTGCAAATCTAACTTACTATGAATAGTGTCCCTAAATAACTGCTCAAGCCAAAGATGCCAAAGCTCAACACTACTCAGAACCTACTGAGGTGAACTTCTATAATTAGGAACCTTGACTTTCCTGAAACAGACACGTACTATAAACAGTAAGTGTGCTTAATTGAACCAATCAAAGAGCAATCCCGAACTCTCATGTCCTTTGAAATGGGAACTAACCTCTGGTTTTGCCAACTGAGACCCCCTAACCGACTTAGCCTATGGGGGCCAATGATAGGCTAAACCAAACTACCAACCATGATGAGCTAAAATAGGGACATTACAATTTTATATCATTAGAATAGAGTTTCACCGTTTCCTATAGTGGCATGCCTCTAATAATTGCCAATGGACTAGGGTTTTGATAGGCAAGGAATATTTTAATGTGTTTTGTACAACTGAGTTGATACGGTGAGTGTTGCTTTTGCTAGTTATTCACTATCAGGATTTTCAAAAGTACATTTGGTGTTTCATTCGTCAATGCTAAATTCTTGTGTAATATGTATTTACTTGTTATGTTGCTGAAAATTTAAAGATTTTGTAACCTAACCTACAATACTTTGCTTATTAGATTAGGCAATTTCTTTCATTTGGTGTCAAAGATAGTTTGCTTGTTACACCTGTGAGAGAAGAACATCTTGGCTATTTTTTATTCTTGGTTTTAGTAGGAGCTTTGTGTAGTGCTGATGGGTGTTTTGTGACCACACCAAAACAAAATAAAATACCAACGTATCCTATCCTCTCTTGAGCAAAATCCCATGTATGATAAGATTGTGGAAGATCATACAAGTGATTTCAAGGTTCTTTTATGTCAGGTCTTAACTTGTACATAAGCTCAATGGTTGTCGTGATATGTTGGTAGCATAGAGCGATTTTGGTTTAGGGAGCTTTTTGATTGATCTAGCAATTAGTATTTCAAGATGTTTCCACAAAATATGTTTAAAGTAAATGAGATAGGGTTAAGAAGTTATATTCTAATCCTAAGACCTTTAAGTATAATGATTGCTTTGATGAGATCTGCCATACTTTGCTTACCCAAATAAACTACACAAAGGAGGTGCAATCTTCAAGGGTTGAGCAAGAAAGATTTGTATCACAAATAAGCACCATCGTGGAACAATGCAAATTCAATGATACTAGTCAAACATCCACATAAAAGCTCATGACCAAAATTATACAGCACGTAAAAATCATCTAATTGCAAAAGGGTATGAGAAAACGATTTCACCATCACAACATTACCAATCTCATTCATCTAACAACTTGAAATCAAATCTAATCTGAGGGAACAAAGAAACCATGCAAGCTACAAAACACTTCAAGTTATCACCAAACTTCTACAAAATTCTTTTATTCTAGTAGCTCTTAGCAACAACATCCAAAGTTCATTCCATTTCAAATTAGGAGTGAGCCCCTTGCATAAGCCCCAAGATTTCAATGGGCAGCCACGATCAAATTACAATGAGTGGCTGAGATTTTGCCACATAAGCCCTAATTAGATTTAGGTCAAGAGAGGATAATATATCATAAATAGGTAGGTCCACATGGACCAATAAGAAATGGGTCAGCCACTTAGTTGGAGAGTGGTCAAACTAAACCCATATTGGAGGCAAGATTACTTTCAGCATTAAATACAAACTTTACCAGAATATCTCAAGCTTGATTCTTTTCCTTAAATGTTAAGAATCTAGACACAACTATCTCCAACTCATCCACGTAGACACTTGGCGTGACTCCCTATTTGAATTCCATAATGACTTTCGCATTAACGCTTGTTGAGGTTCTCCCAACTTGACATTAACTCCAGAATTCTCAATATGATGCTCGAGAATGTGGAAATAGTCTTGAAATCTTCTGCCAAAGACTATGTACTGAAAAATTCTTCCAATTTGCTTTTCAATCTTCCTATTGTCACTTCTTCATTAGCTAGGTTGTTTCCGAACATTGCCTCAATAGAATTAAGGATTCCTTCTTAAATACTTATGATCTTCTTCCCTAGTCAAGTTGATTCTTCATTTGACTTCTTCAACAACTATTTCCCTATGGTCACTGAACTATACTATTGAGCAAATTCATAGGTTTCACGTTCTATTACCACCCCATCATCTATCAATATTTGTGTAGGAGTCTCCATCGACACCTCCAAGTCTAGGATGGTCTTTGTTTTGATAAATATGGGTGTCTTCCCACATTTCACTCACACATGTTCTACAAAGGATAGCCAAGGTTGTTCCATGCATCTGGATTAGATCACCAACAAATTTGCTTGCAATATCCTGAACACCCTTTACCCACTTTCCAGCGCCTTGGGCAGCTCTACTCATCTTTCAATGTCACCCACTAATTCTTTTGTAAGCGCTATAGCGGAAGCAAATGTCTGATCTTCCTAACTATCCGGATTTGCCAAATGTTGTCAATACATACACAATGGCTTTTTCTCATTTTTTAATTCATGTATCTTCCATCTTCTTCATCCTTTCTTTGAGTGCCCAAGTGGAATCGTCGAATTCCTCCATCACCTAATCGTTAGTGGCACACCCTATGTCAATTGTTGCCACATCGTACTCCTCTAGGGTGGTTTCATCCTCAACCTTATCCACTTTTTGCACTACTTCATGAAAATTCTAGATCTAGATGCATCCCTGTGACCATAGAGAGCTTTTCTTTATTGCCCTTCCCTATTGGCTTATTGATCCTACCCAAGAATTAGTATTAATCTCTTGGGATCTTTCTTTATCTCTCCCACAACTATCCTAGAGTGGTTGAATGTTGCTTGTGAACCTATGCTTGCTCTTACTTCAACGTGGATTTCATTTGTAATGGGAACTTTTGCTCCTCCTAGATCTTCATCTAACATTGTATCAAGGCATTCTTCACTAGTAGGTCCTTGCTTTTGATGTCCCTGCTACAAAAATTCCTGAAAGGCATTGATACTTTGTCTATCTTGTACCACTAGAGTTATTTGATCTTCGTGTGACCTTCGATTTCTATTGCTTCCAACCTCTTTCCCTATGAAAGAGTCAATCTCTTGCAATCTTGGGGTCCTATTGGACAATGATAGTGATACTTCAGACCTTTGCCTCTTTTGTGTAGGCCTATCACTTGGTGTGTCTAGCCTTTTCCTCAGTTGCACATTTTGGGCAACACTCTTCTCTTTTTCTTGTTTAATAATTTCTAATGATTTTTTTCCTCCTTCAATTCTAACTTATGATGACAGCCTGGGTTTATCATCTTGTGGCTCTTGATCTCCCATTAAGTCATGTGTCAGGGAGACATTACTTGTCTTTAATCTACTTACCTAACGCTCCACCCACCATCTTATGAATTTTATGATTGGTCTAGATATCATACCAAGATCTACTATTTCAGGCATGGAACAATCAAGCAGTTGGATGACCATACTTCTCTCCTCAAATGTAAGAGTCCTACTAGCTCACTCAAGCACTATGCCAGATAGATGTTTTGTTTTTTTCAAACATTTTGCAATTTTTTGAATTTTGAATATCTTTGCTTTTTTTTTTTGTAATTTTTAGGATATATAGAAATGCTTAAGAAAATAAATACAATTATTGAAAGCAATTATCCAAAACTATTATGGCTTGCCCGTATAATAAAATTCAATTGCAAATATGATGTCTGCATTAAATATCAACAAAAATGTAGAAGCAAATTGACTTTCAAGGGAACCTGGAAGATATCAATGAAGTTGCTATGCAGATTGCAATCCAATGTTGCCTTTTTAACCCCAAATTGCAGACCAACATTGCAGCTTATTATTTGATTGTTGACGCCAAGCACCAACATTTTGACTGCTGCTAAACACGGCTTCCAAACAGTGAACGCAGGCCAAAAGTAAATTCCAATCGCTGCCACAGATAGGTTATTTGCAGCCTCAATTAACTCAGAAAGAATGATGTTGATTGCAAGGAATTGCTCTAATTCTTGCCAAGAATGACAGCACCTTCCCTTCATCAAATTGAAGCAGGTAGATGCTCTGGAATGGCATACAACAGCACCATCCCAGTCACTAATTGATGTAAAACAATCCTTTAGCAATAACACAATTCATTGCTATTAGATCAGCTCAAAGTGCAATGGAGGAATTACAGCTTTTCTTCAAAACCACACCCAAACCCTTCGATAGAAACTTAATCAAAATAAAAATGCAATCACGAACGAATTGATTTGTCTCGTGAAGTCCTTTTATTATATTTGCAAAGCTTAATCTTCCTCAAGACAATAGACACCATTTGGCTTCTTGGTTACACTTTTCACTTGAGAGTCTTCAACTTCACACCATTAAATCATAATGAAGACTTCTAAGATATTCATAAAATATAACTTAACAAAATAACTTACAATATGCTATTCAAAAATGAAGCCCAATCAATCACTGAAGAAGCCAAATCCCAAGGTGCCACAACTGCATTGCTAAAAATAGCAACTCTGCATAATCGACTTACTATAAATGGCAAGCCACTCCATTGAGACCCTCAAAGCATAGTGCCAACTCTCGAGGGTCGCGATGATGAACTGACATTGCCAAGCTATTGGAACTTGCTAAATTGGAGACGTTATAGTCCTCCCTCCCCAAGATTGCTTGACCCAAGCAATCGCAATCTAGGGTGCTGAAGTATATCCTCAAGCTCCCAAGTGGCATCCTCATTTGGAAGACCCTACCACTTTACCAGAAACTCTCTGATGATTCGTCGACACAAATGCCTCTTCCTAGTATCCAGTATAGCCTCAAGGATCAGCTCTAATCTCCCCTCATCATCCAATGGGTGTAAAGTAGAAGATGGGACAACGTGCATGCCTAACGCCTTCTTGAGTCGTGATACATGAAATGCATAATGAGCTCTGACCTCTAGCAACTCAAGCTCATAGGCTACCTCTCCCACACGTCTAACCACACAAAAGGGGCCATAATAGCAAGATTGGTGCTACTTAGCTCCACTCTCCGTAATGGAAGGCTGCCTATAAGGTTGCAACATCAAGTACATCATATCTCCCACCTGAAAAGAACGAGTAGTCCTCTAATCAGCATTTTGCTTTTGCTACTTCTGTGCCCTTTGAATGTTCTCTCTCAAGGACCTCATGACATCTGGACTGTCCTATAGTGAATCTCCTACATTGGGTACCCTACTGTTACAGAACAACAAATCCATGAAACTCAGGGGATCATACTCGTACAAGGCTCTAAAAAGGCACATCTAAGTAGACATGTGGTAAGTAGAATTATAACGATACTCACATAGGTATATCTACTTCACCCAAGCTCAATGTTGTGCCAATACATAATTTCGCATATAGCCCTCCACCTATTTATTAACAATCTCAGTCTGACCATCAGTATGAGGGTGGTAACTAGTGCTTGGAGTGAACTTTGTCCCACATAATATGAACAACTCTTGTCGGAAGTTACTCATAAAATGCTATCTCGGTCACTAACAATGATCCAGGATAGACCATGCAATTTTAAAACCTCCCAGAAGAACAACTCATCTATCTGTGTAGTTGCAAATACAGTGGTGATTGGAAAGAAGTGTGCATATTTCATAAGGCGATCCACCACCACATAGATGCAGTCTCTACCTTGGGCCTTCGGCAAGCCCACAATTATATGGATAAACATTCCTACTTCCTCTCACGAATGGGAAGTGGCTGTAGCAACTCGACTAGATAGGTATGCTCCTGTTTATTTTGTCGACAAACAGAGTACTCTGTGACAAACTGTTGCACATCTAACTTCCATGTGAACCTTTCCTGAATCTGTTTATAAGTCTTAAAGAACCTGAAATGTTCAGCCGATGGAGAATCATGAAAGGCCCGCAATATAATGTTTCACACCTAATCCTGGGACAAAATAGATCCTCCCCTAGCAAATGATCAACTCATTTGCAAGGGTGTATCTGATGTTCTGTACGTTCCTATCAACAATAACAGTTGCCCACTTATCCCTAACATACTTTGCAAGGATCAAGTATCTCCAATCCTCAGATATCTCAGTATTCACACAAAAGTGGGGTCTCCGTGAGAATGTGTTGGCAACTACATTCTGTGTACCCTTAATATAAGAAACATCAAAATCATAGGACTACAGTTTGCTGACCCACTTTTGTTGCCTCTCATTAAGATCTCGTTGTCTATAGAAATGCTTCAAGCAATTATGATCAGTCTTAATGCAAAATTTGCTACCAAGTACTGTCGGAATTTGGCCAAAACATGCATAATGGACATCTCCTTATCGTACACAGTAGATGATCTCTTGGGACCCTTGAGCTTGTTGCTCTCAAATACAATGGGATGGAAATCTTGGGAAAGAACAACACAAATACCCTCACCTAAGGCATCACAATGCAACTCAAATGGCCTAGAAAAGTCTGGCAATATTAGCCCTAAGTATGATGTCATAATCTGTTTGAACTTCTAAAAGCACTTCTATGCCTAAGTAGTTGACTCAAATGCACCCTTATGGGTCAGCTTACTAGGGAGCTGTGTGATGATAGAAACGTGCCACAATCTGCAGTACAATTGTAATATCCCCGTCATTAAATAAAAATAAAATTATATATTTATTTGGGATCCCGATAGATTTGTGTATACTCTGCCCCATCTTTAATTTTTCGTAGGCGTAGGTGTTTGTCATAGTGTTGTTCGCCTTTTCAGAAGTGAAAAAGCTTCCCTACTTAGCTATCACGAGTTTCAGTCGGATTCAATCCTTAGCCTATTCCATTCTTTGTATTACTTTGCTTAGATCAGAGCACCATCCTTGTTTGTAAATATAACTTCTATTCAGCATATCTCTCTATGTTCTTCCTATATTAGGTGGCAAATATTATTTGTTTGTTTGGCATCATCTAAGGAGACGTAATTTATTTTGCAACCACACTTCGATAATTGGGGCAATGTCGAAAAGTGTCAATGTCATACTTTGATACTACATTCCATCCACGATGCATTTTTCCTCCACCTTCATATGGAACTGTGCACATTGTACCCCCAGCACCGTGCGGCACCCAATGACATACATCCATTGTATGGCCTTTGTTGGCTACCCTACTTCTTGTTAAGATTCACTTCAACTGTACAACACTCTCATTAACATAGTATGCACATGAGCATCACAACGGTTGTTAGCACCTATACAGTCAACTAGGTACATTGTTCAGTTATCCATAACACATTGTACAACCATCTTCAACTCTCACCCTATACAATCCTCATATGTGTGTCCAGATCACTCATTTTGACAACCACCTGACAATTACAAACAAGGGGATATAGAAATTTGCGACAAGTTTCCATATACTAATGGGTGCAAAACATTACGGTGGTATTAGAGCCAGCGATTCTACCAACCTGTGGAAGTGAGTGCGAGTTTAGACCTGAAGAAGAAGGTGAGATCACTTTGTTGGTAGAATGGGTGATCCACGAGATCCTATGACAAGACTCATAAATATTCTAAGAGAGCTCAATCGAAACCAAATTTAGATAAACGAAACCCAACGGCTTATGTAGGAAGCATTACAAAAATTGGCTGAGGGGAACGCAATCAGAGAACAAAATGGGCATATCAACAACTCTGTAATGGTAAGGACAAACCTGCAACCCCCTCGCTCTCGACCTTCTATACAAATTTTCCCTCCATGGATGGAAGTACTACGCAAAGAACAAGAGCCCAACTTCTAGGAAATGCAAGAACAACTTCGAGAAGATTGGAGGAACACGAATGTGGAACGCAATATGCACTACAAAGACTATGTTGATCTAAGAATGAGAAATTCATGCGAGGGAAATCATGGTTGTTTTAGAGATGATCTCAGGAGAAAGATCAGAAAAGTGAACTTATCACCATTTGATGGATCTGGAGATATCGCTACATAGGCATAGGTTCATAAGGAAAACACCTATCTTCAGATCAATTGATGCCCAAAGAGGAAGCAATCAAGTTCGGAGCACTCCATCTAGGAGTGGCGCATAAATGGTAGCACCATGGATTAGTCACTCTCGGCCACAACCAAGTAATCTCTTACACCGAGTTCATTGAGAGACTAATCGACCATTTCGATGACAAGGACCTTGAACTTAACTTCAAAGATTTGGCACAGTTGAGACAAACAAGTAGAGTAGACACTTACATCACAGAGTTCCAAAGGCTATCACTACTAGTCAAGGAAATCTCGAAGAGCATCGGATCGTGTTATTCATGGATGGGCATATCAGAGACAATCCATAGGATCAAACTAAGATTCAAACTATTATTGCAGACATTCTACAATTCGTATGCCTTTGGCATAGGAGTAGAAATCTTCTTATGTTTAATGCTATGTGTCATGCAATTTCTATTATTTTAAAAGATTCCAATTTGGGCATTTAACTTCATCATTACACTTGTTATATCATGGGCACATTTGAGAAAGACGGTGAAAATTTTCAAATTTCGGCATGTTTATTATTCTTTTCAATGTTTCATAATTTATATATTTGAGGTGCCATTTAGACATGAAAAAGGATTTTCCATCTTAGGAGAAAAAAAATTAATTTCATTATTTGCTCGATCTTGACCTTAGACTTTTCACAATTAGCCAATTTTGAATCAACCCTTGCAACTCTTTCTCTTGGGTGCCAATTAGATAGGAAAGTGGGCTTCATACTTAAATAAATTTCCATTACTTCCAACATTGTGATCTTGGATGCACTTGAAGCATAAGAAAAATCACTTGCCTAGGAAAAAAAACCCATTTCTTCCAACCACTTCCTTGGTGTAAATCAGAAATGGGTACATATTTTTTTTTGTTGGAACATATTCCTTGACCAAGGTGTTTTAGCACTCATGGGCATACTTTAGCATGGTTGAAGGAATTCTTGTGTTGGGTACAAATCCATGCCAATGGTGAACTAATGCTCTAAGGTGCATATGAACAAGGTTGAAGGATTTTTTATTTTCTTTAAAATTCCCCGACACTGACATAGTGCTCATGGGCGCAAACGAGACTGGGTAGTGGATTTTGCATTACAAGGAAATTCCGACCATAGTGAATCAACACTCTAGAGCACTATTTAGAATGCGAGAATGATTTTCATGTTTGCAACATAATCCTTGGCACTATAGAATCAACTTTGAAATTTCTATGGCAGTATGGTCAATGACAATATGGGGCCAAACTGGGTGTACGGTATATATGTGACCGTACAATGTACAGAGAAGTCTTTGAGTTGTTGTATGTGGGTTATAGATGGTGTATAGTGTATGCTGGTGGGAGAACTGTACGATGACAAGCGTGTACGATGATTAGAAGAGACCGTATGGTTGGTTGTGTTTGGAGGAGTATTGTGGGTGGTGGAATGTGGGTGTTAGGTAAGGTGACTAAGATTACCACCATAAGGAGGAGCTAGACTACCGTACGATATTTTGGAGAATGTTTACGGGATTTGCGTGGGTCAAGGAGATGAGGCATTTGTTGAATGATTTTCTAATGTTAACCACAATTTGCTAGAGAAGCAGGATGTTTCTTGGAGTAATGACAGAATTACCCAAATGGAGTGCAATTTGATGAAACATAAACTTCCAATTTTATATAAGAAATTGCCAAAGATACATAGATATTCACCAATGTAAAGTAACTATTCAACTTGTCTTATGAACAATAAATTATAATAGCAAACAATGATGGCACTCAGAATTGCCAAATTTGAGCAAAGTAACACAGGGCTAAATAGGGTGGGGGTGACACCCACTGAAACTACAACAGGCCAAGTAGGGAAGGTCTTTCACTTCCAAAATGGCGCACAAGTAGAACCTAATTGGTTCGCATTACCAAATAACAAATAAAGTCGCATACCTAAACAAACAACCCGACAGACATATATACCCTGTCGAGGGAGAAACTCAGTGCTAACACAAGGCACGACAAACACCTACGAAATAATTAAAAACAGAAATGGGTCCGAGATACTCTAAATCAATCGGTCCCATAAACAAATTTTTAATACCCTATTTATTTTATGACAGAGACATTACAGTCCTATCCCAAAATTCACTTGCCCTCAAGCAAACGCAAAACCAAATGTCGTAGAACTTGTTCACCTTTTCAGGTGGCATTGTCAAGCGGCAAATGCTTCCAACGTACTAAGTATTCCTTGCTGATGGTGTTCCTCAATTTCCTCTCCGACATGTCAAGGATTTCGATAGATTCCAATACTAGTTTCTCTTCTTCGTTGCGAGGTGACAGGTCAGCATAAACGGTGATGTTTTGTCCCATTGCTATCTACAAGCAAGATACGTGGAAGACATTGTGGATGTCGCTTCCCTCTAACAACTCAAGTTCATAGGCAACCTCACATATGCGGCAAGTTATTTGCTAGGGACCATAGAAACATGGCCTTATCTTTTCTTGGCCTCCTATCTTAAGGGATGACTGTCTATGCGACTGGAGTCAGAAGTATGCCAGATCACCAACCTCCAAACTTCTTTCAATTCGATGCCTACTGGCATATATCTTTTGTTGATTTTGTGCCTCTGTAAATTTTCCTTCTAAAACCTCAAAATGTCTTGTCCTTCCTGTAGCCAATCATTTTCCCTAGGCGCATGGTTGCTGCCCAAAACCATGTCCACAAATGAAGGCTGTTCATATCCATAGAGTGCTTTGGAAGGCGCCATCCTGATCGATATGTGATAAACTGTGTTGTATCAGTATTCCCCTAGATGCATCCATTTCACCCATGCCTATTGTTTTGTTGAAACACATTTCCGAGGGCACCCCTCCAACTATTTGTTCACAACTTATGTTTGTCCCTTGGTCTAAGGATGATAGCTGGTACCTGGCAAAAGCTTGGTACCCACCAAATTAATAGTTTTGTCCAGAAGGTGCTGAGAAGTCGACTATCCCTGTCACTATGTTTTTGGGCAACCCATGTTAGCGAAAAACCTCCCTAAAGAATATCTCTGCCAATTGTGCAACCTAAGACTCAATAGGAATGTCGATCCTACATCAAAACGACGTCAATGCCCTACTTGGAGGCATCACACTCCAAGGTGAAAGGTTGGGTAAAATCTGGAAATGCAAAAACCGGACAAGTACTAATTGCCTCCTTCAATTTATCAAAGGTGTGTTGTGCTTGTTCACTCTACTGGAAAAGACCTTTCTTCGTTAGATTTGTCAAGGGTGCGTTGAGCTGAAAGAAACCTTTTACAAACCTTCTATAATAACTGCACAGTCCAACGAATCCTTGCAACTCTGAGAGTGTTTTTCGCAGAGGCCAATCAAAAATAGCCTCAATTTTTCCTTGGTGAACATGTACTCCATATCTATTGATGACATGTTTGAGGTATAATATTTTTGTCATCCCAATTTCACAATTGGACTGCTTGGCGAACAACCTCTGGGCTTCCATAATACTGAGGACTTCATCTAGATGCCTCGAATACAAATCCCATGTTTTACTGTAAATAAGAATGTCATCAAAAAATACCAGCATGAACTTATGCAATTGCTTGTTGATGTGATTCATGCAGGACTAGAATGTAGCTAGCAAATTCGTTAACCCAAATGGCATGACCAGAAACTCATAATGTCCGTAGTGACACTAGAAATTTGTTTTTTCCTCACCTTGTTCTTGCATGTGGATTTGATGAAATATGGAGCGAAGATCTATTTTCGAAAAATAAATTGCATCATGCAACTCATCAAGCAATTCATTGATCTTGGGAATAGGGTATCTATTTTTATTGTCTTCTTGTTCAACGCACAGTAGTCTACAAACATGGGTAACGTCTCATCCTTCTTTTTCACCAATAGCACTGATGATGGAAAGGAGCTAGAACTAGGACAAATCCATACCTTGTCGAGCAATCCCTCAATTGTCTTTTCAATTTCATCTTTAAACTTCATGGGATGGTAATATGGTGTGGTGATGATTGACTTGGCGCCAGCTTCCAATTTGATGGTGTGCTCAAAACCACAATGGGGAGTTATAACAGGTGGAATGTTTGCAAAAGCCCTATCATGTTTATCCAAGATGACCTGAAGGATATCATTTTGATAGTATGCATGTTGCATGTTTATAGGTTTTGTTGAAATTATGCAATGGGCAGCCCATGCAACATCGTCATGCCAGAAAATGGCCTCCATCCAACGGGATGAAACCTCCTCCAAAGCCTCATCCACCATCCTACCGAGGACCACCTTTCCATCAACTACGAAAGGGAAGTCCATTCGCTTGAACCTCTGTGTGTACTCTTGCAGAGTTTCCATCTACAAGATTTTGAGAATAACCTCCATGTCATCCAAATCCACTATAAAAAAGTCCTACGTCACCGTGTGGTTGCCCATGATAATACTCAGTTAAGGAACTAGGAGTGTGCATGATAGAAGTATTCCTTCGGCCACCTTGTCTTGAAAACTGGTATGTGCTTCTATTGGTGAACCCCTTCTGTTTACAAGTGATGAGTTTATGAAATTTAGAGTAGCTCCGCTATCCGGCATTACTATGACCCTCTATCCCAGGAGGGTTCCTCGTACCCGAAAAATTGTGCACCTCGAGCTACCCGCAAGAGCAATTGCCCCCATATTGTACAAGTGCGGCTATCCTCTCTGTACAATTTAAACTAAACTCTTTGGGAACCTTGTGTCTCTTATCCCCTTCAGGTGTTGAATGCTCTAGTTCTTCCTCACCATCCAACATGACCTCAATGCAGTATATTTTTCCTTTCCCCAAACATTTGTGCCCTAGTTGCCACAACTCCTTACAGTTGAAACATAATTATCTCCTCCTAAGTTCTTGTCTGGTAGCTTCATCCAAAGTAGGCTTCTTTGGCATGGTTTTGCTGTCTTTTTCCTTTGGAGGCAACAGCAGTTTGGTGTGTGAGTAACTCTAAGAAGATGAGACTGATGATAATGCCATGCTTCGAGCCTTCTCAATAGCCTTCAAGAGAGTGACAGGATTGAAAGCTTTTATCCATCCTTTCAGTGGTTCTGTTAAGCCATCCATGAATAGCACAGTCCACTATCTCTCTAATATATTTGTAACCAGTACAAAGTCTCTAAAACTCCGTGATGTAATTGTCCACTGCCCCGGTTTGCCTTGTGCCAATTCTTTAAAATTGAGTTCTAGATCTTTGTCATTACACCGATCTATCAGTCTTTCTATAAACTCGTCATAAGTATTTACCTAGTCATGCCCCACAATAACCATGTCATCATATCACAATTCGTGCGTCACTCCCTCCAAGGGGGTGTGGCAAATTTAATTACTTCTTCTTCTGGCAGGTTGAGTTGGAAGTAGGTGTTAGTCTTCATTACCCATGCACGTGCAAACATTAATCCAAATCCATCGAATGCGACAAATACCTTAATTTCCTTTTGAGATCATCATTGAAATACCCATGATTGCCACCACCTTGAGTATCTCATTCTTAATTTTGCATAATCTTTGTATGATATATCCCCTTCCATATTTGTATTCCTCCAATCTTCTTGTAATTGTTCTAGCACTTCCTCAAAAGTTGGTTCCCTTCCTTTGTGAGGTACATCCATTCGTCAAGGGTAAGTTGGCATTGAAGGTCTAGAATGTGTCGGATGAGGATTTGCCTTTCTGGATACTGAATTGACGTTGTGATCACTATGTTCACCAAATATTTTGCGCTTGGCTAATGTCTATAATGTTTCTTCCATGAGTCGTTGAGTATCATTAGTCTGTGCCTGATTTCTTGAGAGCTCCCTTAGTAACGCCATTTCTTCGGCAGGAGTGGGATCTTGCAATCTCCCATTCTATCAACTGAGTGGGACCATCTTCATTTCCGGATATAAATGTTCATTCACTATCCATAGGCTGCTAGGAATCATTAGCTCTAGTATCACTGTAATGTTGTGTATTATTAACTAGGCATTGAAGGCAACTTTGACCTGCAACTCTGAGTATTTTGTGGTTGTTTGATCAACGAAAATATGCAGCCAACCTAGGTGTACGATATATATGTGATCATATGGTGTACAAAGAAGTCTTTGAGTTGTTGTACATGGGTTATAGATGGCGTACAGCATATGATGGTGGGAGGACCATACGATGGCAAGGTTGTATGTTGATTAGAGTAGACCATGCAGTGGGTTGTGTTTGGAGGAGTATTGTGGGTGATGGATTGTAGGTATCGGGTACGGTGAGTAAGATTACCATCATATGAAGGAGCACGACTATTGTACAGTAGCTTGGAGAATGTTTATGGGATTTGTGTGGGGCAAGGAGATGAGACGTTTGTTGAATGATTTTCTAATGTTAACCACAATGTGCTGGAGGAGCAGGATGTTCCCTGGAGCAATGACACAATTACCTAAATAAAGTGTGTGATTTAATGAAACATCAACTTCCAATCTTATTTGAAAAATTGCCAGAGATACGATTTCAAAAGTAGGTCATTCCAAATTCAAAAGTAGATATTCCAAACTCAAAAGTAGGTCATTTTGAGAAGCACTGAAACTTATGGAAATTTTGTGTTGAGCACAATTCCTTGGCAGTGGATAACTAGCACTCATGAGAGCATTTGGAGCTTGGTCAAATATTTTTCCACTCTTCATTTCTTTTACTCCTCCATGCTCCTTTGATCCACACTTAGCCATTTTGGTCAATTTTCTACTTTTCCAATTTGGGTGCATATTAGAAGGTGCCATGGATTTTCAAAGATCTATCCATTTTTCATCTTCACTTCTTTCTTATACAACACAACGAATACTTCACATTTTTCCATTTTTGGGAGTTGATAAAATGGAGTCAAGGAATTTTCCCACACTGTGAATTTTCAAGCCTTTTCCTCTTTTGGGAGTTTTTCAAAGGTACCTTCAAACATAGTGCACTTTGGACCAACTTCTTGGCTTGTTCAACCTTTCAAACTTAAAAACGGACACCCTTCAGCTCATTTCTTTATCAATTCTCATTACACATGTCAAAAATAGACTTACTATTAAGTACTAACTCTAAGTTTGTTTAAATGCAAAATTAGGGCAAACCAAGACACAATGGAACTTTCTAAAGATATTAAGTCTCCCAAACTCAATATTAGGTCATTCTGAGATGCACTGAAACTTCTAAAAATAGAAATTTTCAAAAATAGAAAGTTCATCAAAACACTCAAATTTTCAGAGGCATTCCTTCTCAAAGATCAATTTCTCTTTATTCTAGGTGCAATTCACTTTATTTCACAATATTTCCGCTTTTAGAACCACAAGCGAGTAATATTTCACATCTATACTAAGATCTTCAAGAAACTGATGCAAAATTACCAAGAACCAAAGCCAAAAATACCAAGTGTACCAAAAAGTAGGAGGTCTCTATTTCTAATGGAGCGATGTGTGAAAAGGTCATAAAATGTAGGTGAATCTATTTTGAGGAACAAAAAGATGGCAAGCACTTCCAAAAACATGGAGATTGAGAAGTAAAATAATCAAAAGTTTCACTTCTAGAAGCTCAAGATGAAAAATTATTTTGGAAGAGATCTATGACCTAAAAGTTTTGGACAAAAACCCTCTAGCACATTGGCAAAAGTCTAGGCAAAGGTTGATAGCACTACAAGAAGCTTGATTCAGCATTGCCTAGTTCATCCAATGCTCTTAAATGTTTCAAGCAGAAACACGACAAAAACTTTGGGAAAAGAATGGAACTCGATAAATTAAGTCCTTGGTAAACAAACTTTTTCTACAACAAAGGTTCTATTCCCTGGCTATATCTAATGGTGATTCTGTCAGTAGGCATCAAAAAGTATTTAGCATTGTTATCAGTCAATCGGCATCTGTTGATATCAAGAAGAATGAGGACTAGTGCGTAACCTCGTCGTGTTTGTCGTCAAATTAGTGGGATAACCTTGTCATGTTGATCAGCTCTACGTTTTCTAAGTAGAAGCTTTGAGGAGAATATAAGTGTCTTGTTGTCAATAAAAGTAAGGCAAAAAGCCTCAAATTCATTAAGAATATATCGGTCACCAGAGGTCATTTAAGATTCAAATTCATTTAGGATGACTTGGTCATCAGAGGTCATTCATAGAAAAAGAACAAGAACGAACCTCTCCCAGACAACTGAAGGTGAAATGCCCAAACTACAAAAAGATTGACCATCCTTGGAAGCAATATAAAGAACACTAAGAAGGAATATAATGTTGAATTCAAACTCAAACGCCTCCAATGAAGAATTTAGAGATGGTTCCAAACATTAGGTTGCAAGGTGTAGCAAGACTAAACCCAACAATTAATTTCTACTCGAGGAAACATCACCTAGGCCCAAAATGCAAGGCCAATTAGTTTATTCTTAGATAGTATTCTATGTATGTGCAATCACAAGCATTATAAAAAATATGCATGATACTAAACGGACAAAGTACATCCTCCTTGCTTGATTGAGTACATTGGAGGACTATAATGTATCTTCCAAACATCTTCCAATAACTCTTGGTAATTGACTCTAATTTCATTCTATGCCTTTATTTCATATTCATGTCTCATATACCTAAAAAAAATTGTCATTACAATGATTGACACAACCCTTGCATAAAAGGTCACAACTTGATATAGTAATAACTGCAGGTGATCTACTACCAAATGTGTTATTAACAGCAGTTGATTGTAAGAATTTCATCATGCAAAGATACTATTTATCAGGTCATCATTGCTACTGGAATCATTAACTGGATTCATCAATGTTCCAAAAAGCAACAAAAGAAATCATTAGATAAAACAAGTATTAAAAATTGAAATATAAAAAGAAAAAACATCTTATGCAGTTTCCCCATTTTTTGTCACTTTAGCAATATAATTAGCTTTGTCTCTCCATGAGCACCAACCTTGTCAGAAGGGATGCTTGTTGTTGGAAGTGAGCACAATCACTCTTGTGGACGCCTATTACATTTTCTGAAACGATTTCTGGCTTTTGGTGTGTTGTGAAAGATTTTTGGAGAGTATCTATTTCTAGGTCACTTGACCGAACCAGATATTCATTATTTATCATCATTATCATTTCAGTTAGGTCATATTTTGATTTCAATGCTGTTCAATAATTTCCACAACTCAAGTGAATTATTGAACTTAAATTCATGTCACTAAGGTTGCTTTATTTTATGAAACAATTTTAAAAACAACTTAGTTTAATAGCTTGTTGGAAATAAAATAAAAGTTATAAATCATGGATGTATGAAAAAGGGACCACACATATCAAGTAAAATTATTAGTTTATAAAATGGCTCTTTTGGAGCAAAAAGAAGTCACTTTAATTAATAAGTGATTTTAAATTGTAATTCTCTAGAAAGTTCCTGGGATGATTACAGAGTGGGGATGAGGGGTCTCATTTGAGGTATTCAAAGCTTTGCCTATTCCTCTTTAAAGAATTAGAGATTTTTGCCCGTGACCAAATTCCTTCCAGTGGAAGGAAAATTCTAATGGATGCCTAACAGGCGGAGAACCAAAAGATGAAGCTGAGGATGAAAATCCTCTATCTTTATCAGAGTTCTTCCATAAGAAGATCGCCAGTGTGCTAAAGATGCTGTAAACGAGGACAGAAACCCTCGATTCAGATTTAGAGGCAGATTCAGTCAAGGTTCAAATATGAACCGATGATTCAAGAAAAGTTGTTTTTGTTTGACAGAAAATTATGCCTTGATGTGGGTTGAATGAAGTTTGTATTGGCTGGTTATAATTGTTTGATATCTTTAAGTGAGGTGTTGATTTTAGTGCCAAATTGGGCATTTAAAATTGTTATTTCCTAGGTGATTTCCTATCACTCTTGCCAAGTGTGAAGGACAGCAGTATATGAGAAGACTTGTTTGGATGGGTTTTAGGTGTAAAATCAGATTAATGACTGAAATGAGTTACAATGCTGGGAGTTGAGTCTTTTAAGGGGCTTTAATTGATTAAAATCTGCATTTTCATTAGATGTGGAAATTTAAAACTTGTTGGGCCATAGAGGTTTCTGTGGCATTGAACTTTGACTGCTGGGCGTGAATTTTTATTCCTCTTGCTGGTTGACAGAGATCCCATGTTGATGGGAGGATATCAGCACATAGTACATACTGAAGACAATTTTCCCTGTTTTGGGGAGATTCTTCTTACATAGAAGAGGTCTGAAAAAACATGACTGGGCATCAGAATTGACGACCTTTATGGCATGAGAAGTGAAAGTAGAAAAGGACCAGGTCAAAATGTCATTTTCTGTAAAAATCAGTCAGTAGGAGGCACCAGGAAAAAGCATTCGCTGGCCAATATCTTTCTGCAGATATTAGCTATACTTCCAAGGTAGAACTGTTGTTTCAAAAAATAATTAAAAAGATAGAGATTCCAAGACTTTACTGAATGCTGATGATTTATACGCATGAAAGATGCATTCCTAATGCAAAAATGAAAATTATATATTGGCCCAAGAATGCAAGCAATATCAAAGATTTATCGAGGCCTCCTTGAAAATGAATGTGCACCACAGGAAATAATGCAAAGAAAAAAGTTTCTTACATGACATATTGATACAAACCAACTAAAATTTTCCTACCAAATGTACCCATGACGAACTACTCCAACTTGACTTTCTTCCTTTCCTATAACAAAGGTTGCCAATTTCAAGATCTCATCTGTAATTTAACATCCAAAGAAAACCAACCTGTAAGTCCAAACCCAATAATAGAGCTACAGTTGTAATCACTTTCTACCATGCAGCAAAGAAACAAAACATGATTAGTAAGAACTGGTTCTAGAAACAAACATCACTTATTTTATGGGAGAAAAATGACCATGCCATGTACTTCTTGACAAAAAAATTGCTACAAATATATTGTACAACACAAATGATTTAGGTTTTTCCTCATTCAAAACAAATTGGCATTGAAGAATGTGATTTGAATACCATAAAATAAAGAAATATGCAACATGGCTGAAATAAAGCTAATTGTCAGTTTACCAAATCCCTATCCTAGTACATTCTATGAACAAATAACAAAAATATTCTAAGATAAATATCATATATAACAAAGGCAACAACATGGTCAAACTAATGGATTTCAAGAATAAAGCCATAATCGCTGCTTCTATAAACTAAAATCACAATGCTTCGGTTAGATATGGAATTGCTTGCAATTTACAATCAAATCAAGTCAATAATGAAATAGGAAGTCAAAACACTGATGGGCTTCTTTTTACCCTCGATGCCCCTTGTGCCTAAGACCTTTATCACTGCCTTTGCATTTTATTCCTTGGTAAGCCTTAGGTGCTTTCCATGATATAATTTTCGTTTATATCTTTTAATCCCTCTACACTCCTTAGTGTACACACGTGGATATATGGAGAACTATGGTTCGATGCCCCTCGAAATTGTGATTTGTTTTATATTCTCCATGTTATATCAAAATCTCCTTTCATATCTCTGAAAAGTCTATGCTATATATATGCAACATTTCCTGCTCTTATTGGTAGCGAGTATGTCATCTCTCTCCTCTCCATTCTTTGTTATTGTGTTATATTCCCCCCGGATACTTTCTTCCCATTTGCTAGTATTTTTGTCTTTACTTTCTCTTTCACATTAATGGATCTATTTCTTTCTTCCTTTTTCCATATTCATTTTCTATGCTATAGGCATTTTAATAGACGGCTCTTATACTCAGTCACACAAGCTCTAACTCACCCTTTGAACACATCCTACGCACGCAATCACACTGACATTGTAGATCAAACAGCGCTAATACAATAACACCTCTGATCTCTAATACCAATTTTAATGACCTTTGCTCTCAGCTCGTCTCTCCTAATTCTCCTTTTTTGGAAAATATATCTCCGATATGTCTAACAGTCCCATTGGTCATCTCTCCCGCTATCTAGTTCCTCAACATGTTCCCCATGAATACTTGTTCATACATTACCCTTCAAAGACATGTCTTTCTAGCAACATAACATCCAAATAGTCAAATCAAGCATTTTAAAAACATAGGGAGTCACTGCAACAACCTTCCCAAGTTTAATGTTATATCATTAAATTTCTGAATGATGCACTCCATCTTTATTTCCCTCCATAGTCAACTAGAGACAATGTTGGTTCCATCAATTATAGTTTTGGTCATAGTTTTAGAAAACGATCATATATCGCAAAACTCATTGTATATCGCGAGTGAGATTGGGAGCCGAAATAAATGTGACAAATATCATGGACGAGAAAAAGGGTAAAACCATTACATTTTTTTAGTTTTAAATGCCAGTAAATTGCGAGATTTGCTGCCACGTCAGCAAAAAATGACAAAAAAATAATCCCTGTCAGCATGAAAGAAAAAAGGATATTAGGTTATCCTTTGTCATTTTCATTTAGTTTCTGATACACAAGTCAACTTGAACAAAAACAGTATGGAAAAAGCGACGTCATCAGTTGTGAAGGAAAAGAAGAGGGAAAAATTGAGACGAAGGAAAACGCATTCTCTACAACACTCGGCAACACTTGGCTCTGCAACACTCTCTCACTCAGCACATTCAACTCATGTGACGTCCATTCACAGTCAAATTTGTCAGTCAACTGGGCAAATATAGAGTTCGACTAGGCAGATATAGAGTTTTACAGAGTTTTAAGGTATGTTTATTTTATATTGTAATTTTTTTTTGGTATATTTGATTGAATAGATTTTTTAAAACCTTATTTTATTTTGTTTTAGTAAAAAATTAAAAAATAATAAAATACAATAATTATTAAAATATAGTAACTAACATATATTAAAATTTAATATAACTTTAACGTGTAAATAATATGTTATTTACATTTTATATCACAAATTTTAAATTTAATATTCATTAAGTTTTAAATAAAATAAATTTAAGTTTTAAACTTTTAAGTATGTAAATACTAAATATAGTAACTGTAAATTTAAAATACAATAAATTTTAAGTGTTTATTATTTACTATAATTTAATTTTAAATTTATTGTATTATAAATTTATAGTAATACTATTTTATTTTCAATGTTCATTTTTAGTAATTGAAAATTGTTAACTTATAATTTATTAAATTTTTATAACAGCATTAACTTTTAGTGTATCTTTTTACAGATTTATAATTATTAAGTAATATATTTTAATAGATTTATAATATATATTAAAAGACTTATATTAGATTTTAATATATTTCCGATTTATAATAAATTTTAATAGATTAATAATAGTGTTTTAACAAATCTATAAAATATTAGATTATTACTCAATACTCTTTCCAACTATAATTGGTTGTTTTTTTGTTAGGTTCTCAAAGTCTAACTCTTTCTTGACAAGACGGTCGGTGGCAGAGAGGACGCATAATGGAATTATGGTATCCCTAGAGAAATCAAAGGACATGTCAAATGTATCTTTTGTCATAAGCATATGACTTCAAGCATAAGCCGACTAAAATACCATCTTGAAAAAATTTCATGTAATGATATTACACAATGTGATAAATGCTTGGAAGAGGCTACAAGAGAGGCTTTGACAAGCCTTCAAAAATATGCATAAAAAAAGGGAGCAAAAAAGAGGACATTTGAGGCCATGGCAGCCCCAATGGGAACTTTTAGTTCTTAAGGATCAGAAATAGGTAGAGAGGTTTCTTCTTCCATTGGGCCTCGGATACGAGGATCGGAAAGTGGGTGTGGGTCTTTATCAGACTTTAAGGTTCCACCTAACACTCTTGGTGCTCAACCTAGCTTGCTAGGTACTGAATGGAACAAAGAGATGCATGAGAAGATAGGTGGCAATTACAAGATTTTGGATCCGCAATGATATTCCCTTCAATGCTTATTGTAGTTCGTATTGGGATCAAGTGGTAACTTCAATTTCTTTGTCTGGTAAGGGTTCAAGCCCCCAACTCCTTATGAGGTGAATGGGTCATTGTTAGATAACGAGGTAAGAAACATTCATCAACTTGTGGAAGAGCAAAGAAAAGTTTGGGAACAGAAGGCTACATTATCATATCCGATGGGTGGAACAGATGGCAGGAATAGGACATTCATCAACTTTACAATTGCGTCAGGGCAACAGTTGGTATTTCTAAAATCATTGATGCCTCTGATCAAGTAAAAAATGCAGAAAATTTGTGCAACATGTTGGATGAGGTGGTAATAGAAGTGGGGGTGGCTAATGTCATCTAGATTGTGACTGATAATGCAGCTGCGTATATGGCAATCGATAGACTTCTGATGGAGAACCATCCCACATTATTTTGGAGCCATTGTGTTGCCCATTGTCTTGACTTGTTTCTTGAGAATCTAGGGACACTGAGCTGGGTGGAGAAGGTGGTTGAAGATGAAAGGAATATTTGAAAGTACATATACAATCATACATGGGTCTTGAGTCTTATTAAAGCACACTAGTAGTAAGGATCTTGTACGAGCAAGGGTCACACGCTTTGCTACTAATTTTCTAAACTTACAAAGCATATTTGGAAAATTGTTAGACCTGAGGCACATGTTTCTAGATAAGAAATTGTTAGAATCCTTATGCTAGGAAGCCTGAAGCAAAGAAGATTATGAGGATTGTGTCTGATGTTAGCTTTGAAAAGCTAATGGAGGAGATCCTCAAAGTAAGTTTTCAAGTCTTCATTGATGATTTATTATTTAACTTTGAAACATTTTCTTGATTTTTGTATATTTTTTAATGTCAAGGTGTCAAAACCGTTCGTGAAGGCTCTACGAATTGTGGATGGGGATAGAAACCACATAGGGTTTCTATATAAGGCTATAGATAGGACCAAAGAGGTCATTCAGCACTTGTATAGGTCAAATGAGACCAAATATAGACCCATATGGAACATCATTGATCGTAGGTGGAATCGACAACTTCACCAACATATTCATGTAGCTGCCTACTACTTGAGCCCCAAGTTCTATTTCTCCAACACTTTTAGAGAAGATGCAAAGGTTCAAATTGGCTTGAACACATGTATGCAAAGATTGGTTGCTGATTTGGGCCTCTGAGACCTCATACTTGATGAGTTGGAAAGCTACAAGAGGGAAGAGGGGACATTGTTTTCTCTTCTACTGATTGCAAACATAGGACATACACATTGCAGCCAGGTTAAAAAAGAACATGTATTTAGTTGTATCATACCATTTATTTCGCTCATGAAGTTTATTGGAAGTTTTATGGTGCAGAGCGCCAAGGCACTTGGTTTATATTTTGGTTTTCATGTTTTTTTTCACCTACATAGGCTAGAATGAACAAACCTTGGATAAAAAGTCCATGGTTCTCAAAGAAAGACACCATTTTGTATGCTTAAGGCACTTTATGCAATATATAAGCAAAAGTTGCTCATTAGGCAAATTCAGGATTTTTAATGTTTTTGGTCAAGAAAGCCTAGGATTAGTTGTTTTTAGTTGGTTTTAGGTATGTTGGAACCTTTTCCAAGTCCTAGAAGTGGAATCAAGTAAAAAATGTAAAAATTGTACTTTTTGTGCAAAGTTGCATTGTTGAAAGTTGTAAAAGTTGCTCAACTTTGCAACTTAGTGGGAAAAGGGTTTTAACTATTAAAATATTGGTTGTAATCATTAAAATAGACATAGGAGATATATATATACCTCATTTTGTGAGGTCTGGAGGGCATTAATGTACGGATTGGAAGAAGTTGCAAGGAAGAAAATTCAGTTTTGGAGTCATTTTTACGGTTGTTTATACGCTGCCCGAACTATATGGACTGTCAAACCAAATCTGATGGATGTTTGAGATAGATCTTTGAATCAGCTTTCTTTTGCTTTCAGTCTCATTGTTCTACATGTTTTCTAACTCAAGTTATTGCATTTTTAGTGAATCTAGGTTTTTAGGACAGCATTTTGGTGCACACAGCAAAAATAGGCCTCTAACTGCAATTTCCTTGGTAGGAATTTCATGGCCACTTGGGAAATGGTAGTTAGTAGGGTCCTTTTGAAGATTCCAGGGTTTTAAAACTAGAGGATGTGTTTTGTGATTGTTCCAATCAAGCCCTAGGTCAAGTACTATGAAGGATTTGACCTCTTGTAGCGTGTTGATTTGTGAATGGCTGGAGTTTGGGACTTGGTGAAGGGCTGAGCATTTGGAAATAAGTTATTTTAGTGTTGCCAGTCATTCCTAAGTATTGAGTTCATGTCCATGACCCCGTTTCCTACTGGTTGCTTTCTAAACCAAGCCTAACTTGATCACTTAGGTCTGTGTTGCTTTGTGAAGGAAAGGGAATGCTGGAGTGGGGCTAGAACTTGATGCTTTGGGGTTTGAGGTAACTTTGAAAAGGGTATTC
Organism: Cupressus sempervirens; assembly: GCA_028749045.1. Classification (NCBI taxonomy): domain Eukaryota; kingdom Viridiplantae; phylum Streptophyta; class Pinopsida; order Cupressales; family Cupressaceae; genus Cupressus; species Cupressus sempervirens. The sequence continues at coordinate 521,049,840 of CM053793.1, forward strand.
AAAAACCTAATTTGTTTTGGGTCTTGTTTAAAACTTTGTGAAATTAGATCCAAAAAACCATTTCATGAGGGCTAAAAGGGGCTCACAAGGCTACTAGGCCAAATCGAGGTTTGAGGCTTTGTGCAAGCGTATGATTCAAACTAGTGTTGTAGTCTATGTTAAATAGGTGCCCTAAGACCATTTAATAGCTTAGAACCCTTGGGACAAACTTCTAGGGTGTTTTCCTAGTATTGACCTAGTTGTGGGGATTGGTGCAAAACCCATAAAGTGGGCAAGTTTGGTTCTTTGTCCTTGGGTTCTTGGTGAAGTTGGAGAGCGTATTTCTTTGATCCATTGGAGGATTGGAGTGTGCTGAAACCTTGTAATAAGGTGAAAGATTTGATAAACAGTTGGTTGATTTTAAGAGTGGGAAACCCATTTGAAGCTTCTTAGTTGTGCTCTCTGCATCATTTTACCACATCATAAATGCTTTTTTAATCCTTGTAGATCTGTGGTGGGAAGATTATGATGCCACAACGCCTAAAATTCAACAGCTTGCCACCTGAATTTTATTGCAGCCTAGTAGAACTTCTAGTTGCAAGAGAAATTGGAGAGCTTTTCAGAACATACACACGAAGAAACGTAATAGGTTGACTCAAAAGCACTTGAAATAATTGGTTTATGTGAAGTACAACCTTCTCTTCCATGAGAAGAAGGTGAAAAGGCAAGCTTCATATCAAGCACTAGACTTGGGTGACATTGATCTATATTCAGCAGATTGGATTGGTCCTCCTGATGGTGAGGATGCAGATGCGGATGTGGGTGAACCTTTATTGACAAATGAGTAGCTAGTAGAGTTTGAGATAGAGGCAAATGATTGGGATGCGGATGTGGCAGCACATGAAGAACATGAGCTTGGTCATCCATCAGAGGCTTTTGTTGAGCGTGAGGCACCTGTTGAGGATGTTGCCATAGCAACTACTTCAACACCACCCACCCAGCAGCAGTGATCTCTTTTGAGTTTTACTTTTAGACGCAATTTATGATTGCTACTTTTAGTTTCAATTGATACTGAAACTTGAACTTAATATGTATTCAGAAGTTGTAGTTTCATGGAGTTTTCACTTCTATATGTATTGGACTTATTTATATTCAGATGTTGTACTTGTTTTTTGGTATATGATTCTAGCACTATGTTAATCTACTAAATTTTAGTTGCTATGAATTACTGCTTAACTCAAAACTTTGATTGATATATGGTGGATATCAAATCATTATATGTTCTACACATTTTGTGTATATTTATGCATTTTTAAGAATATTTTCAGAAATTGTATATTTGCAAATATTCAATAAAAGTGTCAATTTATTGTGATTTTTTGTCGATTCCGAAATTATCAAAAATTTTGGGCCGGCCAAGATATTACCACTACCGAATTTTTAAACTCTAGTTTTGGTTGCCAACATATATTCAATGACCAGATATGACGAATAATCCATGTTCGATGTCTTTTTTTGATTGAATGACTCTCGTAGGATACCCTTTATTGAGTGTTAAATTTTCAAAGTCTCTTCTTAACAAATGTGTAGCTTATAGATTGCAAAATACGCAGACACGAGCCCTAATTGCGGACTTCCATTTAAAATGTTTAGTGGTTTTTTTCGTTTTATCGATTCCTTTCTATCTTCATATATGATGATTCCCATATTTTCGACTCCATATTTAAAATGAAATGGAGCATTGTCGGGGTTGCCCTCTCATCTTCTAAATGCTAATTGGTGGTTTTATTGTTGACCTCCATCTTGTTTTCTCTACTCGTGTTGAGGTCACTTCTTTTTCTTGTCTTGAAACTTTCTCCCGCAGGATGGTAGGATTATGCTTTAATACCATTTGTAATGTTCTTTATCAAACACATTTCATACTTTCCCTCAAATTTCCCGATCATACTTAAACAGAATCATTCCATCTCTTTTTGTTGTGTCTTTTATTTGTATTTAATATTCATTTATATACCTTGTTATAAGAAAGGATGTACCCTTTCATTAATCTTAATATTGTTTATTAATATTAATATTATGGTTATGTTAATCCAGCAGCTCTAAACCCCCTGATACTTTTACTTCTACTTTCAATTATTGTAATCAGATTGAATCGGCAGCTATAGGGAGGTTAACTTGGGTTCATCTCAGTTTAGAAAAAATCCGCTTTTGTAGGGTTTTGTACTCTGTTCCCACAATCTCTACCCAATCCAGTTTTTCTCATCAGCGTCGTTGACAGCGCAGCAATCTATGCAGAGCCTTGAGGAGTGAGTAAAATATATTTTGACAGATCAAAAAATTGGAGCTAACTTATATAGATTGCAGCGAATCTTCTATAGATTGCAAATTAAAATCATTTTGCGTGCGGATCAGCATATCTTTACAAAGATATACACTAATATTAAAAGCAGGCTGCTAGCAAAGAAATTGCGCAAATGATGCAATGAATCCGACGAAAGTTGTTGTACTACTCTAATTTTGCAGACTGTCAGAGAGAGCATTGGAAATGGCAAACGAACTTGTGAATAACTCTGCATTTGCGAATAATAATTCAACAAAAACTACAGAGTGCGAAAACGAAGATCTAAGATATGCTAAGCAACTGGCATTTTATGTAAATACGAAGTATGGAAGACCTATTTTTAAGTCAAACCCTCCTCTACTATGTTCAAATCGTTCTAGTGGTCTAGCTAGGATGCCTTTGGAAGTTTCAGAATACCCCTGAAGCAAAATGCCTGATAAAAATGCCCTTCAGCATAAATGACTTCCAATGCTGAAGAAAAAAACAGAAAATCGAAAATCCCTCTAACAATAAGGCAAATAAAGTTCAAGAACAGGGATGGACCATGGTTGGCAGGAAGAATAGAAAGATGAATGAATCAAGACCTGCGATTAGTTTTAAAGATCAATCTACGGTGAATATTGTTATCCCAAATAAAGTGAATGTCCTAATTCATCAGATCACCCTGGAAACCCTAGATAAACATAGCTTCTACCCATCTCGTCCAAAATTCATTTCAGAAGCCAACAAAATTCTCATTGGACTGGGTAACAACCATTCCAATCAATCCAATCATCTGAAAACTCAAGAACAAAGCAAGAATCAACTTCTAAATAGGAGAACAGATGCATACATTCCGCCACATAGAAAACTTGAATTTGTAACCAACCTTCAAAGATCAGATCCACCTAGCCGGCTATCCAGCATGAACCCTTCTCTTAGGATTCATCAAAATAGAGAGAGGAATCCAACTTTAAAGTTAAAGCCAACTAAGGAAGATCAAAATACTTCATTTTTGAAGCATCAAAACCCTAATACGAAGGATATCCATATTATAAGCAATGAATATAGTGAAAGTAGATCGTGGGCATGCAATGATCAAGGGTTGTTTGTTTACTGGAATGGACCTAAATCAAAAATATCCCAGATGGTTAAATGGCCTCAGGACTATTGCAGAGAACAGGTAAGTATATCCATTTAATAATCTCGCCTAGTTTATTTATACTGTCAAAGTAAGTATATTAGAGATAAGTTTCTTTCAACTTCTTACTAGTTTTTTAAAGGACATTTTTTGAAATTTCTAAAATTGGAACCGAATTTTAGTGAACATTTGATACTCAAACATTTTGCTCCGAATTGGATAGAATGCAAAACTACCCCTCCTGAATTAAATCACATTGAAATTCTCACAAAAATTGGATATGATCTAGACAATTTGATAGGTATTGAAGCAGACTTTAAGAAAAATAACAATATCAAATTTCTACTCAATATAGAAATAAGTAAGAACATTTTCAATCCAAGAAAAAACTCATTACCAATAGATCCATATATAGGTTAGTTTTTGAAAAATATGAAGGCAAAATAAATGACATCATTAATACAAACACAAACAGGAATAAACTGCAAATTTAGACATCATCAAATCTGAAAGATTTAATAAAGATATCCCCCTATCAAGGAAAAGTCTTTGATTATAGGAAAGCCAAAGAAACTAGGAAAGGAAATTAAAAGGGCAAAGGTAGAAACAGAAAGGAGGGGAACATTGATGATATATATGAGGAAGGAGAAATCAGAGAATCTGACAAAAAGAGTCATAATACAATAGAAGGTCAGGGAAAGCAGTGGACATAGAAGAAGAAGATCAAGAGGTCAAGTTTTATAGATATATCCAACAAACCTTATCCAGATTATAACAATGCAACCAATACCAAATGGAGAATCCACTTATTGGAGGAAATCAACAATAGCATAAAAGAATACAGAAAGCTAAATCACAAGTTACTATTAATATAGAATGATATTGAAGACCAATTTATTTTGGGGGAGCAGGCAAACAAGGAACTTCATAGCAACCATATCCAAGAACAAATACCAATGGAGGTAAATATACACAAATTGATGGAAAAAAGACATAAAGATATAGCAGATAAATCAATAGAAAGATGTCAGGGGAATTTGCGTAAGGATATCGCTCTGGAGAAAACAACAATGGAAGAAACCAAAAGAAATATGGAAGTAGTCATCAACAATGAAGAAGAGGAACAGAGACATTCAGTCCCCCAAGGGAAGGATCAAGAGGCAGAAAGCTATGTCAAGGCTTATCTCAAAGATCAACAATGAAAGAGGGCAATGAGAAACTAGAATCTCAGCAAGTCAGTATATCTGGGAAAGATAAATCTCTAGAACAAACGAGCATTATCCAAGATGATCCAAGAGGACTATTTGGGGAGAATGATCTTCTCTCAGAAATAGAGAAGAACATATCTAAATTATCAGCCCAAAATAAGGGGTGTCTAGACACAGAAAATGTACAATTAGGCCTGCAAACAGGGGATCAAACACAGCTTACTGATATTTCACCAGCATCTTCAGAACATTGGGGAAATATCACAATAAGAAAAAAGACCTAAAAAAGAGATCTTATAAGTTTTGGCAAACTCACCTAAATGGTAAAGACCCCTTTGAGAAAGCAAAAGGAGCGCAAAAGGAAAACAGTCATGTAAACTTAGAAAGAAATGAGGGACCTAATATTCCAATGGAAATAGAAACATCAATGAGTAGAATTATGGCTATAAACTTAGAAAATAGAGAGTTAAGTAAGGAGAAGGAAGAAGCAAGAAGGGTTCAATTGGAGAGCAAACAATTCTAGGAAGAATTTGGAGTAATAGAAAACATAGAAGATAACATGGGAAAACAAAAGAAGAATAGGAAATATTTATCAAATGAGACAGAGAAGGAATCAGAAGAGGAAGGAACAAAGATAGGACATCGGTTAATGCAAGAACTAGAAAAGGAAGAAGAAATCATAGAAGATGAAACGATACTCAAAAGTATTGAGAATGCAAGTGAGAACATGAATAGATTAAGCATCTCAGTCAATCAAGATGGCTTAAAAGCACCAAGATGTGGAAAACAAAAAATGAAAAGAGGAAGAAAGACCCTCATTGAGCTAAGATTAGCAACAAGACAAGCAAAAAACCAGAAAAATATAAGTGTTATACTGAATGCAAGGAAGGGGAAGTTCCTTCCCAATGAGCAATGAAGATAACTACATGGAACGCTAGGGGTCTAAGTGCTCCTAGAAAACAGCGCTTAGTAAAGCGCAATTTAACCAATTTTTATTTTGGAATAATTTTAATCCAAGAGACTAAACTAAGTGAAGAAGAGGGAATAAAGTTAGGAAAGAAGTTAGGTAATTGGAAAATAGAACTAGTAGAATCACATGGAGCATCAAGAGGAATAGGTATTATATGGAACCCTCGGAGAATAGACTTTTGCATAACAATCATGACCAATAATTGGATGGGGGGAAATGTCAAAAGCTTTAGAAACAATCTATACCTGACTGTGAATAATGTATATGGGCCTAATCAAACAGTTTATAAACAAGAAACCTGGGAAGAAATCAGCAACTTTATGGAAATTAATCACGCCACAATTTCTACATTAGGCATGATTTCAAAACAATTCTAAATTTGGAAGAAAAATATGGTGGAACCCAAACAGTATCGTAGGTTATGTGTAATATCCCTAATCGGATATTATCTCGTTTTTCCCCTTTTTTCAATATATTTAAAACTGAATATTACAGATGTATTACGAACACAATTGAAAAATAGTAGATAAACCAACCGACATTTATCCAGCTTCTTTAGGAATATAATATTCGGACTGAATTATAAGAACATGCAATACGTGACAACAATAAAACCAACAATTCTCCACAAGATAACAATTTGTTATTCCCAAAATAACATTCAAGATGTTGAACATATAACCATGAGTTACAAACTGATGAGAAGAAAACCAGCAAACTCTATAATTTCTTAAACAACATTATACACAAATAACCAGCTAACCACAATCCAATCTTATACACAAATTTTACAGTCAAATTAGAAAATAAGAGAACCTGTAAGCACAATTGAGACACCTGAAATGATATCTCCATGGACAATGGATTTGCGTCCTTTACATGCCTACACGAGGGGCTACGTCCTCACTGATTGAAAGCTGAAGCTTTCTGAAAGACTCTCACAAGAGAGAACTGAAAATTAGAATAATAAATCAAGCATGCCCAACAATGAGCCTCTTTCCCCTTTTGATACACAAACCAAGACTCTTCAGCTCCTCTCTCGTTTTCGTCCTATTCCTTGTGACTCTTCAACTTCTCTCTGATTAATCATCTTATTCGTCCTCATCCTCTTGTGACCACAAGGAATATTAATTTGACCTTTAATAATAAATCTCCAGCTTACATAGTCATATTTAATATTGTAAATTCATTCCTTCTTAATAATTCTAATCTCCCCAAAGAAGGGACATTACATTATGATAGATTTCAGAAAGTGGTTTAACAGGAACAATCTAGGGACATACCTCCAAGCAATGGAAATTATACATAGAATAATAGAAGAAAAGACTTCTATCAGATACTTGAAAGACTAGGTAGATTTATTTTTAAAGGGAAACTTAGTAACTTAAAAGTGGTATTTCATTCCACTATCCTACCATATGAAGGATCGGATCATTTTCCTGTCAGAATAACATTTGAAGAAGATTAGAAACCATCAAGAAATCCATTCAAATGTGAAAAAATGTGCTTTTTGGATGCCAATTTCACGCACAATGTCCAACAGTGGTGGCAGGAAATCACCTTTGAGGGATCCAAAATGTATTGCTTTGAGTCCAAACTTGAAATACTCAATAATATTTTCAAAGAAAAATTAGAAAATGGATAAGAATTAAAGAAACTAAATTAAGAGATAATCAAAAAAGGAATGGATAATGACAAATATACCAAAGAGAAAGAATTACTAACAAAAAAAGAAAACATATTAGCAAAAATAGAAATATTTTGGAAACAAAAATAAGAGAAAATTGGCTAAAAAAAGGTGACCGAAATACCAAATTCTTCCACAATACAATAAATAACAAAAATTGTAATAACCCCAACCGGTTATAACTTCAACAAACACCAAATTCTTTTATAATTTAGTTGTTTGACATTTCGTCAAACACTTTGCAAGCAAGCTTTGATACCACTATAATGAGCCTTGTTGGTTATCAAACAATTTATGATGAAGAATTGATTCCTTTTTTTTGTTTTTGATATTTTGCATTTTTTGATACAACAATATAGCAGAAAAATAGAAGATATTGCAATAATAATTTGAACTCAAATATTTGGAAATTACATGCAGAATAAACAACTGAAAATTCCAGATTTTAATACCAATTTAGATACTGAGTATTTTCACAAAATATCAACAATCCAGTTGATAAAATATCCCCTATTATCTAAATCAACAATACCCAAAAAAATTAGAAGTTACAGTCCATAAACTTAAATGTAGACATGCTTTGAAAACCCTCCAAAATGAAGACTGACAGCAGCAAAAGAATTCTCCAACAAACAAATGCAACTGTAGATATTTTGCTCCCAAAGTACAGATATAAATGGTGCCCAACCAACTCCAAATTAACCAGCACACAATTTGATATAACAATTCCAGCGAATGTTTCAGCACAATTGCAAATGCAATCCTCAGAATGAAAACTCAGAATTGAATCTAAAATACTTCAGCTGTAGATTCCAAACCTTTATACTTCGACAAGGGCACAAAATTTCAGAACTTTAGAAGTGTCACAAAGACAACAAGAGAAAAATAATATTCAATCGGATGTCTTACTCGTCAAATGGGCTCATATTTATAATCTCCAAATGGCACAAAGTTTCCCAAATGAACTTCACTTAAGAAGCTTCCCACACACAACATTAAAATATAATAAAGTGTCATTATAAACTAATTTAGTAGTTGCTTTTGGCTCCAAAAATGACCTTTTCCACCATAACTTAATATTTTGACACATAAGGCCACTGTTTCTTGGTCCCACAATTTAAAACTTTTCATCCTGGTTCCAACAAGCTATGATACTGATGTAACCAACAAACAACACCAACAAAAATAGCAACCTCAACATATTTAGATGAATAATAATAATAATTCACCCATCTGAAGCAGCGAAATCAAAATCGAGCAACACCAAAGTGATCCTGATGATGAAAGATGATGAATGAACCTGACGGGGTGACTCGATATAAATAGATACTCCCTCCAAAATTCTTGGAGCTCAAATCGAAAGTGAAAAATAAAAACTAAGAGCATCCCCCAACTCCTCTAACTCAACTGAGCTCATCAAAACCAATAGATTAACTTATTATAAATAGTAAGTCCCTCAAATGGAGCCAAACACACCATAGGTTGTTGGAAAGCCTATAACCACACAACTGAGACCCTCAAATCCAACTAAGACTCTCAAATCCCACTATCAGCTCACGAGGGTCGTAATGGTGAACTGACATGGCCAACTGTAGGAACCTTCTAAAAATGGGGACATTACAATCCTCCCTCCCTAAGCAAAATGAACATCAAAATCCACCTAGATCCCAGAGGCAAACTACATACTATCCCTGTTGTGTACAAGCAACTCCTATAGCACCAAAACCCAAATAACGAACATCAATATCAGAATCATGTGAAAACTGACCCGAGGCACTGATGGAGGCAACAACCCATCAGAATTAAACCCAACTGAAATGCCAACTCTGTCAACACCTGAGTCCCCATCAAATTGATACTCACACCCAACTGCACTGTGGAGATGGTAATAACCATAAGTACCTGAAACACTACCACCAACTCAATCTCTGCCAAACTATCCTGGGTGTGTAGATACTGCAAGGGGTCTCATTTGCAGCTATCAATCCCATCTGCAAAAGATGGTGCTAACCCATCCCATAGCAAATGGTATGAAACTGGAGCCAACCCACACTGTCACGAAACCAAATCCTCTATGTGTGGGTCAAAAGAAAAGTAATGAGCACTCCTCATAGTGTAATGCCGATAAACTCTCCCAATCTTTGCCAAGGGCTCATCATCATCAAACTGGGAATCAAAAGATGGCTCCAATCTCTGACTCCAAACTACCAATCGGGCAGGATCCTAAGCAATCCTCTCAACAAACCCAACCTCGAAATCCTTGTGGGGAAGCATAGTAAACAGAGTCTCTACAATCTTTTCCACCAACCTCTAATAGCACGAGAACCTCAGATGAGAGTACCCTCGGACACTTTGTATGAATCCTCCCGCACATCTGAACTCTCCAAATGATACTCCATGAAAGACTCTGTGCAGTAGAAATTATATGTGGAAGCATCAACCTGCTCCCCTGCAATCCACAACTAATCCTTCTGCAAATCTAGCACTGCTAATTGTCCAATGGTACCAGTTGTATGAAATGAAGAAATAGATTTGCTTCCAGCAGAAGGAAGCAAATCACCATGAGAGCTCATCTCCACTGATGCTCTCACCTCCTCTGTACCTACTACACCCATATGTTGGACGAATGTGCCAGCCACATTATAACGTCCATCATCCCCAACCGTAGAAGCAAACTCACCACCAAACACAATATGCAATTAAATTGTATTTGGGGCTGGTATGGTTCAAACATGCTCCAACTCCACAGTCACCTCATCCAATCATGACTGTGACTCCTGAAGAGCTAATCGAGTACACTGAACAGAGCCCACAGTCACCTCAAGCTCTTGGGAGAGCTCAACCACCTCCTCTTTCTCTAACTATGTCTCATAACAGGTGCTACCCCACTCCAGAATGTAATCCCTATTAGCAACTAGCTGTGATTAGCTATGCTTCAAGATCCTGACAGCCTCTTGAAGCGCATGAACCTCTGCTAGAGAAAGAGTACTATCATCGTGCTCATCAGACATAGGAGCACCCCAACCAGATGTAGCCAACATCTGACGAATCGCATCATAATGCTCGAAAGCTGAAGAGATGTCACTTTCACTCACCTTCAACTGACTGGTCACATGATGGCTCTGTACCCCGCCTCCTATGCAAGCTCTCTGTCTCACTAACTGCACTATGATAGGCGAATAAGAACTACCCACCATAAGATCACTCATTGCATGTGTGCTATCGACCTCGCACAACTCTGCATCCGAGATACAACTACTATGTACCTCAATCAACTCCTCATCGAAGAAATGGAAGCCCTTGCAATATCAATATCCCCACATGTCTCAACTTCCACCTCAAAAGATAGATCCTGTAAACACTGATCCTGGGACCCATCCAAAACCTTCTCGAAGTCATCACTTGATAGCTGGCAATGGATATCATAGCCAGTGCAGTTCATAGCATCATCAAATGTGTCCATACTATCTACATCCACATTACCTAATAAAGCCTCAACTGCTGACACCTAACTCTGCACACAACTCAGTGTCAACCTGTGAATCAATAATGCTAGAGCATGTTGTATCACCCAAATCACCAACATCAAAGTTGGGTGTCTCCATACATGCATAGGTCCCACCTAAGGAAGCAACTGCCTCTTGCACCAGAGCAACACTATGACAGCTCACATACAAATCTCCAATAATAATCCCCTCCTCGAGAGAGAGTGTTAAGTATAAGTAGTAACAACTGCATCAACTGTCTCTACACTAACTGCAGCAACAGTTCTGGGAGCCTCAACCTGTTGAAGCTTAGTGCCGCTATCCTGTGCTGCCACTGACACAACCACACGTCCCTGCGAAATAAGTCCATCATCAATACTGCAGATAGGACTAGCAAGTGTCGTACTAAATATAGGTATATCTATATCATGGACACCTGTCGCGGAAAACCCAAGCCTCCCCACCAACCTTCTAAAGGCGAAAACCATATACCTTGCTACCCTCTCAATTGTCTCTGGCTTCGACAAGCTCTCTACCATCATCTACTGATGAAGCTTAAGTTTCTCTATACTCTCTCAAGGAATTTAATTTCTTGCTATCTTCCTCACTACTCCGCCAGCTCTCAGAACTACTAGACCTCCTGTATCTATCCATAATTGGAAAAGCTAGTGTTGGTCACTCCACAAACAACAACAAATCTAAAATCAAAAACATTTTCCTACCTCACAAGATGGCAGGAAACTGCTCTGATACCACTGTAATAACCCCAACCAGTTATAACTTCAAGAAACACTAAATTCTTTTATAATTCAATTGTTTGACATTTCGTCAAGCACTTTGCAAGCAAACTTTGATACCACTGTAATGAGCCTTGCTAGCTCTCAAACAATTTGTGATGAAGAATTGATTCTGTCATGTCCCCTTTACAATGACATAATTTTAAACAGAGAATTTGCCTATCATCGACTCTCGTAGGTAAATTATTATGGAAAGAGGGTCATTTTTGTCTCCAGATGATTACATTTTTGCTCTCGGAGAATAATAATTCAGTAAGTGGGGCCTACTTGTTCTAACATTAAATTAAGGTTGTACTCTAACTTTATAAAGTTATTTATTTAATTTTATAAAGTTTAATAATTAAAGTACATCATAAAAGATGATTCCGGAAAACTTCCAGTAACTTCTCAGCGAAGTGAATAAATAGAGGACATAGGGCTCCCATTTGGACAAGCGGTTTTGTAGATTCAATTTCTATTCTATTGGGTGATTTGTAGCCATTGGACTGCAAATTCTCAGACTATCTTTGGGAATGATAACTCCCATTGATAAGCAATCTTGAGGGTGTGGGATATCACCCGAATTATTGCAAAATTGGAAGGGACATCACAGTCATTTCATTGGAACAGAATTTTGTGGCCTAAGGCCAAATTTCGTGGATGGTTGACATTGGAAGAAGGAATTTCACCAGTGACAAATTGGAGGGTTCGTAGGGAGTTAAAACCCTAGCGTTTTTTTCATCAAGCGGCAAGCAGATTGCCTGGTATCGCCCGCGTGCAGATAGCTCAACCCGCGCTAGCAAAAGAGTCAGTTATCACTGTGGTTCGCGTTGTTTTCCGACTACGTGTGGTAGCGTCGGATTCCTTACAGGCTTCAGTTCGTTAAGGCACGGCAAGAATCTCACGCAAGGTCAAAGGCCGACAGGCGTCCGCATTGAACCCTTGCCGTAAACATCTTCCGCAGTCGGCATCAGCGAAATTCATTCCGTGGGAAGAATCGGGTGGAAGAAACGACTTTCCTCATATGATTCAGGCAACTACTTTCAGCATTCGTAAATAACACTGAAAATCGCGCGGAGATTAATGCCAAATCGCAGGGAATGATGACACGGGTTTGAACTGGAAGCAATTTCCCCTGACACACACAAGGTCTAAGTCTGAAGGCAAACGATCCAGTCTGGACCCGCCTCGAATGCAGTATCTACCATCAGTTTTTTTTAAAGAAAAGAAGGTTCGGACTCAGGTTCTTATGTTAATTGGTTGTAAAGAAATATATTCTTAGCAAACCAAATTTGTGTTAAACCAGACCCGATAATTATTTCTATTATCCTATTATAGAATATTGTCAGCATTATTAATGGACTTGTTAGCAAATTATTACATTTTTCTTCACGTATCCTTTTGAAAATTTCAGTCTAGTATTGTTTTCAGAGGTCTCAGGGTAAGGGTCATCACAGTTCGCTTACAAAGTGTTTGACGAAATGTCAAACCATCGAAGTATAGATTTTTTTGTTATTTAAAGGATTTATAACCTATCAGGGTTATTTCAGAGTCCTTTTTTTTTTTCATGTTTTGCAATTTTTTATACAACAAAATAGAAGATATTGCAATAATAATTTGAACTCAAATATTTGGAAATTACATAGGAAATATACAGCTGATAATTCTAGATTTTAATAACAATTTAGATCTGAGTATTTTCACAAAATATCAACCCAGTTGATAAAATATCCCCTATTATCTGAATCAACAATACCTAGAAAAATTAGAAGTTACAGTCCATGAACTTACATGTAGACATGCTTTGAAAACCCTCTGAAATGATGACTAACAGCAGCAAAAGAATTTTCCAACAAACAAATGCAACTCTAGATATGTTGCTCCTAAAGTGCAGATATAAACAGTGCCCAACCAACTCCAGATTAACCAACACACAAGTTGATATAACAATTCCAACGAATGCCTCGGCACAATTGCAAATGCAATCCTCAAAATGAAAACTTAGAATTGAATCTACAATACTTCAGTTGTAGATTTCAAACCCTTATACTTCAGCAAGGGCACAAAATTTCAAAACTTTAGAAGTGTCACAAAGACAACAAGAGAAAAATAATATTCAATCAGATGCTTTACTCATCAAATGGGCTCATATTTATAATCTCCAAATGGCACAAAGTTTCCCAAATGAACTTCACTTAAGAAGCCTCCCACACACAACATTAAAATAATATAGTGTCATTATAAACTAACTTAGTAATTGCTTTTGGCTCCGAAAATGACCTTTCCCACCATAACTTAATATTCTAACATGTAAAGCCACTGTTTCTTGTTCCCACAATTTAAAACTTTTCATTTCAGTTCCAACGAGCTATGATATTGAGGTGACCAACAAACAACATCAACAAAAATAACAACCTAAGCATATTTAGATAAATAATAATAATAATTCACCCGTCTTCCGAAAACAGCTGAAGAAGCAGCAGAATCAAAATCTGACAACACCAAAGCGATCCTAATGATGAAAGATGATGAATGAACCTGACGGGGTGACTTAATATAAATAGACGCTCCCTTCAAGATTCTTGGAGATCAAACCGGAAGCTCAAAATAAAAACTAAGAGCATTCCCCCAACTCCTCTAACTCAACTAAGTTCATTGGAACCAATAGATTGACTTACCATAAATAGTAAGTCCCTCAAACAGAGCCAAACACATCATAGGTTGTTGGAAAGCCTATAACCACACAACTGAGACCCTCAAATCCCACTATCAGCTCACGAAGGTCGCAATGGTGAACTCACCTAGCCAACTGCAGGAACCCGCTAAAAATGGAGACATTACAGAAATATGAATAGAATTGCTAAAATTAAAAATACAGAAGGTAATATGGTGGAAGATCCTATAAAAATAGCCGAGACATTAGTAGACTATTTAAGAAGATCCTTAATAATTATGAAAGCTCTAATAGAATAGCTCGGGAAACTATGCTAAGCGTGATTCCTAGAGAAATCTCGGATAAGGATTTAAGTTTCTTAACAAACCCTTTACTTTAGACGAATTAAATAAGAATTTTTTAGTCTTAATCCGGAAAAATCCACTAGACTTGATGGATTTTAAGCCTTCTTCTTCCAAAAATGTTGGGATATCCTAGGTCAGGAACTTTGGAAAGCAATAGAAGCCTCTTGCAATGCAAGATTGCTCTTGAGAGAAATTAATCATACATTTTTAACATAAATCCCGAAAAAAGCTACTCATGACGAACTGGGTGACTTTAAGCCAATAGCTCTTTGAAATACTATCTACAAAATCTTATCTAAGGCATTAGCTAACAGACTCAATAATGTTTTACCAAAACTCATAACAGAAGAACAAACAGGGTTTGTCCCAAGCAAATCTATTCTAGACGGAATTATTATTATTCAGAAAACTATACATTCTACTCAAAAGAATAAAGAAGCGTGCATTGCTCATGAAATTAGACATCCAAAAAGCTTACGATAAGGTCGATTGAAGATTCTTATGTAAGATGCTAGAAGCATTTAGTTTCTCTAGACAATGGATAAATTTCATATACACTTAAATCTCCACAACCAAGATATCCTTATTAATTAGTGGTACGCCGGAAGGATTTTATAGCACATCAAGAGGAATACGGCAAGGAGATTCTATATCACCATTCCTATTTATCATCATGACCAAAGCGTTTGGACAAGCAAATAAAAAAGCACAAGAAGAAAGGAAAATTCAAGGAATAACTGTAACGGATAACATGCCCAAGTGACACATCAACAATTTGTTGATGATTCAATCCTACTTGGCGAAAGTACAAAAGAAGCCCTTAAGTGTAAATATATAATTCAGGAAAATACGGAAGTCTCAAGACAAATGGTTAATGCTTAAAAATTTGAAATTTTCTTCTTAAACACACCATCAAATAAGAAAGATGATATTTGTAATATTATGGATTTCAAAAAAGGAACATTCCCCTATAAATACTCAAGAATTCACTTAAAAAAAGGTTAATGGAGGATCGAAAGTCTGGAAAGGGAAATGGTTAACTAAGGCAAGAAGAGCAACAAAAATTAAAGCAGTGCTATTTGTTATTTCCACATACCAGATATCTTGTCTCCCTCGGCCAAAAGGGATTAAAAAGAAATTGGATGATTCTAAGCTCACAAATTTCTTTTGGAAAGGACTAGAGAATAATAAAAACTAGTATTAATCAAATGGGATAATATCTGCGGACCAAAAGAGGTGGGAGGGTTAGTAATAAAAAAATTCAGTTAGCAAGCCAAACTAGTTTGGAGGATGTATCAAGAAAAAGAGAGTAAATGGGCACAAATCCTATACAAAAAGTATATTAACAATACCAATCCATTATCAATCTTCAGGACTAGAAATTCACCTGAAGGATCCTCTGTTTAGAATTTTATGCTACAATGCTGCCCCATTATTAGTAATAATCTAACCTAGGATATAGAAAAAGCGAGGAGGCCCTATTTTGGGAAGATTGTTGAGATGGACTCCCATCTCCTGACAGCTATAATCTTCCAAATAAAACCAAGGACACTCTTAGTAACTTATGGGGAACATATGTGAACGACTATAAACAAGCAAAGCAAGAGGAAGGCAAAGAAATATGGGAGTGGAAATCGATGGAAGAAACAAACTTAACCTTGCAAAAAAAAGAGGCATATCAAAACTTTCTTTCACAAAGACAAATTAATCATAAACATAGAAAAGATAGCTAATTTGGGGAGCATCAAAAGATGGGAAATATAGTGTTAAAAAAGGCTATGTGCTCATCACTAATTCTCAAAGATTGGAAAAGATAAATATTACCTTAAAACTAGGTTGGGACTAAGCATGTCTTCCCAAGGCAGGAATATTCTTATGGGCTGCGATACATAAAAGAATACTAACAATAGATAGGTTTACAAAAATGGGATTTGAAGGCCCATCAAAATGTATTCTATGCAAAAAGAATTCAGAAAGTGCATAACATTTACTATATCAATGTCCCTTTACAAGAGAAAGTTGGAATTGGCTTTGTCAAAAACTTAATAGGATAACAACGTTACCCGAAAGTTTGAATAGTCCTTTAATTAGCTGGCCCACTCTGAAGGTACGAAAGTAAACAGCAAATTCTATAATATTACGCCCTCCATTCTATTATGGGAAATTTGGAAGGAGAGAAATCGGAGAATCATCAACGAAGCTGAAAAGAGCATACCTTCCTTCCTCAACAAAGTAGAGAAAAGTATCATAGGAGTCATGAATAAGAACCTCAAAAACATAGTAAAGGAAGTGTTGGTTCCCAAAACCGCAGATTGGAAATCCAAGAGCCTGCCACTTCTCCGATAGGACTTCCCAATCAGTTCTGGCCAACGAACAGGAATACTTCTTGATTCCCCTGCACTTCAAGCTCCGCTACACCCAAGCGGGTAAACCTTCACCTCAAACGCTGACTGTCTAGTTTAAGACTTTTTTATAGCGAATTTAAACTTTTCGAGTTCTCCAACTGGCAAGGTCCTCGAACTCGATCAAAATGAAACTGGATGCTGAGTACTTGATAATTAAATGTTTTGTATAAAGTTTGTTAATAATGGATCTGATGTTTTGTAGAAGGAATATATAGATTTTCTGACTTCAATAATAAAAGACCAGTGCCTCTGCTCATCCGGGCAATAGAGTCAACTTCAATGAATTATCACGTACAACTTTATGATGTTTTACACACTTTACTGCCAACAATTAAATAATCAAGATGGGACAGATCAATTATTACACGATTTTTAAATTAGTCCAGATTGAATTTGAACTCTTCTGGGAGACAAACTGGAGATAGATACAGAAACAATAAAATATTTCATTGTATCTATGATGATCGAATTTAAATACTAAATGACCTTGTCCACTTATCCAATCTTTAAATTGTATACAGAATTCCAAAAGATAATTACAAAGGATGATTTGCCTGCATTTTAAATCTCCATGCTTTTAATAATAAACGAGAAAAAAACATTTTATTTTATTATTAAAATAAAATAATAGAATTTGTATTACAAAGTCATAATGAGCCTCTTATTCCTCCATACAATAAAAAATATGAAATACTTTCTCCTCAGAGAACATAAAATGTTCCTATATGTTTTTTATGTCTTGCTACCCTCTCTTATTTATATCTTTTATTTTTACAGGTGTGACTTTTCAAATGAAAAGTCATATTCCCTTTTCCTTATCATTTATGAGAGACATGTTGCTGGTTCATTTTGTATCTTCATACGTCTTCCTCTCAAACTGGTGCTATATCTAGTTCATTCACGACTGCATTCTTCTGACTGTGAGTTGTATTTTTCATCAGTGATACTCAAGAGATGACTATACTGTAACTGTAATCATCGCATCTGAATCTGATCATTGTACTTTTGCTTCAGTAGAATTATGTATCTATTTAGATACTTGGGCATTTAGATTATTGTCATGTCCCCTCTTTTAGCTTAATCTAGTAGAGACATGTGAGTCAACTTATTATGGGGTCTTGTAGGAGACATGTGAGTCAACTTATTATGGGGTCTTGTAGGCTGATAGGGCTGGATAGAAACCCAGTATGGTTATTCAGCGTTGGGGACTTGATGTTCTGGCAGTCATTGATCAGTTGGGAAACGTTCCTTGTTTTTAGGAGGCAATTCCTACTTTTTAGGAGGTATGATCTTGCCCAGGGTTGGGTCTCCATGAGATTACTCTTTGGGTTCAGTTTCAAAGAGATAGGGCTTGTTTCCTAAATTTTAGGAGCATCCCTGGATTTTAGGGATGAGACTAGTAGTGGATCCTTGATTTCCGACTTCAGTCACAGACAGGTGACAGGATGATTTTATGGTTTGTGATGTCAATTGGGCATTTTGTGACTATTTGTGTTATATTTTTAATATTCCCTAAGTTACCGTTTAATAAATAAATAAGGCTAAGTTATTAGCCATTTTGGAGTAATAAGGGGTTTTTGGCCTCATCTGGATGCGCATCCTATGGTGTGATAGCTCGTTGGAAAGGTCTCGAAATTCTCTAAATCTTTCTCTTTGGTCTCAAGGCAATTCAATGAACAAATTTCTATCTATGAAGAAAAAGGTCATTTTCTAGTAACATGCCCACTTTAAAATAAGAAATTATAACACTTTCACTACCCAACGCCACTTGGAGACACTTAGGGTTCAATTTGCAATTGAGAGGGGTTATAAGGAGATAGAAGCTTCATTCTAAGATCATCTTTTGCATATTTGACAACTTGTTTATGAATTTTCTCTGAATGGGAATTTCTAGTCTAGGACGCAAACTCCAGGTTAGTGATTGGTTGAGACGTAGCCCTCAGCAATCTTTGGCACTGAATCTCTTAGGCATTGTGCGTGGTGATTAAGAACAGAGGAATCAATTCTAATTGGGGTTTCAGCATGGCATATCATCTTTCCAATTGGGATGTGGTTCATTACAGCCTGTGGGATGCCATTTGCAGTAAATACAGCACGTGGTGTATTAGAGTATTGCTTGTATTCACCTCCAAATGTATGCTGGATTCAAGAACAATCATTACCTTCTAGTTTGACATCAAATTTGTATGTGAGCTTTGGGAAATGTATTGGATTTATTGCTTGGCTCTATAATTCAGACAAATCTGCCTGGTACGGTTTGCAATAATTCTGATTTTTATTGAATACCTTATTTATTTCAGTCTTGTTTCATGGTTGTTGTTCCCTATTCCTTTCTATGTTATAAAACCATCAAAAACAAACAAACCTTTCTACACATCTGTCTAGTTCTGCAAGAAAATATAAATAAACAGGAAAACAAATTTTAAAATATAAAATTACAGTAGATTAGCAGAAGAGATCCATCAAGGATCTTTTAGTGGTATCAGAGCTTACATCCTGCCAGCCTGTAGGGTTTCTGAGAAATTGTCACAACAGATTTCAGCATCTGGGTACTAGCTAAAAAGTTTTGATAATTCATTTTGGCATTTGGGTATTGGATAAAAAGTTTTGATAATTCATTTCAGCATCTGGGTACTGACTAAAAAGTTTGATAATTCATTTTGGCATCTGGGTATTGGATAAAAAGTTTGATAATTCATTTCAGCAACTGGGTACTGGCTAAAAAGTTCTAATAATCCATTTTGGCATCTGGGTACTAGATCAAAAGTTTTGATAATTCATATTAGCATCTGGGTAATCACTAGTTGGTGGATTGAATACAAATCTATGCATCCAAGAGTTGAGATACACAAATTTTATACGCGCAGGAGAGCTCAACTTGAGCAAGGGTTTGGAATAGACCAAGAACCTATTATGGCAGAAGAACAGGTGGGCGGCACAAGGAATCAGGATGATGAAGAGAGAGAGATGGTGCAAACCCTATTCACTACTCAACCCAGGATAGCTCAGGCTTTAGACAGATTATAGAATACCTTGGAGTGTTTGGAGATGGGTGGACACAAAGGTGGGCGAAGTAGATCAGTTCCAGTGGTTGGTAGTCAGCACAGCCATCGGTCTCATTCCTCAATTGGGAGCTCCTTTCATTCCTCTAGGCAACATCGCCATCGTACACCTACTACAAATAGACCATTGCTTCCTCAGTTCATACTAGGTGAACGGCCAACACAGGTGGAACGACCAGAGGTGGGGTTCCAGGAGTCAGTTTTGGCAGCCACATCTGAGTGGAGAGCTTTACCCCCTGAGGTTAGGGATGTCTTCCCTCTTCCCCAGTATTGCGCACAACGTAGAGATACAGCTAGGTTCAGGGGAGATCGTGATTATAGACCACCACAGCAGCAGCAGAACTATGACCTCAATAGAGCTACTGGGAAGATCACATTGGCTACATATAATGGCTTAGGAGATACGAGCGCACGAGCTTGGGTTCACAAGCTGGATATATATCTTTCATTACAGCCCATGCCTAAGCGTGAGGCTATTCAGTTTGTTGTGTTGCATCTAGAGGGGATTGCCTATGATTAGTGGCACGATGGATTGGTTACCCAGGATCACGCCTTAATACATTCCTATGCTGAGTTCACTGAGCGACTCATTACACAGTTTGACCGTAAGGATACAGAACTTTACTATAGAGAGTTGGCTCATCTAAGACAAACTAGTCATGCGGAAGCTTATATTAATGAGTTCCAGCGCATTGCAGTTATGGTACCTGATATGACACAGAAGCGTAGTGTGATGCTATACATTGAGGGATTGTAGGACAGGCTTAAGGGATTGGTTTGTGCTTTCCAGCCAGCCACTCTTAAGGATGCTATTGATGTGACATTGAGATTGGACACCACTCCTACCTCTTATTAGACTGATAAGAAACCATCGAGGAATATACAAGCACCACAGAGACCTCCTTTACAAGCTAAGGACACGCCACCTCCACCTCCCAAAGTAGACCTGGATTCTAGAAATGAACTAAGGAGGGGGAAATTATGTTTTTCTTGTAAGGAGCCATGGGTACCGGGACATAGGTGCATTGGGTAGGGAAAGGCACATCTTATTGAGGTCATATCAGATGCGGACGATGAGGAGGTTAGGGATATAAATGACAAAGATGATGATGTCCAAATTGAGCTCAAAGATGCTGAGGTAGCAGTCGCAACACAAGGGACTATGGCTACGTTGTCAGGTGCACCGATGATTCACCTCTTCTACATCTCAGATATGATCCATGGGCATACTGTGTATTGTTTGGTAGACAATGGGTCTACACATAATTTTATAAATACAAGAATGGTAGACCGATGTGGTCTGGAAGCACAGAATTTTCCAAGAATCGATGTGACTGTGGCCAATGGTCTTACTCTGCAATGCGTCAAGAGTATCCCATAGTTGAGCATAGGCATGAAGGGATACACCTTGACAGATGATTTTTACATGTGTGATCTAGGGGGCATGGATGTAGTTTTGGGTGTACAGTGGTTGCAATACTTGGGGAGATACAGCCAAGATTTCAGGAAGAGACAATTGGAATTTATGGTGGGGAGAAGGAAGATCATGCTCAAGGCATGCCCACTTTTGTCTCAGGGTGGATCAGCTAGGAGTATGATTACTGATCAGGACTCAGATAGTAACAGTGATTTGATCATAACCCCATGTCCCTCAATATCTCAACACACAGGAGCGGGTGCCTTAGATTTGACACCAAGATTGTATGAGGTTTGGGATGGGTTGCATAACAGGACTGTTTTAGGACCAGCTACTGGTCTGAATTTTGACAGTAGGACAGAATGGCCATTTGTTTGGATTCTTGGGCGCGATGTTATTCAGGGGTGTATACTCTACTGTGACGATGTGATCTACTTCACTTCTACACCTTACAATGGGGAGTATGTTTGTCCTGATGAGACACTTCAGGTTTGGGGTCGATTAGTGCTCTATGTTCGGATTGCTTGGGATAGTGGAGGATTAGTGTTGTATTGCTTGTGGGCAAGCATCTCCGAGAGGGGAGGACTGTCATGTCCCCTCTTTTAACTCAGTCTAGCAGAGACATGTGAGTCAGATTATTATGGGGTCTTGTAGGCTGACAGGGCTGGATAGAGACCCAGTATAGTTATTCAATGTTGGGGACTTGATGTTCTGGCAATTATTGATTAGTTGGGAGACGTTCCTTGTTTTTAGGAGGCAGTTCCTACTTTTTAGGAGGTATGATCTTGCCCAGCATTGGGTCTCCATGAGATTACTCTTAAGGTTCAATTTCAGAGGGATAGGGCTTGTTTCCTGAATTTTAGGAGCATCCCTAGATTTTAGGGATGAGACTGCCAGTGGATCCTTGATTTCCGACTTCAATCACAGACAGGTGACAGGATGATTTTATCATTTGTGATGTCAGTTGGGCATTTTGTGGCTATTTGGGTTATATTTTTAATATTTCCTAAGTTAGCGTTTAATAATTAAATAAGGCTAAGTTATTAGCCATTCTGGAGTAATAAGGGGTTTTTGGCCTCATTTGGATGTGCATCCTATGGTGTGATAGCTCTTTGGAAAGGTCTCGAAATTCTCTAAATCTTTCTCTTTGGTCTCAGGGCAATTCAGTGAACAGATTTCTGTCTATGAGGAAAAAGGTCATTTTCTAGTAACATGACCACTTTAAAATAAGAAATTATAACACTTTCACTACCAACGCCACTTGGAGACACTTAGGGTTCAATTTGCAATTGAGAGGGGTTATAAGGAGATAGAAGCTTCATTCTAAGATCATCTTTTGCATATTTGACAACTTGTTTATGAATTTGCTCTGAATGGGCAATTTCTAGTCTAGGACGCAAACCCCAGGTTAGTGATTGGTTGAGACGTAGCCCTCAGCAATCTTTGGCACTAAATCTCTTAGGCATTGTACGTGGTGATTAAGGACAGAGGAATCAATTCTAATTGGGGTTTCAGCATGGCATATCATCTTTCCAATTGGGACGTGGTTCATTGCAGCCTGTGGGACGCCATTTGCAGCAGATACAGCACATGGTGTATTAGAGTATTGCTTGTATTCACCTCCAAATGTATGTTGGATTCAAGAACAATCATTACCTTCCAGTTTGACATCAAATTTGTATGTGAGCTTTGGGAAATGTATTGGATTTATTGCTTGGCTCTATAATTCAGACAAATCTGCCTGGTACGGTTTGCAATAATTCTGATTTTTATTGAATACTTTATTTATATCAGTCTTGTTTCATGGTTGTTGTTCCCTATTCTTTTCTATGTTATAAAACCATCAAAAACAAACAAACCTTTTTGCACTTCTGTCTAGTTCTGCAAGAAAACATAAATAAATAGGAAAATAGATTTAAAAATATAAAATTACAGCAGATCAGCAAAAGAGATCCATCAGGGATCTTTCAATTATCTCTATCTTTAATTTAGTACCTATGAGATACTTAGAGTCTTGATTGTATTGTATGAATCAAGCAGACTATGCTTGAACTCTCAAAGAGTTAGTAATATCTAAATTGTTTTTGATAATCCACTCAAGCTTTAAGATCTTTGTACAGAATCTTTGATTATTGAATAATAGGATCAATTTCGAGTGTGATTGTGTTCTTCCCTCAATTGCTTTTCTTCTGTATAAGGAGTCTTCCCATCTTTGCTCACTCTTCATAATAAAAATGGAGACTAAAATTAAGGCTCCATCAGGAAGAACATTTTTAGATTGGGATGCTGACATGCGTAAAAACTAGACCAATCTAATTAATCCCCCAATGACATATGTCAGTAATAATAAGCAAGCACGAAGAGATTGTAGATAGGAACTTCCCCTAGTAGATCGGGCTAAATTAAATTTTGATGGAGCTTCTCGAGGTAACCTAGGTAAAGCAGGTATGGGGTGTATTATCTGATTGGACACAGGAGACTGGATTTTGAAACGAGCAAAATCATTAGGAATCACAACAAACAATATAGCAGAAATGGAAGCGCTAACGGAGGGACTCAGTATAAGCTTAGAATTAGACATAAAAAGATAATAATAGAGGAAGTCTCAAATAATTTTAAACGCTATTAGGAAGCGTCATACTACAAACTAGAGAATACACTCAAAGCTTGAAAACGTTCTTCCCCTTCTAGATAAGTATGAGGAAACAAGAATTCAGCACACTTATAGAGAAGGTAATAAAGATACAGAGTTTTTAGCCAACAAAGGAGTTGATGGTGAGGAAATTTACCTTACAAATATTCCTAAGTACCTACACATAAACATCGTCTGAGAATTTCAGAATCTTTAAAATGTAAAACTGAAAACTCCTCTCCTTGTGATTGGTATATCTCTAAAGTTAAAATGTAAAGGCGAGTTGAAAGGACCAATAAAATTAAGATGGTTTGGAAAAGATTGAGTTATTTCATACTTTAGTCAAATTTTTCATAAGTATTCTCCAAAACATGCTTCAAATTATTTCTGATATCTAATGTAAATCCAATGGCATTCCTTTTTCCTCTATCGTCAATTAAACTAACTGAATGAGGATAGATTAAAACCTTTCATTAGAAAAGAAGACTCACAAGAATAGAATAATATAACATTTTGTAGGGAATAATGCAGTATCTCTATATTTCAAATTTCTCTTATTAGGACATATTACAATTTATCTTAACTTATTTAATTTCTCTTATTGGAACATGTTAAAACTCATTTTAAACTTCTTCAATATAACAATTTCAAAAAACTACACTATTTATAGATTGCTTACATTTAAAGATTTTAGACCAATATCCTAAATAATATTAACATCAAAACACTCTCATAAGTCACAACTTTAAATTAAAGATGCTTTATTAAAGTATTTGAACACATATATAGGAGATTCAAATGGTAAATACATAGTTACACCACCCTGGGAAACGGGGGGACAAGTTTCCGAGATGGGGGGACAGAGGGGCCTTGATTTGGGGACGTCGGGGGAACGGCGGCGGGGGATGGGGGGTGGCGGAAGGAGTAGGGGTGTATATACTATACATATGGTATAGCATATACCATATCAACTGGAATATCATGATTCATGATCAAATGACAAACAAACAATGAACATTAAACATTGAACATCAGCAAATAATAAATATTAGTCTAAACTCTATATATCAGCCTTCAAATCAATAGTATGAGTATCTAGATTCTACTATCTAATAGTAATCAATGATCATATGAGTCATGACATAAAGATGATTACAATGAGTATCATGTGTCATGAATCATGATATCAAAATAAGTATATAATGCAAACAAAAACTGCAAGTCTCCTAGAGTCCAAATCAAAATGTCAAATCAATGGAGACTCCTTGGCGTCCCCCCACAATGAAGGAGACTTCTTGGTGTCCGCCCTCAATGAAGGAGACTCCTTGGCGTCCCCCCGCACCCCCACACTCGGAGACCTCTAGCCGTCTCGGAGACCTCTAACCGTCTCAGAGACGTCTCACCATCTCGGAGACGTCTCACCATCTCGGAGACGTCTAACCGTCTCGGAGACATCTCGCCGTCTCCGGCGGCGGTGGTGCTCTAAGTGGCGCCGCCCGAAACGCCGAGACGTCGTCCCCCCGTCCCGAGGACGTCCCCGTCTCTGAAACGGCCCAATTTTGGGGGGGGGGGCCGTGTCCCCGTGTTACACTGGGTAAATACCAATAATATTTCTTAAAGAAAAAAGTTTTAAAAGGGGTAAGATTCCTAGATAATAGAACAATAATGGTATTTGAGGACTTATGTTTAAATGTAAGCTTGAAGTGTTCTTAAGATGCAGGGAGCGAGGAAGGAAATTCATACCAAAAAAGTAAATTCACAATTGAAGTGGTAAGAGGATTCACATGTGGCTTCACTTTGGAAATCCAAAAGCGTAGAAACATCTAAACCAGATCTCCCTTCAATCGAATAATCAAAGATGTCAAGGAATGATTTTCTTAGACCTTAACTATATCGAGGGCATATGTATATAAACTCAAATAAAATAGTGATAATATAGCATGGAATGAAGCATAAAACAAATAACGTAGTAAAGAAGGATTTGTCCTTTGTAAAGATCTAAAACTGGGGTATGCCCCTTTTATTTCTGTAATTTGTACATGACACAAGTCTCGGGCTAGACTGGATGTTTTCTTCTCCGTTCTTTCTTACAAGTGCCCATTTGAACGGAGATATTTGTAATTTTATTTATTTTATTAATATAATTCATAAGGCTTTGGTTGTTTACTAATCAAAAATAAATAAAAATATTAGGGTTATGTTATTATTTATTAAAATTATTATTATATATGTAAATATAATTTTTTATTTAAAAATTATATTTTATTAAATTTATTTTCATGTCTTAATATTATTATTAAAATATTATGCGACATTATATAGTAATATGATTATAGTATTATAATTATATCATTATTACGTTATTAACCATTTATATTTTAATTTATATAAATCCTATTTTGGCGGGGATATCACAAACTTACGTTGTTCACTCAATGGATACCAACTTGATTTTCACTTCTCCAATTACTTCCAACCAAATAAACTGCAAAGGAGAGCGTTTAGAAATTCTAACTCTAAGAATGTAAGACAATGTTGATGATGGGGTGAGCCTCTAACCAATCCTTGCTTCGTTGTATTAATAAGGTACAGGAAGGTGCTATCTTCTATGGATGCAGAAATGATTTTCATATTGTCAAATATTCATCCAAATACCCTATGAAGGTGCAATCTAAATGAACATTTTCAATCGAAGTTAAAGACTTGCAATTTAGGCCCAAACTAGCCTTACACTATTACTCACAATCAGCAAGTACCAAAAGGTACAAACACTAGCTTCACCATTAACCACCATTCAACATTATCTTTTGTTCATTTACTTCTACTTCTACTTTACATGAAATGAAATCTTTTCTATGTGAGAAATTGAAGAAACCATGCATAGAAGACCAACAATGAATCATCAATTACATTGATAGCAATATGGCAACAATTTCATCAAGTCTCCTCTCCTACTCTACTCTCTACTACTAGCTAACTAACTTCTCTAATGTCTAACCCTTACATATGAGAAGGCCTTGACCTTTTATGGTTGCTCGATTACAATGAAGGGCCAAGATAGATTCAAGGTCAAGGTCCAAGATTAGTCCCTACAAATCCAAATTAGGGTTGCCACCCTATCAACCAATTATATGAAGGCACCACCTTGTGGGCCAATAAGAAAGTTTCAAGCCTTTTGAGAGCCAATGAGAAAATTGTACACTTGGCATTATTGGATTGAATGTGTTTGAATGTGTAACTGGAAAAAAAAAAATTTGATTGGTAGAAGAGTGAGTGCCTCCTCAACTATTATCTTGTAGACTTTATCAATTCTTTGTGATGAGAAAACATCTCTTGATGTTAGAATTAACCACAAACAAAAATAACAATTACATGCAAATATAACCAATATCAGAAAATAATAAATCGCACAGAAGAGAACACAAGACAAAGATTTAACGTGGTTCACCCAATCCTTGGGCTACATCCACAAACAGCAAGTCCAATATTATTATTATCCAATGATTACAATACGCAATCCCTTACAGCTCAATACCGCCACAAGAAGCTACAATCTCATCATACATTATAAAATCCCTAACCCTAAGCCATTTTATACAAGCTTTTGTTGCTTACAAAATTAGGGCTAAAATAAGTCATCCAATAGAAAAATAACAGTTGACGCTTTTCACAATAGTAAATTCATTTTTGGCTTTGGGGGCAAACCCCTATGGGGACGCTATCCCTTGACCCCGTCTTGAGGGCACTACCCCCAAACCCCCATTGTAATAATCTGAGGGGAAACCGCGCCAAATAAAGTGGGAAAATATTAACCTCTAAGTCTGATTAGGTTCCACATCACAACACTTGATACTCAACATTGTCAAGCTTTCAATTGTAATGGTGTTTCCCAAATCGCTTCGTCTTCTCAAATTTTCTCCACTTTTGTCCTCGAAATTTTCTCATTGTCATGATTTGAACTTGATCAAGTACTTGTAAACTTAGAACTTGAACTTCTTGAAGTGATGAAGTCTTCGTACACTTGGATCTTCCAAAGTAAACTTAGATTTCCAGAGGAAATTCAAGTTGATTAAAAAATCTTTGATTTTTTCTTTCTCCCTCTTCTTTGTTTTCTTGAACTCCATCTTGATCTCGACATGAATTTGTACTTTGAGGATCTAAATTGAACCTTCTTCTCATTTGTCCTCGAGCATCCTCTTGCTTGAAGATTTGAACTTAACTTTGTTAGAAAGTAAAGTATACTGATATAACAGAGGTGGGGGGGAGGGGGTGAATCAGTTATGCACTTTAGACAACTTTCTGCCTAACTATGGATATCATTTACAAATCTTAAACTTGCAAATATAAGTAAACTAAAAAGAAAAACCATGCACAACATAAAGAAACTCATAACACCATATCTTGTTAACTAGGGAAACCTTGGCCAAGGGAAAACCCCGATTGGATGGTACCCAAAAATGATCCACTAATCAAAAGTATATTGTGAAAGATATCAACCCTATTAGCAGTCTATTACATGTATATTAGTGTATTTGTCCTTGTTAGAGGACTACGCCTTGTTAGAAGCCTTAAACTTGTTAGGAGTTATGAAATACAAGTTGAGCCCATTGCCCAAACATGCATATACAATTTTACAAGTTATATAAATAGATACATAGCCTTGACTGTGTCAATATCTTGAATATCTTATTTATCCTTCTAGGTTCTTGCATACAAAACACTCACATAACAATCTGCTCTCTTTTGATAATCAAGGTCGCATCTGTACAATACCATCTAAGTGCTTGCATAACAACTATTTCATTATAATACAATTGCACCACACTTAACAAAAAAATCTTCCTTTATGCCAAAAACTTTAGTCTATTAGCCTTGATCTTCTATACATATTTCCAAAACTTAATATCACATTTTTCCATGTAAGGGTTAACATCTAGGATGTTGTCCCTACCTTGTCAAGATCTTGTTTTGACAAGTCAAAACAATTCCTTGACCAAAAACCCAATATTTTGTCAGTTGCCCTATTTTGCAATGTTATACCTATTACTGGAAATCTTACCAAACCATAACAAAATCTTTAGCAGCCTTACACATGTAAGGATGACGTGTGCAAGAGCGCAACACTGTATAGTTAGTACGGACAAAGATATTTCAGTGTTATAGTAACAGTGTTGAGAAGACAGAACAGGGTAAAAGATATGAAACCGAATATTTTGCATTAAGGAATTATTTTGTTTATCAAATAATTACTTAACTAATTAGGGATGACATCCTAAATGTTAACCCTAAGTGGGCAAGATCTAATTTTGTATTTTGGCAAGTGTGTAAAGAGATGAAGGCCGACAGTTAAAGAAATAAGGTATAAAAGAAAAGATTTTGGATATGAAAGTGTGTGAACTTGAAAGTGAACTTGCAAATGGGGTTGCAAGCTTTAGATTTAACCATGGAGGAAACTCTGTAGTTAAGCATGCTCAGGCTGGAGTAGTACTGGGATGGGTGACCTCCCGGGAAGTCTCGATGCTTCACCCCTGTGAGCATCACCTAGATCCAATGAGTGCTAAGTGTTCCATTTATTCTCATGAGAGATGGATTCATGTTGAATCACTACTCATGAAACATGGGTCGATGAGTTTGACTCAAAAAATCACACAGTTAAATCCTGATAGCAATATCACAAAGTGAATATAATGTTATTTTGCAATGTGAATTCTAATGTATGATCAGAGCAGTGCGAATTGTGATAAAGTTTTTGTGAAGAGCAGCAAAAGGCTAAATCAAATATTGAAGATATCAGCAGCAGTAAAAGAGGTTTTGTATCTATCTCTTGTATTGAACAAGTTTGGGCAGTGGGCTCATCTTTCATACTTTGTATATTTGTAATAACAACTCCTAACAGGGTTGAGGCTTCTAAAAAGGTCTAGTCCTCTTACAAGGATCGAGACACTATACGGATGTAATAGACTCCAAATAGCATCAATATCTTTCAAAAGATACTTCTGATTAGTGGATCATTTTGTGGGTATCATCCCCATCGAGGTTTTCCCTTGGCCAAGGTTTCCCTAATTAACAAAATATGGTGTTATGAGTTACTTTACTTTATGGTTGTGTTTACTATTCAGCATTATTAGTTTACTTTCATATGCAAGTTATAAGTTTGTTAAAGATATCCAATTTTGGGCAAAAGTTTGTGAAATACTGATTCACCCCCCCCCCCACCTCCTCTCAGTATTTCCTATTTTTAACAATACCTGAAATTGGAAACCTTCCCAAACATAACCAAAACATAACAAAATCTTTAGCAGCCTTACACATGTCATCTATGATGTCCATACTACCTTCCTCCAAGCTCGCTAAATAAACTCTGCCTTCTGTGAAGCTCGCCGAACAAAACAATATACCTGTACACTATAATCTGCCTTTTCACTTAGACAATTTTCTAAACATTCTTATACCAAACTTAACCTTTAGTTTTTGTCATCTTAATACTGCATTATGTTGCCATTAATGACAACCCTAAGTATACTACCTTAGCCAAATTGCCAACAACCTCGCCATCATCTCCTTGCTCTCTTAGTTTCTCCCTTATTGAAGTTTACCTTGCAAAAACAAGAGAGAAATCACATTAAGCTCGTGAAATGACAAGAAAACATGAATGAAAGAAATCTTAAAATTTTCATGAAAAAGAATTTCCTCATCATCAAAACAAGGAAGCAAAATGCAATTGAGCGAGCATTTTTTTAATCTAAAACCAAATTGCAAATCCTAAGTTCTGATTTTGACAAAATGGCTTCACTAGAAATTAAATTTCTTCTAAATTTTGGATTTTAAAGGAGTTTGAGGCCAATTACATGCCTGTACCACTCTTCGCTTCTGATTTTGAGTAAAGTTCTATCTTAGACCCCCACATTGCTGCCTCCATTGAATCACCAACTTGCTAACAAGGATGAGATTTCTGCCCCTTTGAGATCACTGCCAATGGAGGAAGAATTCCGTACTGATTGGAGAGGTAAGTCTGCTTGTCTTAGTGTGGTAATAACTTGACTTACTCCTTAAAAAGGCACCTTGAAACTTGAAGAGGAATGACCCTAATTAGGCCTACTTGCACCATTGTACGCTAATAAAACATTTAAAATTAATCCTTTTGCTCTCCCCTATTGGCCAACCTGAATGAAGGAGGTGAGGCAATGTTTTTGCTCATCATATTATCATGCAATCACAACCTTACTTCTGATTTTGTGGGGGATTTAAGTTTGGGTGGAATTCAAGATGTTACTAGGATTGTGAATCCCAGCTAGGGATTAGATTCCCTCCCTTAGTTGGGATAGATTGATGTCTTACTAATACATCCAAATCACCCTTCGTCTCTCCACTTTGTTTCCCCATATCCCCTCTTGGCTTATTGATTGAAATTAAATGAATTTCGGGGTGGGAGGGGGCGAGGCGGGGGTTGTTGGTGGAATGCTTTGTTACTATGATTTTTATCTCTTTTGCCCCAAAGTATTCTTGTTTGTGCTCTTATCTTTTGTTTTCTTCCTTCATCGTACAAATTAAAGGTTAGACCATGTCTTAAATACCTCCAATTCATGGTGGAAATCAGAGTCGTATTGGGATTTTGCTTTTTATTGTGGGCGAAATTTTCACCTTTCTTAGGATTAAGAATCCCAAGAGGTAGGTGGATTCTGCCTCCCTCATAGGATTACCACTTCACCTATATATTCTTGTCAATCTTATGTTTTTTATCAAGTGTCTTATCCTTGTCTTTCTTTTGGTCTTGGACTTGATTGAGATTGGATGAGCTCTTATTTGCTCGTGGCGGAATTCTAGCTTCTCTTAGAATCGAGAATCCCAAGCAAATGGTGGAATTCGCCCTCTCCTTGGGATTGCCTTTCATCCCTTTTCATTTGATGCTATGAAACTTAGGCTTGAAAACACCTTCTCTCCCTACATTTAGCTTCGGTTGACAATGCATTTGAAACTTATGTTCACTTTCATCATTTGGCCAATCATGTATTTGACCTACACTCCCCCCGTACCTTCATGTTTTTCTTATCAATGCAAGGCGGAAGTCTCACCTCCCATGGGAATAGGAATCCCAAAAAGCAGTAGACTCTGCTCCTTCCCAAGGATTCTTCATTACCTTTCACTCTTGTTTTATTTGGCTTCAAACTTTCCATGCTTTATGAAATGCTAATCTCCAGATTGCATTTGCTTTGAACCATAATCTTAAATTCGGCTTTGAATTGTTCATGTTTGAGAGGCAAAAATTTCATAGTTGTTGGGATTAAGAATCCCAATGAGGGAGCGGATTCCGCCCTTCCCTTGAGATTATTTTAAGTTTGCAAATATTCATCCAAAAATCATAACTTTGCATTTTTTCTTCATCTTTCTCATCAATTTGGACTAGAAACCCACTGTAAATAGGGGTGGAATTTTGGGGGGTCATTAGGATTGTGAATCCTAAGACATGGTCGGACTCCAACCTAGTGTTTGGATTTTTCAGTTGCAAGTTAACTCCCCAATCCTTTAAGTCAATTTCTTTAGCTCAGAAGGAAGGAGGATTTATATAAAATATAAGTTACATTTACACATTATCTTTTATATAAATACTGTCAAGGTGTTTGAGATAGATTTCAGCCTCATAGGAGTTATTATAAAGATTTTAGATTTTGGAAAGTTTTAAACAAAAATTCAACTTAGCCAAATTTCAGGATTCAGCATGCCTTCAACATTGTTACCTACCATTACCTTTACTAACTTTCTAAGATCAAATTGAGAATTGAACAAGGATTTTCTAATAAGTCTAAGTCATTTTATCACAAATCACTTGATTTCAACTCCATATCCTTGACAACCTAGCTCAATTCTCACTCACACCCATGAGAGACTTGAGTACCCAACAGACCAAAGTTGCTCTAACTCATCTCTCGAACTCTAAGACTTGAAAATTGCTACTACCTAAGAGCATTTAAGACCACCACTATTCCTATTGATAAAGGAAAACGAGGGATTCCCCATTGCCAATGAGATGATGGTGTAAAAACATCCCAACAAGTCCCTAGAATGCCTCCCCAAAAGATAGAAGTTTCTTAGGTGTTCCCTCACTGTCACACTATTTTTGTGATGCCCTTACAACCCTGACATTCATGTGACATCATGGTAAGGCATCTCCCACCCCTCAAATGAAGAATGTTATAAAAATAAAATTTAAAAGAAAACATAAAACCCTAAACTTTTTATGAGGAGCCCTAAACATTTGTTATTTCACAATCTAAAAATGGCGTGCAATATGAATGTCCATGTGGCCTCAAAGAACTTAATTTGGGCTTGGTGGTGGGGGCTCCCAGACTGCACAAGGGTCATTGCCCCACTTGCCCTCATCAGTAGCTGATGCCTCCAGGCCCCTGCTTCTGATTTGAAGAACTAATTGCACTGCATGGATATAAAAGTGGAATTTTTTGTCCCTGCGTATTTACCGATCAAACCTTGCGCGATTGAATTTAAATTATACTTTTGATATACCGAATCAAATACCAATTTGAAGCAATGTTCCTATAATATAAACCACTTTAATTTCTCTTTGGCATTTGCGAATTGACTTTGGATTATCAGCTACCAGCTGTTTCCTCAATTCTATATTTAATTTTGTAAATTCCGTGAAAATTATAGTTTTGTCTTACCCAAAATCCTGTCCCTGCATTCCCCATTTCGAAACTGGAGAAACACTGGACATATCGTAAAAGGAGACAGAAATGATGTAATTTGAAACGGAAAGATTAAAAAACATTGGGAGCAAATTATGTCTCTTTCCATTTGTGGATGCGTGTAATGTGCTGTATGAACTTGGAAGGGTCATTTCCTTTATGTTAAAATGTACGATCTTCCTCGAGGTCCTGGGCATACTCTGCATTATTGAAAAAAACTTAAAACAGATAAGCTGTAGAATTCAACTTCACAACTATGTATACGGCTCTTCTGTAAATAGCTTTCAACGTCAGAGAATACAAAATAAGAAATGCGTGGCTTTCAAGCAACTTGGACGATACAAACATTTTTGACAAAATACCCAAATGCAATATGAAAACAAAGGAAGCAAAAAAAATTGACAATGCTTCTAGCAACAGCAAAGTGACTTTCTATGTAACCCTACTCAAGACTGACAAAATTTTCTGATCCTTAAAGACTATATCAATAAGAGGCATATCTGGACAGAAAGTTCAATTCAATTTAACAAACAACTGTAGAAAGCTGAAGTCTAAATACTGCGAAATTTCAAACTTTAGAAAAATGATTCACTGAGAGAGAAGGGATAATGAAAAAGAACGAGCTAAGGGAACATTAAAAATCATTGAGATCAGCTTCCAATAAAGATAATATTTTACTAAGAAGAAGAATAAAACCTGTGGCGGTTGAAGATGCAGACGCCATTGATCTTGGAAGATTTAAAGTTGCCCGTTGCCTCAAATTTGGAAGAGCTGAAAACAAGATCTTCATAGTTTTTACAGTTCTCCGATCTATGGAGGATAAGTATGCTGGAAAGTCGTTGAAATTGAATTGCAAGTTTAATTTAATTTTTTGAGCGACAGAGCTGGCGTTTGGATTTAAGGGTCGAACAAGCATCGAAAGTGCCATTATTCGAGAGAAGAAAATTAGCTCGTGCGCGATGAAATGCGTCGTTACTGACGTTTTGAATTTCAGGCTATAGTTTCTTCCCGGTTGTAAATTCTAATGACGTATTTTATTTTTATTTTATAAAATACGTAGATATACTATATAATCTATTCAAGAGAGGCTTGAACTTTTTTGATTCATCTATTAACTTGTTAGTTCCTCGAGAGTGGGAATAAGAATTTGTTTGTATAATAATATTTACGAATTATTAAGTTTTTAAAGTTTGAAGAGTTTTTATATATTTAATAAAAATTTTTAAAATTACAAAATTTCATGCTTCTTTTGAAAAATAGTAAGCAAAACAAATGAATTGTCTAAAGAAAAATTTCAAAAAAATTTGGGATTTTTTTAAGCATTGATAGTATAATTAATGTTGCAGGGTATGGTTCTTCTTTTTTGAAGATTCTAACACATTTTGTGATGTTCTTAATTTTTTGGGCTTTGGTCATGATTTTTCTAGTTTTTTTTACACTTTCTGTTTAGTATTAATACATTTTCCTGTTTTGACTTCATTTACCTTTACAAGCAGAAAAGATAAGCATGAATACTATAATTGATTTATGTATTATTGCATATTTTGGTAATGATTTATCTATGTTTTTCTCCATGAG
This sequence comes from Cupressus sempervirens, assembly GCA_028749045.1. Taxonomy (NCBI): domain Eukaryota; kingdom Viridiplantae; phylum Streptophyta; class Pinopsida; order Cupressales; family Cupressaceae; genus Cupressus; species Cupressus sempervirens. The sequence continues at coordinate 521,085,219 of CM053793.1, forward strand.
ATTTGCAATTGCTCATGGTGTTACGAAAGGGCCTTATGACTAGGTTTTTTGCCCTAAAAACTTCATTTTTTTGCCACTCAAGCGCTAGAAACAATAGGGCCTTATGGCCACTATAATGAGGGCACCATCATGCAAAAGAAGCTAAGAACTACATTTCTTTGCAATGTAACATTTGAGCCCCTTAATTTTCTTGTTTTCGTTTGGTTTAAACAATAATAATCCTCAAAATGTAACCCTATTTCTAGGGTTCAAGTGTGTCACTCCTCAATGTCATTTTGTCAATGCATTAGCTAGTGGAGAATGTTGATGAGTGCATTGTTCTAGATAACGAGGAGTGGGAGGAAGGGTATAGGTGAATGATGTGATGAAATATCTATAACCTAAGCAATAGAGTGAAGAATGCAACATGGGAAAAAAATGCAAACACCCCCTAGGAGTCCTTCCACCCACCCCTACAAGGCATTGGTTGTTTAGGATGACCTTCTAACCAGAGCAAAATTAACATGTCTATATAGTCAATGATCAAGGTCTAATGGCCTCTACTTGGCATGGTTGGCACAGAATGGTAAGCAGTGTTCTGTAGGATTGAGGAACTCACCAAAGTATGTGTTCTCAGTGATAACGCAACTACAAGATCTTATGAACCCAATGAAAAAACAAATCTTTGATTTGTGGCAATGATAAAGTAAGAGATCTCCCCCAAATTGAGCAAAGAGAAACCAAATGAAGCAACAAAGGCACTTCCATTTGCTAGATCTTTATGATATTTTCTTTACAGTGGTTACGCTCACTGGGCCAAGCTATAAGTTTACTAGACTTTTCTTAAAATATTTTGTACAAAATATTTTAGTAGACTTTTCTAATACTTATATTTTGGGCTCCCAAGCAAAGAAAATAAGGCAAATCTGATTCGAAGTTTACAAAGACTAGACTAGATTTATATAGAAAAATTGAAGAATTTGTTTTTTTAATTCAATTGGAATTTGGTGGTGTAACTAGGGTCTCAGATAAAGCAAAATTAGAATAAGATTTGGAACAAATGGACTGAATCTTTGTCTAAAAACCAATTATTTTCTTTCAAGCTCAACTAGGGTTTGAAGATATTGTTAGGAGCTGGACATGACAATAGAGTGTAAGCAGTGAACAATTGTGTTAGAGATTGCATTGAATTTTTCCCATATGACTTATCTACTATAAGAATTTTAGCTCCTAGATTGCAATCCAAAGCATAATAAATTTTCACCTACTATTGGTACTATGACTTGTGAAGCCAATAATTTTGGTGTAAAAATTTTAATTGTGAGTGGTTTTCAATAAAGCTATCATTTTCCTTTGTTTGTTGTGTGGTGTTTTATTATTGCCCATGGTAAGTTTGCAATTTACTTTGAATGTATCAAAGGTAAAATTCACGAGGAAATCAAATTTATGCCTCCCAAATCGTTTTTTTAAAAGTTTGGAAAACTTGTTTAACAAATCCATTTTATGCATTTGATGGAAACATTTAGTCTAATAGTTCATGTTCCATGTCTATGCTTCCTATGTCTATTATAATGTGAAAAATAGATTCTGAGTGATTGGATGAGAGAAAGGAAGGACCTAGGTGGTTAGATCCTACCTCGAGCTTTATGCCATGAAAATAAGAGCTTTAAAGAAGATCAATTGGGTCTTACCTCAATTTCACCTAGGAGAAGGGAGAAGAAAGGGAAAGAAAGGAGGAGATATGCAAGGAAATGATGATCTCACATTAAATAGGTGTTAAACCATCATTAAGTTGAAGTGCTTCCAATTTAAAACTATACAAGGGCTTTTGAAATTTGGGTATATTTAGATAATGCACACCATCAACTAGGTTATGAGGTAAAAAAAGTTGATTGGTAATTATATTGATTTATATTAAAAAGGTAAAATGTACAAAGTTAGGATTCAAAGATAATCCTGTCATCTGATTAGTATGATCCCCATAAAAAATAACCACCTACCCCAGATACTTTGAACCCATAGAACAAGACATAGCTTACATATTGATAAGCAAAAAAAGATCAACAAGTGATCAGACCAAAACAATCATGCAATGGAATGTTGATCCATAAGTCATGTTGTCTATTAGTGTCAAACATTTAGTCATTCACAAGGTAGGATTATTCAGTAATCACTATGACCGATTCATCCTATATAGCCTTAGTCAAGGAGTGAAGACTTATAAATATTCCAGGTCATGTGTCGAGTAATAGTTACTGCAGAGCGAGCTGATGGTTGCCAAGTACTCCAATGATTATTGAGTTTGTCAGGGATAGTAGTTGATGTCAATTGATACAGAGGTCAAATCACTTAGTTCATGTCGACCACAATTAAGACCGAGGGAGAGCATCATGAAACAGTTTATGTCAAGCGTTAGTCTTATGTAAGTGTCAAGTAACATAGTTTAACATATTTATATGAAATGGCACAAAATCTTATGTAAACCATTTTTATCAAGTTGGAAGTGTGTCCTGAAGATCAATGAGGTGATTATGTGCTCAAAGGAAGATCACTAATCCCTATGTGAGGCAATCCACCAATCCAAAAAAATACAAGGACTAAACAGCAAAGGATTGATTCTATATCGTTGATTTGGATCTAGAAGGTTCACCCAAACATCCATTTAAGGAGGGTCTATGACCCAAGTCATATGTATGAGCATGTGTGAGTGTATGAATTGAAGATATTATTTAAATGTGAAGTTTTGGAGGTGAATCAAAGTGTTGAGACCGAACAATGCGATGAAGAGTTTTAAGCAAAGATAAAGAAGATCTATCATAGTAAGGTGATATTATATTGCATAGAGGAGATATGTTACAAAGCATTAAAGTTCTAACTAAAAGCTCAAGTACTGAACATTATGTTGATCTCAATTTGGTTTTGACAATTGAGTGTCAACACACTTAAGTTTTTTACTAAGTTCATGTCGAGCTAGTAACACGTGTCGAGTATCATATGTATAGATGTCGAGTTGCAATGAGTACTGAGTCACTCATATGCCAAGTCAATCAAGTGCCGAGCAAATAGAAAATGCTGAGCAGTTCAAGTGTTGAGTGAATAGTTGATGCCAAGCAAGTTCAAGTGCTGAGCCAAATAGAATTACAGTAAGTGTCGATCATCAGTATTATCAAATGTCAAGTAACACATAACGGACCTAGCTATTTGTGATGTCACAAATATATAAACCATTTTTTGAGCCGACTTATGGATAGATCTTGAAGCTTTGAAGATAAGATTGAATCTATTTGGATTCCCCATGCGACCAACATGCAACCAATCAGAAAAATGGAAGAAATTGAGCCGAAAAAATGAATGAATCTCAATTGTAGATTCATATCTAACCCTAAGCCACCAAAGTCTTTTCAAAGGGAGACAAAGCCCCATAATTTAATATGAGTATGTGTGTGTATGAATGAGGAAGTGATGGAAGTGAAGATTTGAAGAAATGAAAGGGGTGAATTGATCAGTTTCAAGGTGACTTAGAAGAAGGACAAAATTGCAGAATTAGTTTGTTGAACAAATATCGAGGATACAACAATTTCATATCAGATAAGAAAGGATCAAGATGGATGGAATTGAGATCTGAAATCAATAATACCAAATTGTAAGTAGTCAAATCAAACATTCTATTGTACTTTCTAACAACTATATCAGTAGGATGAAATCCTTTGAACTAAGGTTGACTTAACAGTCATAGTGAAATCCTTTAACAAGGTGACATTCCAAGTGAGTGTTCTAAATTCCTTTAGCCAAGCACACTTTTACTAAGGTGTTAGAATCCTTTAACAAGGTGGGATATAACAATCCTTTGTAAGCCTTTAATAAGGAAGGTCTTTCACAAGGCAAATCATGAGAATGGTCAAACTATGTAACCTTAACAGGTGAACTTTATTGCTGCAATACTGAAGAATTGTGGGTGTCATCCCCACCCCAGTTTTACCTTCTCATTGGAGGGTTTCTTGGTAATCATATATGGTGTCAAGTGTTAATGTGAATGCATTTACTTTACATGTTATTTCAATATGTTTATGCATGCATTATTTTAAAAGTCAAAAATTTTATTGGTTAAAGATTAGTACTTCTAATTCACCCCCCTCTCAGAAGTATACATTTCCCATTTGTATTTCCAACAATTGGTATCAGAGTTGAGTTCTCATCAGGAGAAGCCTTACAGCTTGGAGAAAAGATCTTGAAATGGAGGTTTACAAGTTGGGAAAGACCATTGAGAATCAAGAGGTTGAGATACATCTCTTACTAGAACAACTGAATGAAGCTAGAGATGCCTTAAGAAGTTCACTAAAAAGAAAGAAAGAGATTGTTGTGGCTAAAAATGCCACACAATACAAAGAAATTGACACCACAAAGTTATTTATAGATTGTAACTCTTGTGAATTCGATGTAGCAATTGCAGATCTCATGGACAAGAATAGAGCACAAGCAAAGGAGATTAGAAATTTCAAGTTAGAACAAGAATCACAAGCTATACTTCTACAAGTTTCACACCTTTTCTTGACAAACCATAAAGGGTTTATATTTGTGTTGTTCTAACTCAGGAGTAGAAGGCGCAGGGCCTTTAAGAATCAACTTAGCATGAGAGTGCATTACAGCGTTAGCACAGTTGTGATGACTCATTGTCAGATGTGTTAGAAGTATGACCTCTTAAGAAAAATGGTGTCTTAGGTTTAGTTTTGTCTTGTTTACCTTTGATGGTGATAATGTCACAATACTCAACACCAACTAGTTTAACCATGTGGACTATCTCATCATCCTTATTAGATATGTATCGTTGACCTTGTTGTTAGGTTTTGGTTTCGAGTTTTCTCCTTTTTTCTAGTGAGGGAATGGCTCCTTGAAAGCCTTGTGATCCGAGTTCTTGTTATGTACATCCACAACAATGTCACCATCATTAATTAGGTCTTGGATTTTGTGACACAAATTGATACAGTTAGTGGTTTTCTGACCTTTGTTTTGGTGGTATTCACAAAATGAAGTTTAGTTCCACCATGGTGTTCATGGTTGTGGATCATAAGGACGAGAATTGTCCAATGGAGAAATGAGTTTGTTTTGTAACAAGGTCTTGTAAACCATGTCCAAAGGTTCACCAAGAGGTGTAAAATCTCATTTAAGGTGTGTAGCCCATGAGTTCCTTGGTTTGTTCTCAGATGTCTTATTGTCAGGAGGAGGTTTGTCAACATTGTTGGATGCTTTAAGATTGTTTGTAAGATTGAAGGTTGCCTTAGTAGGTTTAGGAGTAATGTTGTCAACAACTCCATCATGCACAACCTCTCAATTTTTGTTTACATACTTGAATGTGTCCTTGTTAGAGGTGGATCCTTGTTTTGTATCCTTTTGAAGGGTTAGTTCACCCATTTTGACCATGAATTCCTCTATACGAATAGCTTGTGTGACCATATCTTCGAAGGTGCGTGGACCTTGAAGTTGAACTTTGTATCCAAATTCAGATAGGAGGTTATTAGTGAAGATATCAAGCTTTTTCATTTTAGGAATCTTTTGTGAATATTTGGTGTAAATTTGTCTCCATCTTTGAAGGAATGTGAGGAAAGGTTCCCCAATTTTTTGTTTAAGGTTCCACAAGTCTCGAATGTTAACCAAGTGTTGGATGCTGTGAGAATACTATTGGACAAACAGGTTAGCAATTTCATCAAACGTTTTGATACTAGTAGGCAAGTGTGAAAACCACTCCATGGCCTAACCAACTAGACTTCTTGGAAATAGACACATGAGATATGTCTGATTATGCATAAATTCCATAGAAAAGGCCCCAAATTCTCACAAATGATCTTGGGGATTGATAGTTCCAAAGTATTTGTCGTACTTAGGTAATTTGACTCCTCTTGGAAAAGGAGGCATGTCTATACTCTTGTCAAATGGGAATGGACAAAGAGCATCTAAGATGTATATTTTTGTAGGTTTGTCTTTGTCACGCATCATTTGGGCTAGTTGGTCTTGCATGATCTTCAATTGTTTTTGTAATTTAGATGTTTATGTTTCCTCTTCAGGTGTAATGATAGTTTTAACATTGAAGTGATGAGGTAACTTAGCTCCCTCTTGAGCAAGTTTGAGAAAGTATTTCTCTTTTTCTTCATTAAGCAAGATTTCCATGACTTTCTAGAAGTTTTTGTCCTTGCGACACTTTTTAATGTGTTTGGGGAGTATTTCTTCCTCTTCTTCATTCTCATCAATAAAGAGAGGTTCATCATGTCACTATGTTCTCCATATTCAGTTTCTTGATCAGCCATTGTAGGAATGTGAACGGTTTTAGTATGTTTTGGTTGGAAAAGTCCTCTGAATAAGAATTCAATTGTGTTGCCTAGAGATGTATGACCTTTGCTAGTTTCAAGATCATCTTGGTATAAGGGGTTCCTAGTTTTTTGTAATTTTATAGAGAACATTCCCTGAACATGAGGTGATCCGATAGGTGAAGGAGATCGTGAAGACTCCTCACTAGATGAACTAGACGAAGATTGTGTATAAACTAGAAAGTGACCCTATTGCGATTACGACCCCTAGCTCTACCTCGTCTAAGTCTAAGGGGATAAAACATGTTTTCGCTTCTTGTTGCGATAGTCATAGACAAGGAAAAGAAGCAAAAACCTAGACAAGGACCACACTGGAATGTAGTCTCAAAGAAACAAGATAGGAGTGTGATATACTAAGGTATGAGTTGTCTGAGTGATGGCTAGAATAGCCAAAGATTATGACTATTGTGACACCAAGTATGACAAGCACTAAAGGACAAGAACAAAGTAACTGAGAAATGAAACTAGGTTGAGTGTAGGTCAGAAGTTGTTAGCTAAGCAACATGTCATTGCTTGAAACTGTTTACAGATAGAAAAGTGGTGAAATGTTGTAGGTAACAGACTAGACCTAGAGTGTAGATAGCTCTAACAGAACAATTTGATAGTTTTGAGACAAGATCCTGAAGGGGGTCAAAGTACTATAACCCAAGGTGTAAAAAAGCTTCTAACATTAGGGTAAATTGCCTAATTTGAACTAGATCATCATAGGAAGACTAGAAATAATAGCTTGTTCATAAATTCTTGACTCAAGAACTCAGATATTATTCATATTTTAAATATCCAACTAGGTGTAATTAATCTTTAATCATGAACTAAGCATGCAAGACAACAATCACAGATTTCAAGCAAACATCTTCAAACAATGAGCAAAGTACAAAGCAACCTTGCACATAACCAAGAATAGTGTCGTAGTACCAGTCTAATCCCTAGAACCACTACTCTATATGTTCTCAAAATGTTTTCCAATTACACACATAGTCCTAGAAAATAAAATTTGGTAGCACTATGGTTCTTAGTAATGTTCAATTCTGCAACTTTTGCAATCTAGAGTGGGAAAAATCCAATCCCGATGCACCAAGGTTTTGACATATTATGAGAATTTAATCAATCAAATATAATGAGGAGATCTAACAACCCAACAAAAGACTACACCCGTGAGGATTTCCCTCACAAGGACATTTATCTAGCATTTGCTACTACCATGTCAAAAATGGCTATTATCGCTTGAGGTTTTGTCCACATGGTTGACCCAATAAAGGGAATGTCCACCACAATTAACCCTCTCTAATCAAGGAAGACTCACAAAGTTGTACCACATGGGGACTTGGTTTGGATTCAAGGGTTCCAAGTTTCTGATGTACCCAAAAGGGAACAGAGCATAATCCTCTAGCCTCTTCGCCTTACCCAAACATAGCAAACAAGATTTTTGACATGCTAATTCGAAATCAGCTCACCAATTTTTTTGGAAAAGCCAATAACAAACACCACCAATCTCAAAAGAGAAAGTAGTAATTGATGTTGAGGACAAATCCAAGCAGAATAGTGAGATAATAACAAATATCTTTCCCTACCTACAGGGGGATCTATCATTAAGAAGAGCTTCCCATGTAAGGCAAGCGAATGAAGCATATTCCCTCAAGAACTCCATAAATAGTGTTCATAGGGCCTAATTACTATGTGAAACACATATTCATGAAAGTAAATCTAGATCTAATTTTAGAGTACCAAATGAAGTGTGAGTCTATGAAAGCATGTAAAAGCACTCAAGCCAAACACATGAGAGGGTTCATTTCCTTTCCAAATCCAAATGTTATAGAGATCCAAAAAAATACCTAGAAATCCTTGCAATGTTTCTTTTCTCTGTTGTACCTTTTGTTTATGCTTGGACACTCACTCGCAACAAACAAAGCAATGGCAAAACAAGCAAACACAAGATATGTAATATATATCCAACTTATGCAAAACTAGGGTTGGATCTAAAAATAGGATTTTAAAGAGTGATAATAACCAAAAAATAACCCAAATAAAAGCTCACATCCTGCATTGATCCATGTTAAAATTAAATGCAAGCTATTCATCAAATGCCCTTTTTTTAATATTGGTTTTTGACCTAGTCAACAAGATTTGATTTATTTCTTATGATTTTAGATTCAAACACAAAAGTAAAAACAAGGGACCCCTACTAAAAATTAGAGAGGTTTCTAAAAATGTAAGAATTTTGGTTGTATCTACCCATTTTCTCCTATGGGACCCACTTTGTCAAAATAGACTAGTTTTGGTAAATCAACTATTTGAGCATTGATATAACATGTCAACTAAAAATACAAAGAACAAACCCCCTCTATAATTTGCAGACCTATTCAAAAATGCTGAGTTGATTAAAAAATTCATTGATTTGCACCCAAAAACCCATTTTTATGAAAACCAAAGAAATTATTACAAATCATGCAAATTTTTTTGAACAAGTCTAAATTTTGGATTGAAGACTCTCTGGACTGTCACCACCTTGCAAAAAAATTTCAGATCTGTATTCCAAATTGTTTGGAAGATATGTGTAAATCTTTCAAAATGTAGAGTTGTAACCTTCAAACCAATCTGCATATGAGTTAGCCTTAAAACCAAAGTAAGAAACTTGCAAAACCACTTGGTTTGATGCAATAGGTTGCTTTAAAAAAACCAACATGATAATACAACTAAAATACCAGCAAGAAAATGTAGCTAGAAACTTGGTTCTTGCCCCACAGTGGGCACCAAAAATGTGTATGTGAAATGTGGGCCTCAAATCCTCACACACACTTCAACATTGTCATTATCTCAAAGATCATCCCAGAATGAATATGAGATTATTCATCCAAGTAATCCAACAGTTTGACCTATTGCCTTCTAACTAGAAAGATTTTTCCTTTGCTCTCAGAACAAGAAGCGAGCAACTAGACCTCTAGAACGAAGGAGTTCAAACTATATGAGATATGCAAGATTAATCTAAATGTATGCAAGATTATTCTAAGAATAAGAGGGAACAATTAATCTAAATGGATGCATTATTAAGCTATATAAGATTGATATGCAAGAATGTTAAACTAAGAATGCAAGAGAAAATGAGGGAACTATGATCTCTAAAAGCTCTAAGCATAAACTAGCATCAATGTATATGAGAGAGATATCTAAGAAAGCCCCTTCTTCTTGAGACAAGGGCTCTATTTATAGATTTTAGGGAGACCTTAAGGAGGTGGCAACTATGTGGCATCCACATAGGAGCCACATAGGAGACACATAGGCCATGCAAGGGTGGCAAGGCAAATGATAAAGAAAGGGAGATAGTGGGTTCAATTTAAAATTGAAGGTAATGGGGAACATGTCATAGTGGAGGAATAAAGAAATGAGGAGAGTGGAAGACATGTCATTGTGGAGGAATAAATAATGAGACAAGTAGGAGACATGGAGGAGTGGAGGATTAAAGAATGAGATGAGTGGGAGACATGGAGGAGTGGAGGATTAGAATATGAGATGAGTGGGAGACATGGAGGATAAATGAATTAAAAGTTCATTTTGAGGGCTAGATGGATAAAGGGGGAATAAATGATTTTTAGAAATCATTTATTAAATTTGATGGAGGATGGGTTAGGATTAAGATTAGATAGTCTTAATTAGAGTTTAGGAAAGGTTAAGCATGTGGAGAATTTAAATAAATTGAATTTATTTAAAAGGGGAATATATGATGGAAACATGTATTAAATGAATTTAATACATTACGGGAGAGTATTTGAATTCAATTCAAATACATAAGTAAGCGAACCCATTTAATTAAGTAAAATTAATTAAATAAGTAGAATAATATAACAAGGTATAATTAATTAATTAATTAATAATTAATTATATTGTCAGGAGAGATATTTAATTAATTAATATAGTGTTTTAGGACAATTTTAGGTGCGTACACAACCTTCCATCTTCCAAACCATCTCTCCATATCAAGATCCATTTATGATTCCTCTGTAATTGTAAGTTAGAACCATGATCTTCCACCTCACAACAAAGATATCTAGGACTCCACAAAAAAAATCCACCACACAAATACCACAAGATCAAAATATGCTTTGATACCACTTGATGCAGTGCAAAGGTAGGAGAATCCCTAAAGGAGATGTCCTCGTGTGCGTGTGAAAGATGGTACCTATATATGTAAACAATACACTTCAATAAATCATTACATCCATAGTTAGCCAAATTAGAAAAAAAACAATATGAAAAATAAATACCATGCAAAAGTGACTTATTGCCTTCTAATCAATAGGAGTTTGTATATCTCAGATCCAAAGTTGTATCAGTGACTACACAAAATTGAAATGAAGGATTTTAGTATGAATAGAAACATAAGCTATTTTTTTGTATTTTTGTATGCAACTATGTGTAAAAAATAGATGAATCAAAGATGAAAGGTAATGAAATTTATATTATCAAACAAATAAATAATCTCAACAAATTCTAATGTACAATATCTCTAGAGAAATTCTAGCACTATAATCTTACTCTTCAATTGCACATACATTTTATCACGATAAATGAAGGTTATAAGGCTTTCTTTATAGAGGTTTTCAGGAAGAGGAATAGTTGAGTTCAACTCCACACACCTTGTGTTAGACATAGTCTTTGCAAGAGTTGATAGACTAGTTCATTGCCCCTAATTGGGAGTAATTGTGAGTGATTGAGAGTTGACTAGGTCAGATTGCCCAGTTAACTTCCTAAAATGGTGGTATAATTCCCTCAACTTCTTTTTGATTTATGCATGGCCAAGTTAACTATTCCATTTAATATTTGATTTCCTTGTTATGAAATTAGAACTCAACTCAACTCTTTTAATCAATCCTTGTTTTCATCAATTTTCAATTTTGGATAAGATAATTGAAGATAATTGAAAATAATTGAATATTTGAACTCAACTCAACTCTTTATTTTAATCAATTTTACATTTTTGAGAGGATAATTAGAGATAATTAAATTTAATTAAATATTTTTCTCTTTTAGTTAAATTCTCTCAATTTATTGAATATTTAATTCAATAATTGATTATTTAGATATTTAATTCAATTTAATCAATTTTAAGTCCTTATTGATGTGTAATTAGCAAATGGGTTTAATTAAATTAATGTGCTAGGATATTTGAATTAAATTAAATAGTCCATGCTGATTTATTGCTAATTATCATTGTATATTTAGGAAATAATTGATTTCTTAAAACGATTATTGCCTTTTGTGTTAGGACTTTTGATGATTTTTGTTTGATTTTTGAGATTAGGGGCACCTGTTTGATTGTACCATTTTTAGGTGATTACATTTGCCCCTCTTTGAATGGATGTGCAAGCAATGCATCTATTCAAAGAAGCTTTGATGTTTAGAGGTTTAGGATATCTTGATATGGATCTTGATGAAGCTTATTATGAAGAGAGTAAAGAGTCAACTCCAAGCTTAGATGGATTTTGTTTGATGTAAGTATCATCTTTGACTTAGAATGATCAAAGATCCATTAAGCATCACCTCTTACTTAGGAGGGTCAAAGGTCTATTGAACATCAACTTTGACTTAGAAGGGTCAAAGGCCTATTGAGGTAAGATTGTCAAGAAGATAACTTTGAACTTGATCAAACTAAACATGTTTGAGAATAAACTTTAACTTAGAATGGTCAAAGGTCCATTGATATGAAATTTATTACAAACAACTTTAAACTTGATCGAATTAAAGTTTATTGAGCATAAACTTTGACTTAGAATGGTCAAAGGTCCATTGATATTTGAAACGTGTTACTTAGAATGGTCAAGAGTTTATAATTTGGCAATGATTTGGCTTAGAATGGTCAATCATGAAAGAGATTCCAAATTTATGATTTAGGGTGGTTAAAATTCATATTGCAATTGAGATTTAGGTTGACCTCAACTTAGAATGGTCAAAGATCACTGAAGTTGAAGAGTGATTAGCAATTGATAATGTAGCCTAGGACATTCTATTTGCTATTGGTTTGATTAACTAAGATTCCCCTAGCTATAAGAATGCCCTTAGTGATGAGGACTTGAGTTTTGTTGCTAAGAATGCCCCTAGCGATGAAGACTTGAGACAGTAGCCAGATTGTAGTTACGGATTCATCCTTCCCCCTCAGGAGCAAAATCATATGATGATATCATAATGATTTTTCTAGAGAGGAGTCAAAGTATAGAAGAATGATATTTGATAGATTTGATTGAGAAGAAGTGAAGTAGCATAGGAAGAAAATTGATGAATTTTGATAAACTAGATTGAGCATTTTTTACCTAGTTTGAACAGGGTTGCTTGAAGGAATTTTTTGAGGATAATTTGAATTATGTTAAAGTTAAGTTTCTATCAAGGAATTTGGACTCTATTTATATCATAACGATGCTTGCATAAGCAGAAGATCGCTTCAGTACCAAAATTTTAAAGTGTGATTTTGAACTTTTAATGATATCAGAATGTGATTTTGATCCCAAAAATGATGAACAATGACATAGTGCTTAAGGGTTCTTACCTTCATTTCTCACAGTTTCATAGAATGAGTATCATTATAATTTTGGATATAAAAATGCAAGTCTAGGAATTTAGTCACTGAACTATAGCTTATATTTCATCATTGAGTAGTCTTTTGCTAAGGCCATAGGATGTTGTACAACCCTCACTAATAGGAATACCATGAGAATATGAATATGACATTAGTAGTAATTTATCATAATTAGATGTAAGTATTAAGGCACAAGAATCCAAAATGACCTAAACACCTGTTCCTTTTGATATAACAAGTGTACATAAGCATCAAAGCATAAATGCTAGGATGGCTAAAATGTTTCTTGCATAAATGTACATAAGACACATGAGAGATCCTTCTCATGCTAAGAAATAAGTAAGGATTATATCCACAATGACTCTTGCATTCTTAACATAAGACAAAAGTATGCTAAGAATACTCATAGTGACATGTATGTTCAATTCTTAGGACAAGTATTAATATTTTACCATAGCATAGAGAATTCACTCAAAATAGATAAGGAGAATAAACAACCTCACCAAATTTTCCATATTAAACAAGTTGAGGTACACATGGCCATCCAACATGAGACAGAGGCTCTTATAGTGGACACCCTTATTATATGGACCCTTTGGATCATTGGAACTAAACCAACAAAAAAGAAGAAGAAAAGATCATGCCCCTAGTCCTTGCTCATCTAAAAAAATTTAGAAATCCTGGAGTTGCTCAAAGGGAAATGACAAAGAGAAAGAAAAACACATAAAGCAAAGCTCAACATAGCTCAAAAAATTTTAGTTTTCAATTTTAGTGTTAGTTTCAGAGGATTGATGTCAAATGTTGAAGTTCAAACCATCCATAAGAAATCTCTTCAGTAGATAGATGACAATAGATAGACATAGTTAGGACAACTGGTGACTGACACTAGAGAGATCTTATTCGAGAGGAATCTCATTAGTAGACTAAGTTCTAGTAGGCAAACATAGTTAGGACAATTGATGACTGATGCAAGAGAGTTCCTCTAAGAACACATGTCCATAGACTATGACTAGTTTCAATCCATGTAGGTTTGAGTAGAGTCTCGAAGATAACTGAGAGTGTATGCATGAGATAAAGCAACAAACTAAAGTAGGAAAGTGATTGTACAGAAGCCAAAAGATGCACTATGAGATGGAGCATTTGAAATAAGAGGCGCCTATTTGCCAAGTTTTCACCTTCTTGGTAGAGATTCTATTTTTTCTACCACGATGCTTGTTTGCCATATTTTCATCAATGATACTTTTCTTGTTCTTTTCTCTTTTTATTTTATTTTATTGGTATTATCAAGGTACCTATAGCTAGGTTTTCACTGGGATAATGGATTTTTTAAGACTTTTTGTAAAGTTTTAAGATTTTTTAGAGATTACAAACTCTTAAGTAGGATCACATTAGTTTATCCCCAATATCTAATAAGGGACATGTTAACACAAATGAATGTGCAAGCTAATGGAGTAGAAGTGGATAGGTCATACTGGATGAAGCAGTGAATGCAACCCTTAAGAAAAGTCTCCTTAAGATTACCCAAGCTAGGGAAAAGGTAAGATAGCCATATGAAGTGGGTTTTGGATAACCAATGAAAGTCAATGAGTTAGATAGCATGATCTCATGAAAGAAATTAATCCAAAAGAGTGGATATGTCTAGAGACCTATAAGAACCATGTTTTTCTTCTTTTTCTTTTGATCAAGACTAAGGGGTCAAGTGGATAGGATAGTGATAAGATATCATAGTAAGGGGAAAAAATTATTATAGAGGCTACAAGTGATTGACTTGGGATAAGAAGGATCATGATAGGAATTCTAGTAGATAAGATAACCAATGCTCATGAATAACTCAATAGTGTCAAGATCAATGAGGAAAGATAGAATCGATGGATTATGGAAGAATTACAGATGATGCCTATTTACCAGGTTTTCATCATGGTACTTTTTAAAGGTGCCACAATAAGTGGTTTTCGCCATGGGATGGATTTATTTATCTTTACTTTTTCTACCAAGGCACCTATTTCCAGGTTTTCACCAAGGTAATTTTGTATTATTTTGGATTTTTAGATTTTTTGGAAAGAATTCAAATCTTTTGTCAATTTTAATAGTACTCCTATTGGAAGGATACATTATAATATGCCAAGGCAATATAAAGATATGCTCAGAGATGTTGATAGGGAAATGAAAGGGAGATAGTAGAAAACAAAAGCAAAGGAGATAGTGGGAAAGGTATATGGAGAATAACATTTTAGGCTTTGCATGAGATAAATGGGATAGAGAGATAAAAGGTGGGAGGATAGAAGTTAGAGTGGATAGGGTATTGAAAGGGATGTGCAAGGGTAGAAGAAAAAGTGGGCAAGATCAACATTGACACACACTTTGAAGGGTAGTGGGACGATAAAGGAAATATCCACAAAATAGCTTGAGATTTAGATATATGAGGTGGTAGAATAATTTTGGAGGAAGATGGAGTGGAAGGATTCATTATATTTTGAGGAAGATGATTGGAAGGAGATGAATTGGAAGCCTCTGCAAGCTTGAATTTCAACTTTGGTTTGTTTTCAAAGTTCAAGTCTTTCAAAAGAGACTTGGCAATTTTGACTTTTCTTTTCCTTTGAATGCATTTTCTAAATGAAAGATTTAGGAACCCATATTTTATTTTATTTTTCTCTTTGGTTAGTGGACCTTTGTGGTCTCTTGAATAGTTCATTTCCCTTTGTATTCACATGTTAATTAGAGAAGACATAGTGATATTCATTTGTAAATGGATTCTTGAGTTTATTCTTAAGTCGAACATCCAAATTGCTTCCAAAAGACTTGGGACTTGTGGATGAATAAGGTTGATATGACTAGTTGAGATGAAAAGGTGGACATGAAAGGTTCGAGGATGAGTATCTTTTTAATCTTGAGGTATGATAGGAGAAGTGGGTGATAAGCTAGGAGTGAAAGTAGGAGATAGAGGAGTGTAAGGTCCTAATATGGAAGGAAGGTTAGAAGGTTTTAGCTTAGATGGATAAGGACCAAGGATAGACTTAGGGTATGCAAAGGCAAAGTGAATAGGTATATCAACATCTTTAGAGTGAGAAACACAACCAAGACCATTAGTAGATTCATGAGTAGCTTTGATAGGAGTAATATCTTTAGTAGGATTATTTGAAGTTTGAGCATATTTTTGAAGTAAGTATGAAGAAATAGAACAAGAGGGGATACTTTGATCTTGACAAGGATTTTTGGATAGCACAGGAAAAATATTTTTATCTTATTCTCCAATAGTCTCAGTAGGGATGATGGAAGAAATATCTTGATCTTTCTTAGAAGGATAAGACATGATAAATTGAGGGCTATGTGGCTATTGAGATGGAGGGATATGTTTTTAAAATAAGGTAAAGGGGATAATTATTTTATCATGTAGTTCTTGGGATATAGGACTTGGGTCAACTATTGGATGAGGTGAGCTATGTTGATCTTAATCATTATTAATACTTGTTTCTTTATTTTTTGGGTTATCCTCTTGACATGGAGCCACTTCTAAAGATGAAGGAGCTTGAAGGGAGAACCGAGGACTAGTTGAAGTAGTTATAGTAGGCATAGCATCACATGAAGGTTGAGAATCTTTAGTCTTGGTAGTATGGAAAAGGTTTTCTGCCAAGTGTAAATTAGCTTGAGTTCCTTTTAGAGGTAGCCCTTGAGGGTAAACATAGTTAATATGAATAGTATTAGGTTCATTATTCAGTGGAAAACCTTTATATAGCTTAGATGCTTTAGAAGGTGACTTCATGTTGGGAGAAGTAGAAGTTGGATTTGAACCATTACTAGAGATGGGTTCGTGATGTTGATCAATCTTGAGAGTAGTATCTTTATCAAATGAGTCATTAGGATTTTTAATTATTGCATTATCAATTAGATCTTGGATTTTATTTTTCAACTTCATCCATTCTGAAGTTTGATGCTCATTATTTCTATGATAGTCACAATAGTTACTCAAAAACCACATTCCACATGAAGTGGCTTGAGGTAGAACAATGAGTTTGTTTTTAAGAATTTCATCCAAAGTTGATTTATAATATTGTCCCAAATGGGTGAAATCACACCATGGTCTAGGTATTTCCTTAAAAATATTTCCAGATTTCTTTTGTGTTCGTGAAGTGATCTTGGATATTTCAAATTTAGATCATAGGAATTTGATTTTTTGTTGTCATTGGAGGAAGGGAAAATTTCTCTCAAGAATTTGTTTGATGATGTATCATGTTCTTCCTTTAGTTTTTGAAGTTGAGAGTTTAAAGATTGGAGTTGTTTTTTTGTATTTGTAATTATAATTTCTTCTTCATTGCTAGGAATGTTGTATTTAGTCCATTTGTTTTCAACCATTGTGATTTTTTTGCTCTTATTTCTCTCTTCAAAACTTTTATGAGAGCTTCTATTTTGAATATACATTAAGAAGTATGATAAAAATCACAAGACAGGTGTAGATCAAGATTTCATTCCAAATTTTGTCTCAAATTTTGATGATGATGTAAAGATAACAAGGTGAAGCACAACAAGCCACAAGCCATCAAAGTAGTGGCTAAATAGACAACAGTATGCAAATGATAGATTTTGAGACTAGTTTTCCACATAGATCAAGATTTAAACTATTTTGAATTGATGGTTTTAGATTTACATGTGATTGTTTATATGACAGAGGACACATATATTATCCAAAAAAGTGATTAGTTTAGGCAGAGTACTAGACTAGTGAATTTTGAAGCTTCTTGTTTTGCAGTTTTCAAACAGTCTTGTACAAGCTTTCTCATAGGGTCAAAGGAGTTTTTAGACTAGTTTCTAGTTTGCATAGTTTTCAAGATAATTTTTGACAGAATCATCTTATTAATTCATTTTTAAGATACTAGAATATAGCTTTCAATAGTAGAATGTGACACAAGCAATAATCTCAAAATAATTCCATAAGGGACAAAGAAACTTTGTGGAATACAAGCATGGGGATGTCTGATTTATCAATAATAGAACAAGGTTATGTGTATGTTCAAGAAATTTCCACTAGTATAACGCAAGAGAAGATAGTTCATGCATAGATCTACCTAAGGTCAATTTTGGTTACACATGGCTGAACAAGGTGGCTTCTAATTAACCATGATTTAGTCAATTTTTTGTCCAAAGAACATGCTTTTACCTCTCTTTCGAGAGCATCCGACCAACTCTAGGGAGGTTTCACACAATTCGTGAGGACTACTAGAGGAAGGCTATTACATGCTCTTTATTCTTCACCCCCTTAAGGATTAAGGTCTTTGGGCTTTCCATCTCACTGGCCTTGCTAAGGCAAATCTTGAGAGGTATGCCCCTATGGCTCAAATTAATCTACCTATTTGAAAGCAAGAGAATGAAACCAAAAATAGGTCAAGGAGTTTAATCACCATAAGAAGGATGGCAACATATCCCTAATAATTTTAACTTCCAAACACAATAGATGTTAGTTGTTCATTTCCAAGCCTTTTAGCTAATGAAAACATGAGGCTTCTAATTAAGCTATATATTTGTTCATTCCTTAGCTTATTTTGATAACAAACTTGGCATGTTTGGCATTCCGGTTCACTATGAAACTAAAGAGGATATGCCTAATGCCAAATCTGAAATTTCAATTAGCTCTTCTACATAGGCTAGATTTTGAAATTGAAATGCCATAATTTAAGCAAAATGCAAAAGGATTAGGCTTACCTCTTTTTGAAGCTAGCAAAGGCTAGGCACATTTTTGAGTTTTTTTTAGCACGTACCTTGGCAATCATTTCAGCTCTTAAGCATCCACAACACCTTCCACAAAAATTAGTTCAATACAAAATATGTCCACTTATCAAAATTTTCAAAACAATTCAATATTTTGCTTCTAGAATTAAATTTTCATGAAAAAATCATAAAAAAGTATTATTTATTGAAAATGAATCATACAGATGTGAATATTTTATAGAAGCCTCCTAATAGCATTTCCAATTTGTGAAAAAAAAATTCTCTTCAAAAGTTCCTTTATTTCTCTGTAATTAACTATTTTTATGAAGAAATAAAAAAAAATTAAAAATCAGTGATAAAAAATAAAAAATTTAAAAATAATTCAAAATTAATTCAAAATTTTTTATTTTTATTTTGTGGGCTGCACATATTAGTAAAAAACTATAATAAAAAATTTGACAGTAAATTCTTTTATTTGTTCTTGAAATCAATTTTTTCATCGAAAACCATAAAAATACTAAAACATGATCCAAAAAATCTGATTTTTTTCTATGAGCTTCTCATATCGATATAAACCTACAAAAAAATTCATTATTCAGTTCGATGTTTTGTGCCCAAAATGATTTTTTAATGAAATATACCATAAAAATATAAAAATATAAAAAAATAATTCCAGAAATCTGATTTTTTAATGATTTTTGCATGTGTATATCAATCTACAGAAAAAATTCATTTTCCAATTTGGTGATTTGTGCTCAAAATGATTTTTTCATAAAAAAAAGATTTAAAAAAAATCGAAAATCAATCCCCCCCCCCCCCCCCCCCCCCCCTTTTTTTTTTTTTTCTTATAGGTTGAAAATATCAAGATAAAGCCACAAAACAAATTTTATTAATAATTTCCATGTCGTTAGGAGATATGAAAAAATCTTTAAAAATTTGAAGGTAAAAATTAATTAGAATCTGAAAAGTGAGAATTCGAGGCTAAATATCATGTTCAGCCCCACGGTGGGTGCCAAAAATGTGTGTGTGAAAGATGGTACCTTTATTTGTAAACACCACACTTAAATAAATTATTACATCCATGGTTATGCAAATTAGAAAATAAAAAATATGAAAAATACCATGAGAAAGTGACTTATTGCCTTACAACCAATAGGAGTTTGTAGCTCTTACATCCAAAGTTGTATCAGTGACTAGATGCAATTGGAATGAAGGATTTTAGTAGGAATGCAAATCTAAGCTTTTAAAAAAAAAAATTGTATGCAAGTATGTATGAAAACTAAATGAATGAAAGATAATAGCTAATGAAATCTATATGATCTGACAAAGCAATAATCTTTACAAATTTTGATGCATAACATCTTTACAGAAATTCTAGTATTGTAATCTCACTCTTCAATTGCACATACATATTATCATGAGAAATGAAGGTTAGAAGGCATTCTTTTATAGAGATTTTCAGGATGAGGAAGAGTTGAGTTCAACTCCACACACCTTCTGTTAGACATAGTCTATGTAGGAGGTGACATATTAGTTCCTTGCCCTTGATTGGGAGTGATTGAGAATTGAATAGGTTAGATTGGCCAGTTAACTTCCTTAAATGGTGGTATAATTCCCTTGACTTCCCCTTTTTGATTTATGCATGGCCAAGTTAACTATTCCATTTAATAATTGATTTCCTTGTTATGAAATTAGAACTCAACTCAACTCAGTCAATCAATCCTTGTTTTCATCAATTTTCAATTTTGGAGAAGATAATTGAATTTGGTTGAATATTTGAACTCAACTCTACTCCTTATTTTAATCAATTTTCCATTTTTGAGAGGACAATTAGAGATAATTGAATTTAATTGAATATTTATCTCTTTTCATCAATTTCTCTCAATTTATTGAATATTTAATTCAATAATTGATTTTTTAGAGATTTAGTTCAATTTAATCAATTTTAATTCCTTTTGATGTGTAATTAGCAAATGAGTTTAACTTAATTAATGTGCTAGGACATTTGAATTAAATTAAATAGTCCATGGTGATTTATGGCTAATTATTATTGTATATTTAGGAAATAATTGATTTTTTAAAGGATTATTCCATTTTAAGTGTTTTATGCAATTTGATATATTGATTAGATTAAGTGATAGAGATAGATTACCTTTTTTGTTTGGACTTTTGATGATTTTTGTTTTATTTTTTGAGATTAGGGTCACCTATTTGATTGAACCATTTTTAGGTGATTTCACCTAGCCCCCAACAATTAACCATACAAAAAAATATAAAAAATAACAAAAAGATTTAGATCCAAAACAATGCAAATTCTCATAATAGAATCATAAGATTTACATACAACATGCTTGACTGTAAGGCCTTTTGGGTTATGGCCCAACACATAAACAATTACAATATAGTTCTATAATACCTTTCATGATTCAACTCCTAGCTAGCCCAAATCCACAACTTGGTAAAAACCCCAAGAAGAATCTAAACTTGTTCTCACAAACCTCTAAGCAACCTTCTTGTTTCCCAAGCCCATACTTAGCTGCTAGCTCTTCCAAGCTTTCACTCCTCTCATCTATGCCATGCTAATTCCATGATCAATGATGTCTTAAGAAAAGACATGATCCACTACTCATACTAAACCAAGCCACATGATCTAGCAAATTTTATTAAATAAAATTTCACATTAAATACACCCCCAAGCCACAAGTTGACTTAGCATTAAATATAGGAAATGATTAAATACTTAGGACAAGCCCCAAGTTTACAATGCATAACTAACTCATATGACAACATAAGAGTACATACCCTTAGGCATAGGTCCACGTATCATCTAATGATCCAAATCCAAGAGCACACACTCCAACTTCCTTGTATTGAAGCTCACAAATACAATCTCCAAGCTCTGCCAATAAATTAGGAACACATTACCAACAACCACCAAAAAGGCTCTAACTCCAACATTATAACTCCAATATTTATGCACACTTAGTATGTAAGGTTCCCATATATGCCTCAAACACATCCACAACCATGCAAACCATAGGTCCAAAAAATCTGATATTGATGCTTATGCATCACATTAGTATAATACTTGTAGGTGACTTTACATACGTATCACATGTAATGGAAAAACCTATCTATGCATCACATACAACTTCAGAAAATCTATGGCACAAATTTAATACAATTGTAACATTTTAAATAATTTATAGATAAGAGGGTGTAGATCCAATGCAAGTACAATTTTGAGAAACCTTACAAAAAAAGTGCAATAGAGAACTAATATAGTCGGATAGGGAATTGTTAATGACACACACAAACAAGCACCTAATGAAAACTAAACAAGAAGTTTTTGACCAATCCATACACTTATTCCCAATAAATAAACTTATCATAATACACAAAAAAGGAAGGTTGCAACAACTAAATGTACCTATAACATTAAGCTTTGTAGTAAATACACAACATAAGTAGGGTAATACCAATAATGATGAGAAACTACCCTAAGAAGTATTACTAAGTAAATCTTAATATGTAATGATAACAAAAAAACCTAAGGATCCAGGATGGTCTTGTAACTTGGTCACTTGGAGAGGTCAATGACATTGTCTACTGCACATGATCAAAACCACCAAAATTACTAGCATATGTGACTATAACAATTGACAACTATAATGGTCCACCATGGGATGAAATAAAACTGAAAACTATACCAATACAACACATAACTTGAAACAACCATTGGAAAATTCCTCTATTAATGGCACGTACTATCACTATACAAAAATTACAAGGCTTAACACTCAAGAGAGCAATAATTGATATTGGTAAAGTGGAATGTCAAGGTCTCACCTTTACTACAGTTTCTTGAATCAAAAGGATACAAGGTCTTTGGATACAACCACCATTCTCTTTTGATCACTATTTCAAAACAAAAAATGATCCATACAAAATTATAAGGAAAAAAGAAGAGGTTCATCTGTAATTTCTCTCAAAATAGCACAAAAAAGTACGCGCAATATCTACATTGTTCACACTAATAAAACAATATTGGTGAGTTATCTAATACTTAACAATTACTTTCATTTATTAGATATAGTATTTTAATATGTATAGATCTACTCCCAAATAATAAGAAAAGGGGACGATGAAGATTTACATTCCTCCTCTAACATAAAAATGTTTATTTCCCTTATACATTATTCTCTCTTAAATGCTAGTGAAAAATGGATTCCCATTTTTTTTCATTTAAAATACAATTGAAGAAATATTTTACATGATTTTTTAAAAAAAAAATACACTAACACAAAATTCAAAAAGAGAAATAACCCATGCAATGATATAAGGAAAAAAGAAAATTCTCGCATTCACTAGCTCTCAAAATAGAAACCTCGGGTATGCACAAGTACTTCTATAGTGTTTATAGTAGCAAAAATCTATGATTGCCTTATTTAAGAACTAATGATTACTAATATTAGTCAACTACTACATTTTATCTTCTACATGTTGAATCTACAAAAAAAGAGGCAACGAAGGTTTACTTTGCTCCTTGGAAGAAAAATAGGTGTATTTCCTTTACACATTATTGTCTACTAAGTATTTAGAAATAAATAGTTATTGACTTGTTACATTGAATTTCAATAAAGGAAAAACTGAATTCACTTACATTATCAAGGGAATATGATAAACTTAAAGAGCCTTGATTGCTCAACATTGGATGTCTTTGCACACAACCAAAAAAGGCCTTCAAGGAGAAGCATTGTTATCTTTTGCTTAAAACTCCAAATGGAAAATACAATCCGTACAACATTAAAAGGGAAATAAAGAAAAGTTTGGTAACTATTATCTCAAAAATTGTTAATTCATGTATGAAAACCATACATATTTCTCATGCTAATAAACAAATATTATTCACTTCATTAACATCTATTACTTACTAGAATTAATTAACTACTACATTTTATCTTCTCTATGTGATATCACAAACAAGAAGAAAAGGAGATAACTAAGATTTAGTTTCCTTTTTAGGATATAACATTTCTATTTCCTCTACAAAGTAAATATAAAAATATAATGCCAAAAATAAACCTATTGATTGAAGATACTCTTGTACAATGGCCACTTTAACAACTCTAACAAATTATGAAGGTGATTGGTTAATAACCAATATGGGTAAAGTAAAATAACAAGGCACCACCTTTTGATTTATCTAGTAAAATTTGTATAATGATTTCAGATAAAACCACCATACTCTTCTCAATGGGATTTCAATTGGTAAATGCCTAACACAACATAGATATGGAGATAAAATATCATCTACCATTACCTAAAAAAAGGCAACTAAGGTATACAAAGTTAGTTCAGCAATATTCATGCTACCAATCTTTTATTTTTTTGCTTCTATATCACCTAATAGTTACTACTGCTAATTAACTACTAAATACACATTCTAACAAATCGAGTCACAACACACTCTCATTTAGCCAAAGTTCTCATTTCACCACTACATTGAATAAAAAAAGGAGACATAAGGTTTAGTTGGCTTATAAAAAAAATGTTATATTCCCCCACCATGTCAATGTCTCCTCAAAATTTACAAATACATCATTTCTAATTTGTTAGATTGATTTGAAGAATAGGGCAATTTTAAGGTGACTAACAAAAGCAAGGCAATAATCCACAGTACAAAAAGGCATGCTTGACAATAATTGGATAACAAATGAAAGGCCTTGACCTTTGCAATAGTCTCCTCACATAACTACATAGGGCCTTTAGATACAACAACCTTTCTCTTCTAATGAGTACTCTGAGATGGAAAATTAATCCATACAAAACTAATAGACAAAAATAAGTAGGCAAGACTACTATAAATACTAAATATTTAGAAATCCATAACTCCTAATCTCTTTCCTTGCATGTACCCTAAAAAAGGTAGCTTAGGTATGCAAAATTAGTTTTGCAATATTCATAGTGAAAAGCTTGTATTTATTGCTTCTTCAATACCAAATAGTTACTAATACTAATCAACTACTACACACAATCTCTTACAGATCAAAAAATAAGGAACTCTCATTTAACCAAAGTTCTCATTTCACCACTACACTGAACAAGAAAGGGGGAAATACAAGGTTTAGTTTTCTTCTAAATAAAATTAGGTATATTTATCCACCACATTATCATCTCCTTAATATTTACAAATATATTATTTCTAATTTGTTGCATTGATTTTCAAAATAGGACAATTTGGAGATGACTGGTAAAAGAAAGGCAATAACCCATAGTACACAAATGCTTGCTTGTCAATGCCAAAATAAATGGAAATGAGTTGTGAAAATTGATTTTATCACAAATAAACCATCAAATTTACTCACAAATAAGGGTTTAAAATGAAAGATTTATTACTATAATATTTTGTACAATTATAGTTCACCAAGTCATCGCATGTACAAAAATTCTTGGCCTTTTACTAAATAAATTGATGGAACTAATCCTCATGCATTAGTGGAAGTTAGTCAAGGGTACAAATCTCTTGACTCATACCAAAATAGGAATTTGATTATCTTTAGAATGTAAAAATGAGTCCCCCCTCTAAGTTATGCATACCAAAGAAGTGCTCTTCCTCAGATTGTTTATGACAAGGGATTTATTTAGACATTGTTTGCCTACTAACTCTTACATCATTTGAGTATACTTATTATGTGCCTATCAAATAAAGGTGGCAACATTCATTAATTGTTCAGAGAAATAATTAGTAAATACTTATATAAGTTAATGTGTCTCTAATATACAAAATCATACTAAGTGAAAAATCAAAAGGTCATTCCTTGACAAAAAAATGGTTTCCAATGTGGAAATGACTTCAATGTCTGCATTTCTACAATAAAACTAACTAAAAAATGAAAGGTTGAGAAAACATAGGTAATGTAGGTAACTCTAATGGGGCTATGAATTCCCAAAATGTAGTAGACTGATTCCATGTAAAAACTAAGACAATATCATGTCGAAACTATAATTGAAATAATTGTTGTATTGTCATTGATGTCAAATCTACTGATGAGACATATTTCTATATGATCTAAATGTCATATTTATTTGATTGATGAAGAGGATTTAAGAGATTCCTCATAGCAAAAGCACCTAGAGGAAAGGTTGTGTTATGAAAGGAAGCTACAGTGGATATTTGATTAGTTAGACTTTGACAAGGCAATGTGATTATTTAAATTGTGTTGATATTCAAGCCTTTACAATACAAATCAAGATATATCACTTATGTAAAGCTTGATTGAGCAAGAGAGTAAAATATCAAGGAATTTTGAAGTATATTATGAGTGATGCTAGTGTTGACCGAGCTATAATACAAGTCGAGCAATTTTAATGTTGACCAAGAATCAATATCAACCAAGTGATAGTTGATGTCAAGCTCTATAACGACCAAGCAGTTCAGTCATGACCAAGTGTCAGAACTTAGTGCTGGTCGAGTGGTAGTATTTTGAATGTGTATGAGGAATCATGGTTTCCAATTGACTCAGTTGATTTCTCAGTATATGGGAACCATGTTGAAGATAAGATTGATGAGTTGGATCATTTAGTTCAAGGGAGGATTAGGTATTACACCTAATGAATGAATTCAATGAGAAGTTTCTAGACAAGAAGGGAGATGAACATATACAATAAACCTGATGAATCGAATCATAAACCCTAAGATCTATAGTGATCATGAAAATGGAAAAGGAACATAAATATCTATTTAAGGAGGTGTAGATACAGACTTTAAAGTATGTGAGAGAGTGAGTAAGCACATGAAGAAGGTGATATAAGTGTTTGTTAGTCTCAGATTGGTTTTGATAATTGAGGGTCAACACACTTAACCATTTCTCAAGATGATGTCAAGTATAATACAAAAGTTGAGTCACAGTGTGTGCCAAGCTAGAGAATTCAATAGGTGTCGAGTGAACTTTAGGTGCCGAGTAATCTTCGGGTGTTGAGCGAAGTTCAAGTGTCAAGCAAAGTATAGATTTCAAGTCACTATAGGTGCCGAGCAAAGAATAGATGCCAAGAGAAACAAAATTACTATAGGAGCCAAGTGAGCCAATTTTCCTATATGCACTGAGCATCAGCAACTAGTAAGTACCGAGTAACACAGAATCAACATATGAGTTTGTATCTTCACAAACTCAGATGTAAACCATTTTTGAAGCTGACATGGGATGAATCTCAAAGGATCTTGAAGTTAAGAATGAATCTTTTGCATTACCTATGTAATCAGCATGCAACCAATAAGAAAAATGGAGAAGGCATGCAACCAATAGGAAAAGTGCAAGAAATGAGTGGGAAATGAAAATTTAATATTGATTGTAGATTCATACTTAACCTAAGTCTTTGAAATCTTTAAAAGGAGGATGATAACCCATTATGCATAGAATGAGGATGCACGCAAGAGAGGTGTATGGGTGAATAATAACAAAGTGTAGAAGGGTAAAAAGACTTAGTGAAGAATAGAGCAGCATTACAGAATCTAGTTGATCAAGAACAGAGTATTAGAACTTCAAAGAGTGACATATAAGATCAAGCAAGGATCAAAGTAGACAGAGCAGAAGAAGGATCTGTAATCAACAATAGAGGATTACAAGTCATCAGGTCAAAATCTTCTAATACTCTCTAGCAATTGTATTAGATATGGAAATCCTATGGACTTAGGTTGGCCTAGCAGCCATTTATAAATCATTTAACAGGGTGGCATTTCAAGTGAATGTACTAAAGTCATTTAACCAGGCCTACTTTTAGCAAGGTAGTGAAATCCTTTAACCATGTCACTATTAAAAGGGTGTAAAGTCTTTAACAGGATAGGCCTTTCATAGGGCAGACCATTGGAAGTGGTCAAACATTGTAACCTTGAATAGTTACATATTGTTGCAGTGATATTTTGTGGGTGTCATCCCCACCCTAGTTTTACCTTCTCATTTTGGAGGGTTTCTGGGTTACCAAATTTGTGTGTTATCTATTTTCATGCATGCCTTTACTTTTATGTTTATTAGATGAATTAGATGCATGTGAATGGTTTCAGTTAAAAGGATTTGAAAGGTTAAAATTAGTTACTTCAGATTCACCCCACCATCTCAGAAGTAAATCTTCCCACTTGTTAATTCTAATAGTGTGAAGTGTGAGACATGAAGAGATATAGAAAAGAATCTGTGTGTGTTTCTAGTAAGAGGAAACAAAGCTGCTGAGGTTGATAAGTGGATCTAAGCAAAAGGCGTAAGTTTGATGTGAAGAAAAGGATGATTGCTTGAAGGGTTTCCAACAAATAAAGAATAGAGGTGACAAGGATGGATTATCATATAATCAACACATGAACTAAACAAAGATCTAAAAATGCAAAGTGAGTTGTAATCATATAGATCAAACCTTACTATTTTCTTTCTAATCATTATAAACAATTTGTATTGAAATTCTTTTATACAAAGGTTGACCTAACAGTCATTGAAGGACTTAATAGTCTGTATAAATCCTTTAGCAAGGTGACATTCTAATGAAATGATCAAAGTCCTCTAACAAGGCCACTCCTAATAGGGTGATTAAATCCTCTAACCAGGTCACATTTAACAATGTGTATTGTAACCTTTAACATGGTTTGCTCCTAATAGAGCTCACTTCAAAAGAGTAAAAAAGTGGTGACGTGTTGCTAGTGGATTTTCTCAAATTGGGTTTCCACGTTAAATACTAGTGTCAAATTTGTGTTCAATGTTTTATGGTGTTTTACATTTCAAATGTTTACATTCAGCAAGTTTGTTATATTAGGATAGTAAACTACTAGTAATTTTTTTTATTAGTATATAGTAGAGACCGAGCTACGAAAGGTTAAGCATAAGAGATATTTTTTAATTTCTAATTATTCAAATGGCACTTATGGACCTTGAGTAATTAGTTATTCTAAAAATTCTAACAATTGGTGATTTAAGCTAGATTGCTTGCTATGTTCTTTCCTTCCCTAAGGAATCACCTAGGCTCTCTTCCTAGCCTTTAGGGCTAACCTTTGTCACCCTAACCTCAAGAGAATATCTATCCTATCCTCCACACTTCACTATCTAGTTACACCAAGGTTTTCACAACTTCCTTCCTTGGGACACCTTTCATTGTGCTTCAAACTCATCATGTCATTAAACTTGGTCATTCTACCTTCAACATAGAGTGAGGGATGCAACTTGATGGTTTTTAGACTACCTCTAACCTTTTGAACTCCATTTCCATAGGTCCCCTTATCAATTTCCTTAAACTTAACAAAACTGTCCTAAATAGTCCTAATAGAATTAGGCCTCCAATGTTGGTTTTTGGGCTATAATTCCAAATTTTGCTTAACAAACTGGAAAAAAATTCTTAGATATGGATACCCTTTTGGAAATTCTATAAGATTTTGTGGGTATCAGTTCCCCAACCTATCTAGACACTCCCTTTCTATTTTAATACCTAAGAACAAGGGTTTCTAACATTTCCAAACAATATTCATTAGGGTCTGCTAAAATATATGGTAAAACTAGTCTTGGAACCTTTTCCTTTGGCACATGGATTTATCATAAATCCCTCCTCCTTGTGCAACTCTCATATTGAATTATCTAACACATTAAATCTACCAAATCCAACTTGCTAGCATTGTGATCACCTAGCCATGCACCAAAAGCTTGCCTAGGGCATCACTTTAAAAAGAGTTGCCAAGATTTTTTAGATCTCTCCTTTTCTATGTACACTATAAAAGGTATCCACTTCCATGTACCCAAAAACCATGATGATTCCATGGTGAGGATTTTAAAGAAGGAGACTGTTGAGAAAAAATTGATACAAGTATGATCAATATGTTTCAATCATTGTTTTGTCACTGATGTCAAACTTGCTATTTGCTAGTAAGACAATTTCTTATATGATTTAAGTACTATCTTATTTGATTGATGAAGAAGATTTGATCAAAAGATGTAACAATAGCACCTAGAGGAAAGGTTGAGTTATGATATACAAAGGAGTAGAAGAATTAGTTAAGACAATGATAACATGGTGTATTGATAATCTACTTAAGGTTACAAAGGTTGGCTACATTAAGCAAAGTTTAGAAGAACAAATTAAAAAAAGTTTATCTACAAAGCTTGATCGAGTGGATAGTAGGTGCCGAGCAAAGTCAGTGCAAGCCGAGCAAAAAATTAGTTGGAGCTGAGTAAAAGTCTACTCTAGTGTATGCTGAGAAAAATAGTTGATGCCGAGTAAAGTTTAGTTGATGCTAAGCACTAGTAAACTTTAGTTCATGTCGAGTGATTCTATAGAGGATACCGAGCAATGTAGTATGTGTCGAGCATCAGAAGAAAGTAAATGTTGAGTGGCCTTGAAAGATTGTGAATTTGATGGATCTGATCTGACAAGTTTGTTTTCTTGGATTGTGTGAATTAGGTGGAAGATAAGATTGATGAGCTGATGGCACAAAATTTAAGTTAAAATATTTTGAGGCAAATTCAAAGAGGATTAAAGGAGAAGTTTCTAGAAGTAATATGGAATAAGGGGTAGATTCATTGAATCTTACCAAATCTATCCTAACCCTAAATTGGATGATGGAGAATAAATGGCAAAAGATCTTAGTTTCCTACTTATAGGGATGGTTGGTTAGAAGCAAGGGTTTTCATGTGCGTGAACCTAAGGAAGACAAGAAGTCAAGGGCATTGCTTCATAAAGTGACCTAAGAGAAGAGTCTGCATTCACATGTTAAGCAAGAAGGCTTAAGGGTATGAATGCTTGAAGGGTGAAAAAGCTATCAGAGCTAAAATATGTGAAGGCCAAGCAGAATGGAGGACTAAAACAAAGATTTGTAATCTAAAAATGGAGTTGTAAGTTGTTATTAGATCAAGCCTTGCTGTTACTTTCTAATAATTGTATCAGTCTAGGGTAAATCCTTTGGATTAAGGTTGACCTAACAGTCATGTGTAAATCCTTTAATCGAGTGACATTTAAAGTGAATGGTCTAAAGTCCTCTAACAATGCTCACTCCTAACAGGGTGATTGAAATCCTTTAATAGGGTCACATTTAATAGTGTGTATTATAACCTTTAATAGGGTTGGTCTTTCATAGGGCATCACTTCAGTGATACTATACTAAGAAATTTTTTAAGAACACTACTTTATATATATGCTATTAGAGTTTCTGCAATTCAAGAACTAAGATGTATACCAGGGAATGATCTATTACTTGAAGGTATGGTAGGTAGGATCACTTCTTTTGAGCTATCTAACTTTGATAATTACAAACCTAAAAATATTGAATCTACTTTCAAAGCTAAACTATCATTAAAGGAACCTGATGAGAAGAAGAAGAAGAAAAAGATAAAGTATGTGTCTAGTGAAAGTGATACAGATGAGGAGGATGTAGAACAACTTGAAGCACTATTGGCAAGAATATTCCATAGAGGTAAATGCAAGTTCAAATCTAAATTACATATCATTTGTTTCAATTGCAATGAGGTTGGTCTATTGCTACTAGATGTCCAGAGAAGAAGAACTATAGAGGTGGTGACAAGTAAAAAAGTATAAGAGATGAAGACAACAAGGACTACAAAGACAAAGGAAAAAAGTCATGCTACATTGTTGAAGTGGAACAAAAATGAATCTGATGAACATGATGATGAAGTGGTGTATGTTCCAATGAAGGACCAATCTGATGAAGACGAGGCAACTCCACTTGTGACTTGTGTGAACAAGAATGATGGATGGATCATTGACAGTGGGTATTCACATCACATGACTGGAGACAAAAGTAAGTTCATTACCTTCAGTTGTTATGATGGAAATAGTGTAATATTTGGTAATGATGCACCATGTTTGATAAAAGGAAAAGATTTTATCAAACTCATAGAAAAGATTTTGGGTGACAATGCTTACTATGTTGAAGGACTTAACTATAATCTATTGAGTGTGTCACAATTGAATAATTTAGGATGTAAGGTTGATTTTGAAAACAAGGTTGCTAAGATATATGACACTGATGGAAAATTGATTGGAAAGGGTGATCAAATTAGGAGCAATCTATTCTACCTTGAAACAAAGGATGCTACTTGTCTAGTTGTAAATTTTTATGATGTATGACTATGGCATAAAAGGTTATGTCATGTTAATTTTGATAACTTGGTTAGTATTAGTAACATGAGAAAAGTTAGAGGTTTGCCTAAGTTGAAGAAACTTGATAATATAATGTACAAACAATGTCAATTAGGCAAAATGAAAAAGTCAAGTTTCAAGAGTAAAACTCATACATCTAAAGAAATACTAGAGATTGTTCATACTGACTTGTGTGGACCAATTGAAGTGCAAAGCTACAAAGGAGATAAGTACATTATGTTGTTTGTTGATGATTATTCTAGAATGATGATAGTTATGTTTCTAAAGCATAAATTTGATGCTTTCCAAATGTTTAAGTAGTAATTAGCAAGAGTTGAGAAGGAAACAGGTAAAAGTCTAAAATGCTTGAGATCTGATAAAGGAGGAAAATTTACATCAAACAAGTTTGAGATGTTCAGTAATGATAGATGAATCAAAAGAAAAATATATGCCCCTAGAAGCCCTCCACAAAATTTAAATCCTAAAAGGAAGAAGAGGTCTATAATGGACTATGCTAGGACACTCATGATGGAGAAAAATGTTGCTTTGAAATACTGGATAGAAGCTATAAGTATAGCTGTCTATACCTTGAACTATGTACAAGTCAAGAAAGGTACTCATTCAACACCTTTTGAACTATGGTATGGATACTCACCCAATGTAAAATATTTTAAATTATTTGGAAGAAAATTCTATATTCTCCATTAGATGCAAAAAGTGAAGAAGTTATATTCCTAGGATATTCCATAAGAAGTAAAGCTATAAGTGTTTAAATACTAACACTAACAAAGTTGTGGAAAGTACAAATGTAAATTTTGATGAATATACATAAGTATATGAAGTTGAACCTATGAAACAACTAGAAGAATAAAATAATTTGTATAATTTTACGAAGGTATGCCTATTGAAGAAGATGCTGCAAATCAAGCTACAAATCAATAACACGTTTCAGTGACTACCGAGTTACATACTATGAATGTCGAGTTGCATTTAGGAATTGAGCTACACTCAGATGTTGAGCTACACAATAAAGTTGAAGCACATTATGATTCTAAGATTAGTGTACATGAAAGAGATGCTGAGCTACCTAATAGAGATGTACATAGTGACTTTGAAGTTGAAAAAAAAAATGAAGAAATTAGAGTTGAACCAATATTGTCCAAATATTTCAAGAGACATCATCCAACTACACAAATCATTGGAGATAAAGATGCTAGACCAATGAAAAGGAAAAAATTGAGAAATGATACATGTTTACTAAGCATGAAATAACCTAAATTAGTGAGAGATGCCTTAGAAGATGTGGACTAGAGTAAAGCCATGGAAGAAGAGATTGAACAAATTGAGAAAAATAAAACATAGACTCTAGTTCCTAGACCAGAAGACAAAAATGTGATTGGCACCAAGTGGGTATTCAAAAACAAGATAGATGAAAATGGTGAAGTCATAAGGAACAAGGCAAGATTAGTTTGCAAAGGATATGCACAAGAACAAGGAATTGACTATGGAGAAACTTTTGCTTCTGTTGCTAGATTAGAAGGAGTAAGAACTCTACTTGCTTATTCTGCATACAAAGGTTTCAATGTTTATCAAATAGATGTTAAATCTACATTTCTAAATGACATATTAGAGGAAGAAGTTTATATAGGACAACCAGAAGGATTTTTTGATGTTAACAATAAGAACATGGTATGTAGATTACACAAAGCTCTATATGGTTTGAAACAAGAACCAAGAGCATGGTATGAGTGACTTTATAAGTATCTTATGAATATTGGATTTGAAAAATGGATGATAACAACAATATGTAAATAAAGATAGAAAATGGAAAAGGTATTTTGTTATCAAAAATTTTTGTTGATGATATCATATTTGGAGGTCAAGATGCTTTATGTAAGGCTTTTGCAAATGAAATGAAGCAAGAATTTGAGATGTCTATGTTTGGAGAGATCAAGTTCTTTGTGGGTTTGCAAATATATTAGATGAGATATGGTATATACATCACTTAGTTAAAGTATGTCAAGGAAATATTGAAAACTTTTGGATTGGAGGATTCCAAACTATTAAGTACACCTATGGTGGCAGGACACAAATTGTCAAAGAATGATGATTTAACCGAGGTGAATCAAACATTGTATAGGTCTATGATAGGAAAATTACAATATGTAGTACATAGCAGACCTAAAATTGCATTATCTATAGGGATAGTTGCAATATTCTTTGCTAATCCAAAGGAGAATCATTTGATGGCTGTAAAGAGAATAATGAAATATCTGAAAGGAATAAAGGAGCATGGTTTATACTATAAGAAAAATGAGAAATTTGAATTAAGAGCCTATAATGATGCTAATTAGGTTGCAAACATTGATGAGAAAAAGAGCACTAGTGGAGGAGAATTTTCTCAGGCAAGAGGCTAGTTACATGGACTAGCAAGAATCAAAACTACACTTCACAATCTACTGCTAAAGCTGAATATGTTGTTGCTACTGTAAATGTACAAACATTGTATGGATCAAACAACTACTCAAAGGTACGAAGGAAGAGATCATAGAACCAGTGACAATTTATTGTGATAATACAAGTGCTATAAACATATCAAAGAATCCTTTGATGCACACAAAGACTAAGCACATTGCAATCAAGTATCATTACTTGAGAGAATTAGTTCAAGATAAAAAGGTGAAGATGGAATATGTTAACACAAAAGAACAAATTGTTGATGTCTTCACAAAAGCATTATCTAAGGATGCTCATGAGTATCTAAGAGGTAAACTAGGGGTGACATGCCTATTAAAGGCTATCTGAGTAACAAAAGGAGTGCCCTACATCAAACAAGTTAATTTTCATAGGTTACAAATTGATGTAGTGGATCTTACTTTAGGAGCTACCTAAAGTAATCAAAGAGTTGTAACTATAAATTAGTCACAAGAAAGGTGAAAGAGGGAGAAACTAAAAAAGTTTTTATCTGCATATTAAGATGTCCAATCTTTGGCATTGTTTTCAAAGAGGGAGATAGTTACTAATCAAGAAAAATATAAGAAAGAGGGAGATAGTTATTGACAAGGAGAAACACAAGAGTTAAACTGATCCTAGAGGAAGAGATATAAAACTAAGAAGGAGATAGAAAATACATAAAAAGAAATCTACCTAGCAAGAGGAAGATAATTAAGAGGGAGTCATAAGGATGACACAACAAAGTTTTGTAACCTCTTCAGGAGATGGAAGTTACTGATAGAGGGAGAGATTTCAATACAAGGAATTATTTTCTTTTTGGTATTTTGTTGGTCTTACTATTTTAATCTAGTTAGTTTGGTTTGCCATCAATACCAAAGAGGGAGATTGTTGAAGAAGGAGACTGTTGAGAACAAATTGATACAAGTATGATCAATATGTTTCAATTATTATTTTGTCACTGATATCAAACTTGCTATTTGCTGGTAAGACAATTTCTTATATAATTTAAGTACTATCACTTATTTTAGTGATGAAGAGGATTTGATCAAAAGATGTAACAATAGAACCTAGAGGAAAGGTTGAGTTATGATATACAAAAGAGTATAAGAATTAGTTAAGACAATGTTAACATGGTGTATTGATAATTTACTTAAGGTTGCAAAGGTTGGCTACACTAAGAAAAGTTCAAAAGAACAAGTTAAAAAAAGTTTGTCTACAAAGCTTGACCGAGTGGATAGTAGGTGCCGAGCAAAGTTAGTGCAAGCCAAACAGAAAATCAGTTGGAGCTGAGTAAAAGTCTACTCTAGTGTATGTTGAGAAAAATAGTGGATGATGAGTAAAGTTTAGTTGATGTTAAGCACCAATAAACTTTAGTTCATGCCAAGTGATTCTATAGAGGATATTGAGTAACACAGTATGTGCTGAGCATCAGAAGCAAGTTAATGTCAAGTGACTGAATTACTTGAAAGATCATGAATTCAATAGATCTGAGTTGACAAATTTGTTTTCTTGGATTATGTGAACCAGGTGAAAGATAAGATTGATGAGCTGGTGGTATAGAATTCAAGGTAAACCATTTTGAGGTGAATTCAAAGAGGATTGAAGGAGAAGTTTCTAGAAGTAATATGGAATAAGGGGTAGATTCACTGAATCCTACCTACTCTATTTTAACCCTAAATTAGATGATGGAGAATGAATGAAAAAAGATCTTAATTTCATATTTATAGGGATGGTTGCTTAGAAGCAAGGGTTGTCATGTGCGAGAACCTAAGGAAGACAAGAAGTCAAGGGCATTGCTTCATCAAGTGACCTAAGAGAAGAGTTTGCATTGGCATGTTAAGCAAGAAGGATTAAGGGTATGAATTCTTGAAGGGTGAAAAAGCTATAAGAGCTAAAATGTGTGAAGGCCAAGTAGAATGGAGGACTAAAATAGAGATTTGTAATCTACAAATGGAGTTATAAGTTGTTATCAGATCAAGCCTTACAATTATTCTCTAGTAATTATATTAGTCTAGGGTAAATGTTTTGGATTAAGGTTGACCATGAAATTCCAAGTGAATGGTCTAAAGTTCTCTAACAAGGCTCACTTCTAATAGGGTCACATTTAATAGTGTGCATTGTAACCTTTAACAGGGTTGGCCTTTCATAGGACATCACTTCAGAAGAGTGAAAAAGAGTAGCATGTTAAGGTGGTTTTTCCCAAATTGGGTTTCCAAGTAAATCATTGTGTCAAATGTGTTGCTGAATTTGTTATGTTTCATGTTTACATTTCTACAAATTGATTTGATAGTAACCTATAAGTTTTAAGTGATTGCATAATCTTATGGATGCATGCACGATGATGAATGTTTTATGGGTTCACTAAGCTGTGAAAAGTTTTATTTATACATCTAGACCTTGGATAAATGATTCAAATCCCCCCCCCACCCCCCAATAGTTATTCTAAAGAATTCCAAAAGAGGATTCATGTGGGAGCCATTTTCCCAAAAAATGTTAAGGCAAAAATAATGAACATTCTATAAACAAATGATTTTCTAACTATGAATTGTTGGACTCCAATAAATTTGAAATCTAATACCAAAAGTAATGCAAAAATATGAAAAACAAGAATCAAACACATAAATGAGCCTTTCAATCCATTGATCAGTACATGCAATCAAGAAATCAAAAAAATGTCAACTTCTGAACTATATTTTGTGGATCCACTTACCAAAATTCTCTTATTACCACTTCTAACCCTTGGAATAGGTTTAGTTCATGGTTTTATAGGTTCCTTATGAGGTTTTAGACAATTAGAGTAACCATAAACCTCAGATTCATGACATGTCTAATTCTTGCTCAAATTTTATGCAACTTTTTAAAGTTGCAGACAACTTTTGCATTTTTGCAATTTTGGACATTTATCACTTGGAATTTTTCAAGTTTGTCCAACATGGTCCATTTATGATTTCTAGGCATTTTCTAGCCTTTAGAGCATCAATTCATATGTTTTTGACCATTTTGACCTATTTTACAACTTTAGGAACAATTGACATCTTTCTCAACTTTTTGCCCAAATGATAATGTAGGACATCTAGCCTATGCAAAAGGATGTAAAAACATCAAAGATGACAATATAGGCTAAAAATTATACCTTCCTCATACTTTTAGGGTATGGAACCCATAACCCCTAACAACCTAAACACAAGCAACATAAAGCAATTAAAACCAAACCACCTAGAGTGGGTTGAACTGAGTCAAATCCACCTAGGAACAAACACACATGACCTTCTAAGGTTCAAACACAACCAACTGACTTGGCTAAGGTCAGTACAAGCTAAAACCCAAAAACTAGTGTAAGGACTAGGAGTCAACCTAGGTGCTCCTACACCATACCCCCCTTAAAACAGAAAGTTCAATCCATGCTTGGATTGAGAAAGTTGGGGTCTATGGCCAACTTCTTGAAGTCTTCTTCCTTGATCCAAGTAGCCTCTACATTTTCTTGGCTAGACCACTTGACAAGGTGTTCCCAATAAGTTTTAGTCCTAGTCTTCTTGTAGACCCTTGAGTCAAGCACCTTTTTCACTACATTAGGTGGTGGAGGAGTCAAATTGAAATCTTCTACAACTTGAGTGACCTCCTTAAGTATCTGATCAACACCTAGAGTAGGGCCTTTGTACTTAACCAGATCAATTGTATTGCAAACTAGTGATAACCTAACGTCTTCAGGAAGTTCCACCTTGTAGGCATTGTTCCCATACTTGGCTAGTATTTGGCAAGGTTTCAACCTTCTCATCTGAAGCTCATGAGGAACTCCCTTCTACAACCTTGCTTTATTTAGATGGACCAGAACAAGATCCCCAAATTGGAATTGCACATCCCTTTTACTATCATCCACCTTTTTTTTTTTGAGTTTCTTAGCATTGTTAGCCAAGATTTTCCTTACTAGTTCATGGAATTCCCTCATAGACTGAGAAAAGTCCTCAACAAAACCACTTCCTTTTCCACCATTCTTTAACTCTCTCAGTTCAAACACCCCTCTAGGATGTAATCCATAGATAATTTCAAACATACTCTTACCAATGGCCCTGTTGACCATGTGATTATATGCATACTCTTCCTACCCAATGAGTTAATCCCAATCCTTCCCATATTCCTTAGTAAGACACCTCAACAAATTTTCCAAGACTCCTATTTATCACTTTAGTGTGGCCATAAATTTGAGGGTGATATGCATAGACAAAATATAGATTGGTGCATAACCTTTACAATAAGGTTTTCCAAAAATGGCTCATGAATTTGGTGTCCTTGTCTAAAACAATGCTCAAAGGCAAGCTATGGATCCTTACCACCTTTTTAAAGAGCAAGTGCACAATTTGGCAAGCATCATGTATTGTCCTACAAGAATATAGTGTGCCATCTTACGATATCTTTCCACCACAACATAAATTCTATCAAATCCTTGCTTGGTCCTTGGTAACCCTACAAAAAAGTCCATTCTTAAACACTCCCATGGTTTGCTAGGAATTGGTATGGATTGATAGATACTTGCATTTGAAGATGTGTCTTTTTCCTTTTGACATAGCACACAACACTTCATAAATTATTTGATATCCCTATTCATTTTATGGGAAAAGTAGAACCCAACCACTAGTTCTTGTGTCTTATTGACTCCAAGGTGACCCCTAAGTGCCTCATTATGTTTTTCTTGAATCAAATTCTCCCTTATTGGTCCCTTAGGAACACATAGTTGACTCCCTTTAAATAACAAATCATGTTGCAAAGTGTAGTAAGAAAAACATAATGGGGCACTTAGGGGTCACCTTGGAGTCAATAAGACACAAGAACTTTTTAAGAGTCAATAAGAAAAACTCACTATGGAAATTTTTGTACTCCTTACATACTTTGTAAATCTCTACAAAATCTGCATCATCAACATATAGGTCCTTGAAGCTATCAATCCCAATTCTCTACAACTAAACCTCTTTCATTGTTAGGAGTCTCCTGCTCAGGGCATCAACTACCTTATTTTGCACTCCTTTCTTATGGTTTATGTTAAAGGTGTAGGCTTGTAGGTATTCTACCCATTTCATGTGCTTGCTGGTGAATTTATCTTGGGAGTTAAGGAAACTGAAGTCTTGATTATCATAATATACCACAAAATCCTTTAGAAGAAAGTAATGCCTCCACTTCCTTAAATATTGGACTAGAGCATACAACTCTAGGTCATAAGAAGAGTACTTTCTCTTTGCATCATTTAGCTTCTCATTATGAAAAGTCATCGGCCTCCCTTCTTGGCTTAGGACTGCCCCTATTTCCACATTGGTAGCATCACACTCCATTATGAAGAGCTTGTCAAAACTAGGTAGAGCAATAATTGGTTGAGTTTCTATCATTTTCTTGAGGGTCTCAAACCCATCATTTTATTGAGAAGTCCAATAAAACTTTTTCTTCATTCCACCTTTGATAGTGTCTAAAATAGAAGCACAAATAACACTAAAATGTTTGATAAATTTCCTATAACATTTGGCCAAACCATGAAAAATTTTCACCTCTATAGAAACTTTGGGAGTAGGATAGTTTAGGATGGAATCCACCTTATTCTAATACATCTTAAGGTTTCCTTGAAACAAAAAAAACCCAAGGTACACTAGCTCCTCCTTCATGAAGTCACACTTCTCCAAAATGATCATTATCTTTTCTTCATACAATTTCTTGAATTATTTTTTAAATGATTGATATGCTCCTCCTTAGTTTCACTAAAAATCAAAATTTCATCTAAATAGACAAAAAAAACTTACCAATGTAGTCTTTCAACACCTCATTCATAAGCCTCATGAAAGTAGATGGAGCATTTGATAAGCCAAATAGAATAACAAGCGATTCATACAAACCTTCTATGGTCTTGAAGGCTATTTTCCTTTCATCCCCTTCCCTTATCCTAATTTGTTGATAGCCACTTTTAAAATATATCTTGGTAAAGTACCTTATTTCCCCTAAATAGTCCATTAGGTCTTCAATCCTAGATATTGGGAATTTATATCTAATGATGATTCTGTTTATGTCTACTGAATCAATACAAAATCTCCAAGTCCCCCCCTTTTTAGGTGCTAAAATAGTAGGCACAATACAAGGGCTTATACTTTTCCTAATTAGGCCTTGGTCGAAGGATTCTTGGATTTGCTTGGCAATTTTCTCATTTTGTTGAGGGGTCATTTTATAAGTAGATTTGTTAGGAAGGATGACTCCTAGGTGAAGTCAATTTGATGGCTAAAAGATATTTTAGGAGGTAGGATTGTAAGTTTCCCATCACTAACAATATCCTTGTATTCTTCGAGCATTTCTTGCACTTCTTTAGGTAGCTTTGTTTTCTTTCTAGCCTTATCAATAACTTCTTGTTTAGGCTTCAACACAAGGGAAGACCCTACTCCTTCTCCTTCCTCCAAGGTCTGTAAGAACTCCTTTTCACCCATCACGAGGATGTTAGGATTTGGAGATTTCACCTCTACTTCTTCTACTAAGGATTGGATCTTGAAGGTCACACCATATTTCTTGAAGGAGTATATATTCTTGGCTCTATCATGCATTACTTGTCTATCAAACTGCCATGGCCTCCCTAGTAGTAGGTGACATGCATCCATAGGTAGAATGTCACACAAAACCTTGTCCTTATACCTTCCTATTGAGAATTCAACCCATGATTTTTCACTTAAAAGAACATGTTGTCCTTTTTTGAGTCATGTAACATTGTAAGGATTACTATGTGAAATTATTTTCATTTTCAGTTTGTTAGCTGCCTCCTCTGACACAATGTTATCTATGGAACTAGAATCTATGATGACCTTAACCAGTTTTCCCATCAGCTTGCACTTAACCCTAAATAGTTCTCTCCTTTGACTTGGTTCTTCCTTGATAGGTTCTTTAACTAATATCCTTCTTATCATTAGATTTTTCCCTTCTTCTGATTCTAAGGGTACCTCAGATGGTTTGTTACTACTACTAGATTCTTCTTGTAAATAGTTGACTCTTTTTGTACCCCCTTGGAAATTAGAGCCTTTATTGGTGACCTATATGTAGGGTGTCCCATATGATTGAAATTGTAGCACTTCATGGTTGCAAAGTAGGATCCTCTACCTTGATTGCTACTTCTTCCCCTTTCACCATTGTGCGAGTTTCTTCCCCTACTGAAACCCGCTCTATTGGAATTTCCTTCTTGTTTTTCAGTCCACTTATTTTCCCCTTGGCTTCTTGAGTTTGAACCTCTTCCATCATAACCTCTTTTATTCCTACCATATCTACCTCTACCTCTACCTCTAAATCCAAAGTTGGCATAAGACTTCTTCTTGTTCTTTTCTTCTATTTTCAATGAAAATTGGAAACATCTATGAATTGTTGTAGGTATCCATAGATTGATTTCTTATTGGATGTTCCACTTCAACCCACCTAGATACCTAGCCACATTAATAGGTTCTTCTTCTTGAGTCCTTGATCTCAAACATAACTTCTAAAATTCCTCAGTATATGTTGCTATATCCATATATTTTTGCTTTAAACTTTACCTCTTCTTGTGTATTTGAATGTCATAGTCTCCAGGTAGGTATTTTTCCTTTACCTTAGTCACCATGGCTTTCCAATTTGCAATTTATTTCTTTCCCATCTTCTCCCTTTCTTATTGGAGATACTTCTACTAGATTAGTGCTGATCCTCTTAGCCTAGATTTGACTACCTTGACCTTTTGTGCTTTAGAGACCCGCTCACACTCAAAGTGGTTTTCCATCCCTTCAATCCATTTCATCACAAGTTTAGGGTCCATATTGACACTAAACAAAGGAAATACTTCTAGGGTCTTTCCATCCAATGCCTTTATGGATTTTAGGAATGGTTCTTCAAATAGTGTAGGGTCTGGCTTAGGTATGATGTTTTCCTCATCAACCTTTTCCTTACCTTTGTTACTAATTTCTCCTTCTTGGTTGTCTCAACAACTTCCTCTAATTTGGTCTTCATCTCTTTTAAAGCTTCCTCTAGAAGCCTATTCCTTTCCTTTTTCTCTTTCATCTCCTTGGAAAGTTCTGCATTAGTCACCATTTCTACTTGTTGTACTAATTCTTCAGCATACAAAGACATGCCACTCGCCCCAAATATTTGGTGGCTTTGATACCAATCTAATGTAAGTTGGATTGCTAGCTATGTCCTTTCCTTCCCTAAAGACTCACCTAGGCTCTCTTCCTAGCCTATTAGGGCTCCCCTTTGTCACTTTAACCTCAAGAATATATCTATCCCACTTCACTATCCAATTATACCAAGGTTTTCACAACTTCCTTCCTTCCTTGGGACACCTTTCTTCGTCCTTCAAACTCATCATGTCATCAAAATTGGTCATTCTCCCTTCAACATGGAGTGAGGGATGCAACTTGATGGTTTTTAGACCAACCCAAACCTTTTGAACTCCATTTCCATAGGTCTCCTTATCGATTTCCTCAAACTTGACAAAAATGTCCTAAATAGTCCCAATAGAATTAGGCTTCCAAAGTTGGTCTTTGGGCTATAATTCCAAATTTTTCTTAACAAGGTGGAAAAAAAAATCTCACATATGGATACCCTTTTGGAAATTCTATAAGATTTTTTGGGTCTCAGGTTTCCAACTTGTCTATACACTTCCTTTCTATTTTAATGCCCAAGAGCAAGGGTTTTTAACATTTTCAAACAACATTCATTAGGGTCTGCTGAAATATATGGAAAACCTAGTCTTGGGACATTCTCCTTTGGCACATGGATTCCTCACACATCCCTCCTTCTTTTACAAATCTCAAATTGAAGTATCTAATACATTAAATCTACCAAATCCCACTTGCTAGCATTGTGATCACCTAGCCATACACCAAACTCTCACCTAGGGGAATCACTTTGAAAATAGATACCAATATTTTATATGCCTCTTCTTTTCTATATACATTTTACAAGGTCTCCACTTCCATATCTCCAAAAACCATGATGATTCCATGTGAGGATTCATGGTAGAGCCATTTCCCAAAAAATGTTAAGGTAAAAATGATGAACAATCTATATACAAATTCTAACTATGCATAGTTGGACTCTAATAAATTTGAAATATAAGAAAAAAAAAGTACCTCAACAATATGAACAAAAATAATCAAACACAAAAATGATTCTTTCAATCCATTGATTTGTACATGGAATCAAGAAATCTAAAATTTGTCAACTTTTGAACTATATTTCATGGATCCACTTACTAAAATTCTCTTATTGCCAATTCCAACCCTTGGAATGAGTTTAGTTTGTGGTTTTATAGGTTTCCTATGTGGTTTTAGATAGTTAGAGTAACCATCAACCTTATATTTATGACATGTCTAATTCTTGGTCAAATGTTGTCATGCAACTTTTGCATTTTTGCAATGTTTGGACATTTATCACTTGGAACTTTTCAAGTAGGTCCAACATGGTACGTTTATGATGTCTAGGAATTTTTTTCCCTTGAAGCATCAATTCACATTTTTTTGACCATTTTGACCTATTTTACAACTTTCGCACAGTTGCCATCTTTTTGAAATCTTTCTTATCTTTTTGGCCAAATGATATGGTAGGACCTCCAACCTATGCAAAAGGATGTAAAAAAATCAAAGAGGACATGATAGGTTCAAAACCATACCTTCCTTATAGTTTTAGGGTATGGAACCCAATAACCCCTAACAACCTAAACACAAGCAACATAAAGCAAGTAAAACCAAACCACTTAGACTGGGTTGAACCTAGTCAACTCCAACTATGAACAAACACACATGACCTTCTAAGGTTCAAACACAACCAACTGACTTGGCTAAGGTTAGTACAAGCCAAAACCCAAAATGTAGAGTTAGGAATAGGATTTAGCCTAGGTGCTCCTGCACCAATTGGTATCAGAGAAGTTGGTGCTTATAAAGAGAAGTTTGAAGGTACTTAAAGCCAAAGATCATGACTCACAAAAGAGAGGTATCAAAGTTGAACAAGGAGAACTTTCCTACATGAAAAACAT
The DNA here is from genome assembly GCA_028749045.1 of Cupressus sempervirens. Lineage (NCBI taxonomy): Eukaryota > Viridiplantae > Streptophyta > Pinopsida > Cupressales > Cupressaceae > Cupressus > Cupressus sempervirens. Next base: position 521,129,407 of record CM053793.1, read on the forward strand.
TGATGAGGTTACACCTAGCAAGTATTAGTGATGTAGCAATAAACTTTGTGGACAATGAATATGTGAAGAGAACAACTATTCCTCTTACTACTCAACAATTGAAAGAAAAACAACAATACAATCAGGAAATGTTGGAGATTTCCTCAACCCCATGCTATGTCAAGTTTGATGATATAAAAGAATGTGATAGTGCAAAATAGATGTGCAATAAATTTAAGACCATATATGGAGGATATGACAATGTCTTGAGAGCCAAATAAAAGAGTCTAAGAGGTAAAATTGATGAAATGAGAATGATGGAAGGTGAAAACATAGTACAATACTGTACAAGAATCAAAGAAGTTGTCAATTCTATTCAAGGTTGAAATGAAACAATTGATGATGAAACAATGATAAGCAAGGTATTGAGAACTCTACTTCCTATATATGTCATTAGGATTTCTAAAATATAGGAGTTGAGATGTACTCAAGGTAACACTTTGACTTTGAAAGGTGTAATTGGTAGACTTACTACTTTTTAGATGTCTGACTTTGATAACTACACACCTTCTACTATTGATTCTACTTTTAAATCATAATTGGTTCTTAGAAAAGGAAAAGACAAACATGTAAAAAGTGACAGTGACACTTTTGATGATGAGCTCGATGAACTTGAAACACTTATTGTAAAAAGATTTGGAAGAGGGAGAGCTAAATACAAAGGTAAATTACCTTTTTTTTTTTTTTCATGTAATAAGGTTGGTCATATAGCTACAAGATATACTAACAAGGGAGATAAGGATAAAAGAAAGGAAAACAAGTACAAAGGAGGGAGAGATGACCGAGACTACAAGAAAAATAAGGATAAAAAAGGTCAGAAATCTTGTTATATTGCTAAAGAAGAAATTGACACCAAATCTAAAAGTAATGATGATGAAGTTGTCTATGTTGCTATGAAACAAGATTCCGATTCAGATGAGAAAACTGCTTTAATTTCATATGTGAACAAAAGTGATAGATGGATAATGATAGTGGTTTCTCGAATCATTTGATTGGTGATAATTTTTTTTGAAGATACAAGACCATACAAAGGGGGCTATGTTAAGTTTGGTAATGAAATTCCATGTGTTGTGAAAGGTAATTAATTATTCATTTTATTGAAAAAATCAAGTGTGATAATGTTTACTGGGCAAAAGGACTTAACTAAAATATGTTGAGTGTTTCATAGCTAAAAAAATTAGGATACAAAGTTGAATTCCATCATAGAAAGGCCAGGATATATGATGTTGATTGTAAGCTAATTGAAAGTGGTGATCAGACAAGAGGTAACTTGTTTTATCTAGATTTATCTAATGAGATATGTTTGTTTGCACAAAAAGAAGATGTTTGGTTATGGAACAAAAGGTTATGTCATGTAAATTTTGATAATTTGGTGAATATTAGTAAAATGAAGAAAGTAAGAGGGTTGCCAAAAGTAAAGAATCCTAACAATGCTATGTGTAAAAAATATCAATTGGGAAAAATGACAATGTCTAGTTTCAAGAGAAAAAATACACATCTAGTGATATTTTTGAGTTGGTTCATACTGACCTATGTGGACCTATTAATGTTCAAAGCTATTGTGGAGATAAGTATTTCATTTCTTTTGTTGATGAAATTATATTTAAAGGAAAGGAAGCATTATGAAAATAATTTATTGATGAAATGAAGAAGGAATTTGAAAAGTCAATGTTTGGTGAAATAAAATTCTTTTTTGCTTTGCAAGTATATCAAAAGGAGTTTGGTATTTTCATTACTCAGTCCAAATATATCAAGGAGATACTAAAAGCTTTTGGAATGGAAGAGTCAAGACCATTGAGCACACCTATGTCTATAGGACATAAATTATCTAAAAATGATGAATTCGTTGAAGTGAACCAAACACTATACAGATCAATTATTGGAAAATTACAACATGTTGTTCATAACAGACTTGATATTACATTAGTAGTTGTGATAGTTTCTATATTTTTGACAAATCCTAAGGAGAATCACATGATGGCATTAAAAAGGATATTGAGATATCTAAAAGGTACAATAGAGTATGGATTGTATTACAAAAGGAGTGATAGACTTGAACTAAAGGTATTCAATGACTTTGATTGGGTAGGAAATATTTATGACAAAAAAAAGACTATTGGAGGTGCATTATTTCTGGAAAGAGATTGGTGTCAAGGATAAGAAAAAAAATTACTGTATTTCCTAATCAACAACTAAAGCTAAGTATGTGGCTGCTACAGTGAACTATTCAAACATTATGTGGATCAAGCAATTACTAAAGGGAATGAAAAAAGAAATTATAGATCAAGTGGTTAGATATTGTGTTAACACAAGCGCTATTAACATATCAAAGAATCCAGTGATGCACACTAAAGAAAAGCACATTTCTATCAAGTATCACTACTTGAGAGAACTAGTTCAAGACAAAGAAGTGAAGTTGGAATATGTGCACACCAAAGAACAGATTGTAGACATATTCATGAAAGCCTTATGGTGTAGGAGCACCCTCAATTTCATCCATTGCAAGCACATTAGAAGGATTAAAGACAAAGGGTTAGGGTAATAATTGGATCTTGAATAGAATGTTAGAAACAATGTCTTATTTGTAAGGCAAGGTGACAATAGGTGTGCTATAAACCTAGTTGTCTACCTTAGTCATTTTTGGACAATTTCTAAGTTAGAAAGAGTGAAATAGTATAGGAGGTTTAAATAAAGGTTAAAATGTTATCATAACCTTCCTAGGATCCTAAGTAGAGTCTAGAATTAAAGTTGTAGAATTTTTTTTAGCATGTGACAACTTTTTCAAAAAGTTGTCAATGTTGCATACTTTTTGCGAAAAAGTGCAAGATTTGAATCCCAATGTTCACAACCATATTAATCTATTAGAACTACTTGGGAATGGTTAAATAAGGTTGAGAAGCCTTTTTCTAATAGAGGAGAAAAATCCAATGCATGCTTTTAATTGAAATCAATTAAATCTTGTTGTTTTTCTATAGAAACTGTCTAAAAATATAGTTGTATGGATTTGTACGGATGATAATGTGCCATTGAAGGATTGGAAACATTGGCCTAGTTTCTTATGAGTCTATTTCAAGTTATTTTAGTTCTTGGAGTTGGGTTGAATGAAAGTTATTCAATTTTGTTTGCTTGCTAGTCACAAGAAGGCCCTAACTAAGATTTCGACACAAAACCAATCTCTCTGTCTGTTTGTCTGTCTGTCTTTGTCTCTCTCTTCCCTAGAATTTCAACATGGGAAAAATCTAAGCCTTGGTGGAAAGAAAGGTGAGAGGATGTATTTTAAGATTTTTAAGGTCTCAGATCAGGAGGTAGATGATGTTGAGAGAAAATATTAAACCCTCTAGACATGCATCTAAATGTGACTGTCCATAATTGGGTATTTAAGACACAGCTTGGCCTAGGGGTGGAGTAGAAGGCTAAATCCTTGAATTTATATGTTTTTTGATGGTCATCAAGTATTACAATTGGTTTGGTTGGAATATGATTTTAAACTCTAGTAATTTCTTTGTAAAAGTGACCTAGTAGCCCTATTAGGTCTAGGAGAGAATTGTAGACCACTTGAGTTAGGGATTGGTCAGGAGTCATAACTTGGTAGGGGTTGTTTATTAGTGGATTTAAGAGGTTGGAGGTGGTCAATACTTTCTGTATTAGAGTTCCAAGTAAGTTTCCTTCATAAATCCATGATTTCTCCTTGTAGCCCTATTTAGAGGTTTGGGTGTTTAGATTGAATTTTAAAAGAAATTCTTATGGAATTTGTGTTTCATACATTTAAGGTTTGAGTCTTAGTGTTTATAGAGACTATATTCCATCCCTGAAAAATTTGGTCTTAAGATTGTGTCTTGTTAGGCCTTAAAGGTGTTCTAGACTTTGAAGTAGATCTATTCTAGATATTGTGGGTTTTGGGAACCATTGTTAGAGCCCTAGATTGTATTGGAGAAGTGGTTTTGTACACCTCTAAGTGAAAATTGTGATAAATTTTGGGGACTCTGCTCCAAGTGGTATCAAAGAAACTAGTAGATCCTGGAAAAAGATAAAGTTGCAATAATGTCATAAGAAGAGAATGACAAATGCTAAACTACTAAGGGTGGTAAAAGAGCATGATGCAGAAAGGAAGTAGATGAAGAAAGAGATGGAAAAACCTAAAGAACAAGTTAAGAAGGGATATAGTGGTAACTCTAAAATAGAGAAGGAGGGGAGTGAGGAAGAAACCCTTTGGTAGGGGGAAGAGGAGGAGATTCCTACAAAACAAAGGCTATTTCTAAAGAATTTGAAATCCATGGAGAGAAGGACCATGAACACCAAACTTGGTCTTCCTACTTATAGTGGGAAGATAGATCCAAAAGAAGTAATGGATTTGATTGATGCACTCACTAGTTTCTTTGACTGTGAGGAGATACTAGAGCATCATAAGGTTAAGATAGCAAAATCTAAGTTGAAGGGGTCAACCATAACTTGGTGGAACTTCACTCAATAAGAGAGGGTGAAGATGGAGAAAAATTAGATAAGTACATGGAATACGGTGGTGACCTTGGTAAAGGAAGCCTATGTACCTAAGGACTATGAGATTCTACTTCATAAGAAGAGGCAAAGTCTAAGACAAAAGGAGATGGATGTCTCTAGTTACACTGAGGAATTCCACAAAATTTCTAGGAAATCTAATTTGGTGGAACCAGAGTGTGCCAAACTTGCTAGATATATACAAGGGTTGAGGATGAATATCCAAGATGAGTTAAGTTTGTGTTCTTATAACACAGTCCAAAAATGCTTTCAATTAGCATTGAAAATGGAGGAAAAGCTCAAGAGGAAGAAAGATCAAGGTGGAAAAAAGAGAGGCAAAAGAGACTTTGGCAATAGAGGAAGAGGATCAAGTAGTGGTAGAGGACAAACTCCTAGAAACTTTGGTGAGACCAGTCAGGAGAACTCCATTGGTGAGAAAATCTCTAGGGGATCCAATAGAGGAAAAAGAGGAGAATCAAGGGGAAGATTTGGAGGGAGATCATTAGGGCCTCCAAGGTGTTATAGATGTAACCAACTAGGGCACTTGACATCTAAGTGTCATAAAAAGGCAAAGAATCAAACTGAGAGGAGGGAAAATTTAGTCAGAGAAGAAGACAACCAAGAGGAGGATACACAAGGGTCTTGTGCATCACATAAGAAGGGAGAAATCCTTATGATGAGGAGGATACTACTGAATGATTCAAATATTCAAGAACCACCTCAAAGAAAGAATTTATTCACAACCGCCTGCAAATATGGAGACAAGGTTTGTAGAATGCTGATTCACAATGGGTCTACATACAACTTGGTGTTGGAAGAGGCAGTAAAGAAATTGAAGCTGAGAAGGGTGCCACATTTAAACCATTACAAGGTGTCATGGCTCACAAAGAAGAAACAAACTATTATAGAGGAGCAAGCTTGGGTGGAATTACAACTTGGAAAATACAAAGACAAAGTCCTCTATGGTATTGCTCCAAGTGGATGCCTATCATTTTCTATTAGGGAGACCTTGACAATATGATGTGGAGGCTCACCATGATGGAGGGTTGAACACATACACAATTAACTACAAAGGTAAAAAGGTAACTCTCTTAACCTTACTAGATTTTGCAGAAGACCAAAAAGATCCTAAATTTTTATTTGTGATGGAAAAGAGTTTCTAAAAAATTTTAAGCAGGAAAAGGCCCCATTCTATGACCTAGTAATTTTTCCTAAGGATGATAGACCTAAGAAGGTTGTGAAGGAAGTAAAACCCTTGAGACATGTAGGTCCTATAGAGGTTTTAGACCTATTGGACTAGTATAAGGACATTGTCACCAAAGAGTTTCCAAGTGAGTTACCCCCTATTAGAGATATAAGTCACAACATAGATATGATCCCAGGAGCAACCTTTCCTAACAAAGAAATATAAAAAATAACTCTAGAGTAGATTCTTAGAATAAGGAAATGTAAAGACAAATACAAGAACTCTTAGATAAGGGTTTGATAACAAAAAGCCTCAGTCCTTGTGTAGTACCTACCCTTTTAGCCCCTAAGAAGGAAGGCACATGGAGATTGTGCACTGATTCTAGTGCCATAAATAGAATCACTATTAGGTATAGATTCCCTATGCTTAGAATAGAAGACCTATTGGATCAACTAGGAGGAGCAAGGTACTATTCTAAGATAGATTTGAAGAGTGGCTATCACCAAATAAGGATTAGGGATAGTGATGAGTGGAAAATTGTATTTAAAACCGATGAGGGTTTATATGAATGGAGGGTGATGCATTTTGGCCTATCAAATGCTCTAAGCACCTTCATAAGACTCATGAATGAAGTGCTCAAACTATTTCTTAAAAAAATTGTCGTAGTGTACCTTGATGACATCCTTATTTTTAGTAAAAGTAAGGAGGAGCATTTAGAACATCTTAACTTGGTTTTGAAGAGGCTGCATGAAGAAAAGATTTTCATAAACTTGGAAAAATGTGTTTTTATGTAGGGAGAACTTGCTCACTTGGGATTTTTAATCTTAGAAGGGAACATAAAAATGGATCCTAAGAAGGTAGAAGCCATCTTAAATTGGCCTTCTCCTTGGACCATGGCTAAAGTTAGGAGTTTTCATGGACTTGCTTCTTTCTACAAAAGGTTCATTAGAAACTTTAGTCAGTTGTGTGCTCCTATGCTTGAGACTATCAAGGGTGGGAAAAAATATAAGTTTGTGTGGAAGAAGGATGCAGAAGAAGCTTTCCAAATGATGAATAAAAAGGTAATGGAGAAACCTATCCTAGTGTTCCTTTATTTTCAAAAGATATTCACTATAGAGTGTGATGCTTCAAACCTAGCTATAGGGGTTGTCTTGAGTCAGGAGGGAAGGCCGATATCCTTCTTCAATGAGAAATTGAATGAAGAAAAGAGGAAGTATTCCTTTTATGACTTGGAATTGTATGCCTTAGTATAGTCATTGAAGAAATGGAGGCACTACCTCCTTCCAAAGGAGTTTGTGGTTTTCATAGACAATCAAGCTTTAAGTTTCCTAGTTAAGACAAACTAAGCCACAAACACATGAAGTGGGTGGAATCAATTTAGGCGTACACCTTTTCAATAAAACATAAGAAGGGGGTTTCCAATAAAATGGCAGATGCACTAAGTAGGAGGAATCTATTTGTGCAAGAAATCCAACTCCAAAATGTAGGGATCAATTTGTTGAAAGACATGTATAAGGATGATGGTGATTTCAAGGAGATTTAAAAGGTGTGTGCTAGTTTCTCTAAGGTTTATCACACTAAATATATAGATTACTTGATTCAAAATGGGCTACTATTCAAACGACACCAACTATGCATTCCATAATGTTCAATGAGGGACAACAACATTAGGGAGAAACATGCAAGCATCATGGAAGGGAATTTTGGCTTGGACAAGACCTTGGAATAGGTAAGAAGGTTTTATTATTGGCCAAAGCTTTAGATTGAAGTAAGGAAGTGTAGACACCTAACATTGTCCTAAAAAACTATATTAATTAATTTAATATCTCCTTTGACATTATGATTAATTATTAATTAATTATTTGTATTTTGTCATATTATTCTACTTATTTAATTAATTTTACTTAATTAAATAAGTTCATTTCCCTAATGTATTTTGAATTTAATTCAAATACTCCCCTCTAATGTGTTAAATTCATTTAATGCATAGTGACATCATATATTCCCTTTTAAATAAATTCAATTTATTAAAATCCTCCACATGCTTAAGTTTCTTAAAACTCAATTAAGATTAATCTAATTTAATCTTAATCTTAATATATCCTCCACCAAATTTAATAAATGATTTCTTAAAATCATTTATTCCTCCTTTATCCACACAACCCTTAAATGAATTTTTAATTCATTTATCCCCTACATGTCTCCACTTGAATAAAACCTTAAATGTTTTATTTATGACATTTATGACATTATTCCTCCACTATGACATGTCTCCCACTCATCTCATTCTTTAATCCCCCACTCCTCCATGTCTCCCACTCATCTCATTCTTTAATCCCCCACTCCTCCATGTCTCTCACTAACCTCATTCTTTATTCCTTGACTCCTCCATGTCTCCCACTCACCTCATTCTTTATTCCTCCACTATGACATGTCCCCCATTACCTTCAATTTTAAATTGAACCCATTATCTCCCTTTATTAAATTCCTTTTCCACTCTTTCATGGCTTATGTGTCTCTTATGTGGCTCCTATGTGGATTCCACATAGGTACCACCTCCCAAACCTCTCCAAAAATCTATAAATAGAGCCCTTGTCTTAAGCAAATAACATCATTTTCATTTGCATTGTTATCATGCTAGTTTATTCTTAGAGCTTTTAGAGAACCATCTCTCTTTCATATGCATTGTTATCATGCTAGTATAGCATTAGATAAGCATCTCCTCTATATGCATTGTTATCATGCTAGTATATTTCTAGAGCTTTCTTAGATATTTTATGCTTAGAACTAACCTTTGGTAGTTGTTTGCATTACTTAGATTTCTAGCTTTTGCATTAGTTTCATGGTAGTATGATGTTGTAGGTTTCTTTCTTCATTGCATTCCATTCACCTCCATATGCATGGAATCCTTTGAGGGTGGCTTACTCATAGCCATTTCTTGAAGGTATTTCACACACATTCTTAGCATAGATTCATTACATATTTCATTACCATTATCATTAGGATTCAATCATAGTTGTTTTTGGGAGAGGACATCGACATCCCACAATCTAGAGCACACCAACAAGGCCTCTTATGGGCACCCTTTGTTGAGCTGCTATGAGGTTACGTGGGGATTCTATTTCTTAGTTGCATTGCTTTATGAAACTCAAGTATCTTAGTTGTATTTCATTTTGTGAATCTTGATATGCATGTACAACTAGCGTTTTCCTTGTTTAAGTGTGTTCCCAATAGGTAGATTTTCACATATACATTTTGGCACACCTGGTGGGACCCACTTCACAGGTTCAAACTAATAATCTAATGTGTTTTTGAGTGTCTTTTGTCATATGGATGACCAAGGGCTATGTTAAACTTTCAGCACCTATCTTCTAGCCTATGGTCACGTGGGGCCTAGGGGCTATCTATTTAGGGGCTTAACTTAGCCTCATTCCTCTTTGCAAATCATAAAGAAGCACTCTTACTAAAACATCTATAACTTGCGTACAAGCTCCATTTGGGATGATTTAAAATGTGTCAAAAAGCTAATTCATCCCTCTATCTCGATCCACAGATCATTTTGTTAGATTCAATTCCTAAAATTAGGTGCATGCATTCAAAGTCACTTTTTCTATATTTCTTGTAGATTTTTTCTTAAATTTGTTTTGGAATGAACTTGAATGCTTAAACAGTTGTCTTTGAATGCATGTGGGAATTAAATTCAAATTAAAACAAACTCTTGAATGACTAAAGCTAAAATAATCAAATTCGATCTTGAATGCACCATTAATTGAACAAAACCTTTTTGTTTGGAATGAATGTTTCAACACAATCTTGAATGCTATAAAGAAATTAAACATTTCATTGGAATGAATGATAACATAATATTGAATGTCTAAGGATCAAATAAAATTGCAATGAAAATTTCAATTTGGTGCTTAAAAAAAACATTCACTCAATCTTGAATGCATAATAGAATTGACTCTTTCCTTAATCAATTTTCTTATGTCGACACTGCACTATTTACTTATGTTGACAAAATCTCAATTTTTATTATGTTGATGACATTGTCAAGTTGGAAAGAACATTTCATGCTATAAACATGAGTGTCTTCAACTAGAATGCAACACCTAAAGCTGTAATGGGAAAGAACAGGTGTATTTTAAACTCAAGACCACTTATGTATTCACTCCTCTTGCGCTTTTGAGTGATCTTGAGTGCACAATAAATCAGTGGCCTTGTTTTACTTTTTAGGAGTCCTACTTGGAGATTTCATCACCCCTTGGGATGACCTCAACTCTAGTATTTTGGTGCAGTATAAATATTGAGAGGTGAATTGAAAGACACCTCTCTTGGAAGTAAAATCTTGTCGCTCTTGGCTAAGCCCCAAAGATCTTTATACCTTTGGGAAGTGAAGGTGGAGATTTGGGTTATCATCTTCTCCTAGTTGTGTGGCATTATTTTCTTTCATCTATAGATTTGGGCCTCATGTACTTTGTGTATATCGAGGACACCCCTAGCTAAGCTTGTATATCCTAGTCAAAATCTTATAGGATTGTTGGTGTGTTCAACGTACTTGAATGTTCAAAACCTCCCCATTTGACAATTTTAGAGAGCCATCTCTCTTCCATATGCATTGTTATCATGCTAGTATAGCATTAGATAAGTATCTCCTCCATATGCATTGTTATCATGCTAGTATAGTTCTACATAATTTTTAGAGATTTTATGCTTAGAACTAGCCTTTGGTAGTTGTTTGCATTATTTAGATTTCTATCTTTTGCATTAGTTTCATGGTAGTATGATGTTGTAGGTTTCTTTCTTCATTGTATTCCATTCACATCCATATCCTTGGAATCCTTTGAGGGTGGCTTACTCATAGCCATTACTTGAAGGTATTTCACACACATTCTTAGCATAGATTCATTACATATTGAATTACCATTATCCTTGAGATTCAATCATAGTTGTGTTTGGGAGAGCACATCTACATCCCACAATCTAGAGCACACCAACAAGGCCTCTTATGGGTGCCCTTTGTTGAGCTGCTTTGAGGTTACATGGGGATTCTATTTTTTAGTTGCATTGCTTTATGAAACTCAAACATCTTAGTTTTATTTCATTATGTGAATCTTGATATGCATGTACAAAAAACATTTTCCTTGTTTAAGTATGTTCCTAATAGGTAGATTTTCACATATACAGGAAGATTGTAGAAACATGTACAATTTGTCAAAGAGCAAAGGGTACATCCACAAATGTAGGACTATATAAACCTTTACCTATTCCTACAAGACCTTGGGAGAGTTGTGGCATGGAATTTGTGATGGGAGAGTTCACATAAATTCTAAGGAAACATAAAAAATAAAAATAAAACCAACACTTGGTCTGTTGAAACTAATAGATGCATAGAGTCACCATGGTGTTAGATGAATTCCTCCAAAGGCTGATGGTATTGAGAAAAACACCCAATTTCTCAGTGAATGGATCTTCAAATTGGCTAATTGGTGGATTTATGAATATGGATTTGTCCCACTGGGAATTGACAAAAACTATTGTTACAAAAGTTTTCACCCTCGCCTAAAGTTTGATCTAAAGGAAACCTTGTGAAACATGGAAACAATCCCCAAGCTGTGGGACTTGAAGTGTGAGATTGAGTCTCTGGAGAAGGATGAATTCCTTACAATCAGGATGCACCTAACTACTACTTGAGGGGGAAAGGGAGAGGGAGATGCAGGAAAGTAACTTGATGAAAGGGAAAGGGGGTGATGTACCTAATTGAAATGGTTACAAATCTACCCTTATATGCACAATACATTAATGAAAAGCCCAAATACACATGTCCTAACTCTATTATACTCCCAAAGAATCTCATGAAGGTTATAAACTAAGAAAACATTGAAAGGAAGAAAAATTCACATTATAACCCTTATTAGTAGATTAAACATAACATGTAAATCTAAGGAAGTAGAAAAGAAACATTCAAAGAGAGGCAAGATACATGCACAAACTCATGAATGACAAGAAGAGGCAAGAACAAGGGTTTTTAATTAATAGATGGCAAAAAATGTTGAGCATAATGCTATTGCAACATAAAAATAGAGAATAACCCTTACAATATGTACAAAGATGTCTTTTATAGAGTTCAGGCATAACTTAGTTACAATAATATAATCCAATCTCCCACCAACTAAAGTTAATGTTATAGAGTGCAAAACAAGCAAGAAATCAAATAAAATCTGATTTTGCACACAATTATACTCATTAAGTGATAGAAAATGAGCCAATATTTACTCATCTAGTCAATAAAATCATGCCCATACCCTCTGCAAGTGGCCACAAAGAAAGGAAAAGTCCTTATGTCACATAAAAAAGCCCCAAAAAGTAGTTCAACAATAAATATTGAGTTCTCAGGTCGCAAAACAACTTGTAGGAAAAAATAGCAAAGAGCACGAAAACACACCATATTTTTGGCCTAGTGCATCATCATAGCATGAAAACACACTATGGTACAGACCCAAAATTGTGGTGTTTAATGAGAAAAATACTACTCATTTGATGCCACCTCACTCGATGAAACTCATCTAACACTCAGAACTACTTATCGCTATAGCAATAGTGATAAACCCATACCTATTGTCATATCCATTTTTTGCCTTTTGTGCATAGTGATAACCAAGATCACTATAGCCTATAGTGATAAGCCCTTAGCATTGCCCATCACTATAATACTTTCTACGATTGTCATCCATTGATGATCACTATAGCCTATAACAATAAGCCTTGGCATCGCCCATCGCCATAATATTTTTTGCCTTTTCCATCTATTGATGATCGCTATAGCCTATAGCGAAAAGCCATTGCATCACCCATCACTATAAAATTTTCTGCCTTTGCTATCTATTGATGATCACTATAGCTTATAGTGATAGGCCTTGGCATCGCCCATCACTATAGCATTTCTTGCCTTTTACACATTGCAATAACCAAGACCACTATAGCCTATAGCAATAGGGCCATAGTATCACCCATTGCTATAGGATTTTCTACCTTCTATGCATAGCAATAACCAAGATTATTGTATCCTATAACGATAGGACCATTTCACAGTCATTCTATAAAACTTCCTGGCAAGCCTGTACGGGAATAAAATTGCACCACAATTTTTGACTAGAAAATATCGAATGAGAAAAATTGTATTCAATTGATAGCGGACTTATTCAATATAGCTCCTACAATGCATGAAACTACATTGTTCAATTTTGTACACCTAAAATTGAACAAAATTGTGGCCCAAAAGAGGAGAACTTATTCTGTGAAAGGTATCTTAGATCAGTTATTTATGATGGAATAGATGGTGACAAGAAATGTCAACATTTCTTGGTGACTCAAAGGGGGTGCTTTCTTGGAATGCACTTGACCAATATCTTGAAGAGATCCATTGGGCATGGAGTCACCAAAAGAAAGATGTGTGATACCACCTATAAATTCACAAAATTTTGCAACCAACAATAAAAAAAATCTAGGGAAGCTCTAGAAAGCTACAAAAAGGGAGCAAATGTGCTTGTGCACTTCTTGGAAATAAGAAAAATATTCTACTATGTATAGGTATTTATCAAACAAAACCATTCACTGCCTTGTTGAAGTAGCTGCCCTTCCTCACAAGTTGATTCCCTTTCCCATGCACATGGGTAGCTGAAAATGACAACAAGCATAACAAACATGTTGTTGCATGAAAAACGTCTTTCCCAATGTTGAAGACAATGAATCTCTTCAACACTAGGATAGCTTGGTCCTCAGAAATATCAACTTTCTCCTTCTGGTGAAAATCTTCTTCATACTCTAAGGTAAGCATGACTGGGGGCAACTTGATGTTTTGTTGTAGAGCCAGGTGCCTAATGGGGCATCATCTTGATGGTATAGGGTCAAAGAAATCATACTTGACCACTTGGTTGTGCTCTACAACCTTTGAATCCTTTTGGCTAGCAGGGGCTAGCTCTGATGGTATGGATGGTAGTGTGCTTTCCTCTTATTGCTACTGAATAAAATGCTCTTCATATATAGGAGATGCTGACTCAACATTTATGGAAGATTAGATAGCATCAAACTCATCCAAAAGATCATCCTAATCATCGATCTCCTCCATTATAGTTGCAATAACATGCATAGGTTGAGGGGAAACCTCATGCACGTCAACATGTTCCTTCTCAAGGATAGAGTTATCCTTGAGATCCTCCTTTTCATCCTCCATATCATGAAGGGCTGTTTGCTATAGCATATGTTCCTCATATCAGGAAGATGACTTGTTAGATAGGCAAGAGGCCTCAAGTTCATAGAAATCAATCTTCCCCACCCACTATGATGTCCCCATGTCATAATATTCTCTATGATGGCTTGAAGAAGAGAGAAACTCTTCTTCCTAGATGGTCTTCTTTGTTGTGACATTGCATGCGGGCTGGGGAGTAGCCTCATTCACATTAATGTGTTCCTCCTTGAGGACAAGGATTTACTCCTAATGTTCCTCTTCCTCAACCTGTTGCTGTAGCACATGTTCTTCAATTGGTGGCTACTCATTTGTTGTCTTTGATGTGGGCAAAGATATATCCATGTCATCATTGACATGTGGAGGTGTCTGAACTATAGGCTAAGTGTAGTGCCTGCCCCTAGGTCACATTTTTTTATCATTGATGAACTCTTTTAGGGCTATTTTTATGTTGATGATTAGCAACATTGTTTTGAGACTATCGGATATTGTGCTATGGATTTAGTTGATATGTGATGAGATTACTTAGACTCTACATTTCATGTATGCATGATGATTATTACATTGCTTTCAGTTATTGATAATGATTAGATTAGATGGTTTATTATCACATGTGCTTTCTTATGGATACTTACCCCATACTTGCATGTGTGTGGTGTGCGTGTTTGTTTTTTTTATGTATGGCGTGTCTGATGTGGTTAAGGAAGGGAGTCGTAGTCACCTGCTAGTCAGGATCTACATGATGCACCACTTCCTGCCATTGCCTATTTAGTTTAGTATATATTATTCTTATACATGCGTGGTTTTTATGCAGGTTGTAGGTACTGGGTATCGACTTCTTTGAATTGCCAGGATGAGCGTACCCTATCACATTATCTCAATGGTAAGAGAGGGGAGATAAATTCTCAAGTTCAAATCCCAATCCTTTAAGCCATTTGTCCTAATTGGAAATTAGGACAAGTATCTGAGTTGAGTACCCTCTGAATGCGTAAGATGATGTAATTCATGATATTAACCCTTTTGGTTTGATTTTGTATGTGTTTTGCTATAGTGGGTTTTTCGTATTTTATTTTATGAGTCTTTGGTGTATTTTCTATTAATTAAGCCTAATTAAAAGATTTAATTAATGGTTTAATTTAATGGAAAATTAATATGGTATTTTAATATTTATTTTATTTAATTAATTAGGAAATTAATTAAATAAAATAATTAAATTTGAAGATAAAAGTTATAATTTTAAAGTTGGAAAGTGATAATATTTATTTAAGTTAATAAATATAAATAAATAAATATTTTAGCAATTAAGTTTTGAAAATAAATTTAAAAAAATGGAAAAGATATTAAATTTTTTAAAGGTTCTAGATTGCATGATGTGTGCATGTGATTACAATATAAATATATTAAGATAAAACAAGTGGAATTATTAAAGTGAGTGCATAAGATTTAAAAAATTAATAAATTAAATTGAATAGAGTAAAGTGAATATTAAATAAATTAATGTGCATCATTTTAATATTTAGGAGTTTGCGAATTCTCGAGAGTTGTCATGTAGACAACACAGGAGTTTGCACTCTAATTATGCACGTGTTGTCGACGACACAGGGGTTAGCGCACAATTAAGCACATGGTGTCTACAACCTTATGACTCACCTAGAAGGTTGGAAAAAGACTCATGCTTAGTTTTCAACACCTTATGGTTGCTTCTAGAGACATTCTAGGTGCTTCCTGAGAGTTCTTTATAAGGAGGCACTCTTAGAAGCTTAGGGGGAGCATTTGGAGCATGGTTGGAGGACCGGGAACATGGGAGAAGGAAGGAGCTTGCTTTGCGGATTCTGAGGAGAAGGGAGTTAGCATCAGTATCCAGTTGCACTCATGATTTTTGCATATTCCCTTTTTGCACGCTTTCTCTTCCTGTCTTCATCGTGTTTGCTAGATGACTGCTTGGATAATTCTTGTGATGAATGTTTAATTCAGAGTTGCATGTTGTTTCTCTCCTTGTGTGAAGAAATCAATAGAGAACTCAATTAGAAAACCTTAGCTTCCATTCATGAAAAGAAACTTAGTTTTAAATCAGGTTTGGGTTCGAATGGTAATAGAATTGAGGATTTGATTAGACAAGAGTTTGTATTTTAATGAAGAATTCTAAGTTAAAATTTATAGTCAAACCTATTAGAAGAATTAATGGGTAAATTTAGAGAACAAATGTGTTATAGGGAAAATTCTTAAAATTGGAAGCTTTTAAAGATTGTATATATGTTCTCTGTGGAAATATACATGTTTATATATTTTTTAGATCTGCACACACACACACACACACACACACACACACACACACACACACATAAATAAATAAATAAATAAATATGTTATGCTGTAGTACAAAACTTTGCGTGTATATATATACACACACACATATATATATATACACACACACACACACACACATGTGTATATAATTTACATACATATGTATATATATATATATTTAATTGAAAAATTGAATATCAAAACGTAGTGAGAAACTTTATTAAAATCCGAATTCACAAATCAAAATATGTTTTGAAAGAACTTTTTTTTTTTGTTTTAAAGAAAAATATATATAAAAGTGGGGGGGGGGGGGGGGGGGGGGGATGAAACCCGCACCCCCATATAGCAGTGTACCCGGCATCGTAGGTACTATGACGACAGGGGTACTTGGTACCCGCTGACATTGCAGGCCCTGCGACCGTAGGGTCCTTGCATATCGCGGGAGATTTATATGTATATATATGATGTGATGAAAATGTGTGTTGCGAAAAATGACTTTTGCATTTCGATTTTATTATGTTTTAAAATATTATTATTATTAAACGTTTATACATATATATATATATATTATATATATATATGTTATTCATAATAAATAATTATTATAATGATTTAAAAATGTTTAATTAAGTAACATTGTAATGATAAGGGGTCATGGATTGTGAAACTATGTACATTATTAATCAACTTAATTAATATGATTTAATTAAGATTAGTTAATGGAAACGTTGTTTAATTCAAGGGTTGAGATTAATGTAAAATTGATTTAGAGTCAAGATGAATTTGTTGAAATTCTAGAGCATTATTTTAATGATTTAAATGTTAGATGGTTACTTATCCCCTGATTATTTTTGGAGAATTTGAATTAAATATTAAGAGAATATTCTTTGATTTTAGTAAAATAATGGAGAATTTGTTTTTAATTGGTTATTAGTTATTAACAAGTTATTGTTAAAATATTAATTCAAATGTTAATGGAATTGCTAATATAGTTAGGTAACGGCTATTAAATTAATCAAATTTAAGCAATAGGTTTAGTTCAACGATTATCGATAATACTAGTGTTAGGGAAATTGCAAATTAGTTAATATTAATATTTGTTAGTTCAATCGTTATGTATAAATGCTAATAATTATTATGGTAGAGATGAATTGTCAATAATTTTGACAACTATTTTTAAACTGAATAGTGATAATTATCATAGATTTATATAACTTGTTAATAGTTATTAACAAGTTATTATTAAATTATTAATTTAAATATTAATGGATTTGGAGTATAGCTCATTGTTAATCAACCGATATTTATTGAGTTGTTAATATAGTTATAATATTAATTAAGTTATGCGATAGAATCTTAATTGAAATGATTATCAATAATACGAATTTGTTAAGGAGATATTTGTATTCATTGAAAAGAATGACGAATGTGGTCATTATAGATTTATAACTTGTTATTAAATAATAACAAGTCATTATTGAATTATTAATATTGGAGAATTGGTTTATAGTTGACTTTTAACTTACAAATTATAGCTAGTTATTAATCAATTGATATTCATTGGGTTGTTGGTGTGGTTATGTAATTATTAATTAAATTAATTAATTAAAGTTAATTAAATTTAATTAATAAATAAGTTATGTAATAGAGTTTTAATTGATATGATTCTTTTAATGAAGTTGTAAAATATCTACATCGAAGTTGATAAGTCTTATTCTAATGACTTGAATAATGACCTTAGGTATTTTAATGGTTGTTAGTGATGAGACTTAAGTTTTAGTGATATTTAATTGAGTTTTAATTAAGTATTGTTAGAATGATAAAGGGGCATACCTATGTTCATTATTAATTGATTTAATTAAGATTAATTAATAAAACGAATAATATTAATTAAGGGACAATGAAGATTAGTGTAATGAGTAAATATTTATCCTTCAGTTATTCTTAGAATGTTATTTTAAATAATGGAAGGATAATGTTATTTAGGGAACAAATGGGTGGACTTGTAGGTCAAATGATAAATCTTCTATATTTGAAGTATACTTGCAAATAGAAACTGAAACCTCCATACTCAATTCAACTATGTAATTTTAGTAAACCAAAACATGTGCTTGCATTGTGTTTTCTCTATGCTTCTTGTTTTGGGTTTTGGGTTGACTAGTGTTGACTAGTTATAGGGCATCTACCAGAGGCTCGGGGGTTATGATTGTGATGTCTTGAATTTGATCTTTATAAGCCCAACCATGGTAATGTGATCGTATGCTCTATAAGATGTTTGTATTGCTTGTTATTGCTTTTCAGTCTTCATGTGTGAAGCTGAGATGTATGTGTATGAGACACTCGAACTAATCATTTTGAGTCATCGATCAATTATCTTTGGATTACTTTCCAATCGCCATGATGGGACTAAAATGTTGATTTATATCTTGATGTTGTCATGTTGTGACATCTTTGACTCAACCATTTTGGAGTCTTTGATCAGTATGATTTTGAAATATATTTTGGTTATTGAGAACCAATGGATACTTTTGATTATTAGTGATGCCTTCAATTGCCAATAGAGAACTGTTGTGGTCATGATTATCTATGGATGCTTTTCAGTTGCTCATGGAGATTTGATGCTTTTATGTGGATTATCTTTATCTTTTGGTATTTTTTTCCAGTCGCTTGTATAGGACTGTGGTGATTTTGTGATTTATGATTCCATGAGCTTAGGGTAGGTTATCTACTTGTAGTGTTAGGAAGTGGCATGCAATAAGGGCTGGGGCCCTAAGTGGTTGCCAAGGTAACTCATTGTAAGTTTTTTTAATAAGTGAAAATATTTACACTAAATGGGCATTAAATGAACCTAAAAAGATAATTGTTTTGTTCTTGCCCATGCCTCGAGTGTTAGTACAGACTAGGATGGGAGTAGAGAGAACGCTTGGTTGCGACCTTGCATTCCATAGTATGCCTTGTCATTATGAGAGGATACTAGTTGTAATGCCTCGCCAAGGGATCCATAGAATTAACCTAGAATTTCACTAAGTTTGGTAGCATTTTTTTTTTTTAAGAAAGTAAATACCACATATAACTTATGGACAATAACAGAAGCAATAGCAATGTCCATCTAAAAGTAAACATAACATACACAACAGATTACATTCTTTAAGATCCCTTAACGTTGAATTACATCCAAGTCAACTAACATTATTGAATCCATCTAGTACAACAACCACATGAAATAATAATGATAAGTCCAATGTTCATACATTACATCTCAATTGCTCAATCATCCACTATACATGTCATAGGGTATGAAAAGCTCAAAAGAATATACATATGTAGAATAAGGTACATCATCCTATTCTAATCCATGATACACCAAAGTAAAGATAATCACATGATACACATGATACATCATCATAGAAGACATATAAATCCATCATAAAAATCAAACATAATAAACTAAGTGCATGGTTCCTCCCAACCGTTAATAGCATCATTAGACCATTGTGGATCCTAGCCATCCCTCCGTGCGTAACATTCCAAATCACCAAAGAGATCATCGGTACTAACATAGTAGGAATGTCACTCCTAACATATATAACATCATATGTAGAAAGTAATCTAACATGAAAATATAAGCAAAAGATAACATCATCTAACATATGCTTAATCATCAATGAAAGGATACATATCCACCATCATGAAGGATGCATCATCTACGATGTCTCAATAAATCTCAAATGATAAGAGTGGAAAATACACTACCACCCGACCATGTGGTACCTAAGTGGTCCACTCCCACTGTGCTAAGGAGATAATCTCAAGTCCCAAACAGGCTATCCAAAACACATAGCATAAATCTATATAAGTCCAGGAATCCTAAAAGTATACTAACTCAAAGGTTCCAAACACAAAATCTGACATCTAATCCCTAGAGGCACACAATGACATGTAGGAACCTACTATGCAAGCGAGAAAGTGTCATCGCATTTATCACGTACAAGTTACCCTGGTAGTTAGCTAAACTCCACGAGTCCATACTGATCTCATGCGGCCACTAGTATCCTCTCATATTGATGAGGCATACTACGAAATGCAAGGTCGCAACCATGCATTCTCACTACTCCCATCCTAGCCTATACAAGCACTCAAGACATGGGCGAGAACAAACTCTTATCTTTTTAGGTTCATTTAGTTAGTATTAGGTGTGAATGTTATCACTTATTAATCCAACTTACAATGAGTTACCCTGGTAGCCTTTTAGGGCCCCGACCCCCATTGCAAGCCACTTCCCGACACTACATGCATATATCCTACCCTAAGCTCATGAGATCATAAATCTCAAAATCAAAAAAGATAATCCATAATAAAATCATCAAATATGCATAAAAGCATCAAATCTCCATGAGCAAACATCCATAGAAAATCATGAACACAAGAACTCTCTATTGGCAACTGAAGTATCACTGATAATCAAAGTATCCAATGGTTGTCAATAACCAAAATATATCTCAATCATACTGATCGAAGACTCCAAAAATGGTTGAGTCAAGCATGTCACAACATGACATCATCAAGAATAAATCCACATTACAGTCCCATCATGGTGACTAGAAAATAACCAAGGATAACTGATCGATGACTAAAAATAATGGTTAAATCAAGTGGTCTCATACATAAGAATCTCAACTATAACAATTCAGTAATCACATCCAATACATAGAGCATTCCATCACATAATCATGGTTGGGTTTATAAAGATCGAGATTAAAACATCATCATGACATCACAATCACATAACTCCCAAGCCTCTCGTAGACGTCCTATAACTGGTCAACACTAGTCAACCCAAATCCCAAAACAATAGCATAAAGAATACATAATGTAAACACATGTTTTGGTTTTGCTAAGTTTACAAACTTGAATGTAAAAGTCTCAGTTTACGTTTCCAAGTTTAGGGAATGAATTGGAGGAACATTTGTACGTTTTGGATGAATACAAGTATTCTTTAAAATCCATCTTCCAATCATAAACTTCGATTGAAAAAGTCCCCCACCAAACTAACAATTAAATTTCATATACTTAATAAAACAATTAATTTAAATCATTGTAAAAGAAATGAACCTTTGGTATAAATCATTTATCAGTTATACAATTATAATCCAAATTATTATTAACATATTTGCATATTATATATATATATATATATATATATATATATATATATATATATATATAAATACATACATAAATATATAAATTATTATTGCATTTTATAAAAATTGAATTAATAAAAATTTCGATTGAAAACATATATAAAAAGATTAATATCAATGAAAGTCGAATTCATATGAATCGACACACACATTTATACATATCGGTGAGTACCTTTGGCGGTACGTAGGGCCCTGCGATCGTAGGGCCTGCGATGTCAGCGGGTACTGTGTACCCCTGCCGTCGCAGTACCTGTAACAGTCGGTACACTGCGATGCTGTGGACATGGGGGCACGGGTCTCATCCCCCCTAGTAATGCATATCATTTTTTTAAAAATCGCATACACGATTTTCCATTCGCCAGTATGCGATTCGATTTTTAAATAAAGTTTAACATTTTTTCAAAAACATTTTCGATTAATGATATTCGATTATTAATTTAATAAATATACATTATATATACATATGTGTGTGTGTGTGTATATATATATATATGAAAGTATATGTATATATATGTGTATATATATATACTTGTAGAATTAAAAACATGCATACATACATACATATATATATATATATATACATATATATATATATACATATATATATATATACATATATATATATATATATATGTATGTATATATATATATATATATGTATATATATATATGTATGTATATATATATATATGTATATATATATATATGTATATATATATATATATATATATATATAAATTTCAATCCTCAGAATTTTCCTATAAACCATTGATCTCAATTTTTTTTCTAATAATTAATCTAATGGGTTTGACTATGAATCTCAACCCTAGCTCCGTATTCTTTTCAGATCTATGCATATAATATTCTCAAATAAATTAACTACCCATATTGAGAATGCATACAATAAAAATATGAAATTTCTTAGAAGACATATGGAAGACACGAAGAAGACAGGGAATGCAAGATGCAGAAATAGCATAAGTAAAATCACAAGAATCTACCTGGATTCTGATGCTAATTCGCTCTTCCTCAGAAAACTCGCAAAGCAAGCTCCCTTCCTCAGAGTTCTCAAATCCTCCAATGCTCCAATTGCACTCCAAACGCTATCCCTAAGCTTCTAGGAATGCCTGAATATAAAGAGCTCACAGGAAACATCTAGAATGCCTCTAGAAACAGCTAGAAGGTGTCACCAACTAAGCATGGGTCTTTTCCAACCTTCTAGATGAGCCTTAGGGTTGTAGACACTATGTGCTTAATTGATGCACTAAGCCCCATGTTGTTGACATAAGAGAAATAGAAAAGTGTGTTAACTCCCATGCAAGCTTATAACTCCAATTTATTTTTTATATAATTTCTATTTAAATTTTTATAACTTTCATTTTAATTTTTATAACTTTTATTATTATTATTTATTTATTACTTTTATTATTATTTATAATTATTATTAATTTTAATTTCTAATTTTATTTTATTTAATTCTTTTTTCCTCAATTAATTCTCATTTAATTAATTATAATCAAAATATCAAATAACATGATATTTTATATTAATTTTCTCAAATAATTAATTTATTAATTAAATCTATTTATTAAGACTTAATTAATAGAAAATTCACTATAGACCTCCAAGATAAAATATGAAAACTCATCATAGAGCAAATCACACAAAATCAGTCTAAAGGGTTAAAAATCATGAATCATGTCATCCAACACATTCGATGGGTAAACTATCCAGATACTTGTCCTACCTCACTAGGACAATTGGCTTAAGGTTTGGGATTTGGACTTGAGAATTTATCTCCCTTCTCTTATCATTGAGATAGTATAATAGGGTACGCTCATCCTGGCAATTTAGAGAAGTCGATACCCGGTACCTGCAACCTGCAAAAAAACCATGCATGTACATACCATATATTTATAGTGCTAAGCTAAACAGACAATGGCAAGAAGCGGTGCATCATGTAGATCCTGACTAAGCAGGTGACTACGACTCCCTTCCTTAACCATATCAGAAACACCATACAATAAGAAAACATGCACACCATACACATGCAAGTATGGGGTAAGTATCCATAATAAAACACATGAGATAATAAGCCATCCAACTAATCATCAACAATAACTGAAAACAATATAATGATCATCATGTATGCATGAAATGTAAAGTCTAACTGATCTCATCACATAACCACTGAATTCATAACATAATGTCTAATAGTGTCAAAACAATACCACTAATCCATCAACATAAAACTAATCCATCATAGTCTGATAATAATAACAACAATATGTCTAGAAAAGATGTGAACGAGGGTAGGCACTACATCCACCCCCCCTTGGGTTAGGCTTACTCTTGGAAGCCTACAAACAAGTAGGGATATAACTCCCTCAATCTAGCTGCATCCTCCCAAGTAGCTGAAGAATCATCAGTAGGGTCTCATTGGACCCTTACTTGCTTGATGGTTCAACCCCTGAGGGTCAACTCCCGCTGCTCTAGAATATGAACCGGCTCCAAAGCCAACTGCCCGTCCTCTACCTGCAACGCATTCCAATTAAGAATATGTACAATATAAGGAATATACTATCAAAGCACTAAAACATGGAAAACATCATGAATGCGAGCTAGGATGGGCGATAGAGCAAGGCAATAAGCAACCGGGAAAATCCTCTCCAAAACCTCGAATGGTCCCACAAAGCGAGGTGCTAGCTTAGAACCCTTTTCATATCAAATCGGACTCTTTCGCGAACGCACTCTCAAGAAAACCTTATCATCCACAGCAAACTGCTTATCAGTCCTATGAGCATCAACATACTTCTTCTGCCTATCCTGTGTCGTAGTCAAGTGCTCATAGATACGCACTACCTGTTGCTCCATATCACGAAGCATCTTAGGACCCAACAGGATGCAATCCTCAAGACTATCCCAACTCAAGGGTGTACGACAGGGATGTCCATATAATGCCTGAAATGGTGCCATGCCAATAGAACTATGATACCCATTGTTGTAAGCAAACTCCACCAGGTAGAGATAGTCCTCCCAATGTGTCTGCCTATCCATCACATACATCCGTAACATATCCTCCAAAACTTGATTCACCCTCTCTGTCTGACCATCAGTCTCTGGATGATATGTCGAACTGAAGTTTAACTGCGCTCCAAGCTCATGCTGCAGTGATGTCCAGAATGCAGATGTGAATATAGGATTTGTGTCATAAATGATCTTTCTAGGAATACCATGTAATCTCACAATGTCTCGCATGAAGACATTGGCTACAAAAACTACTGTGTAGGAAGACCTAATCGGTGAAAAATGTGCCACCTTAGTCAATCGATCAATGGTGACCATGATAGCATCATGACATCGAATAGTCATAGGTAATCCTACTATGAAATCCATGGAGATGATATCCCATTTCCAAGAAGGAATGAGATTAGGCTGTAAAAGTCCAGTTGGGTGTTGATGTTCTGCCTTAACTCTCTGACACTCAAGGCACCTAGCCACAAAATCAGCAATATCTTGCTTCATCCCAGACCAAAAGAACAAACGTCTCAAATCAGCATGCATCTTCTTGACACCTGGATGTGCTGAGTAAGGTGTACGATGGGCTTTTGCTAGAATCAAGGTGCGAAGCTCATCCAAAAATGGCACATATATCCTCCCCAAATGTCTTAAAAGACCATCTGATTCTCGAACAACCTGCAAACCTACCTTCCAAAGATCTTCCTGAATCAATCTCTCTGCACACTTCCTGATACCAAGAATCTATAGGAAGTGCCCAAAGAATCTGACTCCTCAAATCCACACTAAGAGTCATCGATAATACCACATGTCTCCTGTGACTCAAAGCATCTGCCACCACATTCTCCTTACCTTGAATGTACTTAACCTCAAAATCAGACTCGCATAGAAACTCCATCCATCGCCTCTGGCAAGCATTCAAATTAGGATGAGTAAAAATGTATTGAAGACTACGATGATCGCTGTGTAGCTCAAATCTGTGCCCCAACAAGAAATGTCTCCACCTTGTCAAAGCATGAACTGCTACTGCTAACTCAAGATCATGCGTAGGATAATTTAACTCATGATCCTTGAGCTTGCATGATTCATACGCAATCACCTGTCCATTCTGCATCAACACTGCCCCAATCCCTTCAAGAGAAGCATCTGTACACACCATAAAATCACCTTCTAGATCAGGTACAGCTAGAATCGGTGCACTAGTCAAAAGCTCCTTGAGCTTCTGGAAAGCTTCCTCACATTTCTCTATCCACATGAACTTCTTTCCTTTCCTCTGAAGAGAAGTGATAGGATGTGCTATCCTAGAGAAGTTCTGGACAAATCTGCGATAATAACTAGCTAGGCCCATGAAACTTTGAATCTTTGACACATTAGTCGGTGTAGGCCAATCTATTATCACTTGAATCTTTGTAGGATCCACTGAAATACCATCACCGAAAATAACATGCCCTAAATACTGAATCTTCAATTTGAAGAATTTGCACTTAGCTGCATTGGCATAAAGCTGATTGTCTCTCAAACACTGCAATACCAATCGTAGGTGTTCCTCATGCTCCTTCTGAGTCTTAGAATACATCAATATGTCATCAAGAAACACGAGTACAAACCTATCCAGATAAGATCGAAACACACCATTCATCAAACTCATGAAACTGATGGAGCATTAGTCAACCCAAAAGGTACCACTGTGAACTCATAATGCCCATAGCAAGTTCGAAAAGTGGTCTTGTGAATATTGGCTTCCTAAATGCGAAGCTGGTGGTATCCTGACTTAAGGTCAATCTTGGAGAATACTGTAGCTCCCTTGATCTGATCGAATAAGTCATCAATCCTAGGAAAAGGATACCTGTTCTTAATAGTCACCTTATTCAATTGTCTGTAGTCGATACAAAGGTGCAAAGAACTGTCTTTCTTCTTCACAAAGAGCATTGGAGCTCCCATGGTGATACACTAGGTCAAATGCTCCCTTTGGCCAGAAGTTCCTCTAGATGAAGACATAGCTCACCCAATTCCTATATAGTCATGCAATAAGGAGCTTTAGAGATAGGCTCCGCTCTAGGAATCAGATCAATACTAAAGTCAATGTCCCTCTTTGGAGGCATGCCTAGAATCTTACTTGGAAAAACATCTGCGTACTCCTGCAAAATCGAGTGATCTAAAGTCTCCCTCATAGGATCTTCCTCGTCAAGATCATTTACCATAATAGCAAATATCTGACATCCCTTACAGAAACTTCACTTCAATTGCATAGCATAAGTCATTCGCAGAGATATAGGCCTTGGTATCCCAACTATCTGCACATCATTCCCTTGGTCATCTTGGCACAAAATAATCTTCTTCCTACAATCTATATTGGCTCTATGATATCCAAGCCAGTCCATGCCTAAAACCACATCATAGGAACCAAGGGGTATGACTCGAAGATCTACTGCAGTATCAAAGCTTCCCAAGCTAAGCCCACACTTATGAACTACAGAGTCTATGGAGACCTTAAAACCTGAGACTAGTTCCACTTGCCAACCATGATCTTGCTTCACCGCATCCAGCTTACACTTAGAAACTATAGATGGTGAAATAAATGAATCTGTAGCTCCTGAATCAAACAATACTGTCTAAGATTATGCAATTCATGAGCCCTTTGCTGTTTCCATTCCTCTGGTAGGAATCGTTCCCGAAAACTCTCTATGAATAGTTCCCACGTGACACTGCTCATATCGATTCCCAGCTTCTTCTCCTCAATCGCCCACCAAGTGGCCCCAAAATTCTCTAAATTAGTGATCGAAAATCTTGCCTTAACATTGCTGTTGAACTCTTGCATGACAAAAATCCTATCAAGGGAAATAAGCCACTACTCGGCCACATAACTATGAATCCCAATGATATGAAATATGCAATAATGAATCATGCAACTAAGCTAAATAATGAAGAATTCTTCAAGAGATATCTATGGAAGCAACCATTCTAGAGATAACTCAATGGATAATGGAAGTAGATGTAGAAAGCAAATATAAGAGTGTAATACTATCATGAAGAAGAAAAGTAATGCAAGAAGTAAACAACTACCAAAGGGTTAGTAGCAACATGCGAGTTACTAAGAAAGCTCTAACTCTAAACTAGCATGATAAAAATGCAAATGAGGGAGATATAAAATGCTTGAGACAAGGGCTCTATTTATAGGTTCAAGAGAGGCCTTGGGAGAGGTGGCATCTATGTGGCATCCACATAGGTGCCACAAGGGAGACACATGGGCTAAAGGACAAGCCATGCAAAAGTCAAAAAGAGCCTTTATCGTTGAGAGACTCAAGGTGTGCTCACACATGTGTGAGCAACCTTTGGGAAAGGAGTGGGGGACAAAGATGTAAGAGGTGTAAATGAAGTGAAAGCTTTATTAGATCATTAGCTTCTCACACATGTGTGAGCAAACACTTAGGAGCTAAAAGGTGTTTAAGATAAATAAATTGGATTAACTAATGGATAGGCTTATAAGGGTGAGAGTGATGGATGTAGACTAGGTTTTAATGAGATTATGATTAAATTAAATAGGATTTAACTTAATCATAGGATTAGAGAATTTAATAAAGTGGAGGGAATTAAATAAATTAGAATTTATTTAAAAGGGGATTTATGGAGCACTATGCATTAAAATAAATTTAATATATTAGAGGGGAAGTATTTAAATTACATTTAAATACATTAGGGAAATGAAGCTATTTAATTCAATAAATTTAATTAAATAAGTAGAAGAATATGACAAATATAATTAATTTATAAATAATTAATTATAATGTCAAAGGAAGAATTAAATGAATTAATATAGCATTTGGGATGATTTTAAGCCTCTACATTTTTCCCCTTTTTGATGTGATGTTGGAACGACATTATATCAAAGAAAAGAAAATATAGGTTTCCCTAGAGAGGATAGGAGTCCTAGGAGTTGTTTCATAGTGACGATAGGGGAGGAGGGTGCCCCCTTGAGGAAATGGGGTGAAAAAGGAATGGGGTGAAAAAGGAATATTTTTTGCCCCATTTTCTTGAAAATAGACACAAGAAGGAAAAGGGAAGGAAAAAGGCTTAAAAAAAGGCCTTGCACGACTTGTTGGTAAGAGTTGAATGATAGAGGGTGAATTGGGTAATGATTAATCTAAATGCAGTTGAACTACATGAATGCATGGGATTCAGTTGTGTTTAGATGGGATAGCACACACTAGTTTGATATTACAAGAGGAGTTATGCATCAAATGCTATAGAAGTATAGATGACAAGATTCCTTTGTGTGGACTAGACTCTCAACAAACTAGAGACTTTAGGAACATAAATGTAGGTTTCATAGTCATGATGGAACAAATGACATATATGCATTGAAGAGGTCTGGACACATCCAAATGCTTTTTAGAGATCTTGGTGGAAAGTGTGCTAACCTATTGCCCCCAGTGAGCAATGCATAACCATAACTTTGAATTGACATAGATGTGCTAAAGAATCATGAAAATAGATCATATCACAAAATGACATGTGTAATCAGGTTAAATCATTCAAATGATACCAAGATATTGAAGATAGAGGCACACTTGGGGAGACTATCATTGATACAAAAAGATAAAATCAACAAAAGACCTTATCACCAAGTAGTCATTCAGTCCATAGTTCTTGCCATGAACTTTATTTTGATGGTGAATTTGTTAAGCCTATGTAGGAAGGATTCATCCTGTAAGGCAAAAATTGATTGTTTGATTGAATTGTATTGAAATGTTTGTGATTATTCCTTGGAAATTTTGTGAAAGGAACAAGGTTCTCAAAACATTTAGTCTTAATGTGAATTTTTGTAAGATTGTTTGCAATCACTATTTTGATAAGCTCAATTTGATGGGGTGAAGCTCAACATCATGAGATTAGATGATGAACTAGAAAAATTTGGACAAGATGTGAATAGATGATGGAAGAACTTGGTTGAATGAGCTAAATGATGTTGATGAGAAGAAAAAGGAGACATAGATAAGATGTAAATTGAATTGTGGGAAATTATTGGAAGAAGGGAATTTGATTAGATTAGATGATAAATGAATTGATTGCATTGAATTTGGAAGAAGTAAAAATTGATAGAAGGTGGAATAGATGAGAACCAATGACAAGGGAGAACCAAGGAATGGTAAATGGATGAAATGAAAGGTGAAATAATATGAGGGACCAAAGGGCATGGTATTGAAAAATGAGGAGCCAAGGACCATGTTTCAAAGGAGTTGAAATGCCCCATACCAATGATAGGAAAATGAAAGGAAATATGATGGGAAAGGATGCGTGAACATGGAAAGATGGTGCAAAGGTTATTGTATGGAGGAAGGGAAGGCATGTGTATTTCCAAATCATAGATAAACATTTTTTTGTTGTGCCTCTAGCATTGATCACGAGCATAGGCTTGAAAGTGGAATGAATGAGGGATATGGGAGGGAGGGTATGAAATAGGGATAATGATATGAAGAGTATGCATGAAATGTGGAACATGAAATGGATGGGATAACCAAAAAAAATGAAATATGAAAGAATGATAGAATTATGTAGGAGCATGGATGGAGGATAGAGGAAATGAATCTACCATGGATGAGGGATACAAGATATGGATAGGATGTCAAGATCAAAGATGTGAAAGTTGATGGAAATATGTAGGATAATGGATGGATATGAAAAGTGAGCATGAAGGAATGAAACAAATAGGATAGTCAAGATCAAAGATGGAAAAGGATGATGAATGGTAGAGAGGAATATGGAAGATATATAAGGAAGTGCAGTATGGATGAGGCTTGCCCCTAGTGCAGAGTGCAAGTGGAAGGATAAGAGAATTGCTAGATATATGAATTAAAAAGATGGAGGATACATGATGGGGAAATGGAGGGAGGACTCGAGAATTTATTTACATGGATGGTATCCCTTGATATTTCTTTCTCTTTCTTTATTATTTTCAAGGAATTTGTACTATTTTCTCGTAGGTGGTGGTAGGATAGTGAAAAGAAGGATGAAATGGATTGGAAAGTGAAAGTCAAGGACTTATGAAAAAGTTTGGATTAAGGGGGTGGAGTGGTGGGGAGGAATATATGGTTGATGGATCCTAGTTTGGATGACTTATGAATGAGTGGATGAAGGAGCTAGAAATATTTTCATTGGCACACACCTTGAAGGGTGATGGAAACGAGGGAATTTTGGAGGATATGTAGGAGAAAGTTTGAATTTTGGGATA
The DNA here is from genome assembly GCA_028749045.1 of Cupressus sempervirens. Taxonomy (NCBI): domain Eukaryota; kingdom Viridiplantae; phylum Streptophyta; class Pinopsida; order Cupressales; family Cupressaceae; genus Cupressus; species Cupressus sempervirens. Next base: position 521,160,126 of record CM053793.1, read on the forward strand.
TATAAGGGCCCAAAATGGATAAAGGAGATAATGTATTTAGGATGGTGGAATTTGGGACATAAGGACCCAAAATGGAGCTGAAAAATGGAAGCTTGGATGATTTATGAACAAGGGAAGCCTTTGGATTAGCGAAATTGGATCCCATTTTGAAATTTTCTTTGAGATTCATTGCTTCATTAAGTAGCTTTGGAATCCACATGCTTTTTGAATTTTTTATTTTGAGCCTTTGTGGCCTTTTGATTTTTTCTTTCCTTTGGATCACATTTTTCTTTTCTTGAACATGTCATTTAGTGGGGACATGTTGATCCTTAGAGTTTTGCAGATTTTTGGTTTCATTCACTTTATCTTTGGTATCCCATTTTCTTCCATTGGCCATGGTATGACAACATGAGGAAAAATGGGATGGAGAGCTTATGGATGGTGAAAATTGGAATGAATTCAAGGATGTGTGGCTTTGTTGATCTTTACTAGGAGCATGAGGGAATGAAGTGGAATAATTGGATATGGTAGATGGATGTATGTAAGGACCCAAAATGGATGGAAGGGATGAATGGTTTAGCTTTGGAACATAAGGACCCAAAATGGATGGAAATCAGGAAGGAATGGGAATATGGATATAAGGGCCCAAAATGGACTTAGAATATGGATGATGGGAACATTTAGGTTTGAATGGAGGAATTTCAGATTTGGAAGGATTGGAAGGTGTACCAACATCTTGAGATATTATTTCTTCAAATAGATACTTATCATTTTCAATACAAGATGCGAGTCCATGTATATGGGGTTCATGAGTGGATTGGATAGGTGTGATAGGATCATGTGGAGGATTAGGATAATGAGGAGGATTATGAGGGATAATAGGATCTTGATATGGATTGGGATCATGAAATGCAAATGAGGGGGTACTTTGATCTTGACTTAAAGGAGGATCATTTAGTAGGATGGAAGGAATTATTGGATCATCTAGTGGAATAGGATCATATAATGGAGTGGATGGAATGGAACCATGAGATGGAGTGATTTGATATTGACATGGAGGAGAGCTTGTGGATTTTGTAGAAGGAACATCTTCATGAGGTGGAGAATCTATGGGTGCTAACTCTTGAGATGGAATAGAATTAGTAATGTGCATGGTAAATGGAATGTCTTGATCTTGATTAGGAAGGGGTTCATGAGATGGAATAAGAGGGATAAATGGATCTGGAGAGATAAGGGAATAATGGGATGGAGAAATGCACAGATCTAAAGGAGAAGAGGAATCCGTAATGGCATGATTTGGAGGAGGGTCTGGAGATGAAATTGGGTGTATGACTTTGGGTGGTTGGATTACTTTATTTTTGTTTTTATACTTAGACAAAGTTTCTAGAGAGATAAACCTATTACAAGGTGGCGATGATGTTGATTTTGGAGGATTAGGATTCTATGGAGGTGGAGTTATGGGTAGGGGATTGGGATGATGGTTTTAGATATTAAGCTCAAAGTATGGGGAACTACATGGAGGATTTGATTTGGATGGGACATGAGGATTATGGACTTCAAAACATGGGGGAAGAGGACATATGCCTTGGAGGGTAGATTTATTCTTTTGATTTGCTAGGCTCAAGATAGAATTCTTGAGTTCCTCAATTTATTTGGAAATGACATTTTTGTTTGAGGAATTGTGTGGGCTATGAATGGAATTGTATGTGGTTGAAGGATAATGAGGTGGATTTCCATTGTCAAAGGTAGAGGAGTAAGGAACATGAGATGGATTAGGGTTGAACATACAATTTTGAGGATTTATTTGATATGGGGTTTATGCTAGAGGTGTGACTCCATATTTCCTTTGAAGGTCCCCAACCATTTGGTTAAGCCAATTCTCATCCATGGAACTTAGATGAGGGGTAATGAAAGCTTTTATGATGGATGAAATATGAACTTGGGACTAGGAGCAATTTTGGACTTTGTTTTAATTTTATTTAGATTGGATTTGACTTGATATTGATTAGATATGTTTTGATTTGATTTGATATTGGATGAACATTTGAGATAACCTTGATGAGAATTGGGTCATTCAAGATAACTAGGATTAAAATCTAAGGATTATGATGGTGCTCCTATGTCCAAAGTGGAAGATTGAATTAGAAGAATATTTGAATAGATGAAGAAAGATTGATTGATTTTAGATTAAAGATGTAAATGGATTGACTTAGGAATTGATTAGAAAAGAATGAATTTGATAAGGGATTGGATTAAGAATCACGAGGATGAATCATTGAATGAGGGAATTGGATCTTGATGTGGATTATGAACCATGACTAGGATAAAGATTAGGGATTTGATTGAATGATTAAGAAAAAGACGTAATGATTAGGATGGTTGAGATTTGGAAGAGTGTGATGAAATGGATGAACCGAAGAAGTGATGTGGAAAATAAGAGCTTCTTTTTGTCATTTTTATTTTTGAAATGTTTCTGGATTTTGAAGTTTTATTATGTTTTTGGATTTTTCTGAAACATAACATGCAAAGCATACAATGAAATATATATACAAGAAAATCTTAGATGGTGTGTCCCCTTCAAATGGGGAGGATTTTTTTTTGACCACTTAGCACATTAAACACTCCAACAATCCTATAAGGTTTTGACTAGGATATAAAAGCTTAGCTAGGGGTGTCCTCGATATACGCAAGGTATGTGAGGCCCAAATCTATAAATGAAAAAAAATAATGCCACACAACCAGGAGGAGACGGTAACCCAAATCTCCACCTTCACTTTCCAAAGGTATAAAGTTCTTTGGGACTTAGACAAGAGTGACAAGATTTTACTTCCAAGAGAGGTGTCTTTCGATTCACCTCCCGATATTTATACTCTGTTAGAATGCTAGAGTTGTGGTCATCCCAAGGGTGATGAAATCCCCAAGCAAGCCTCCTAAAAAAATGTAAAACAAGGCCACTCATTTCTTTTGCACTCAAGATCATCCAAAGGCACAAGATGAGTGAATACGTAAGTGATCTCAGGTTTAAAAGACACTTCTTCTTTCCTAATGGAGCTTTAGGTTTTGTCATATATTTTTGAAGACACTCGTGTTTATAACATACAATGTTCTTTCCAACTTGACAACGTCATCAACATAAAAAAATTGAGAATTCATCAACAAAAATAAATAAATCATTGTCAACATAAGAAAATTGATCGAGTGAATTCTCTTCTTACATTCAAGATTGAGTGATTTTTTTTTAAAGCACCAAATGAAAATTTTCATTGTAATGTTCTTTGAACCTTAAGCATTCAATATTGATAAGATTCATTTTTAAACCTAAATTGAAATGTGTATCATAGCATTGTTCTTTGACCTTTATGCATTCAAGAGTGTATTTGACTTCTAAGCATTCATTCCAAAAAATGTTTGTGAATTTTCTTAAGACATTCAAGATTAAATTTGGATTGTTTTAGCTTCAAGGCATTCAAGAGTGTGTTGGATTTATAAAATTAAGTGCAATATACATTCCAAGACAAATGATTAGGCATTCAAGTTCATTCTCAAGAGCAATAAAACATTAAGGAAAACCTGCAAGAAAATATGGTTAGGTGTTTCTAAAATGTTCCCATCTACAATGTTGCAATAAACAAGTTGATTAGCTTCAACAAAATCTCAAAAAATGAAAGCTAACTATGGAAAAATTTATTTTAACTTTTTTGGTTATTTTTTCTATACATAAATAATCTTAGAATGACTCCAATCCTACCCATCCACAAAAAGTCAAATTTTGATTATACTTTTTTTTTTCATAATAAAAATCACAAATGATAGAATACAGGTAGAGACAAATAAACACACAGATGATAGAATAAAAAGAAGTACGATATACTTGATACTTACACTTGTAGATCGTAGATGATAGAATATAGATTGGAGACACCAAACCACACAGATGACAGAACACCAAATTTCATAGATGACAATTAACAAATATTACAAATTTTAGCCGCCCACAATGCAACCGATAGAATAGGTTAAATAACAGAGATGACAATATAAAATACATAGATGACATAATGAAATGGAGATGAAAACATAGCTATGGTTTGTGGTATGAAGTAGTTTTTTTTATTAAAAAAATATTACAGGCAGAGATGCCAAACCACAGAGACATAGATCTATGGAGATGACAAGGTGTCTTCACATACAACATTGTGTCCTAATGAAGATGACAGTGTGCAGTTTCTACAGAAAAGTCTGAGTTTTTGATTGATTTTAAATATGGAAAAGGGACGTAGGTCGCATCGACCGTGCCAAAATATATGCGTGAAAACCTAACCTATTGAGAGCACACATAAATAATAAAACATTAGTAGCATGAGCATAAAACTGTATTTAAATCAAGAAAACTACTAACTAATATTGCGATTTAATACTAATACAATTGATAATAAAGAGTCCCCATACAACCTCAAAAAAGCTCAACAAGGGTGCCCATAAAATGCCTTGTTAGTATGCTTAGGTGTGAGGAATGTATATGTACTTTCCCAAACACAACTATGAATCCCAATGATATGAAATATGCAATAATGAATCATGCAACTAAGCTAAATGATGAAGAATGCTTCAAGAGATGGCTATGGAAGCAACCATTCTTGAGAGCACTCAATGGACAATGGAAGTGGATGTAGAAAGAAAATCTAAGAGTGAAATACTATCATGAATAAGCAAAGTAATGTAAGAAGTAAACAACTACCAAAAGGTTAGTAGCAACATGCAAATTACCAATAAAGCTCTAACTCTGAACTAGCATTATAACAATGCAAATGAGGGAGATGTAAAATGCTTGAGACAAAGGCTCTATTTATAGGTCTAAGAGAGGCCTTGGGGGAGGTGGAATCTATGTGGCATCCATATAGGTATCACAAGGGAGACACATGGGCTAAAGGACAAGCCATGCAAAAGTCAAAATGAGCCTTTATCGTTGAGAGACTCAAGGTGTGCTCACACATGTGTGAGCAACCTTGGGGAAAGGAGTGGGGGACAAAGATGTAAGAGGTGTAAACGAAGTGGAAGCTTTATTGGATCATGGGCTTCTTACACATGTGTGAGCAAACACTTAGGATCTAAAAGGTGTTTAAGATAAATATGTGAGATTAACTAATATATAGGCTTAGAAGGATGAGAGTGATGGATGTAGACTAGGTTTTAGGATGGGATTAGGATTAAATTAAATAAGATTTAACTTAATCATAGGATTAGAGAATTTAATAAAGTGGAGGGAATTAAATAAATTAGAATTTATTTAAAAGGGGATTTATGGAGCACTATACATTAAATGAATTTAATACATTAGAGGAGAAGTATTACAATAAATTTATATACATTAGGGAAATGAACCTATTTAATTAAATAAATTTAATTAAATAAGTAGAAGGATATAAAAAATATAATTAATTAATAAACAATTAATTATAATGTCAAAGAAAATATTAAATGAATTAATATAGTGTTTGGGATGATTTTAAGCATCTACAATTCTCATAAGAATTATGAATGAATTTAAAAATCTTGTCTATGTCAAAGAATCCAAAGCCCAAAATATTTATGTGGTCATAAAGCTCTCCTACCTTTGACCTGGGATCACAATAGTGTTCTAAGGAAGACTGGATAGGCTAAGGAATAACCTCTCCATAACATGGGGGAAAGTAGGTAGCATTTCTATGAAGGGGATTCATGGTAAAGCATCTAAGAAAACAACATCACAGAAATCCTGAGGAAACATAAAAACTAAAAATCATACCAGTACTTGGTCTATTGAAATTGATAGATGCATGGAGTCACCATGGTGTTAGATGAATGCCTCTAAAGGCTGATGGTATTGAGAAAAAAACCTAATTTCTTAGTGAGTGGATCTTCAAACTGGCTAACTAGCAGACTTATGAATATGAATCTATCCCATCGGGCATGCCAAAAAATATTGTCACAAAAGTTTGTACACTCACTTGAATTTTGACCTAAAGGAAACCTTATGAAATAATATCCAAGCTATGGGACTTGAACTACGAGATTAAGTCTTCAGAGAAGGCCAACTTTCTTACAATCAGGATGCACCTAACTACTACTTGAGGGGGAAAGGGTGAGGGAGATATAGGAAAGTAAATTTCTCAAAGGGAAAGGGGGTGATGCACCTAATTGAAATAGTTATAACTCTGCCCTTATATGCATAATACATCAATCAAGCCCAAATACACAGGTCCCAACTCTATTCTACTCCCAAAGAATCTCATGAAGGTTAGAAACTAATAAAAAATTGCATAGAATAAATCTTCATAATAGAAACCTTATTAGTAGATTAAACACAACATATAAATCTAAGGAAGTAGAAAAGAAACATTCAAAGAGAGGCAAGATACATGCATAGACTCATTAATAGAAAGAAGAGGTAATAGCAAGGTTTTTATTAATGGAAGGCAAAAAATGTAGAGCATAATGCTACTACAAAATGAAAATAGAGAGAAACCCTTATAATATGTACAAAGCTTCCTTTTATAGAGTTTAGGCATAACTTAGTTATAGAAATACAATCTAATCTCCCACCAATTGGAGTTAATGTCACAAAGTGCAAAACAAGGAAAAAATCAAATAAAATCTGATTTTGCACACAATTCTGCTCATGAAGTGACATAAAATGGGCCAATAAATAATCATCCAATCAATAAAATGATGCCCATACCCTTTGCAAGTGGCCACATAGCAAGGACGAGCCCTGACATCACAAAAAATCCCCAAAAAGTAGTTTGGCAATAAATATTGAGCTCTCAAGCTACAAAACAACTTGTAAGAAAAAATAGCATACAGCACAAAAAAACACCACGATTTTGGCCCAATCCACCATCGTAGTATGAAAACACACTGTGGTACAAACTCAAAATCATAGTGTCAAATGAGCAAAAGACTGCTCATTTGATGCTGCCTCACTCAACGAAACTCATCTGACACCTGAAATTGCTTATCACTATAGCAATAGTGATAAACTCATCGCCCATAAGCTTATCATTCATCACTATATCCATTTTTTGCCTTTTGTGCATAACAATAACTAAGATCACTATAGCCTATAGTGATAAGCTCTTAGCATCACCCATTGCTATAATACTTTTTGTGATTTTAATCTGTCAATGATCGCTATAGCCTATAGCGATAAGCCTTGGCATTTCCCATCGCTATAACATTTTCTACCTTTTCCATCGACTGATGATTGCTATAGCCTATAGCGATAAGCCCTTGCATTGCCCATCACTATAACATTTTTTCCCTTTTCTATCTACTAGTGATCGCTATAGCCTATAGTGATAGGCCTTGGTATTGCACATTGCTATAATATTATGTGCCTTTTCTGTATAGAAATAACCAAGGTCACTATAGCCTATAGCAATAGGGCCATGGCATCGCCCATCACTATAACATTTTCTACCTTCTACGCATAGTGATAACCAAGATCACTGTAGCCTATAGTGATAGGGCCATGAAATCATCGATCACTATAGGATATTCTACCTTTTGTGCATAATGATAACCAAGATCACTCTGTCCTATAGTGATAGGGCCATTTTGCGCTCGTTTTGTAAAACTGCTTGGTTAGCCTATACGAGAATGAAACTGCACCATAATTTTTGACCAAAAAATGTTGAATGAGCATACATGTGTTCAATTGATAGCAGACTCATTCTATATAGCTCCTATGACACACAAAACTATACTGTTTAGTTTCATGCACCCAAAACTACACGAAACTGTGGCCCAAAAATGTAGAATTTATTCCATGAAAGGTATCTCAGATTAGTTAACTATGATGGAATAAATGGTGACAAAAATTTTAATAGTTGCCTAGTGAATTGAAAATAGAGGTGCAAGGAAGGCTTATCAAAGAATAAACACATGAATTGAACAAAGATCTGAAACTGCAAAGTGGGTTCTAATCAAATAGATCAAACCCTACTATTTTCTTTATAATAATTGTAAATATTTTGTATTGAAATCCTTTTAATCAAAGGTTGACCTATCAGTCATTAAAGGAATTAATAGTCTATATAAATCCTGTAGCAAGGTGAAATTCTAATGGAATGATCAAAGTTCTTTAACAAGGCCACTCCTAACAGGGTGATTAAATCCTCTAACCATTTCACATTTAAAAGTGTGTATTGTAACCTTTAACAGGGTTGGCTCCTAATAGAGCTCACTTCACGAAAGTGAAAAATGTTGAAAATAAATTGATACAAGTATGAGAATGTGTTTCAATCACTTTTTTGTCATTGATGTCAAACCTGCTACTTGCAAGTAAGATAATTGCTTAGATGATTTGAGCACTATCATTTTTTTGATTGATGAAATTTTTTTGATCAAATGAGATAACAAAAGAGCCTAGAGGAAAGGTTGAGAGTTATGGTATGAAAAAGGAGTACAAATAATAGTTAAAATAGTGATTTTATAGTGCATTGATCATCTACTTAAGGTTGTAAAGGATGGATACATTGATTAAGTTCAGAAGAACAAGTAAAACGAATTGAGTCTGCCAAGCTTAACAATCTGCACAGTAGGTGCCGAGCAAAGTAAGTGAAAGTTGAGCATAAAATCAGTTGGAGCCAAGGAAAATCAAATTTTATTTTATGTCAACTGATTTGATAGTGGATGCCAAGCAACATAGTATGTGCCGAGCAGTAGAAACAAGTTAATGCCGAGTGACAATATTATGAGAAAGATAGTGAATTCAATGAATCTGAGCTAACAAGTTTGATTTCTTGAATTGTATGAACCATGTGGAAGATAACTTTGATGAGCTGGTGGCACAGAATTCAAGATGAACCATTTTGAGGTGAATTCAAAGAGGATTGAAGGAGAAGTTTCTAGAAGGGAATAAAATGAAAAGATGGGTAGATTCATTTAATCCTACCTAATACTACCTAACCCTAAAATGGATGATAGAGGTTGTAACACCCCAAAATTGGCACATTACCATATTAACCAATTCTGGTCTATTTTGATCAACCCTAAGTCCTATTTACTAGGAAATTCTTATTTTGATTATCATTATTTGACTTAATAGTCAGATGTAGAAAAACCTAATTTGCATTAATCACATTCTCTATTTAATTCCTAAGTGTTGACTTATATTAGATACATTAAACCTCTTGATTAGATTTAATTTAATTTAAATTGTCCATACTTTGGTTAAATTAAATGATATCTTAAAGCTAATGTGTAAAGGAATTAAATTCTTTTAATTTAATAATGTCCTATTCTTAATTATTGGATTTAATTACTCAATTAATTAAAATATGCATTTTTGAGGTCATATCTCATTTTAATTTATTTAAAATAACTTTCCAAATCCTTCTCTTTAGTTTAGGAATGGGAGTTCTAAGTGATCTATCTCTAGAATTGGAATTGACTTAATCAACTTATTCTTACACTCAGGTGAATTTTAGTTAACTCTTCATTATACTTCACCTACATTGGGAATCTTCCATCCTGACTAGATCTCAGCTTCAATCCTGACCATTCATTTGAACTGATCTCAACACTTGATTTATTTTGGGAATTTAAGAGGCTTCTAATTCCTCATTAGGAGGGGGAATTGAATTGCATCGAATTTCTAGCAAAATACTTAATATTTTCATAGCTTTTTTTGCTTAGTATTAATATCATATAGATTAAAATGCACTCATATAGCTTAATATGCTTTTATCTATTATTAGATTAAATTGCATTCTCATTTAGATTAATTTCACTATCATACAACTGCATAAATCCTTTGTACTAAAAGGTCTAGTTGCCCACTTCTCAGTATGAGAGCAAAGATAAAATCCTTCTAGTTAGAAGGCAATAGGTCACATTGACTAGATTACTTGTATGAACAATTCAAGGTTCATTCTGGGATGATCTCTCAGGCAAAGACTGTGTTGAAGTGTGTGTCAAGATTTGAGGTCCACAATTCATATACATTTCTGATGCCCACCATGGGGCCAAGAAATCAATTTATTCTAGCCTCATCTGCTTTATTTTCTGTTCTTTTAATGGTTTTATCACATTTTTCTGTATAGATTTTCAAATTTTTGCATGAGAAATCTCATTTTTGGGTGAGGTGATTAGGTAGAGGAGTATGCTCTTTCTCCTTGAGGGAAATTAGAAACTTGGACCCTTAGATTTGAACCACCAGTTTGAGTCAACCCTTAGAGGGCCTATTAGAGTGATCCAACCTCTAGGAATGACCCAAGTGAGCACACTCCTTTTGCCGGAGATTCCAACTCACTATAATAAAGAAACTTTGTAGAGTGAAAGAATCCAAATCCATGTTAATTTCTTCCTCTTGATTTTTGATATTGCATATCAAGAGGAGGCTTTGTTTGTTGGATTGGCTAGTGCTAGCCCTAGTCTTGCTAGTCAAGTGTGTGCACTTACAGATGTTGGTGTGGGCTACTAGCCTCAAATTTTCTTATGAAGCCACTGGGGGTTAATATAAATGGAATCCAAGTAAAAAAATCTTAGTTATTTTCTACCTGGTTCACCTTCAAAAGGGGGCATAATCTTTGTGCAAGGAGGGGAAAGAATCTCTCCTGTAGAACTCACCATAGGCATGTACCTAGGTGTTGGAAGGTGGTATATGCATGACCCATACCACAAGGATGTTAATTTAGAATATATGTTATTGATCCCTTGGAATGCACCAAAACATGGGTGCCCTCTAGTGGGGTGACATGATTGTGTGTGGTGAATGCATGCACACAAGTTGTGGGACAAAGGTTCTACTTCCTCTACCATTTTTGGTTTTAGGGATAAAGTGTGTTTATTATTAAGTCTTAAACTTGTACAAACCTATCAAGACAAATTGAAAGTCAAGACTCCCCCATCCCTCTAAGTTACTTTATCCTCAGTTGGATTGTTTGCAAGTACTACTTGCTTCAGATGTTATTTGAAAAAAATTGTCTTGTTCAAAACCAAAATGCTATTCAACAACTTGAAAAATATCTTGCTATTTGTCTAAAATTTGTCAAAATAACCAACAGTCTATCCAAAACTATTTGAACCTTGTAAATCTCTTCTAAATTCAATCTCAGTTATTAGTCTGGTCTCTATTTTTGTGCCTAATTTGGCAAAATTTCATGTGAGTACCTTTTTGGCCAACACTTCTTCATGCGGCCCTATCCAAGTTTTCATGTGGTCCTATGCAAATCTCTACATGAGATCTTGTAAGTTTGTCCTTTTATGTCAAATTATTTATCCTTTTGTCAAACTAGCACATCCTCACATAGCTTTGATCAAGTCTTCATGCGAGAAAAGTACCCAAAAATTGTTGTTCTAAGTCTTTTCCTTCTTTATACTTTCTCACACGATTCCTTGAGAATCTTCATGAGGTATCTTGCCTGAAAATTGTCAAACTATTCTGGCAGAGTTATCTATGCTATAAGTCTGGTCTGTTACTTGAAACAGTTCACCTCTTTTCGATCTGCAAATAGTTTCAAATAGTGACATCTTTCTTAGCTAACAACTTGTGACCTACACTCAACCTAGTCTTGTCTCTCAATTATCTTGTTCTTGTCCTTTAGTGCTAGTCATATTTTGTGTCATGATAGTCATAAGTTTTGGTTGTTCTAGCCATTACTTAGACTACTCATACCTTAGTATAGAACACTCTTGTCTTGCCTTTTTTGAGACTACATTCTAGTGTGGTCCTTGTCTAGGTTTTTCTTTTTGTCCTTGTCTATGACCATGGAAACAAGAAGAAAAAACATGTTTTATCCTCTTAGACTAGATGAGGTAGAGCTAGGGGTCATAATTGCAGCAGGGGTCACTTTTTAGTTTATACATGATCTACGTCCAGTTCATCTAGTGAGGAGTCTTCATGATCCCTTCACCTATTAGATCACCTTGTGTTCAAAGAATGTTCTCTATAAACTTACAAAAAATTAGGAACCCCTTATATCAAGAGGATCTTGAAACTAGAAAAGGTCATACATCTCCAAACAAAACAACTAAAATCTTAATTCAGGGGACCTTTCTAATCAAAACATACTAAGACCATTCACATTCCTAGAATGGTTGATCAAGGACCTGAACAGGGAAAACATAGTAGAGACCAAGATCAAAATAGAACCAAAGGACATAAGGAACCTCTCTTTACTAATAAGAATGAAGAAGAGGTAGAAATACTCCCTGGACACATAAAAAAGTGTCATAGGGACACAAAATTCCAAAAAGTCATGGAAATCCTGCTTAATGAAGAAAAAGAGAAATACTTTCTCAAACTTGCCCAAGAGGGAGCTAAGCTACCTCATCACTTTAACATTGAAACTATCATTACACCTAAAGAAGAAACTAAAATGTCCAAATTGAAAAAATAGTTGAAGATCATGCAAGACCAACTATCCCAAATGATGCATGATAAAGAAAAACCTACAAAAACATACACCTTAGACACTCTTTGTCCATTCCTATTTGACAAGAATATAGACATGCCTCCTTTTCCAAGAGGAATTGAATTACCTGAGTATGATAAATACTTTGGAATTACTGATCCCTAAGATTATTTGTAGGAATTTTGGGCCTTATGTCATGCCCTAAATTTAACAGAAAGGTACATCTGCAATTCATGCTTCTTAAGAACTTTATGGTATCGCTAAATTTGACCATGGGTAGGAGGTCATACTTAACAACTTCTATGTACATTGATATTCTTACTAGACCTTAGGTGCCAGGGTTAGTTGCTAGCATTCCAAGTTATGGTTTATAGATATGATATTAGTTAGATGCCAATATATCTAATTTTGTTTCAATTGTTTATGAGTTTTATTATTATTTAAAAAATCATTTTATTCACTAATTTCCAATTCTACCCTTGTTAAATATCAATTTAAGTCAAATCAGAAACATTTATTCCTAACAATATAACAATCCAACATTTGTTCTGAACATTATTTTTTTAAAGATCTACATACCTCTTAATGTGTCCCTTATGACTAACATCCCTTCACGTATTAAATTCATGTGCATACTAAAGATGTTATATAGATGATTTATTCAAGTATTTGCTACTGAAATAATCGTTAAACATACTATGTTTTTAATTAATCACTTATTATTATTACTGCTTTTATTTTATTTACTATCTATTTATACTTAAGTACTAATTAAAAATCTATCACCAAGCTCAACATGACATCAACCCAAATAATAATTAAAGAAAGCCATTTTACACAAGTGATCCATTCCCTTTTCCTACCCATAACATGAACCAAGACAAGAATGAGAATAATAAAAAAGATAACTAAATTTAAATAAACTTCTAAATTTTTCCTTACTTTCCAATATCAATGTTAAATTACACCCAAATTTTAACACCTACCTAAATTATTTGAACCTCACCTACCAACTACATTTCTTAACATTCTTCTAAGCTCATGATTTAATTCTTGTGTCCAAGTCTTCTATGCACCCAGGAAGGCACAATTCTCCATTTTCAAGACATGGAGGAGACCATGCTATCTCCTTAGGTGCCTAGGTTTTTTCTCCCAAAATGATTGGAAGGGAGGTACTTTACAAGATTTGAAACATAATGTATTTTTTTTTGCCTTACTTTCATCTCATGTCATAGTACGCCTAATGAGGAGGAAGGCTTTTTTTTTTTGACTTTGTATCAGAATCAAGGCAATTTTATGCATTAACATTTTTAATGAGGAAAAGGTATGCCTAGGGAAGGTGGGCAAGTTATAAATGCAAGTCTTTTCCCTCTCTTGAGACTAGGTGCCAAGACTTAAGCCATGGTCCTAGGTTATGTTTTCATTCATTTTTTTAAATTTTAAATTTATAGAAAAGTACTTACTAAAATTTATGACAGCCCCCCTATCACCTCTTTTATGTGGATATATATATATATATACACACACACACACACACACTTTTTGTTTTGTTTTGTTAATTCACCTTAATATAAAATTTCTGACATTGTACTTGGTTCTTTTATTTCCTTTTGGTTAACTTCTTGTAAGGCACTATAAATATGATAGGTGAGTTAAATGCTTTTTTATAATGTTATTGGTAAGGAAATATTTATTTTATTCTAATTGTATTATTATAATGATTGTAATTTTGGAGATAGTTCTAGTTGAGTTGCCATACATTTTCCAGCAAGCAAATATGCCTCTACATATTACTTATGAAGTTAAATTTTTTGACAAGTTTCTTCATGCATTCTCTAAATTTGTTTATACTTGGGTTGATAAATTTAAACATTTTATAATTCATTATATTACCTATTATATCTTGCAATCTAATGTATTACATAAAGTAACTAACATAATTCTAACAAAATCTAAATCGTAAGATATTCCAATATGAACATAAATGAAATCTTTAATTTCTGGTAAAATCATGAACACCAAGTATTCTAATTCTAACATGATTTCCATCTCATGATTTAAACTATCTACAAATCCATTAACTATCAATTGCACATTCTACAACTATGTATGAATCAAGATTGAACACCAATGCATCTAAATTATTCACACGAGTCTTGATGAAATAGGAATAACAAAATGATAGTCTTCTAATTAATTTTCTAATGTCTACCATAACACTCAATCCTTTCTTCAATACTTTCATATTAAAGATTACAAACCAACAACATCAATACAATGAATCTTTCCTTCAAGATCTTCTCAAGCTTACATTCAATCCATTTACTAAGTATACACACAAGGTGGTGAGATCACCATATCAAGATATACAAATGGAGAGACCTTTCTAAAATACAAAGATATTTCACAATCTTTCTAGTAACAAATACATGGGAACAATGGCAACATTCTTACAATACATAATGGTTCACTTAACAAGGCGGAGCTTGTTTCTCCATTCTCCACTCAAACAATAGTGTTCTCTCTTCCTAAAAAAAGTGAAACTTTACAATTTCCAAATGTCCAAGAACTCAAGAAAAAACTTGCAAATAAGAGATAATATGTAGAACCATGGATGCTTACCTCCCAACCTAGGCCTCAAGGAGGCCACCCACTGAGCTTGGGGAAACAAGGCACAAATGGTTACACACCTTCACATCCACATACCATGCAAACTCTAACAAAAAAAAATTCAACACAACACAATACAACCCATTTCAAGGTTTGCACATAGATTCTACCATAGAATCAAGATATAGGGTGAAGGTGGGCTCTCTCCATGAGGAGAATTTCAAATCCATGAATCACATATATTCACATATTCTCATAAGTAACATGTCCTTACAAGGCTTAACAATGTGCTTCTTCTTCATACACCTCCTTATATCTCCCAAGAATGCAAGTAATCATGAAGACCATATTCCATTAAAACACATCAAAATCATGTCCACACATGGGAGAGTTTTCTCAACTACATGGGTGGGCCCAACTAACCCCTTTGCCCAAGCATCTCTTCCCTCCCAAGGGTGAGTGATGCTTCACACCCATTTTACACAAACAATCAACATGAACAAAGAAAAACAAGATTCAAGAAAGAAATCTCATAACCTTCTCACATTCAACACACATACAAGAAGATTCTTCAAAAACCACATCTACTCCATAACAATTCTAAAATACAATGGAAGAACACCATATCAAATCTATGATAAAATGAAGAGACACCATGGATCATGGATACCAACCTCACTCCAAGCAATGGCAAATGAAAGTTGTAGTAGAGCTCCTTATCCTCTTCTCCGAACCCTAAATGTTTCTAAAGTTAGAGAGTGGGCAAGTGGGTTTCTAGTTTGGCCATGCCCCTATATATGACTCCCATTTTCGGATTCAATATAAAATGCATTCTTTTTGGGGTCTCCTAGGTCTTCTAGGCACCCTAGTGGTCACTATTAGCCTCCTAACTTAAAGTACTACCATGGGTAGGGTTTATTTTCATCACAAATTCACCTTAGAGATACTTTTTGGCCCTCATCATGCTAGGCAAGGTTCAATTTCAATTTTCTTATGGGGTACCCCTTGTTTCCCTTACTAAATCAAGGCAATTAAGTCTATTCTCAATTAAGGAATTTAACTTGAGATAAGGTGGGTACATGATCCATCTTCAGAGAACATGTCATTTTTACATAATGAGTGCAAGTGTCAAGTGATACACACAAAAATTCACTGTAAATCACACATGACATGTTCTGAATCTACTCATGAAATACATACTACACACATACATCTCACATTTACAAAATAAACACATCACAATGAGGTTTATGAATCTTCTAAAGATTCACCTTGGTAGTATCATATTAACATGTGTTTATACCTTGTTTCCTCATTTTTGTTACTCCAATAGAATCTACCGTTAATGGTACTAGATCTAGAGGTTATGGATCTCGATCTATAGATGTACCCATGGTTCCTTCCCTGCACACTAAACTCGAGCATCAGTAATCCAATGAAAGGTCACATATAAAATACATATGAAAGTAAAGACACATGATAATTTCATTATTCTACAATTCACATATAACACATTTCATAATCAACTTCCTACTCTCCATCATTTTCTTACACACATTTGATCATTAAAACTCAAAAATTTGTATATTAGTGACTTCCTAGCAAGATTAATTTAAGCATTTGAATCACAACAAAATTCTATTTTCTATCATAATAATGAAGTACTGATTAAACATCCCTTAATTCATTAACTATGCCAATTAAGTCCTAATACATATCAAAATGGAGAATCATAAAGTAAATATCATCGAATAAGTAGCAAAATTTATTGTCCATCAAGTATCAAAATATATGTTGAGACATCCAGTCCTAAGTAACAAAATGGGAATACAGTATCTATGCTATGATGGGTCAGGGTGAGGCCTCACACCTTGTCTATGAAATTTATGCATAATCAAACATATCTCATGCATATATTCCCAAGAAGTCTAGGTGGTTAGGCCCTGGAGTGGTTTTCACACTTGCCTACTGGTATCAAAATGTTTGGTGAAATTGCTAACGTATTTGTCCAATGATACTCTCACAACATCAAACACCCAGTTAACATTTGAGACTTGTGTAACCTTAAACAGAAAGTTGGGGAACCTTTCTTCACATTCCTTCAGAGATGGATACAACTTTACACCAAATATTCATGAAAGATTCCTGAAATGGAGAAGCTTGACATCTTTATTGATAACCTCCTACCTAATTTTAGGTATAGAGTTCAACTTCAAGGTCCATGCACCTTCGAAGACATGGTCACACAAGCTATATGTATAGAGGAATTCATGGTAAAAAAGGGTGAACTAACCCTTGAAAAAGACATAAAACAAGGATCCACCTCTAACAAGAACAAATCCCAGTATGTGAAAAAAAATTGAGAGGTTGTGAATGATGGAGTTGTAGACAACATTACTCCTAAACCTACTAAGGTAGCCTTCAATCTTACAGAAAATCTCAAAGCATCCACGAATGTTGAGAAACCTCCTTCTAACAATAAGACATTTGGAAACAAACTATAGAACACCTCTTGGGTCTCACACCCAAAATGAGAATATACACCTCTTGGTGAATATATGGATGTGGTCTATAAGAACTTGCTACAAAACAAGCTCATTTATCCATTGGATAATTCTCATCCTTATGATCCACAACAATGATGACCATGGTGGAACAAAACCACATTTTGTGAATATCACCAAAACAAAGGTCACAAAACTAGCAACTGCATCAACTTGTGTCAAAAATTCCAAGACCTAATTGATGATGGTGACATCCTTGTGGATGGAAATAACAAGAAAACATATCATAAGGCTTTAAAGGAACCATTCCCATCTTATGAAAAAGGAGAAACCTTAAAACATAAATCTCATAACAAGATCAACTATACTTACTCTAATGATGATGATGAGATAGTCCACATGGTTGAACCCATGGATGTCGAGTACTATGATATCATTAGCATCAATGGAAAACAAGACAAAACTAAACCTAAGACACCATTTTTCTTAAGGGGCCTTTCTTCCAATACATCTAATAATGAACCATCACAATCTTGTGCCAATGTTGTTACATGTTCTCGTGCCAAGTTGGTACTCAAAGGCCCTGTGCCTTCTGATCTTGATCTTGAGTAAGACAAAGAAAAACCTCTTACTAGTCCTTCTAGAAAATGAAAAAAACTTGCAACAACCTCTGTGGCTACTAGCTATAGTATCCTCAATCAATTACAAAAAACTAATGCTCAAATCATAATCTTTAAGCTACTCAAAATCTCGCCTTCTCACAGGCAGATTCTCAAAAAAGCTCTCACTTAGGAAAATGTACCTCAAGATCATGATCTTTAGAGGTTCCAATCTATGGTAGGTCATTTGACCTCACCTTACTATATGCACTTCTCTAAAGAGGACGATAATTCATAGAGTCATCCGCATAATCAACCTCTACATATTGAGGTCATGATACACTAGAAATGTGTCTATCATGTGCTCATTGATAATGGAGCTGGTTTAGACATCAAGTTTCTACTGCTCTGCTTAGATAATTGGACTATTCTAAAGAGCTCATTGATCCCCACTATAAGATAACTATCAAAGCATGTGATGAAGTCGAACA
The DNA here is from genome assembly GCA_028749045.1 of Cupressus sempervirens. Lineage (NCBI taxonomy): Eukaryota > Viridiplantae > Streptophyta > Pinopsida > Cupressales > Cupressaceae > Cupressus > Cupressus sempervirens. The sequence goes on from CM053793.1 coordinate 521,178,707, forward strand.
AAAATCCTTAGGTCTATTGGTGTTGCCTCTCCATGTTGGTCCTATAGAAATTGATGTCACTTGTCATGTCCTCGACATTCCCTTGTCTTACAATATTTTGTTAGGAAGACCATGGATACATGATATGTGCATGGTACCATCCACTTAACATCAATTCATAAAATTCCCATTTCATGGCTTTGAAGTGACCATACCTGCAAGTACTAGCTATACCTGTAACATGCTGAAATCTACTAAAAATTTTGTGCTTGCTAATAGGGAATCTATGGACTATCATGATAACAAGATGAAGCAAATTGAGTAGTCACTCAAGCTAAAAGAAATTGGAATGAGTGAATATCACATAGAACCAGTTCTATCTCTAACATCTCTTCTCGAGTCTCCCCGTCTTTATGGGAGACCATTTGAAGTGAAGAAACCTTTCGTGTTGACATCTCAAACTAAGTACGATGGTACTTTTGTCAAAGCTACTATTCCTCTCAAGGAGGAAGTTGAAAATAGAGCTATTGTTGCATGGATCTACAAATAGGAAACTCCAATTGACCTCACTACATAGTCTCATGAAATTAATCTTGAGAAATATGGTCCCGATCTTAGACTCATGAAATGCTTTGGCTACAAGGGGACTGGTCGTATTGGATGCAAAAAAAATGGTCTGATTGATCCTATTAAAGTGATAGCTAGAAGGAATTGAGACACATCTAGTCTAGGCTTCAAGAAGATTCCCTTCTATCTAGGGAGTAACAAATTCATACCAGAACCTGAGAGTTCATTTGAACATGAGTCACAAACTAAGTCTAATGACCATGAAGATAATGCTAATGATGATGATCCTTATCCTTATCTAATTCCTAATGATCTGGCTAAATTCTTTGTAGAACTAGATGAATTTGTACCACATGTTAGCACCATGGATGGTGATAAGGATTCTTCTAAGGATACTACTGGTTCACATCATATCCAACAAGAACAAAGAGACTCTTATCATGCCTTCACATTGAGTACCTTTGCAAAAATTTAGATGATGAAGGAGAGTTTGTTCCTATCACTATTGGGGAATTCTACAGTCTGTCTCCATGCATTACAGATTCTTGAGAGTATGAATTTGACTCTCTTAGAAGCAACTATAGACAAAGACATAGACCAAGTTCATGTCTATGAAAACCTCCTTGAAGTAGGTGAATCATCTAGAGTTAGGTTAGATGAGTTCTACCTAATTAGTATCCTCAAGTCTTCAATTAATGACTTCAATGCTTAAAGGCATTCGAACACACTTGTGGATGAAGCTGCTCTAGGTCTCAAATTACTCATCCAAGTATTTAATGATTATACTATGAACACAATTGAACCCACCACATATATTTCACTCACCTACCTTGAGCTCATAGACTAGAATTCCAATGCATCTAGTGAAGTCCTCACATTCCAAAATGACTATGCTCTTGCCTGCTACATAAATGTTGTCGAACTAGTAATGTCTTCCACCAACAAAAAAAGCATCAACATGACTGAAGCTAACATCAAATATCTCAGTCATAAAATCAAAAAGAAAAGAAATAAAAGGTATGCTGGTGAAAATCACATTGTGGTAGTATCAGAACCTAAAAAAGTAAAAATAAAAGATGTATCCAAGGGTTAAAACCTCTCTGAGGCGCCTGCAGATGAGATATTTGATGCACTTCCTAGTCATTTTCAAAAAAGATCATTAGTGTTAATAGAACCAACACAACTGATCAACTTGGGAATAGAGGAATAGCCTCACATGACACATCTTGCATAGTCACTATCTCTAGAAGAAAAAGAGGAATTCATTGCTTTCTTCCAAGAGAAAAAGATAAAATTTGTGTGGACATACTCAGACATGCTAGTATTAGATCCTAATATCATTATGCATCACTTATCTATCACACTAGGAGTTAAACTAGTCAAACATAAGCTTAGGAAAATGCATCCTCATGTTGTATTGCTTATCAAAGCTAAACTGGAAAAACTTCTGAAGGCTGGTTTCATCCTCACTATTGATTATGTTGAATGGATATCAAACATTATTCAAATCTCAAAGCATGAAAAATCTATCAGAGTTTGTATAGATTTCCAAGATCTGAACTTAGCATGTCTGAGGGATGATTTTCCACTCCCTAACATTGATATGATAGTGGACATGATGGTAGGATATGAGATATACTCACTCATGGACAATTTTTTTGGTTATAATCAAATCAAAATTGCACCAGAAGACTAGGAAAATACTACTTTCACTTGTGCATGGGGAAATTTCTATTGAAACATGACACCATTTGGTCTGAAAAATGCTAGTGGTACATATCAAAGGGTAGTCACTACAAATTTTCATGACATGATGCATAAAAAAATGGAAGACTATGTGGATGATACTCTAGTTAAGAGTGTACAACACAACACTCACCTTCAAGATTTGGGAACTATCTTGGATTGCATGGAGAAATTTAGTCTGAGAATTAATCCCAAGAAATGTTCATTTGGTGTAATATTTAGGAAATTACTTGAATACATCGTGTCTACAAAGAGAATCAAGGTTGATCTAGAGAAAGTTCAAGAAATTATGGACATGCCTCCACCTTGTAATATTAGTCAGATGAGAGGCTTATAGGGAAGACTCCAATCCATTCAAAAATTCATCTAAGAGCTGGCAGATAGGTCACAACCTTTTAGCAAGACTTTGCATAAAGGTGTGAAATATAATTGGAGCCAAGATTGCGAAAAAAGTTTAACACAGATAAATCAATACCTTGCTAATCCACTAATCTTGATACCTCCTATTCATGGGAAGCCCCTTATTCTATACATCTCAATAATAGAGACATCTCTAGGTATCTTGTTAGCTCAAGAGGACAATGATAACAAAGAAAGAGCCATTTATTATTTGAGTCGCATGTTGATCTCCTATGAAAAGAATTATAGTATCATAGAGAAGGCTTTCTTGGAAGTTGTCTTTGCTTCCCAAAAGTTGAGACACTACATGCTTTCCCATACTACATGACTAGTTGCTAAAATTGATCCACTAAAGTACTTACTCAACAAGGCAACTCTAATAGGAAGGTTGGCTAAGTGGGTCATGATACTAAGTGAGTTTGACATTTAGTATGTTGAACAAAAGGCTATCAAAGGACAAGCTCTCATTAATGGAATGAAGATTGCAATTGAATGGAGAGTAGATTAGTTGAATAGAGAGTAGATTAGTTGAACATCTTTGGTGATTCATAGCTCATAATCAACTAGGTCAATGATGCACATTAAATGAAAGATGAGAAATTGATCCCTTATAAATGCATGGTGGATGATTTGAAGAAATACTTTTCTCATATTACCTTTCAACAAGTTCCTCGAGCAAACAACAAAGTGGCTGATGCCATGACTATTCTTACTTCCTTGTTATAGATGCTAGAGAATGATCTCTAACATGAATTATTAGTGGAAATGTTACTCTAGCCTACCTATAATACCCCTAGATCTCAGATGATCTATTCTATTGTAGGACATGATTCATCTCCCTACCACCACATATACTCCTATCTGCATTACCAAACCATTCAGGATAGTCTAACTCAGAATGAAAAATGTCACCTTATCTTTAATGCTTCATGGTATCTCATTATTGTTGATGACTTATTTAGGAGAGGTCTTGACAGAACACTCCTTAGGTATCTAGAAGCCAAGGAGTCCAAGCGCACTTTAATCGACATCCATGAGGGAGTTTGCGGATCTCACTCAAATGGCTTGACACTAGCTCATAAATTTATTAGAGTTGGTTATTATTGGCCAAATATGGAGCAAGAGGCAATCAAATATGCCAAGTCCTGTAAACAATGCCAACTCCATGGGAATCTGATTCATGCTCCAGCTAGGGAGCTAATTCCATCTATCACACTGTGGCCATTCCAACAATGGACCTTTAATCTTGTGGTTCAAATTCACCAATCTTCTTCAAATGGACATAAGTTCATTATTATAGCTATATACTACTTCACTAAGTGGGTGGAGGAAATCCCTCTCTCTATAGAAAATGGAAAAATTGTAGCTCTATTAATCATGAATTACATCATATGTAGGTATGGTCTACCTTCCTCCATTATTACTAACAATGGAGGACAATTCAAAAATAAAGATCTTAAGGAGTTATGCAAGAAGTTTAGAATCACGCAACATTGGTCTTCTATCTATCACCCCTAGGGTAATGGTCAAGCATAGGCATCCAACAAGGTGATCCTTAAGACCCTTCATCACACAGTTAGAAAATTTGGAAGGGATTGGCACCTCCAGATTAATTCAGCTTTATGGGCTTACATAACAAGTCTCAGAACTCCAATGGGTACAATGCCATTTTCTTTGGTCTATGGAGTAGATGCTGTGCTTCCAATTGAGGTTGAGATCCCTACTCTGAGAATCTCCATGAAGGGCCTCATTATTGATGATGACTCTATAATATCTTGGCTTCAAGATCTAGTATTATCAGTCTTCCCCAGAGCTATCTGGGTAAGTTGGCCTCTATATCCACAAATATATAGCTCCATAGGCTACCTCTCATCCTCAAAAATGGGCCTTATGACTAGCAAATTTTCCCATGCCCAGATCTAGAGAACATAGACCTCGACCACCATGATCCTCCTCTCATGATACACTATCTCATGCATCTGGTGATACATATGTGCGAGCATGTACTAACCCCACCCATATCTCTTTGGGGTCTCTAACATCATCTAGAGCATCTTTCCCCATCCGCACTCTAATCCATGCCAGCATGTGAGTGGGACCATAGATATGCACAAACTCATCCCACATGATCACTTTGCCCATAATCAAGTCCTATTGGAAGCCGACCCTCAATGCCTCTATATCTACTTGAGGAACTGTGTCATAAATCACCTATGGTCTATGGAATGGTATGCAGAGAATCCTATAGATGTCCTTCAGTGTCACTATCATCTCTCCCTATGGCAAGTGGAAAGTGTTCATCTTTGAATGGAAATTCTCCATTGGTGCTATCAGTAGGCCATGATTCACCAACATTGGTGGAATTGGCAAAGATATGACAAACTGAACCTATCTATATGAGCCATATCAACATTATCAAGTCCCTGCAACAAAGCTCCGTATGGTAGGTAATGGGATCAAAATTTGATATCCTAAAAGGTAACTTGCACACACATAAATGCAACATGCAAATAATTAGTCTCTGCACAAAAAATGAATACAATGAAAATAAGCACAAAATTGCAACAAAACATCAAATTTCAAATTCTAAAACTTGCACTTTAACACCAAATTTTCATGTGAACATGCAGGTCCTTGTGTGAAATTTCACATCTTCATGCAAGGATGCACTTTCTTGTGCAAGAGGTGATCAACTACTAAGCGAAAGATGACCTAAACTTAGTGTTTTTCACATGATAGATAGGTATCCACCATGTAAGAAACCCCACAAAGCCATGTGATGAAGTACTGGGCTGGTACTTCTTCGTGCCAACTCTGATTAGCTTCACACGAGAAGCGACATCCTCATGCAAGAATCAACAAGACAATAATTCAAAAGCCCTATAACATGCTAAAATAACCTTGAAATGCATGAAAAACTTAATGTGAAGCAAGCTTAAATACTACTCACTAGATACCCATAGTTCACCATTTGACTGTGTCATTGGGAGTGCTTGAATCAATGTGTAGAGAAGGGGACCACCATTTTCACCTTAGAGCTCTATTTTTCACAACAGACAAAAGTGCAAATGATTTGAAAATGATCTTGTGGGCCCTTATATAGGTTTTGACCTAATTTTTCCAAGTGCTCCGATTGGCATAAAAATCACCCTTGGCTAATTTAACCACTTTGAATCCATTTTTGGGATCGAATTTGAAATTTGACACAATTAAATAGCTAAAAAATGCATTTTAAAATTTTAGGGTTGATGCGATCGAATGCTTGTGCAATCCATCTTTATGATAATTTGTACATCTTGGAATCTGTTTAAAACATAATTTCTTCAACTCTACCAATTTTTTTGGAAAAGTCAACTTTTGTCCACTCTGGTCAATGTTGGTCAAACTTGGTCTTGTAGACCTTGAAATCACTTGAAATTGACTCCAAATTTTCTTCTAATCATTCTGATCTTTTCTATATTCTTTGAAATCTCTAATTTCTTTTGTATTTCTTGATATACTGCTCTACATCATATTTTTGGTGTGTCATCTTTCAATTTCACTCTTGAGGGGGTAGGATGATTGCATCATTGAATCTAAATTTCAACTCAATCTGAATCTCATGTCCTCATCACTCAGGGCATCTTATCACTTAGGGCATCTTGTCCCCCTTTATTTGGCATCTTTGTCATCTATCTCATCTTTTTATTAGTTGATCACATCTTATAGCAGTCCTTATTAGGGTTTGATGGATAGGTATCGGGATAGTCTAAACCTCAACTCCTGAGGGTCAACCCTCATTCTGGGGATGATTCTATGACTCATGATGGGATCTTGTTATTTTTATGGATTTGTATCTAGGTGTTCTATCTAGATTCCTTAAGATTAAGCTCCATTTTGAATATAATCTTTAAAATATTATCAATATAGGTATCTAGGTGTTCTATTTGGATTCCTTAAGGTTAAGCTTTGTTCTAGAGTTAATCTTTAAAAGCTTATTGATCTAGGTATCTAGGTGTTCTATCAGGATCCCTTATGGTTAAGCTTTATTCTAGAGATAATATTTAGAAGCTTATAAATCTAGGTATCTAGGAGTTCTATCTGGATCCCTTAAGGTTAAGCTTTTTTATGGAGACAATTTTTAAAAGCTTATCGATCTAGGTATCTAGGTGTTCTATCTGGATCCCTTAAGGTTAAGCTCTATTCTAGAGACAATCTTTAAAAGTTTATTGATCTAGGTGTTCTATCTAGATCCCTTAAGGTTAAGATCCATTCTAGAGAAAATCTTTAAAAGCTTATCAATCTAGGTATGCAGGTGTTCTATCTGGATCCCTTAAGGTTAAGTTCCATCCTAGAGATAGCCTTTAAAAGCTTATCAATTGATCTCTGTATCATCAATTGTAGAACCAATCTCATTTCTTGATCTATGCATCATACCTATGATTTTCTTTGAATCAAACATATTTCTCGCACATTCTTTCAAAGAGGGGAAAATGTAATACCCCAAAATTGGTACATTGCCATATTAACCAATTTCGGTCTGTTTTGATCAACCCTAAGTCCTACTTTACTAGGCAATTCTTATTTTGATTATCACTATTTGACTTAATGGTTAGATGTAGAAAACCCTAATTTGCATTAATCATATTCTCTATTTAATTACTAAGTGTTGACTCAGATTAGCTACATTAAACCTCTTAATTAGATTTAATTTAATTTAAAGTGTTCATACTTTGGATAAATTAAATTATCTATTAAAGCCAATGTGCAAAGGAATTAAATTCATTTAATTTAATAATGTCCTTATCTTAATTATTGGGTTTAATTACTCAATTAATTAAAATATGAATTTATGAGGTCATATCTCATTTTATTAAATTAAAATAACTTTCCAAATCCTCCTCTTTAGTTCAGTGATGGGAGTTCTAGGTGATCTATCTCTAGAATTAGAATTGACTTAATCAACTTATTCTCACACTTAGGTGAATTTTAGGTAACTCTTCATATACTTAGGATCTAAGTTAGTTAAACTTCACCTACACTAGGAATCTTCCATCCTGATTGGATCTCAACTTCAATCTAGACCATTCATTTGAGTTGATCTCAACCCTTGATTGATTTTAGGAATTCTATTTAAGAGGCTTCTAATTCCTCATTGGGGGGGAAATTGAATTGCATCGAATTACTATAAAATATGCACTCACTTGCTTAATATTTTCATAGATTTCTTTGCTTTGTATTAATCTCATATAGTTTAAAATGCACTCATATAGCTTAACTTGCTTTTATCTATTATTAGTTTAAATTGCATTCTCATATAGATTAACTGCACTATCATACAATTACATAAATCCTTCATACTAAAAGGTCTAGTTGCCTACTTCTTAGTCTAAGAGCAAAGGAAAATCCTTCTAGTTAGAAGGCAATAAGTCACACTGACTAGATTACTTGGATGAACAATTCAATATTCACTCTAGGATGATCTCTCAGGTAAAGATTGTGTTGAAGTATGTGTGAGGATCCGAGGCTCACAATTCACATATACAGATGTTGAATGACAAAAGATCTTAATTTTTTATTTATAGAGATGATTGGTTAGAAGAAAAGGTTGTCATGTGTGAGAACCTAAGGAAGACAAGGAGTCTAAGGTATTGTTTCATCTAGTGACCAAACAAAAGAGACTACTATTGGCAAGAAAAGCAAGAAGGTTTAAGGGTGAACAAGCTATCTGATTTGAAGTGTGTGAAAGCCAAGTAGAATGGAGGACTAAAATAGAGATCTTTAATATGCACAATGAGCTGTAAGTTGCTATCAGATCAAGCCTTACTATTACTCTCTAATCATTGTACTAGTCCAGGCCAAATCATTTGGATTAAGGTTGACCTAATAGTCATTCATAAATCATTTAACCAGGTGACATTCCAAGTGAATGATCTACAGTCATCTAACAAGGCTCACTCCTAATAGGGTGATTGAAATCCTTTAACTAGGTCACATTTAACAATGTGCATTGTAACCTTTAATAGGGTTGGCCTTTCACAGGGCATCACTTCATAAGAGTGAGAATGAGTAGCATGTTACTGGTGATTTTTCCCAAATTGGATTTCCACATAAAATCATTGTGTCAAATGTATTATTGAATCTTTTATGTTTCATGCTTACATTTCTGCAAAGTTGATTTGACAATAACCTACAAGTTTAAGTGATTGTATGACCTAATGCATGCATGGTGAATATGTTTTATGGACATAGGTTCACTAAGTTGTAAATTTTTTTATTTTTACATCTAGACCTTGGATAAATTATTCACACACCTCTCAATTATTGTAAAGAATTCCAACTATTGGTATTGGAGCCATCTGCTTAAGAGGACTAGTTTGAAGGTACTAGAAGCAAAAAAGAGCAAGATGTCAAAAAGAGAAGTAACCAAGCTTAATAGAGATAACTTTCCTGCATGGAAAAGTCTGATGAAGCTACACCTAGGAGGTCTTAGAGATCATACACAATCTACCATCATCAGAAAGGATGTCAATCTTGCTAGAGCCCTAAATACTAAAGATTTGGAAAAGAAGAAAAAATACAACCAGGCAATGTTGGAGATTGTTTCTGCCCTAAGCTATGCTAATTTTGATGATATCATGGGTTGTGACAGTGCAAATAAAATGTGGGATACTCTTCACACCATTTATGAAGGAGACACAAATGTTCTAAGAGCCAAATTTGAAAATCTTAGAGGTAAGTTTGATGATATGAGAATGTAAGAAGGTGAGAATGTTGCTCAATATTGCTTTAGGATAAAAGATGTTGTTAATACCATAAGAGGAGCTATTGGTAAGATAGATGATGAGATTGTACCAAGAAAAGTTTTGAGAAAATTGTTTCCCATCTATGCTATTAGAGATTCTGCAATACAAGAATTGAGATGTATACCAGGCTCTAATCTGATCCTTGAAGGTCTGGTAGGTAGGCTCGCTTCTTTTGAGCTATCTAATATTGATAAATTCAAATATGAAAATGTTGAATTTACTTTCAAAGCTAAGATATCATTGAAGGAACCTAATGAGAAGAAGAAGAGAAAGGTAAAATATGTTTCTAGTGATAGTGATATAGATAAGGAGGATGTAGAACAACTTGAAGCACTACTAGCAAGAAGATTTCATATAGGTAACAAAAAATTCAAAGGTAAGTTAATCATCATGTGTTTTAATTGCAATGAGGTTGGTCATATTGTTGCTAAATGTCTAGAGAAGAACGACAGAGGTGGAGACAAGTAAAAAAGTAGACGAGATGAGGGCAAAAAAGATTACAAAGACAAATGCGAGAAGTCTTGCTACATTGTCAAAGAGAAAACTAAATATGTATTTGATAATCATGATGATGAAGTGGTGTATGTTGCAATGAAGGATGAATCTGATGAGGATGAGACAACTACACTAGTGTCTTATGTAAACAATAATGATAGATAGATCATTGACAGTGGGTGTTCACATCACATGATTGGAGATAAAAGTAAGTTAATCAACTTGAATTATTATGCAGGAAATAGTGTAAGGTTTGGTAATGATGCACCCTATTTCATAAAAGAAAAAGGTTCTATCAAACTCATATAAAAGATTTTATGTGACAATGATTATTATGTTGAAGGACTTAACTATAATTTGTTGATTGTGTCACAACTAAATGGTTCACATTGTAAGGTTGAGTTTGAGAACAAGATATAGATACTAATGGAAAACTAATGGGAAAAGGTGATCAAACTAGAGGTAATCTATTCTATCTTGATATGGATGATGCTACTCGTCTAGTTGTAGAATTTGATGATGTGTAGCTATGACACAAGAGGCTATGTCATGTCAATTTTGATAACTTGGTTAGTATTAGTAACATGAGAAAAGTAAGAGGTTTTCCTAAGTTTAAGAAACCTGCCAATATAATTTGCAAATAGTGTCAATTAGGCAAGATGATTATGTCAAGTTTTAAGAGTAAGACTCATACCTATAAAGAAATTTTGGAGATTGTTCATATTGATTTGTGTGGACCAATTGATGTGCAAAGCTACAAAAGTGATAAGTATATTATGCTATTTGTTGATGACTATTCTAGGATGATGAAAGAGGAATCAAAAGATAGACATTTTCCCCTAGAACACCTCAAAAAAATGGGATTACTAAAAGGAGGAATAGTTCTGTAATGGGCTATGCTAGGACACTCATGATGGAGAAGAATGTTTCTTTGAAATACTAGAGAGATGTTATAAGTAAAATTGTCTATACCTTGAACCATGTGTAAGTCAAGAAAGGTACTCATTCAACACCTTTTGAACTATGGTATGGATACTCACCCAATGTAAAATATTTTAAGCTATTTGGAAGCAAGTGTTGTATTCTCAAAGATTTTAGGAATGGAAAACTAGATGTAAAAAGTGAAGAAGGTATATTCCTTGGCTATTCCACAAGAAGTAAAGCTTATAAGTGCTTAAATACTAGCACTAACAATTTTGTGGAAAGTACAAATGTGGAATTTGATGAATATACAAAAGTACATGAGGTTGAACCTATGAAGAAAACAAAGGAATACGAATCATTTTTATATTTTTATGGAGGTATGCCTACTAATGAAGATGTTGTAAATAAAGTTGCAAATCAACAACAATTTTAAGTGACTGTCGAGTCATATACTATGAATGCCGAGTTGTATTCAGGAATCAAGCTAAAATCAAGTCTCGAGTTATAGAATGAAGTTGAGGCAAATTATGATTCTAAGATTAGTATACATGAAACAAATGTTGAAATACCTAATAGAGAAGTACATAGTGATTTAGAAGTTGAGAGACCAAATGAAGAAAATAGTGCAGAACCTAGATTGTCAAAGTATGTCAAGAGACATCACCCTACTACACAAATCATTGGAGATAAAGATGTAAGATCAATGACAAGGAACAAGTTGAGAAATGATACATGTTTTCTTAGTATGCATGAACCTAAATAGTGAAAGATGCCTTATAAGATGTGGACTGGAGTAAAGCCATGAAAGAAGAGATTGAACAGATTGAGAAAAATAAAACATGGACTCTAGTTCCTAGACCAGAAGACAAAAATGTGATTGACACCAAGTGGGTGTACAGAAACAAGTTAGATGAAAATGGTGAAGTCACAAGGAATAAAGAAAGATTAGTTTGAAAGGGGTATGCACAAGAAGAAGGGATAGACTATGGAGAAACATTCACTCCTATTGCAAGATTGGAAGGAGTAAGAACTCTACTTGCTTACTCTACATATAAAGGTTTAATAGTTTATCAAATGGATGTTAAATCCACATTTCTAAATAGCATATTGGAAGAAGAGGTTTAAATAGAACAACCAAAAGGATTTTTTGATGCTAACAACAAAAATATGGTATGTAGACTACACAAAAATTTATATGGTTTGAAGCAAGCACCAAGAGCATGTTATGAAAGGCTTCACAATTATCTTGTGAAGATTGAATTTGAGAGAATTGATGATAATAACAATCTATTATTGAAGATAGAGAAAGGAAAAGGTATTTTACTATCTAAAATTTTGTTGATGATATCATATTTGGAGGTCAAGATACTTTATGTAAAGATTCTGTAAATGAAATGAAGAAATAATTTGAGATGTATATGTTTGGAGAGATCAAGTTCTTTGTGAGTTTTCAAGTACATCAGATGAAATATGGTATATACATCACTCAGTAAAAATATGTAATGGAAATACTGAAAACTTTTGGATTGGAAGATTTTGAGCTAGTAAGATGATTCAAATGAGGTGAATCAAACATTGTACAGGTCTATGATTGGTAAATTATAATATGTAGTATATAGTAGACCTAATATTGCATTATCTGTTGGGATAGTTGCAAGATTCTTTGCTAATCCTAGGGAGAATCATCTGATGGCTATTAAGAGAATAATGAGATATTTGAAAGAAACATAAGATTATGGTCTATACTACAAGAAATATGAGAAATTTGAGTTGAGAACCTACACTAATGCTGATTGAGATGGAGATATTGATGACAGAAAGAGCACAAGTGGAGGAGAATTTTTCTTACATGGACTAGCAAGAAACAAAACTACATATCTCAATCTATTGCTAAAGCTGAATATGTTGCTGCTGTAGTAAATTGTATGAACATTGTATGAATCAAACAACTACTTAAAGATACGAAGGAGGATGTCTTCAGATTTGGACCCAACTTTAACAAAATCATACAAGATTTTCTACTCTTTTGGCTCTACAAAACCAAGGCGGGTGCACCTGAGGGATAAAAGATTTTCAATCAGATACTACATATATGTGTCACTCATTCCATGAAATTTTACAACAATTCACATCCCTCATAGCAGATTGGTCATAATTCTTCTTAGAATTATAAGTAATTCTAGGCAATAGCAGCTAACTAAGACACATAGGTAAAATGTAAATAAGTGCTGACCAACTTTGACATTCTTCAAACATTAAAGTAAAATTGATTTGATTCAATTTTAAGCTTAATGCTTATTCATGGTTTCTCCATCTATAGACTAAACTAACAAATCAATGCCTCATCCATTGGGATTCAAAGTCTATCTAATTTTCAGACCTAATTGATAGCATTACAATCAATATTATCAACATTTCTCACTAAAACTCATTTTTATACACATCCTTCCTACTACCATGGAAATCCTATCAACTTCATTGAAGCATTTATTTAATTCATCGAATTAAAAACAATAGTGAAATGACATACAACTAAATTTGAGTGCATTCAATTGAACAAGCTTTGCTTATACAATTTCAAGATATCCAGTTAATAAAAATGGAGACAAAATTCAGGAAGAAAAGATATGGAGACAGTTTATCTCTATATTAATTTCCTTTGAAAATTGTATAACAATTGTAATAGGACTCAAAATAACTTAAGGAAAGACATCAAGATCCTATAACATCAATCTATTCTTAGATACTTGTAGAAGGAATACATCATAAAGTTTGCATCAAGGAACTAGACCAAACAATACTTAGTAATACTAAAATTGTAAATGACTTAGACCCTTTCTCTAGGCTTGGGATCTCACTTATAAAATATGAGATGCAACAAGCTTCAGGCATAGAGAAACTGATCGCTATCCTTAAGACATAAAAATATCTACAATCTTACTGTCATAAAAAATAAAAATTTGTGCAATAAGAAAACCTTTACATAATAATATTCTTTTCTGGAACCATTTTCTGTTACACCTTTTGTAAAGGGGTGTACTGATTAGCCTTGCTGTTGTTGTTCACCCTTAGGGTGTGTGATCATTGATTTGGCATGTGGGGGGCCTTGCTTTGGTACTTGTAAGCTAAGCTGGACTTGAGATATTCCATCCATGCCCTCTTGAACTAATAGATTGACAATCATCATTAGTTACTCTGTTGCCAAGTCATCAGTTTGGGGCTCCACTTTGGTAACTGCAATTGGTTTCTTTTCCTTGTCCTCTTCTGCTTTTACTGATGTATCAATTATCTGTACTTCATCTTATTCTATCTCTTCATCATCAGTTTCATAATATTCTAATGGCTTTACATGAACTAACTCTACCATCCATTTGTCAAAAAGTGTGTCATCTAGCCAATCGAAATGTAGGATATCATGCTTTTTTTTCATCACATACTCTCTAATTTTTTCAATCTCAACAAAATATTATCTTAAATAATCAAAGAATAACTGAACCTTCACAACTTCTTTAGTTGTGGCTGCCCACCATGCATTTCCTTTTTCATTTATTACATTATTCATTCATAGGCATAATAAATCATTTAGTTCTTGGGCTCATTCATCTTTATTTTTCAGCTTATCCTTTTTGTCTATATGGTGTAGAGGTGCTTTAGGGAAACAAGGACAACTAGAAGACTCCAAGCATGATGAAAAACCACTTATATCATGGTAGAATTAATTGGGAAGTTTAAAAACCTATCATGGCATAAAATTGCAAAATATGTAAATCCTAGGTCCCAAAGGCTCAAAAAGAGACTAAATGGTCATCATGATGTAAAAGGGATCATAATGGGATAAGTTAGTATTTAGGAATGCTTAATAAGACTATCTAAGTTATTTGGCAAGGTTAGATTAGTTTAAATGCTTTCAAAATCCAAAATTTGTAATTTTGTAAATTCAAATTTTTGAATTACAACGGTTGGTTGGATATAGGAAGAAAAATTGTTTTCTTTATGTTTTAGGCTCTTAATCATTCCTATATTGACCAAATGTGGTTAGGAAGGTTATATGGAATATTATATATTGTGGAGAATTCATTTGTACAGACAAGGGAAGTGATTGTACGGATTGCACATAGATTTGATAAGGAAAATCTCCATTTTCATGAGTTTACTCTTTGTTTTGTGTATTGTTTGAAGGTCCATTGGACTTGGATGATTAAAGGAAATTTTTTTATGTTTCCACACTCCATATCACACTTGGTTTGAAGGCTTTCTAGTGTTCTAGCATTCTCTAGTGGTGATTGTAACAATATTTTCAGATTTTCCTGAAGAAATCTTGACAAAACTCTTAAAGAAATGGTCATTCCATGAATGTATGCCTAGTTCTCATGGAATGAAAATAATTTTATCTATATCATATCTTTCTAACCTATTAACATGCTATTGTGAAGGAAGGAGATAGATTCTTGGTGATCACCATGTTGTTTGGAAGCATTTTGCATTGAATTTTCTTAGTATGTTGCAGCAACATGAGTTTTGGCTTAAGGAGAGGCTATTTTTGTGTTGGAATTCATCCATACATTTAAAAGAGAAGGTGTTACAACCTTTAATTCTTGGAGAAAGCATTGGGAGAGCAGAGATTGACAAAGCCCTAGATTTTGAGGGTTTGAAGGCATAATTTGGGGTTTTTGTGTTTGTAGGAACTATAAACCCAAATTGATTGTACATTCTTCTAATTGGATCCATTTTATGAGACTTTTGAGAGTCCTAGAGCTTGGGGGTAAGTTTAAGACAAAGTTGCTTTGAAAAACCACCTTTTTGCAAGCATAAATTTTTGATCAAACATTGGAATAAGGAATGTTCTCCAAAGGAAATGTACCTTCCCTTTTGATATAATGAAGTAATAAATAAAGGGTATCTAAAAATGTAATTTTTTTCCTTGGTGTTTTGGAAGTTTGAAGAGTTATTGAATTTTGAAGGCCGTTGGAGACCTAATCAATAGGGTTACTATGCCTAGAATATGCATTGTTTGGTTTGTGACCAAAGCAAGTTTGAGGAATAGTAAAAATAGTTTAATCATATTATGTTTGATTTTTTAAGACCATTTAATCACCTTGGAATAAGGCATAAATCTTCATTAATCATCTTAGGTACTGAAGGCTTATAGGTCATTACATTTCATTGGAACATTGTGAATCTTGTGCATTCCTTACTCTTGCTGTTTGGACCTTCTTCCCACCACCATACATTGCACCACTATATCATGTGGAAAGAACTCAAATTTAACACTTTTATACTTGTCAAGATAGCTTATGATTCTCCTTTGTAATGCAACTCTTTTATCATCAAAATTTGACATATCATTGCTTAAATCATAAATTTTCTCTATATGCTCATGAGATGAAAAAATAATAGAAAAACATAGAAAAGTAACATCCTTATTTCTTCTAATCCATTTGTTGACAATTGGCTTAAGAGCATCATCACCTACTTTTAGCTCTTCCCATGTACTTAATACCTTTGTTAGCTGGTCATAGAAGGATGGCCAATCAATTTTATTTACTAAATGCATAATATCTCCCCTCAACCTATCCTCGTATTAAACATTTAGTTCCACATGTAGTGTCCATAATTTTCTTTTTTCTTCTTCAAAATTTTTCGCAGTGTAAAACTGTGGCCTTTGTGGTGTATCTGGAATCTCAATGAGAGGAATGGATTTAAAAGGCTCCACTGGTGGGTGAGGATATGTGATTCTTGGCCTAGTGGATTGTCCCATCACTTTATTCTCTAGTTCAATCCTCTTTTGAAATTATTTATTGTATAAAGCCAAGAATTTTTCATACTTTTCTTGTAGCTCTAGTATTTCTCTCTTGTCTCTTTGAGCTATGTCTAAGGTGAGGTTGGCTGATCCAACACCTAGCTTTGCTACCTCTTTAGTGGTAGTTTCTTCAACTCTCTTTACAATCAGGCTACCTATCAAGCTAGTATCATTACATTGGGAAGAGCTAGTCCTCAATCCTTTTCTTATTGACCAAATGACCAATGCAACATGATCCTCACTAAACTTAACACCTTTCAATTCTTTCTTCTCCTTTTCCTTTATACTTAATTTATTTGCAACAAAATTAAAAACCATGGCATTTGCAATATCCCAATTGGTTAGCAACAAAACCCTAGATGCATTTATCATTTGTCTCCCTTCTTTAGGGATCAAGCTCTTGAATTCTTGCATCATCTCTTCCTTTATTTGATTTCACACATCTAGCTCTTCCATTTCTAGATGCTCTATTTTCAACTTATTTCATCTTTCTTCAAACATTCCAATGTTTGTCCTTTAAGAAAATTGGTAAAAGGCTCTAGATTTGATAAAATTATCATCAGAGATAAATTCATGGCTGGCCTATTTCATTACAAGGTCAAACTCCTTTCCTCTGTAGTCTTCCATTGTTAACTCAAGGCTTGGCATTGGAGGTTCCTAAGGATTTCCTTCCTCCAATTCTATTGCAGTAATGAAGACTCCCCCTTGGAATTCCAATTGTTCCACTTGCTCCCCAATGAGCTATTTATCTCCTATTTGTAATGGGGAGTGAGTGAGTGAATATTCCTCAATTTGAGGTGCTTTTTATTTTTCCATTCTTTGCCTCTTAGGCACGGGCTCATTTGGTCTCTCCTCAAGGACAACACTAGTTGATCCCATTATTTGTTTTCCCTTATCTACAGTGGCCTTCCTATATGAATCACACTATAACCAGGTCTCTTTTGAACAATTATCTACCCTGATCCCACTATAGGAGTAAATGATAATTTCCTCATGACCTCTTGGGATTTTTCTAGAAAAGAATTTATAAAGAATAGCTTCTTTTCATTCATGACCTCCATAATTTTAGGAAAATTGGTCATTAGTTTATTCAACTTATTTGCCTCTATTTTTCCATCCTTTAGAGGCTTATAGTTATTATCAAAACAATTAATGAATTACAAAACTCTGGAGTAAACTCTCCACTTTTCCTTTTTGATCTCCTGCTCTTGCAGAGAGAACTCATTCCTTATTATATCTTTGGGGAAGTATGGTTCATGATTTTTTGAACCAACTTTAGCTCTTCACCTAACCATATCAAAAAAATCCTTCAGTATCACAAAAATAGGGGTGAGATACAACCATCTTATACTGATCTAAGAATTTATACAAAAATACCCAACCACCCTTAGTGATAAAAAAATTGTGAGCTACAATACAGGTGGGGAAAAGTGAACCTCTAGATCTACCAACCAACTTAGTCTCTTCCAACCCACCTATCTGCCATAGCATTTCAACTATCCCTACCTTTAGAGGTACTTGGTAGGGAAATACATGAGTAGTCCCTTGAAAACCATATGCCCTAAAAACTTTAGAAATAGGGTAAGGTATAATATCAACCCAATTGTGGGACACTTTCAAATAAAAAGGATTATCCATAGGCCTGATAAAATCCATCAGTGCCTTGGGGATTTTGGGATTGTCCCTTAGTGTGAGGCATCTTAACATAATGCAAAATACCTATCAAATCTGACAAAACTAGCTTCCTTTGCATCCTAGGTCATGTCTGCACTCCAAAATTGTGGCAGAGCCTCTCCTTCATACTCTTGGTTTAGGACCATCTCCTTTTCAAAATATGTTACCCCCTTAAACAAGAACATGTTTATTAACAATGAATAATGGCCAAAAGTCTTTTCTACCTTACCTTTTGCAATTCCAACTAATCCTATGTGGATCTCTTCTGCTATATAGGATGCAAAATAAAAAATAATATCCACACCAAAAGAAGAAATCTAAGTCATCATATACATAAAATTTATTGACATAAAAATTTTGTTCATCCTTACCAAAAACCCTACATAGAGTCATATATATTTCTATGGCCCTAGAAGTGAAAAATTCCTTTTTAAAGGGCTCTTTAGTAGATGTTATGACTATTGGAAAATTTCTAGTTGAGCCCAAGTGTGCCCTCAATACACCTTGCCTGACCTTATCCCTCTTTGATAAGTATTCCTTTTCTAGTCTTGGTAGGTCAATTGTCTCATGGTAATCTGAGAGTGGCTCTAAACCAATAACCTTTCAAATCTCTTCAACATTTATGCTTATTAGGCACTCCCCATATAATCTTCTCACTACCCTAACTACTGGGTCATAATTCTTAGCAATGACTGTGAGTAGGTTAGCATCCATGAAAACACCAAGGGCCACTAGTTTTCCAAAATCAAAATTCCAAATATTCCCATGGTGAGCAAACAATCCTCTTTGAAAGCTACTTCTTAAAAAGATAAAGCCCTATTTTGGAGGTGGTAGCATCCCTAACCCAATTCCCTTTTTCATACAAGCCATCTACAATTTTGAGCCTAGGGTTCACAAGAACTAACTTTTCAACCTGGGATGACTCAATCTTGGATTTAGGAAATTGTTCAAGAAAGTCATCATGGATATTTCTACTTGCATAATCCACCTTTCCCAATTTTTTTTTTTGGAGGCATGTCTACTAATGACACACAATATCAAAATTCTTTACTATCTAATGGATTCAGATACTTACTTGGCCTTCTATTACTCTTTCGCTACAATTCTATAACATGTTATATATACTGGAAATTCTTTTACACTTTAATCACACAAGGAACAATTCTTCAATGACTCTTAGCTCTCTAAAATTCTAAAATTTGTTTCCATAGAGAAAAAATGGAAAAATCTTGCAATATATCTCTGGTTCTAGTTTGCATGAGGAGCTTTCAATTTTCATAAAGGAATTGTAAGGAGAAACATGGTGGCATCGCCTTTTGATTTTGGAAACACAACATCGATTCTAAAAAAATCCAATGATCTAGAAATAAAATCGTGAATGACTCACTTTCAATTTGCTAGGTTGGTAGTCAACCCAATCAAGTTTCTCTATATAAGCTTTTCCATCAACTTCTAGCAACTTATTATGGACCGATTGACACTCGTGGATATGTGTCACACTCTTGCTATGTCGCTATGCATAAATGTCAAGAAACTTCTACATGTGACATAGTGATCATGGTTGATGCATATTTGATCTAACAATGTACATTTTATAAGTGTTTTATTGCAACTGTGGTGGGTTCTTCAATTTTTCCTTTGGTTGCCATGTTGCATGAACTAAAGGTCAATAAATTTCTTATAGCAAGATGGCACCCACCATTGATCTAGGAGAGATCTAACCACGTCGAAAAACACAAATCCTCTTCTAGGTGTGAATCCTAGAGGCATGTGACATCAGACTAACTTGACATGCTAGCATGGTCATTTATAACAGTTAACCCTTTTCGTGTTGCTTTTTGAAAATAGGTCCCGCTACGTTTTTCATTTCACGGGAGGTTGCTATGTCACAATCAGTGAAGTTATTATAATTTTTGGTGGTGACATAGTGACCACCATATTTGTTGAAGAAATCTAGCACCACAAAATAATACACATTCATTTCATGATTTACTCTTTACTGTGCCTGACACATTTGATGTTCCATAATGATAACAAGGCTTATTAATGATAGATCAAAATCCTGGCACATGTCTTTATGTTTTCACCCACCGTGTTTCACTTTTATGAGAGGTCGCCATGTCACTACTAGTAAAAACCTTGCATTTGTCAATGGTGACATAGCGACCACCATTGATCCTAGAAAGATCTGATGACATGGACGATCAAGCATATATTATTGGGTTCCATATGGAGAACTCCCTTGGTCGCTATGTCATGTATAGTAAACTTCATGCAAATTTTGTAATAACAACGCAACTACCATAGATCTTAAAAAGATCTGATAGTAAGGAACATTTCGGGTGATTTATGAAACAAAGTAAAAGGTCTTTCAAAGGTTCATGAAAAATATACATGATTTCAAAAATGATTTCCCGCTCAACTTAAAAGGTAAAACATATGACCTAAAGGGCTCGCTTAGGGCACAAATCTTATTTTTATTAGGGTTTTTCTTAGGGTTAACAATTTTTTGATAATACCAAACCCTAATTTGTATATAAGAACTAGGGACATTTGTAGCAAAACATGTTTAGGAAAGCACAAGGTAAAACATGACCAATAGAGGAAATCATTGAACTTGTGATACTTTATTGTGATAACACAAGTGCTATAAATATATCAAATAATCCTATGATGCATACAAAAACTAAGCACATTACAATCAAGTATCATTACTTGAGAGAGTTAGTTCAAGATAAAGAAGTGAAGATGGAATATGTTAATACAAAAGAGAAAATAGTTTATATCTTCACAAAAGCATTACCTAAGGATGCTCATGAGTATCTAAGATGTAAACTAGGGGTGATACCCCTATTCATGGCTATTTAAGAAGCATCAAAAGTTCCCTACATCAAACAAGATGATTGACATATGTTACACATTGATGTAGTGAATCTTACTTTAAGACATGCCTAAAGTAATCAAAGAGTTGGGGTTACAAATTAGTCACAAGCTAGGTGACAGAGGGAGAAACTAAAAATGTTCATATCTACATATTAAGATGACAAGTCTTTGGAATTATTGTCAAAGAGGGAGATATTTGTGTAAATATTATACCAATAGAAGGAATATGGAATATCCACTCATAGGGAGATAGTGTACCTGCTAATAACCATAGAGAAAGAAATGATTACATCTACATAGTAAGAGGGAGATAGTGTTGAGGAAGATATAAGAAGTGATCAAGAGGAAGTCATAAGGATGAATTGATTGTCTCTTGATAAAAATAAGGTTTTGTAACCTATACAGAAGATGAAAGTTTTTGATAGAAGGAGAGATTTCAATACAAGGAATTATTTTCTTTTTGGTATTATTGTTGGTTGTATCAATTTTCCATCAATGCCAAAGAGGGAGATTGTTGAAAATAGATTGATACAAGTATGAGACTATGTTCAAACTTGCTACTTGCTGGTAAGATAATTTCTTAGATGATTTGAGTACTATCATTTGTTTCATTGATAAAGAGGATTTGATCAAATGAGATAATAAAACCACCTAGAGGAAAGGTTGAGTTATGGTATGAAGAAGGACTACAAAGATCAGTTAAGACAGTGATGTTATAGTGCATTGATCATCTACTTAAGATTGCAAAAGATGGATACAATGATTAAGTTTAGAAGAACAAGTAAAATGAATTGAGTCTGCCAAGATTAATTTTTTTTGTAGTAGGTGCCAAGAAAAGTTAGTGCAAGCTGAGCAAAAAATTAGTTAGAACTGAGAAAAGTCAAATTTCAATGTATGTCGAGTGATTTGATAGTGGATTTCAAGTAATGTAGTATGCACCGAGCATTAAAAGAAATTTAATGTTGAGTGACAACATTATGAGAAAGATTTAGAATGCAATGAATTTAATGTGACAAGTTTGATTTCTTGAATTGTGTGAACTATGTGAAAGATAAGCTTGATGAGTTGGTGGAACATAATCCAAGATGAACTGTTTTGAGGCAAATTCAAAGAGGATCGAAGAAGAAGTTTCTAGAAGGGAGTAAAATGAAAATATGGTTAGATTCATTGAATCCTACCCAATCCTACCTAACCCTAAAATGGACAATAGAGGTTAATGACAAAAGATCTTAATTTTCTATTTATAGAGATGACTAGTCAGAAGAAAAGGTTTTCATGTGCCAGAACCTAAGGAAGACAAGGAGTCTAAGGTATTGCCTCATTTAGTGATCAAACAAAAGAGACTACTATTGACAAGCAAAGAAAGAAAGCTTAAGGGTATGGATGCTTGAAGGGTGAACAAGCTATCAGAGTTGAAGTGTGTGAAAGCCAAGTAGAATGGAGGACTAAAATAGAGATTTTCAATATGCAAAGTGAGTTGTAATTTGTACTAGCCTAGGATAAATCCTTTGGATTAAGGTTGATCTAATAGTCATTTGTAAATCCTTTACCAGGTGACATTCCAAGTGAATGATCTAACAATGTGCAATGTAACCTTTAACAGGGTTGGCCTTTCATAAGACATCACTTCAGAAGAGTGAGAATGAGTAGCATGTTACTAGTGGTTTTTTCCAAATTGGGTTTCCACATAAAATCATTGTGTTAAATGTGTTATTGAATCTGTTATGTTTCATGCTTACATTTCTGCAAATTTGATTTGATAGTAACCTACAAATTTAAGTGATTGTATGATCTAATGCATGTGTTGGCGCTCAAAATTGTAGCCCAAATTTTGAGCAATTTTGAGAAATTGAGCCCTATAAATGCTTTAAAATGACTTTGTACCCAGTTATACTTTTTAGCCCCAAGAGGTGTTTAATGCTTCTAACACCTTCCTTTTAGTGCATCCACTTGTTCTATGAAGTTAAATTGAGATTTTGAGCCATCCTATGAAGTCTTGTTTTAAGCAATTGTCAAATCTACAATTCTACCCCAAGTGTCAAACAATGATAGGAGGCTGTGTTTGTCATCGAATATCTCAGACCCAAAAATGTTTTAGGACTCATCGCTTTGAGAGTGTCTAGTGTCATAACTGAGAACCTATATTTCAAATTTTGAGTCGTTTCGAGTCTGTTTGACTAGGTTTTGAATCCTTCAAATTTGGCCAATTACTGTTTTCATGCATTTGTAATTAATTCTAAATTCTGGGAAGCCTTGTTTGATGTATTATAACTTTTGACCAGTTGAACAAAATGCTAAAATTCCTTTTGCATTGCATTTTAGACATCAAATACTTGTTATGTTTCAAGTTTTAGCTCATGAAGAATCCGTTTGATCAATTTTCAAATGCGATTCCAAACACAATTTTTATCTTTTTACTGGTGTTAACAAATGTAGATTGATCAGTACCCCTGTTCGTGATGTTATAACTCCTAATATATGATAGGTGAAGTATAATGGATTGTACCACTATGTTTTACTCTAAAAGTACTCCAAGTTTGTAAGTTTTTAAGTCTTGACGAATCCGTTTGCACACTTTTCCAGGTCAATTCTATTTGCAAAAAAATGTTTTCTGTCAGTGTTTCCAATCTGCAAATTCTGAGTAGCCTACTTAGAACGTCCGCCATTTGCACCCAATTATTTTTCATGAACCCAAATCATAGATCCATAATGTCCTCATGACAGAGAACCAGTGCCCCAATTTTTGTTTTCCCAAGTGTCCATTTGCCTAGTTTTCAAAGCCAAATTCGAACCCATTTTGTTGTTTTCTGACGTGTTTACTTGCAAGTAATTCTGAGAGGGCAACTTTGATAGCGAATATCTTTTGACTGGAAATTCTTCATGAAATGAGATTCGATAAGGTAAAAGTATGCAAAACAAAGAGTTAGTGTGTTAGATCTCAGAGCCCAGTTAGATGTTTGGATCAATTTTCAAAGCCAAGCAACAAGCCTCCTGACATAAATTTCATAGTGGTGTGAAAACAATTTAAAAAGGTTTTTAATGATCAATCAGCATTCAAATTTTATTTCAGATGGTTTGAGATGATCAATGGATCTGTTTGCTAAGTCACTTGTTCGAAAACAAAACTTTTTTTTAGTCGGACCCACTTTGGGCCCGACTAATTTTTTGCAGATTGACTAGACATTGCAGATTGAAGTTTTGATAAAGTATTATAATGGTTTCTTTTAATCATTATAATTACCTACAGTGACATAATTTTATCTAAGATTTCACAAGTGTGCCAACTCTATACACAGGAAGAGCAAGAGGAAGTCAAAATGTTAATCATGTGGACCACCTGATTGCTCTATTGCCAACTAAGGAAAGTGTGTGGTCCAAAAATTTGATTTGATCAAGTCCCTGATTTTGTCACTGCTAGGGAATGTAAAGTCCCTGGATCTCGGGGCAGCTCTTTTTTGACATGCTTTTATGCTACTACCTCTAATGGATGGATTTGAGAAGTTTGTTTTAAAGCTTGTAAAAGTCTTTAGTAGGCAGCTTTATGGAAATTTTAGCAAAGCTCATTGGGAGACTCTTAATTACATAAGATCTTTGCAATATATGCTACATGTTGATATCAAGAAGAGGCTTTTTATAAGTTATTTTCCCCTAGATGAAAAAGGGAGTCATTTTTGGATACAATGTGCTTCTTCCTTGGTGAAGAAAGCAATTTCAAATTTGAAGTATGAAGCAGATTAAGGTGGAGTGTTTTCCACAGTTTAGAAAGTCTATTGAGTTAATGTCTTGATTGAACCTGATGAAATGAATTGCATAAAGTATGCACGATCACTCAAGGGATTCAGGAGAGAAACTGCAAATGAACAATCATCTTACTAACTTTGGATTTTCAGCAATTTAAGTTACTAATGAAGTATACAACAGGAGACGACATTAAAAAAAGATGTCTCCACAAGCAGTCAAAGGCACTTCATGCCAAAACAGGGAGTCACTAGATCTGAGGGTCAGTGCATATATTAAGGAGATATTAATATTATAAAATAGAGAAGCACTTATGAATTTGAAACAGGGACAATCCATGAATCAAAGGAGCTCACGCCAATGGTTGTTGGAGTAGGAGAGGGAGGCGTTATGGAAAATAACCCATGCCAAAAGATCCTGCACATCAAAAAAAAAGGGCCCAACATTTGATAAGGGATATATATACTAACAGCAGCAGCATGAGAAGAAGTTAAGAGCAAGGTTTAATAGGCACAAGCACAAATGAGAGAAGGCGCCATTAAATTAAAAAAAGAAAGAGACCACACCAAAACATTGAAAGGCAGCACCATTAAAGCCTCTAAGTCATTGTTGAAGACAACTTGCACTTGGCTAGTTAACAGTGAGAAATCTATATTGAAAGAGTTTAACAACAAGAAGCCCATGGTATGGGCAGGAAAACAAACACTCCATGTCCAAGCTAGATATTATAAAGAACAAAGAGGTCATAGACGCTAATAAATAGATCATGCATTTTAAAGGCTCCAGATGATCAAACAGGAAGCTCACGCTTTGGAGTAAGAATGAAGCAGTGCATGAGAGCAACTAGTCACCTTAGGGAGCCCGTTAGATGGAGAGCTAGCTAGTGAGCATTAAAGAGAAATCAATGCATGAAGAGAGTTCACATGCAAGGCGGTAGTTCCAAACATGCCCAATAAACATTTTAATACCACATAGACAATGCTAAGGGTTTTTCATTTGTTTGAAAGATAGGGTGCTCACTTTGCATACTGTATAAAGAGCATGAGCTTTTGTAAGGCGCATGTGTGGGGGAGGGTCCACCCATCCGACTAGTGAAGAAATAAATAAATTTTAAACAAACATGCACATAAAAGAGGTGATGGCAGTGAGTTGGAGGTCACCGAAAAATAAAAAATTTGGCACCTCGCTACCTCGCTAACTAGGAAATCTAGGATTTTCAGCTAGCGACATAGCGAGTCATCAGAAAAAATTTGGAGATCCAACAAAACAAACAAGTTTAGAAGGAAGGA
Source organism: Cupressus sempervirens (assembly GCA_028749045.1). NCBI lineage: Eukaryota > Viridiplantae > Streptophyta > Pinopsida > Cupressales > Cupressaceae > Cupressus > Cupressus sempervirens. The sequence goes on from CM053793.1 coordinate 521,204,986, forward strand.
GATGTTGACAAGTGTCCTCATCATGCGATCCTCGCTACGTCACCAAATAGAAGATGCACATGATTTACCATAGCGACATGGCAAGGATTGATGTAGTGACGACACATGGCAGTGAGTCTAGGAGATGGTGATGTGGCACGAGTTCCAAGGTAGATGGTGATGTGGCAAGAAAGTTTTAGTGACATAGCGAGTATGACGTGGCAACGAGCAGGCATCCAATCAAAATGTGCTATGTGGCATTCGGTCAAAGGAAGTTTGACCTGAGTAGAAAATGAGGGGAAATTTGAGATTTTTCAAATTTTATTTTATTATTATTTTTCCTCAAATCCACGTGTAGGTATTTTAAATCAATGTCTGAACTTTATATAGTTTAAACTATATAAAAGTTAATTTTTTTGCAAAATCATATGGAAGCCATGAACAGAACTGAAAACTTCAAACAACCATAACTAGAGTGATTTTTAACCTAAATGGGTGCTCCAATATGCCACCAAAATCGGGAGAACCTAAATTTTTTGAATTTGGGTTGGCTCTTGCACATGTGCTCACCAGTTTGAGCTACAGGTTGATTTGTAAAATCTAGGGCATTGGCAACAAAATAGGCTCAAATCATCATGAGGTATCAAAGTTTGTTTTAGGGCAGTTTTGAAGGCTTGGTAAAGTCTAGGTGTGAAGAAAATCAGTTTTAGAGTGTTTCCTTGGCTTTTAGAAGTCAAAATTTTAACTGATTTTCATTTTATTGTGAGTAAAATCAGAATCAAATCAGTTATTTGTTCAATCATACATTTCAGATAGTTGATGCTTTTGAAGCCATAACTGATGAAAGATTTGATTCAACATTTGAGGGAAAAGATAAGAAATATGGTTTTAACCTGCTAAGAAGGTTTTCTAAGTGGACAAGTATCATGTTCAGATTCAATCCGGGAAATTGCTTCTTTCCTATATCTTTCATTCTTCTTCTCATTTGTAGGGGTTGGTAGTTTTCTCTGGGTAATACCAACAGGGTTCCAGTTTTACTGTGAAAACCAGGATTGTAGATGGTTTTGCTTCTTGACTATCAAGCTAAGCTCTAGCAGTGAAGGCCACACATCCACCCCGTGCAGATTTTCATTTTAATGTCATGTGTTTTTATTCTGATGTACTAAAATTTGAAGCTTGATCATGTGAATTTTTTAGAGTTTCATTATGTGTTACCAGTTAGTGTATTTAGTCTTCCCAAGGATAAATAAAAAATGTGATTTACATGATTTATCCGAGTTCTCTTGTTTTGTCTCCTAATTCTTCACATGTCATTAACTTTGTGATTAAATGATAATGTTCATTTGATTTAAGGCAGCTTGGATGAGCTGTATGTCAGATCTTTACTTCTTTTGACTCAAGTAGTTAGGTAAATGCTTCATCATTCTGGTAGGGTTTCTAGATGTATGAAGGGGATATTGCATAAGTATGGTATTAGGGGATTTTAGTTGATAAACTTGATTGCAATGCAATCTAGTTAGGTCATCCTACTGGTAATGACTCTATGTTTCAATGGATAAGGCACTAATCACTAAATCAGATGCAAGCTAATATGAATGGCATTTGCAAAAAAATTTTTATTCAAATAAATTCAATTTTTCATGTCTTGTAGTGGGCTGAAAAGAAATTAACCCTCACTCAGCTTTTGAGATTCATAGATCTGCATTTAGCTACTATAGATTTGTGTCATTTCATGAGGCATTAGGAGAAATAGAGGTAAATTTTTCTTGATAGATTTAGGGACATGTTTTTTGCATTGGTACAGTATCAATTGAATCTGAGGTCTACCCGCCTAGGTTTAGCAGAGCCTAAAGTAGAAGAAGGGTCATGCCTTATAGTTGGCCCAGGTTCTTGGTGAATTATGTTCATTATTGGAGATAGCTTCCCATAGATACATTCTTTCCTTGCATACTTGGTTGTTTAAACACTGTTAAATTAGGAGCCAACAACATGCATGATGAATATGTTTTATGGATATGGGTTCACTAAGTTGTGAAAATTTTTATTTGTACATTTTGACCTTGGATAACTGATTCGCCCCCCTCTAAGTTATTCTAAATAATTCCAACAAAAAAGTGGTAACATGTTTTAGGTGATTTTTCCCAAAATGGGTTTCCACCTTAAATCCTAGTGTCAAACTTGTGTTAAAGTTTTTATGGTGTTTTACATTTCAAATGTTTACATTTAGCAAGTCTATAATACTAGAACAATAAACTACTAGTAATTTTTTTAATAGTATACAATAGAGACAGGGCTACAATAGGTTAAGCAGAAGAGATAATGTTTAATGTTTGATTGTTCAAATGGTACATATGGACCTTGAGTAACTAATTCACCCTCCCTCTTAGTTATTCTAAATATTCTAAGATATCATCCTCAAGCCTATGGATGCCTGTCTGTTAACAAGGAACTATTTGATATGATATTAGGAATAACACAACTATGTAGCTTACTATGACAATAGATTTTAGTGCATGCTCTCTCATAGAAAGAATAATAAATTAACTTGCATGGACTAGAATGAATACCTGATTCAACTCCTCTGATAGAACAACATATGCACTATCTCTCTTGATCTATGAATCCATAGCTTAAAAATGTCACTACTAATATTACACACTAAGCTTGTCAATTATTATACATTGTAGTTATTGACACACTCTTTCCCTATGTTTTAGAATTGTTTACCTTTCCATTCTCTTCCATGGACTCTCAACCTTTTTTGTTTTTTCATGGATATAAGAACTCTTTTCTTTCCATCCTTTCCCCACCCTTTCACGTCTAATATTTATCTATTGAATCCTCAAGGTTCCAAAAATATGTACAAAAAATGGATAATGTATATCTACAAAAGGTACTCTTCATAGTTACATTCTTTCAAACATCCATTGCAATACATTTTTTCACAAAGTTCTTATTTCATAATGATAAATATTATGTGTTTGTTAGCTAACTAAGGTGGGGGGTGTGGGGGGAGGGGGGTGAATCAATTATAACTAGTTATCCGTCAGGCCTTAAACACACTTTTTAAGAACTTATAATTCTTAAACTTTTAGATCATTAACTTAGTAAATAGATTTGAAATCATAAGTCAAACTGATATAAACTTTGAATCAAACTGTCAAATTATTGTTCCTTACTATACCAAGTATCAAAGTAAAAATTCTTGCTTACACTAAGCTGCAACAATAAATAATTATAATGAAATAAACTTACAATAATCAACAACAAAAATATCTTGTTCATCCCTTAAATAGATTATTTTCCCCATTCCTCTAGAATCTTCCAATTTTGCTGCTTAATCACAATTTTCATATATTTATCAATCTAGATGCTTAGGAAATATAGTTCCAACTTTAACTTTGTGCTCTATTTCAAAATTTTAAATCTCCTTCATCAAGTCTTCTTTGAATTTCTCAATTTGTGGATCTCATTACTAACTACATTTTTATCCTTGAAACTTATTGAACAAGCTTAATTTTCATTAAATGTTGACATCAGATTAAATCTTTTCTAAACTTGTTCTTACTATTCATACTCAATGAACATTATAACTTTCTTAGTCAACACTAGACATGGTTAACACTATAATTACTTGATTAACACTAAAATTCTTCTCTTCTCTATTAGGTGCTCAGTGAAAACTGTAGTAGCCTTGTTAATACTATCTTCCTTCACTCACTAATCAGTTTGTATTGCATTTACATGAAATTTAACACTTAATAAAATCATGTAAAATAATTAAACCAAAATTATACTATCAAAGTCCAACCCATTCAAGTTCCCATTTAATTCTATACACATATCAACTCTTACATAATCATACTTTCTTCAAATCCTCTTCATTAACCAAATGATATGACACTCTATTGAATTAGCATAATGTATAACCAATTAAGGCTTGACATAAATAATAACTTAACAACTGATATGAATCTTTCACATACATTAGCAACATTATTAGTTGGGGCTACCAATCCTCCCCTTTGGAATTGATAACAATACATAAACATAAGATATTACATTATATAATATTACATCATGAAATAATAAAATGTATGTATTTACAATAACACATCTCTTTAGCTCTTTGACTTCATTAAACTTCTCTACAATAGGTTCAATATCATTTATTATTTGATGATTTATTCCCCTTAGGGTATAATGCACTTTCTATTCAACAACATCTCTCCATAGCAACTTGTAGAACTCCCACTTAGGATATCATGCTCAATATTTCTAATTCCAGTCAATTCCCAATCACTCTCCCTTTGACAACAATGCCAAAGGTAACTATAAGTTCCAATGAGAAATGTATGAAAACTTGTAGCAATTTCTTGTACCTTGTATGTACTTATGACATCATTTTCATTAGAACCACTTTCACAACTTTAGGAAATAATACCTAAAGAGTGAAATCTTGAATTAACTCAAAAAAGATATATATGATCATCCATAAATTGATGAAACATGCATTCTTGCTTAGTGAATCTTGGATAGGGCAAGGACCCCTAACTTAGCTCTCAGATACTCAAAAGCATCCTTAGGCAATGGCTTAGTGCATATATCTATAATTTTCTCCTTAGACTTTACATACTCCAATCTTACTTGATTCTCTTGTACTTTCTCTCTCATGTAGTGATATTTCATAGATATATGCTTGGTTTTTGCATGCATCATAGGATTCTTGGATGGTTTTATTGCACTTATGTTATCATAATAGATTATAACTAGCTCGTTTACTTCCTCTTACATTCCTTCCAACAATTTCTTAGTCTAAACAATATTTTAGCAGTTAATAGCAGCAACAATGTACTCAACTTTAGTTATAGATTGTGATATACAACTCTATTTCTTTCTCAACCATGTAATCAATCTTTCTCCTAAAAGGACATCTACACAAACTTTACTTTTTTTGTCATCAACATTTCCAATGCAATCAACATCAATGTAAACTCTAAGCTCAAAATCACCTACCTATTCATACCATAATCCATATTCTTCTGTACCTTTTAGGTATATGAATATCCTATTAACTAGAGTCATGTGCATTTCCTTAGGATTAGAGGAAAACCTATCAATAATTCTAATTGTATGTACAATATTAGGCCTACTATACACAACATAATGTAGCTTTCCAATCATTAATATATATTGTGTCTCATTCACTTCAGCAGTGGTGTCTTCTTTATATAATTATCATCTAGTGACCATAGGCATACTGACTAGCTTTGATTCATCCATACCAAAAGTCTTCAATATCTCCTTAATGTATTTATATTGAATCACATATATACCATCTTTTTTTTGATGAACTTGTAAACCAATGAAAAACTTGATCTCACCAAACACAGACATCTCAAACTCCTTCCTTGTCTACTCAACAAATGATTTGTATAAAAACTCATTACCACCAAATATTATATCATCTAAAAATATCTCAATAATTAGTGCCTAATTTTCAGCTTCACATTTCAAGTGCAGGTTATTGTTCTCACTTGTTCAAACAAATCCAATTTTGATCAAATATGAATGCAACCTTTCATACCATGCTCTTAGTGCTTGTTTCAGCCCACAAAATACTTTGTTAAATTTTATACCAAGTGCTTCTGATTTGGCTCCACAAGCCCTTCTGGTTTTTAATGTATACTTTTTCTTCTAGTATATTTGATATACCTTTAATTTCTTGTAAGTTGCATAAGCCAACAAAGTACTGACTCCTTCCAATATAGCTAAAAGTGTAAAGGTCTCACCATAATCAATTCATTCTTCTTGGGCATAACCTTTACAAACAAAACTAGCCTTGTTACTCATAACTTCTCCTTTCACATTCAGTTTGTTCCTAAAAATCCATTTGATTCCAATTACATTCTTATCTAGAGGACTTAGCACCAATGCACATGTAATTTTCTTCTCAATTTGGTCTATCTCCTCATTCATAACAATTGTTCAATATTCATTCAAGTATATACTTCATAGTTCTTGGCTCAAGTTAAAAAATAAAACATGTATTTATCCTTCAAATTACTTCTTGTCATGGTTCTAGCATTCTTATCTCCAATTATTTTCTCAGGTGGATGGTTCCTTGTCACATACTTTGCTAAGACAATTTCAACTCTTTGATTTCCAACATTATCTTCACTCGTTTGGGGCTTAGTATTCTTCTCTAGTTGTTATGTTTGTGACTCAAGTAATGCAAGATATTTCTTGGTATATTTCTATTGTTTCCTGGTATACCATTGTAGTGACTTAGTTTCATGCTCAGGTATAATGCCAAGTCCATCTTCATATACATAAAAAAACTTGCTATAATCACTAGGTTCCATTTTTATCCCCTCATCATTCTTATGTATAAACTCATCCATTCTAAAATATGCTCTTTCAACCATAGTGTCAATTGCTTTGTTTAAACAATTATAAGCCTTGCTCCTAGTAGAGTAACCTAGGAATATACCTTCATCACCTTTTGAATCAAACTTCCTATTCCTTGCATCTTTATGAATATAAAACCTACTTTTAAATATTTTGAAATGACCTACATTCAATGTATGACCATACTAGAGTTCATATGGTGTTTTTTTAATTCCTTTCTTCCACTAAACTTAGTTGAGAGTATATATTGTAGTTCTTATGGCTTCTCTCCAAAAAATTATGCAACTCCTTTTTCAATTAGCAACATTCTAGCATTATCATTAATTGGCCTTTTTCTTCTCTCTACAATCCCATTCTATTATGCTATCCTTGGTCTAGATAGTTATCTCTCAATTCTATGCTCAACACTAAAGTTGGTGAATTCAATAGATATAAACTCACCACCTCTATCGAATCTCAAACATCTTATTTGTTTAAAAGTTTCTTTTTCAACTCTAGATTTATACCACTTGAAGATATCAAATGCATATGACTTTAACTTAATGAACATGATAATCGTCATCCTAGAATAATCATCAAAAAATAGTATGAAATATCTATCTCCATAATATCTCTCAACTCTGATAGGACCACACAAATTAGTATGAAATAACTCTAGAATATCAATACTTGAATGTGTCTTTCTTGAAAAACTTGACTTAGTCATCTTATTGAGTTGAAATTGTTTGCACATAACACTCTAAGGTTTATGCAGATTTGGTAACCCTCTAACTTTCTTCTTTCTACTTACTTTGATCATATTCTCAAAGTTAACATGACATAGTCTCTTATGATACAACCACACATCTTTGAACAACTTTTACAAAACATACATGTACTAATATCTAGATATAGGTAAAATATATCACCCCTATTTTTCTCTCCAGTACCAACCAGACTTTCATAATCATTATAGATCTTTATTTTTCAATTCTAAAATTCTAGCTCATGACCTATATTTTTCAATTGTACAATACTAAATAGATATTAATTTAGTCCCTAAACTCAATATGCATCATGATATCTTATTTTATCATTTAGCATCAATGCACCTCTACCTTTCATAGGACATAGGACATCACTTCCAAGTTTAACGATTTCACCATCATATTCTATAAGTTTATCAATCTTACTAATATCACCAATAATGTGATGTGAAAATTCACTATAATAATCTATGTATCAATCTTAATAACATGAGAAATATGGGCTTTTGCTTCCTCATACCTTTCCTTGTCGGGATCTTCTTTAACAATAAAATATACCACTTCTACTCCTTGATTCTCTTCATTAGTGTTTGACTTGGTATGTTCCTACTCAACAATGTAACATGACTTCTTCCCTTTTTCATTTTAGTCCTCATTCTTTCTATATTTGTGCTCCTTATCATTTTTGTCACTCATGCTCTTGTTAGGAAATCTAGTCGCAATATGATCTACTTCATTGCATTTAAAACATATCAAAGGAAATTTACCTTTACCTCTTAGTCACCTCCTTGTATGCTATGCTTCAATATCATCCATATCTTCCTTTGAATTTTAATCACTCTCATCCTTACTACTCTTCTCTTTCTTTTAGCTTTTATTGGTTAAGGATGAATTTAAAGAATTTTAAATCTTAGGCACACTATTATAAAATTTATTTAATTCAAATGTAGTCAAACAACCAACTAAACCATCAAGAGTAATATCACTACCAAGCATAGCTCCAAATTCCTGAATAGCACATACTATTATAGCATAAATAGGAAATATTGTTGTGAGAACTTTACTTAAAACTTCTTCATTACTAATGACTCCTCCAACAAATTTTATAGAATTGACAACTTCCTTAATTCAATTCACATACTGAACAATGTTTCCTCCTTCTTTCATCCTCGTATCATCATATTTGCCTCTCATAATTTTTTATTTATCTCTTAATAGATTTTAATGTCCACCATGTATAAGTATCAACTTGTCCTACATTTATTTAGCAGTACCAAAATCCTTGACATCATCAAACTCAAATAAGTGCATAACCAATATCAATCATCAAAATATTGTGTTATTTCTTGTGGTTTATTTTCTCTACCTGTTGTAGCAGGGTTTGGTGCAGTATACTAGTTTTATAGATAATGTAGTGCATTGTTTCCAATCTTGGATACATATAACCTCATCATGATTTGGCATGAAAATAAATTATCTTATTTCATATTTAGTACCTCTATCTTATACATTTTTGGATCTTTAGCTCAAGTCCCTTCAAACTTTTTCCTTCAAGCACTTAGCTCTGATACCAATTGTTAGATAACTGAGAGGGGGTGAATCAATTATAACTAGTTATCCTATAGGTCTTAAAAATACTTTTCACCATATCATACTTATTAAAATTTTAGATCATCAATTTAGTAAATAGATCTAACATCATAATTCAAATTGATATATAATTTGAATCAAATTGTCAACTTACTAATCCTTAGTATTCTGAGTATCAGAATAAAACTTCTAGCTTATACTAAGTTGTATTAATAAATAGTTAACAAGCAATAAACTTGCAACAATTAGCAACAAGAAACATCTTGTTCATCCCTTAAATAGAAGGCTTATGCCATCCCTCTAGAATCTTCTAGGTTTTTCCACTTAATCACAGTTGCCAAATCTTCATTAAGTTTAGATTTATTGAATCTAGATGCTTGGAAAATATAGTTCCACCTTGAAATTTGTGCTCCAATTAAATTTTTTAAATCTCCTTCATTAGTTCTTCTTTGTATTTCTCCAGTCATTGACCTCATGACTAACTTCATCTTTATTATTGAAACTTCTCAAACAATTTTAATTTTCACCAAATGTCAGCCTCATATTAAATTTTTTCTAAACTTTTTCTTCTTTTTCATACTCAGTAAAACTTACATATTTCTTGCTCAACACTAGACTCAATTAATATTGTAATACTTTACAATAAATGGCTGGGGGGGGGGGGGGGGGGGGGTGGGGTGGGGGGTGGTGAATCAATTATCCAAGGTCTAGATGTATAAATAAAGCTTTTCATCGTGTAGTGAACCCTTATAACATTTATCTTCATGCATGCACTCATAAGATTATGCAATCACTTAAAACTTGTAGGTTACTATAAAATCAACTTACAGAAATGTAAACATGAAATATATTAGATTCATCAACACACTTGACACAATGATTTACATGGAAACCCACCAGTAACATGCTACTCATTTTCACTCTTTTGAAGTGATGCTTTGTGAAAGGCCAACCTTTTTAAAGGTTATAATACACACTGTTAAATGTGACCTCGTTAAATGATTTTAATCACCTTGTTAGGAGTGAGCCTTGTTAGAAGAATTTAGACCATTTAGTTAAAGAATTTACAAATGACTGTTAGGTCAACCTTAATAAAAAAGATTTACCTTAGGCTGATACAATTATTAGAGAGTAATAGTAAGGCTTGATTTTATAACAACTTAAAACTCCATTTGTAGATTATAGATCACTGTTTCAGTCCTCCATTCTGCTTGGCCTTCACTCATTGCAGCTCTGATAGCTTGTTGACCCTTCAAAAATTTATATCCTTAAGCCTTCTTGCTTAAAATGCCATCAAAAACTCCTCTTAGGTTACTTGATGAAGCAAAAACCCTTGACTTCTTGTCTTCCTTAAGTTCTTGCACATGACAACCTTTGCTTCTAACTAGTCATTCCCATAAATAGGAAATTAAGATCTTTTTCCGCTCATTCTCCATTGTCCACTTTAGGGTTTGGATGGATTAGGTAGGATACAATGAATCTACCCCATATTCTATATCTCTTCTACAAAAGTCTCCTTAAATCCTCTTTGAATTTTCCTAAAAATGGTTTACCTTGAATTCTATGCCTCTAGCTCATCAATCTTATCTTCCACCTGGTTCACATAATCCAAGAAAATAATCTTGTTAGCTTAGATCCATTGAATTCATGATCTTTAAAATAATGTAGTAGCTTGACATTATCTAGCTTCTGATGCTCGACACATAATGAACTACTCAACATCCTCTGTAAAATCACTCAGCATGAACTAAAGTTTATTGGTGCTCAACATCGACTAAAATTTACTCGGCATCCACTACTCTGCTTGACATACACTAAAATAGAATTTTACTCAACTCCAACTAATTTTCTACTTGGCTTGCACTAAATTTTCTTGACACCTACTATCCACTCAATCAAGCTTGGCAGACAAACTTTGTGTAACTTGTTCTTCTAAACTTTCTTAGTGTAACTAGCCTTTGTAACCTTAAGTAGATTATTAATACATCATGTTATCATTGTATTAACTAATTATTTTACTTCTTTACATAAGGATAACTCAGCCTTTCCTTTAGGTGCTATTGTTACATCTTTTGATCAAATCCTCCTCATCAATCAAATAAGTGATAGTACTTAAATCATATAAGCAATTGTCTTACAAGCAAATAGTAGGTTTGACATTAGTGACAAAACAATAATTGAAACATATTGATCATACTTGTATGTTCTCAACAACCTCCCTCAAACAATCTCCCTCTATTATTGTTTTCAATCTATTCTCAACAATCTCCCTCTTTGGCATTGATGACAAACCAAACCTATCAACCAAAATGACTAGGTTAAAACAATAAGATGATACCAAAAAGAAAATAATTCTTTGTATTGAAATCTCTCCCTCTATCAGCAACTTCCATCTTCTAAATAGGTTTCAAATTTCTTCCTTATAACTAGGTAGATGTTAGGATTTCTCCCTCTTTGTTCTCTTTATCAATAACTATCTCCTTCTAAGATCAAAATTCTCTCCATGATTATTCCCTTGATCAACAATTATCTTTCCTTTGATGTATCTCTCTTTTTATGTATTTCTCCCTCTGATCAGTAAAATTTTCCCTCTTTGACAATAATGCCAAATAATTATCATCTCAACATACATATATAAGCTTCTTTAGTTTCTCCCCTATCACCTTACTTGTGACTAATTTGTAGTTTCAACTCTTTGATTACTTTAGTGATGTAGGTACACTCTGCTACCACTGACAAAAGGTATGCTCTGATACCACTGATGTAGGTACACTCTACTACCACTGACAAAAGGTATGCTCTAATACCACTGATGTAGGGCCACACCACCCGTACCAACTCACAACCAAAATCACAACAAGATGGAGAGAAAGAGATGACAAAAATGCTTCATAAAGCATCCATTAATACTTGAAATTCATTACAATATTCTCCAAATGGAAAAACTCCAAACTCTTATAATATAAGAGAGATTCCTCACTAAGGGCTTCCAACTAGAAGAGCTTACAACAAAGAGCTTGTTTGCTACACCTTGAGAGCTTCCTTACCAGAGATTACATTCGAAGAGCTTCTACAAGAAATTACATTTGAAGAGCTTCTATTTTTTGAACTTTATTACAAATGATAATAAGCCTTGCTTAAATAGGCACTTCTAACCCAAGACATTACAAACACAACCATGTGGGATAAAAGGTAAATACAACTACCTTTAAATAAATATTAAATTCCCACACTTTGACGCCAAAAGAAAGATATACAACCATCTTTATCTTCACCAAAGGCTTCCACTTTTTTTTCTTTGATGCATGATGCTCCTGCATCTGACTCCCATGGTAGGAAAAATTTTGTGAATATGGATTCACAAAATGAAGTAGCCACTATTGACATATTTTTTTTTCTCTTCCTCCAACACATAGCTGGAACAAGTATCCAGTGTTGATATATTTCCTTCTTCTTTTCCAACACCTAGCTGGAACAACTGTTTGCTGCTGAAAATACTCCTTCGCAATGAACTCTATCCAAGTATAACTCTCATCCTCATCCAATCTTGTTAAATTAATCACACCTGTAATAAACCTAGCAACACCATACCAATTTTCCTTTGCATACCATACATCATGAACAAGATCCTCATGCAAACCATCGTTAATATCTTTCAAACTCACCTCAAATTCAGCATCATATAATTCATAAGAATTTACCTCTTTGACATAGTCATCTTTGCTTTCCTCTTTCATGTTGTCAACAATGCATGTAACTACTCCACTTGCTTGATCTGCAACTAAGGTACTATAGACTTCCTCCATTGTTTTAGTCTTCAAATCACCTTCATCTACTTCTAGCATACAAATTTGGATATCTTCATGCTCTTCCTCTTCTCGTTCATCTTCTTCAACTTTAGGTTCGCAAATAATTTCCTCTTCATCCTCTTTCTCTTCTTTTGTACCACATGTCAGATACTCCACTGGATCTTCTTTCTTTTCCACACCCAAGAAATTATCAACATCTTGTTTCTGGTGACATGCTCTTCATTTCCGCAACTCAGCTTCTAATTCATTCACTTGCTTCTACAAATCAACTAGCAATGCCTCTTGATTTCTTGCCCTAATTTTTTCTAGTCGAGGAATCCTCAAAATCCATCCAATCACAAAAGTCATCTTCTTCTTTCTCTTCTCCATACTCAAATCTTTAAAAGACAAATCTAGTGCAACACAAGAACCTTGTACAAACTGCCTCACAGTCAGTGATCTGTCTACACAATCAAGAACTTCCTAAAAAAATTCACCCTACTCAAGGTCCTGTGCAAACTACCTCACATTCGGCGATTTGTCCGCACACTCAGGAACTCTCGCTCTGATACCACTGATGTAGGTACATTCTGCTACCACTAACAAAAGGTATGCTCTGATACCACTGATGTAGGTACACTTTGTTACCACTGATAAAAGGTATGTGCTGATACCACTGATGTAGGGCCACACCACCTGTACCAACTCACAACCAAAATCAGAACAAGATGGAGAGAAAGAAATGACAAAAATGCTTCATAAAGCATCCATTAATACTTGAAATTCATTACAATATTCTCCAAATTGAAAAACTCCAAACTCTTATAATATAAGAGAGATTCCTCACTAAGGGCTTCCAACTAGAAGAGCTTACAACAAAGAGCTTGTTTGCTATATATTGAGAGCTTCCTTACCAGAGATTACATTCGAAGAGCTTCTACAAGAAATTACATCCAAAGAGCTTCTATTCTGTGTCTCCAACTCATCAATCTTATCTTCCACCTGGTTCACATAATCCAAGAAAATAAACTTGTCAGCTTAGATCCATCAAATTCATGATTTTTAAAATAATATAGTAGCTTGACATTATCTAGCTTCTAATGCTTTGCACATACTACATTTCTTAGCATCCTCTAAAATCACTTAGCACAAACTAAAGTTTACTAGTGCTCAACATCAACTAAACTTTACTTGGTATCCACTGTTCTACTCAGCATACACTAGAATAGACTTTTACTCGGCTCAAACTGATTTTTTGCTTGGCTTGCACTAACTTTTCTCAGCACCTACTGTCCACTTAGTCAAGCTTGACAGACAAATTTTGTGCAACTTGTTCTTCTAAGCTTTCTTAGTGTAACCAACCTTTGTAACCTTAAGTAGATTATCAATACATCATGTTATCACTGTCTTAACTAATTCTTGTACTTCTTACATAAACATAACTTAACCTTTCCTCTAGGTGATATTGTTATATCTGTTGGTCAAATCCTCTTCATCAATCAGATAAATGATAGTACTTAAATCACATAAGCAATTGTCTTACTAGAAAATAACAGTTTGACATCAATGAAAAAACAATGATTGAAACATAATGATCATACTTGTATGTTCTCAACAATCTCCCTCTTTTATTATTTTCAATCTATTCTCAACAATTATTCAATTAACACTAAAATTATTCACTTCTCTATCAGGTGGTCAGGGACTACTATAAAATCTCAATTAATACTATGTTCCTTCATTGATTGACCAAACTATCCTACATGTACATGAACTTTAACACTTAACCAAATCATGTTAAACAATCAAATCAATATTACACTATCAGATTCCAACTCATTCAAGTTCCCATTTAATACCCTACGCTTATCAACTCTTACATCATCATACTTTTTTAGAATCCTCTTGATCAATTAAATGATATGGCATCCTTTTGAATTAGCATGAAGTCTAACCAAATAAAAATTAACATCATTGACAACATAACAACGTATATGACTATTTCACATACATTAGCAACATTATCAGTTTGGGCTAATAATCTCCCCCTTTGGCATTGATGGAAATGCATTAGTATAAGATCTTACACTACATAACATTACATCATGAAATAATCAAATATATGTATTGCTAATAACACATCTCTTCATCTCTCTAACTTCATTCAGATTCTCTAGAATAGGTTCAACATCATTTATTCCTTGACAATTTCTCCCTCTTAGGGTATACTTCACTTTTTGTTCAACAACATCTCTCTATATCAACTTGTAAAACTCCCCCTTAGGATATCATCCTCAATATTTCTGACTCCAATTAGTTCCCAATCACTCCCCCTTTGACAAAAATGCCAAAGGTAACTATAAGCTCCAATGAGATAATTATAAAACCTTATAGTAGTACCTTTTACCTTGCATGTAATTATAAGATCAACTTCATTATAGTCACTTTTACTACTTCAAGAAATAGTCCCTAAAGAGTGAACTCTTGCATAAACTCTAGAAAGATATATCTAATCATCCATGAATTGATGCAACATGCATCCTTACTTAGTGAATCTTGGATATGGGAAGGACCCCTAAATTACCTCTCAAATAATCAAAAGCATCCTCAGGAAGTTGCTTAGTGAAATATATCTACAATTTTCTCCTTGGACTTCACATACTCCAACCTTACTTTCTCCTCTTGTACTTTCTCCCTTGAGTAGTGATATTTGATAGATATATACTTGGTTTTTGAATGTATCATAAGATTCTTGGATATGTTTATTGCACTTATGTTATCACCATAGATAGTAACTAGCTTAGTTACTTCCACCTAAATTCCTTCCAATAGTCTCTTAATCTCAACAATATTTTTGTAGTTAATAATAGTAGCAACATACTCAACTTCAGAAACATACTCAACTTTATCTATAGATTGTGATATACAACTCTATTTCTTGTGCAAACATGCTAAAAAGAAAATTCACCACTTTTATTTTTTCAATCATAACATTTTTCACCCTATCAAAAATAGTGTAAACTCTAAGATAAAAATCACCTTCCTAATTGTACCATAATCTATAGCCTTTTGTACCTTTTATGTATCTAAATATCGTTTCAACTACACTCATGTGTGTTCCCTTAGGATTAGTGGAAAACCTTGCAACCATTCCAACTGCATGTGCAATATCAGGTCTACTATGCACAAAATATAGAAACTTCCCAATCATTGATCTATATTATGTCTCATTGACTTTAGTAGATATTCTTTAGATAATTTGCATATAGTGACCATCGGTGTACCAATAGGCCTTTACTTATCCATACCAAAATTCTTCAAGATTTTCTTAATGTATTTAGATTGAGCTACTTATATACCATATTGTTTGATGAACTTGTAAACCAATGAAAAAATCAATCTCACCAAATATAGATATCTGAAATTCCTTACTCATCTGATCAACAAATGTTTTGTATAAAAACTCATTATCACCAAATATTATATCACCTACAAATAATTTAGCGATCAATACCTTATTTTTAGCTTCACTTTTTAAGTATAGGTTAATGTTCTCACTTGTTCTAATAAATGCAATCTTGATCATATATGAATGCAACCTTTCATACCATGCTCTTGGTGCTTGTTTCAATCCATATAGTGCTTTTTAAAATTTGCATACTAGGTACTTCTAATTTGGCTCCACAAATCCTTCTAGTTGTTTTATGTATACTTCTTCTTCCAGTATTCCATTTAGAAATACACACTTAACATCCATTTGACTCCTTCTAGTCTAGCTATAAGTGTAGAGGTCTCATCATAATTAGTTTCTTCTTCTTTGGCATAACCTTTACAACCAATCCTGGCCTTGTTCCTCACAACTTCTCCTTTCTCATTTATTGTGTTCCTTAAAATTAATTTTGTGCCAATTAAATTCTTGTTTGCAGGTCTTCACATGAATGTCCATGTATTGTTCTTCTCAATCTAATCTATCTTTTTATTTATAACATTTATCCAACATAAATCATAGTTTGTGGTTGAAATTTAGAAATCAAACATGTATTATCCTTCACCTTACTTCTTGTCATGACTCCAACACTCTTATATCCAATGCTTTTATTAGGTGAATGGTTTCTTCTCACATACTTTTCTAAGATATGTTCATCTTTATGATGTCCACCATTATCTTTACTCAACTGTAGATCAATATTTTGCTTGGATTATTCTGCATATGACTTGGCTAATATAGGATATTGCTTGGTATAATTTTGTTGTTAATTGGTGTACCATTGTAGTGACTTAGTTTCAGGCTTGGGTAAAACACTAGGTCCATCTTCATATACATAAACAAACTTGTTTTAATCATCAGGTTCCTTTTTCTCTCCTTGTCATTCTTATCTACAAACTCATTAATTAAAACATTTTCACTTTCAATCATAGTGTTAGTTTCTTTATTCAAATTTTTTTAGGCCTTGATCTTAATAGAGTAACCTAGGAATATACCTTCAACACCTTTTGAATTAAATATCTTATTCCTTGCATCTTTATGAATATGAAACCTACTTCCAAACATTTTGAAATAACTCACATTCGATGTATGACCATATTAGAGTTCATATGGTGTTTTATTTGTTCCTTTCTTCAAGTAAACTGAGTTGAGAGTATATAATATAATACTTATGAATTCTCTCTAGGACATTTTTTTAATCAACAATGTTCTATCACAATAACAAATTGACCTATTTCTTTTCTCTATAATCTCATTTTGTTGTGGTGTCCTCAATGTAGATACCTATCTCTTAATTCTATGTTCAACATAAAAGTTAGTTAATTCAATAGGCATAAAATCACCACCTCTATTAGATCTCAAACATCTTAGTTATTTATCAATTTATTTTTCAACTCTAGATTTATACTACTTGAACATTTAAAAAGTTTATGAATTTAACTTCATGAACATGATAGTCATCATCTTAGAATAATCATCAAAAAATAGTATAAAATACCCATCTCCATAATAGCTCTCAACTCTCATAGGAACAAAAAATTAAATATGAATGAACTCCATAATATCATTACTTGAATATGTATTTCTTAAAAAGCTAGACTTAGTCATCTTACCGAGTTGGCATTGTTTGTACATTTCATTCTTAAGTTTATGTAGATTTGGTATGCCTCTCATTTTTTCCTTTCTACTTATCTTTGTGAACTTTGTCACTACCATCTAACTCAATAAGTAAAAGGGGAGGAGAAAAATATTTCTTTCATGAGATCCCCCTTCAAGAATGCCAAAATGCATTACTCCATTCTTTAAAGACAAGCATTCGCCCTTATTAGGGCGGTGAAGAAATTTAAACATTATATCCTTTGAAGTAAGGTGCACACAATTGTCCTAGACTAGGTGGTCAAATCACTAATTATGTAGAGTGAACTTGGTGAAAGATGTGGGAAATGAATGGCTACCATACAAGAATATGATTTAGAAATACAACCCATGAAGCTAGACCATGGGAAAGGAATACCAAAGGCCATAACTTATATTGACCCTCAAATAGAATGCCAAACTTACACCTCATCCCCTAATTCAAATGTCTTGAAAAGGAACTTGTATAATTTGTTGGTCCTATGAAGTGATGCAAGATGGAGGAAAATCCTTCTCTCATTATCCACATTCTTTAGAGATACATCTTTATATATCTTTTTAAGTTACATGAACATATTATCCAAATCACCATCTAATAATAGACTCACCATTTTGTTGGCTCCTAAATTAACAAATTTTCAATAACCCAATGATAGGAAAAAATTCATCTAGGGATAGCTAAATCCCATGTTCAACATACCTATTTAAACATCAAGGCCAACTATATGGATATAGTCCTTCTTCTTCTTTAGGGTCTGTAAGACCTAGGTGGGTGAACCTTAGATTCATTCATATGGTTCCAGTTGCCAAAACATATATTTGAATCTAGATAAAGTGGATTGAAACCCTAATTTTTCTATTCCTTATGCAAGTGACAAAGACATGAAACAACTAATAACATGACCTATGAACTCAATAAGCTAAGTGAGGGAAAATCTTTTCAACGCCTAACAAAAAAGGAAAAGACTTTGATTAATATTGATTGATTTTAGCATAATCAAGATATGAGCAAAAAAACATGTAGATCCTATAGCTGATCAATGCCTTATCTATTGGGAAATTCCATAAACCACAAACATACATCCTTGGATATTAGTGATATATCTCATGTTTCAAGACTCCATATCTATCCTATCACTTTGTGAATCAGACATCTGCATTAAGATTGAATCTCATACTTGACCTATCCCTTCATGAAATATGCAACCCCATTATGGTAAATCAAGCATTTACTTGACTCCTTCAATCATAAGAAAAAAATACCAAAAAATACAACCTAAATCATATTGGAACTAGTTTTGTGCTCTTTGTTCATAAACCATAGAAAATTACAAACATCATAAATAGGAGACAAGAATCAGACTAAAAATAAACTCATTGCTACTTTTTATTTATTTCCTTAAAAAAATACATGAGGATGCATGAAATTAACGCATGAAACAACTGAATATACTAGAAGTATCTCTATAATTTTATTAAGTTCTATTCATTTAAGAGAGAAATGTTGGGCATGAATGGTGGGATCATAGCTAGAGCTATGCTCAATAGTCTAGAAAACAACCAACCATCAACAACCCTAGAGAAAGAGAAGAGAAAAGACAAATAGAATGGAATAAATCCGAGATTTTCTATAGTGCTACCATTTTTCCACTTGAAGAACTTCCACCTGTTGATGAAAAAATTATCTCTACTCTCTTTCTTCAACTGAAAATCAAATCTCCATCACTCTGTTTGAAAAATGCTTCAGGAACTACCCAAATTATGGAGAAAATACTAACTGAAAAAGATGTCAAATCTATTGCTAAAAATACATGCCAAAATGAATTCTTAATGAATTTAGAGGCACAATGACATTCCTAAGAACATTTCCCCCAAATATGGAGCCAACAAAATGGTGACTAGGCTGGGGAAGTATTGAATCTAAAAATAGATTCAATACAGTTGGAAGAAAGACATGTGAAGAATTTGCTACATCAAAAAGGTTGTGAAGTATTTCCCATTTCTTTGCTAAAGATTTATGTCTCCCAGTGGTTACTTTATTCAACACAGAAGAACTTTGAAAGTTGAATGTAAATTGTATTGTTACTAGTGAATTCATCATCAATCAGTTTAGTTGGGTATTGTTTTAAAGTGCTATTGAAAAAAGTTTAGAGTCAGAATTGATCAAAAGTATTTTCTTTTTTCGAAGTATTTGATGATTTGCAAGTTTTCCACAAGTTGAAGGTTTGCTTCAGATTTGTCAAGTGATAAATCATGTTTTAATTCTTCTCTCATAATTGTAAGTGACAACTCTCTAAAGATCTTTGTACCAGTTGCAAATTAGTTTTGTCTAAATTTTTTTCAAGGATTTTCAACTTTGTTGGGTAGATCTAGAAGTTTTGCAAGAAGATCTTGGCAAGAAAAGAGAATTTATCAGTTCTTGATTTATAAGTTTGAGTGCTATATGCATCTACTATTGTAAGAAGTTAAAGTGTTAAAGGTAAATCACAAAAGTGATTTCTCTATCCTCTTTCAAGGAGGTGGTGGCTCTACATGGTTTTATGAATGGTGTAACAAAGTTGATGTTTGCACTCATGCCAAATCAGAAATTGAGCTTCAACATCAACACTTAAGGTATTTTGTTTTTTCTCTTTTCATGAAAGTCAAGTGATAGAAATTAGTGCCTCTATTTAGTGACTTTCAACACTAAGGGAAGAGGTAGTTAGAAGTTTTTACTTCTTGAGAGATTTGAAGTTAGTTTACCAAGTTATGAAAGTCTACTTGAAGGTATTGTAAAGATAGAAAAGGAACTCCATAATTAGATTGTCAATTTCATAAGAAATACGGTAAGAAGTATTCAAAGTATAAGGAATGATCAAGTTTATACAAAGTTTAAATCAAAACTCATGGAGTTGAATTTTTATTTAAGAACTAAGGAGTCTTCATGGCCTATTATTTTCCTATAAGACTTTATGTCTGATTCAGTTGATTGGCCAACACATTTGAGATTACAAAAGATTTTTAAAGTTGAAGAATACATCAAGAATATGGAAAGTGGTTTGTATAATAATAGAGTTTATGTTGAATCTTCTAATGATGAAAGTGAATGTGCTAAAAGTAATAGTGAATGTAGTGAATCCATAGATGTTGATAATGTGCCTTATGATTATGAAGAGATGGATTCTAGATCTAGCGAATCAGATGATTGCACTCAACAAGAGAAAGATGGATACATGTCTGAGATCAAATCATGTGACAATATGTATGAGAATGAAGAAAGTTATAACAACAGTACATATAAATCTTCTTATGATGAAAATGAGAATGATAAAGTACCTAGTGCTGAGATACTATGCAAAGAAGAGAAAATATGTTGTGATAAGGATTCTAATTTTTTAGATTATCTTACTAATGATACTATTGCTATAAGTTTTTTAGATCATCCAGATTATAATCATAGCCAAGAAGAACAAACTTGTGATGAAGTCTTGTTGAATGTTGATGAAATTCTAGAATTATTGGGTCATGATATTGAAAGGTATGCAAACATTTCTCAGGATGCTAATGCCTTCCCTTGATATGTTTATTCTCAAGATGAAATCCTTTCCCTAAAGTTTGATGCTGAAAGTGATACAAAATCATAACATTCTTTATCAAATTTTTGAGGTGTATATGATAGTAGTTCAAATATTGATACACAAGATAACTTGTCTTATGTGGAGAATACTATTAGGGAGAAATTTGGTACCATTTCAGATCCTTTTCATGCTCATGATATTGGGATTGGTTTTGATTGTTCATATGATGAAGAGGAAAGGGATGGTAGTTGTAAATATGATTATACATTTTCCTTTTATGTTTATGAATCTTGTGATGATGAGTTTGATGAGTTAAAATTTCAATCTAACAAGTTTTTTGATGAAGACTATGATTATGATCAACATATTAAATGTGAGCACTTTCATGATAGTTTTTCAAACTTGGTGACTAATTAGTTGTTTGAGTGTGAAGAAGTTTCAATATATTAAAAATCTAATTAGATGAGTAATAGGAATACAAGTGAGGAGAAAATAAGATTTTATATATTCTTCACACTTAGTTATACAAGGTGAGTTGCAAGCTCTTGACACATGCAACTCTTTGATTGAAGTAGAGTATGAAACCTTTGTGTTTCCAATTGATAGCATGCATCCATCATATGTTCATGATGGTTTTAAATTTGATTCTAGTTTGTATGAGGGTGTTGATTCACCCTTTCATAGTGAGCATGATGTTGAAATAAATTTTGATTGGTATATGCACTATGAGAGTGAAGAGAGTTATTTTGTTTTACCAAGTGAGCTAAATGAGAATGTTGATTTTGTTGGTGAAATTGATAAGAATGAAATTTTAAGCTTATCTAATGAAAATGGAAATGAATTAGGTATATGATAGAGGTAAGAAGTTTTGTTGAGGTTCGATGGCCCAGGGCCATCGTTTGTATAGTTTAGGAACAAATTTCTTGCTTTCAATAAAGTTGTTCAAGAGAAAGTTTTGGAGTGGCCTGCTTCTTCCAGATATCTGAAACCTTTCCATGCCTAAAAGGGACATGCATCCCTAGATAGAGCCCCTTATGGGACTAAAAAATGCATCACTAATTTTGAGTACCATACTAAAATTTGAGCTCCTATAATTGCTTTTAATGCATGTGTACCCGACTGTCATTTTGAGGATTATGAGGTATTTTATGTTTCTAACACCTTGCATTTAGGATATACATGCATCCCATGATGTTAAATTATCATTCTGAGTCATTACATGAAGTTTTATTTTGAGCATTGTTCAAATCTAGCATTTTTTTAGCCAAGTGTCAAACATCGACATGAAGCCTAGTTTGCAATTGAATATCTTGCACTTGGTTAAGTTTCACGACTCACCAATTTGGGAGTGTTTTTTATGTATATTAGATAACCTATATTTTAGTTTTCATGATGTTTTGACATGTTTTGACTAGGTTTTGAATCCATTAAAGTTGGTTATTTATTGTTGTCGTGCTCATGCATATTTCTCAAAATTCCAGGAAGCCATGTTTGACCAATTATAACTTTGACCCAGTTGACCAAAATGAGAAAATTACTTTTGCATTTTATTTTAGGGGTTAGATACATGATATTTTTTAGATTTTAGCCTATGAAGAATCTATTTGACTAGTTTTCAAATGCGATTCCAAATGCAATTTATAAAGTTTCATTGGTGTCAAAGTGCAAATTGATCAGTAGCCCTGTTTGGGATGTCGTAACTCTAAATTTGTGATAGATGAGATCAAATGGTTTGTACCAATTGTAGACACCTAAATTTGATTACACTATTTTAGTAATCCTATTTAGTTATCTAAAAAGGCATTATTAATTAAATTTCTATTTAATTAATCCTTTGTCATCCCCTAGTTGATTAATTTAATTAATCATCTATAGTCCTAATTGATAAATCAAATAATCTATTATTTATCAATTAAATCTTATTCTTCTATCTAATTCCAAAAATCCCCATTTATTAAATAAATCTATTTGATAAATGAAATCCTCAAATTCAAAAACCCTTAACCTATCTCTAATCCTCCATTTAGCCTAATCCACCCCATCCACCCATACTAACCAAGCTTAGCCACTAACTCACCCACCCTCATTAATGCCATCCACTTGCACATCTCTAACATCCCTAATCTAATCCTAAACCCAAGCCTAATCCACCCCCTAATGTTGTCACATTCCTTAAACAAGTTTAAGACTTTCCTAATCCAAAACAAAGTCTCCCCTCAAAAAACCCAACCACTAAGTCATGAGTGCTCTTACAAAACATAAAAGACTCTTACAAACCCACTCATGACTCTTACACCCATCTTCCACACTCTTCCCTCTTCCACACTCATTCCTCTTACATCCCTCTTACATACTCAACCCCACTCATCATGACTTTAACCAACCCTTAACCCTACCCTCTCACACTCATCCTCCTTGTGACAAGTGTCACCTTCCCATTGGTGCTAAACAAGCACAATCCATGTGCTCCCCTTTGAGTGCATCTTAGCCCTCCTTAAGCCTTCATCCATCCTTGCATCTAAGCCCTCCATCCCTCTACCCCTTAGCCTATAAATTAAATCCCATCCCAAGCCATTTCATCAACAATCTTTGAGCTAAAGTTACCATGCTATTTTGAGAACCAAAGCCATCAACCATACCCTTATAATGCCAAATTGAGAGCTCACAAAGCTACCAATTTGCCATTACCCATCTCCATTGAAGCAGCTTTTGAGCATCTTGAGCATACATCCACAGCAAAAGGACACATCTACAGAATCAAGAAAGCATGGAGTGTTTTCTCTTGTGAGGTTTGCACTTCTTATTTTCTTTCTTAGTCTAAGCATATATGTGAATTTAGTTTTTGGTTTGTGAATGTTTACTTCATTTGTTAATGTTCTTTGCATACTGATTCTGGTTCTACACCAATGTGTTCTACTATGAAAATAATTTAAGTTGGCTAGTTTTCAAATCTTGACCAATCCATGTGCACACTTTCCCAAGTTCATTCTGTTTGTGAAAATGGTTATTCTACCATTATTCCCAGTCCTGCAATTCTAAGTACCCCACTTTGACCAACTGTCAAATGGGCCTAATTATTTGTCATGAGACCAAATAAAAAATTTAAACTCTCCTGATAACAGTCAACTAATGCTCCTATTTTCATGCCCTCAAGTGTCTGTTTGACCTATTTTTAAAGCCAAAATCAAACACACTATTATTTTTTTACATGTTTGTTTGCAGATAATTTTAAGAAGGCAACTTTGATGGTCAATATATTTTGACCCCAAAGTTATCATGAGATGAAATCTTATACGGTACAAGAATGTAGATCAAAGGGTATATATGTTAGATATCATGGCCCTAACAAGTGATTTAGTCAGTTTTTAAAGCCAAATCACAGGCCCTCTTGTCGAAAAATCACAGTTTGTAAAAACAAGGTGAAATGAGTTTTAAATGGTGATTTAGTGGTCTAATTTTGAACTTAATTAGTCCCAGATGAGTTAATTAGATTATTTCAAGGGTTCGGTGTTTTAGTATGATTTTTTTTTAGTTGGACCCACTTTGGAGCCTGACTAATTCCACGAGATCGATAACATTCTATAGAAATTATGATTTCTTAAAAGATTAGCATGGAATTCTAAATATGTATCTCATAAATTTAGGTTAATTGGATACAAAGGATCATATCAAAATTGATTTCCATAACAGAGGGGAAATGTGATGTTGATCTTCACTTTCATTTGAATATGTGAAGATATTTGGAGCAAATTTAATAAGTTATTGAGCATACACAAAGGAAGCCTTTATTTAGTAAAAATATCATTCAAATCATTATTTTGCTAGAGGAAGGTTTTCATAAAACTATGGAGTTATGGAAGCTTTTAGACTGGTGGAGCTAGTGGTTATGGGGTGCCTTCTAGCTATTTAATAAGCCAAGCATTAATTGCAGGGTCATCACTAGGAGTGATGAAGAATTCCTTGGGGATAAATGTGGAGGTCACTATACCAAGTAAGGTTCTATTCTTGGAAGGGGTGGACCCATCCATCTTTTAGTTGATGCCTCAACCTAAATTAAAAGATCTAAATAATGAACATAAAATCATGATTGTGTGTTGTGATCCCAAAGGAAAAGGAAGTTTTGCAATCAAAAAGTAGATGGAAGGGGCCTAGAGAAAATTGGATGGAGGACAAAATTTCAAATTCCAAAGACTAAACCCATTTCCCACCTGATGCTTCTATGTTTGTAATAAAATAGAAGGATAGTCTTCTTTAGAGGGAATCAAATCAGAAAGAGGCACTAGATCCAATCCAAAAATCTAGAAGAAATAATAGAAACGCTCATAAATGTAGCCTAAGTAGTCACTATCTACATGCATCTTGAATCCCGATGTGACCCTTTACTTCTCCTCATCTCAAGACTCAAACAATTTGGTTTCAGTGCCATTCTTAGTGTCCATGAAAAGAATGACATAGATAATGAAACCTTGGTGGAAAATTATAGTAAAGATAAGTTGTCACCCAAATTTTTTGATTAGGGTAAAATGATATTAAATTATGCAGTAGAATGGGATGTTGATAAAAGTAGCAATTTTAATCATGATGATCTAGATAATTTGTTCATGTCACTTAAAAAGATATATAATGATGTATCTTTGAGGAATGTGGATAGTGAGGGAAGGACATCCTCCATCTTGCATTGCTTCATAGGACTATCAAATTCTATAAGTTCCTTGTCGAGACATTTGAATTAGGGGATGAAGTGTAAGTTTGGCATTCTATTTGAGGGTCAATATAATTCATGACCTTTGATAATCCTTTCCCACGATCTAGCTTCATGGGTTACATTTCCAAATTATATTCTTGTAGGGTAACCATTCATTTCCCACATCTTTTACCAAGTCCACTCTGCATAATTAGTGATTTGACCACCTGGTCTAGGACAATTGCTTGCACCTTACTTTAGAGGATATAATGCTAGAATTTCTTCACTGCCCTAATAAGGGCTAACACTTTTTTTTCAAGGGTGGAGTACCACATTTTGGCATTCTTGAAGGGGGAGCTCATGAAAGCAATGTTTTTCTCCTCCCTTTTTACCTATTGAGTTAGATGTCATTGACAAAGTTCATAGATATAAGTAGAAAGAGAAAAGTGAGAAGCATACTGAATCTGCATAAACCTGAGAATGATATGTACAAACAATTCCAACTCAGTAAGATGACTAAGTCTAGTTTTTCAAGATATACACATTCAAGTAATGATATTATGATGTTCATTCATATTTATTTTTGTGTTCTTATGAGACTTCAGAGCTATTATGGAGATGGATATTTTATACTATTTTTTGATGATTATTCTAGAATGATGACTCTCATGATCATGAAGTTAAAGTCATATGTATTTTATATGTTCAAGTAGTATAAATCTAGAGTTAAAAAATAAATTGGTAAAAAACTAAGATGTTTGAGATCTAATAGAGGTGGTTATTTTATGCCTATTGAATTCACTAACTTTTATGTTGAGACTAGAATTAAAAGACACGTATCTACATTGAGGACATCACAACAAAATGGGATTATAGAGAGAAGATATAGGTCAATTGTTGATTGTGATATAACATTGTTGATTGAAAAAGGAGTTGAAAAAATGTCCTAGAGAGAATTCATAAGTATTATAGTATATACTCTCAACTCAGTTTAGTTGAAGAAAGGAACAAATAAAACATGATATGAACTCTGGTATGGTCATATACTGAATGTAAGTTATTTAAAAATGTTTGGAAGTAGGTGTCATATTCATAAAGATGCAAGGAATAGGAAATTTGATTCAAAAGGTATTAAAGGTATATTCCTAGGTTACTCTATTAGGAGAAAGGCTTACAAATGTTTTAAAAAAGAAACTAATACTATGATTGCAAGTGCAAATGTTATAATTAATGAGTTTGTAGATAAGAATGGCAAGGAGAGAAAAATAAACTTGATGATTAAAATAAGTTTTTTTTTGTATATAAAGATGGACCTAGTACTATACCCAAGCATGGAACTAAGTACTACAATGGTACACCAAGTAACAAAAAAAAACCTAATAAGCAATATCCTGCATTAGCCAAGTCATTTATAGAACAATCAAAGCAAAATATTTATCCACAATTGAGTAAAGATAATGTTGGACATCAAAGAGCTGAACATATCTTAGAAAAGTATGTGAGAAGGAACCATTCACCTGATAAAATCATTGGAGATAAGAGTGTTGAAGCCATGACAAGAAGTAAGGTGAAGGATAATACATGTTTGATTTCTAAATTTGAACCAAAAACTATGAAATTTGCACTTGATAATGAAGATTGGATAAATGTTATTAATGAAAAGATAGATCGAATTGAGAAGAAAAATACATGGACATTTGTGTCAAGACCTGCAGACAAGAATGTAATTGGCACAAAATATATTTTTAGGAACACACTAAATGAGAAAGGAGAAGTTTTGAGGAACAAGACCATACTTTTTTGTAAAGATTGTGCCAAAGAAGAAGGAATTGACTATGGTGAGACCTCTACACCTATAGCAAAATTAGAAGGAGTTAAAAGTTTGTTGGCTTATGCAAGTTATGATAAATTCAAGGTATATCAAATGGATGTTAAGTGTGCATTTTTGAATGGAATACTGGAAGAAGAAGTATACATTGAACAATTGGAAGGATTTGTGGAGTCAAATTAGAAGCACCTAGTATGTAAATTTAACAAAGCACTATATGGACTAAAACAAGCACCAAGAGCATGGTTTGAAAAGTTGCATTCATATTTGATCAAGATTGAATTTATTAGAACAAGTGAGAACAATAACTTATACTTGAAAAATGAAGCTAAAAATAAGGTATTGGTTGCTAAATTATTTTTAGGTGATATAATATTTGGTGGCAATGATTTGTTATACAAAATATTTGTTGATCAGATGAGTAAGGAGTTTCAAATGTCTAAATTTGGTGAGATCAAGTTTTTTATTGGTTTACAAGTTCATTAAAAAAAAAAATGGTATATATGTGACTCGATCTAAATACACTAAGGAAATATTGTAGACTTTGGTATGGATGAGTAAAGGCCTATTGGTACATCGATGGTCACTAGATGAAAATTATCTCAAGAATACACTACTATTGAAGTGAATGAGATACAATATAGATCAATGATTAGGAATTTTCTATATTTTTTGCATAGTAGACTTGATATTTCACATGTATTTGGAATAGTTATAAGGTTTTCCTCTAATCCTAAGGAAACACACATGAGTGCAGTTGAAAGGATATTTAGATACTTGAAAGGTGTAAAATAAAAAAGGATTATGATTCAAATAGGAAAGTGATTTTGATAGGGTGGGAAATGTTATAGTAGAAAAAGTACAAGTGGTGGAGTTTTCTTTCTAGCATGTTTGGACAAGAAATAGAGTTGTATATCACAATCTATAGCTGTAGTTGAGTATGTTGCTATTGTTATTAAAAACTCAAATATTATTTGGATTAAGAAACTATTGGAAGGAATGCAAGTGGAAGTAACTAAGCTAGTTACTATCTATTTTGATAACACAAGTGTAATAAACATATCCAAGAATCCTATGATACATGCAAAAACCAAGTATATATCTATCAAATATCACTAATTAAGGGAGTAAGTATGAGACGAGAAAGTAAGATTGGAGTATGTGAACTCTAAGGAGAAAATGGTAGATATATTCACTAGGCAACTACCTACGGATGATTTTGAGTATCTAAGAGGTAAGTTAGGGGTCCTTCCCATATCCAAGATTCACTAAGCAATGATGCATGTTGCATCAATTCATGGATGATTAGACATATCTTTTTGAAGTTGATGCAAGAGTTCATTCTTTAGGGACTATTTCCTGAAGTAGTGAAAGTGATTGTAATGAATTTGATGTTATAATTACATGAAAGGTAAAAGGTACTACTATAAGGTTTTATAATTATCTCATTGGAGCTTATAGTTACCTTTGGCATTGTTGTCAAAGGGGGAGTGATTGGGAATTGATTGGAGTTAGAAATATTGAGGATGATATCCTAAGGGGGAGTTTTACAAGTTGATATAGAGAGATGTTGTTGAAAAAAAGTGAAGTATACCATAAGGGGGAGAAATTATCAAGGAAGAAATGATGTTGAACCTATTTTAGAGAACCTGAATGAAGTCAGAGAGATGAAGACATGTGTTGTTTTCAATACATATATTTTATTATTTCATGATGTAATGTTATGTAATGAATGATATTTTACCTTGGTATGCAAAAATGACACAATGTTTTCCTCCACCCATCTCCTAGAGTGGGCTTATTGGATAAATGTTATCTTGAAATACTTGAGTAGTTACTACCCACAAGGTAATGAAGTAGCAGAATCAACCAGAAAGAGCCGCTTGGAGGTTACCAGAAATCTGCTAGAGAGAAACCCCAAGGATAGGCACAAGAAGCTCATAAAAACTCTATGGGCGGATCACATTTGAACTAAGGAAACCTTGGGAACTTCTTTGTTCTACCTAGTTTATGGCTAGAATCCAGTGTTCCCAATGATTCTAGTCCCACTAGATCCTTTGGGTGAGGTACTATTAGCCTTGCTTGTTATGTGATGTTCATAATCACATGAGGAAATGCCAGGCTTCCCAAGCTGCTGCCTCTAGGGAGTTGAATCTTGTAATGCCCCTTCAACCATTTTTTGAGACTAGACCTTTTTCACAATAGGAATTTTATTTCATTGGGGAGATAAACCCCAACTCATTTGCTAGACACTAGTAAATACTAACTATGACTAACTATAGCACTTGATGGTTTGAAGCTATCCCTTGTAAGAAAAACGTGATGGATGTAGTAGTTCAATTTATTAAGGAGAAAATTTCCACTAGATTTGAATGCCTTTTACCTTGGTATGTGAAAATGACACAATATTTTCCTCCAACCAATTCCTAGAGTGGGCTTATGGGATAAATGTTACCTTGAAATACTTGAGTAATTACTACCCAAAAGGTAATCAAATAGTAGAATCAACAAACAAGAACCTCTTGGAGGTTACCAAATATCTGCTAGAGAAAAACCCCAAGGATTGGCACAACAAGCTCATAAAAACTCTATGGATGTATCACATTTGAACTAAGGAAACATTGGGAACTTCTTTGTTCTACCTAGTCTATGTCTAGAATCTAGTGTTCCCAATGATTCTATAGATTCTAGTCTTATAACTTATAATGGAGTTCAATGAGTGGGATAATTTTATTGAGTTTATCTCCTCAACCTTGTTTACCTCAAAGAATAGAGAGATGCAACCCTTGAATACTTTACAAAACACCAAGTAATGGTCAAATGATGGTTTAAGAAGAGAGCCCAGTACAAAGCCTTTGAAATTTTAGACTTGGTCCTCTTATGGGACAAGGCCCAAGAGAATAAAGGGAAGCACACAAAGTTCCAATGACTTTGGCTTGCACCTTATCAAATCATAGAGATATGTGGGGCTAATACCTATCACCTTAGTGCATTAACTAGAGAACTTGTTTCATTTCCCATCAAAGAACAATTTATCAAACACTATTTTGAGAAATGAGGTAGGAAGAGGGTGTCTATTCCCATTTTTGGTTGTACCATATGTATATTTTCTTGTAAGTATTGCTCTGGTGCTCGTTTGGGTGTACAATATAAATTATTTTTGTTTTTATTTCTTTTCTTTTTTTTGTTGGCCCTTATAAATAGTTGGGTCACATGTTTATCTTTGGTTTTCATTTTTTATCTTTGGACCTATTTGTCATTTTTTCAGGGGTTTTATTTCTTGTTCTTCTAGGTAGGTACATATGCTTTGCATGAAACTATGTAACTCAGTGGAAGATATCTATAATATTTGATTATGAATTTATCCATCTAACAAATATTTTATCACTCTATTATTGTAAGCTGAAAATTATAAGTATGAAATCATGATATGACCAACCTTCATTGAACCTAGACAAATCAACTCTTGTCTCAAGCTAAAATGGTCAACTAAGTTGGTAAGGAAAAGAGAAGACAAGAATCACAACAAGAATTTAATGAATAGATCAACCCTTTTCAAACTTAATGAAATTTAAATGTAAGCGATATCTTGGGGAGTGGATATCTTTTTCTTTCTAAAATGAAAAAGTGTGAAAAGATGGGATGGTGAAAGAAGTATCCTAGAGCAAACAAATTAAATTTTCCATTTGGGGAAAGACGTACTATATCCCATGCCTTGGAAAAAGTATAAAGAAGGATGGAAGGAATGAGATCCCCAATTCCAAAACAATACACAATATTTGATAAAAGAAAAATGAGGGGAGTCTTGAATGAGCTTGGTTTATCTATTTTTTTCTTGAGTTAAATAATATACCCCCTTTCAAAGAACACACTTCACTGTTGGACATTTGTAGAGTTCCTGAGCTATGGTGAGTTAGGATGTTTGGATCTAGAGTTCATTCTTAGAGGGATTTCCTTCATAGTAATGAGGTGCTAGTGATTTCAAAGGCCAATTTCTAGAGTTCTCAAATGCAAGGCATTTCTCCAGTCAAGTCACCATTTTTATGCCCTGTATACATGTCCCTACTTTTTGTGAGTAAAAAGTTGGGTCCCCTCTTTCCGCATTTTCCTTGCCTCATCTGAGGTAGGCTTTTATTTTTATTTTTGGTTTAGGTGTTTGGGTTCATGTATCCTTATCCTGGATGTTGAAGCCTTGTCCTATGGAAGGATTTCTATCCTCATGTAGGGATCCTTGGTCTTTAGAAGAGTAACTTTTAGATTAGCTAGGAATTTATTCTTGCATATCTTTAATGATAGGGAAAGTCTATGGTCCTAAGGTTGGATGCATGGAAAAGTTCATGAATGAAGGACAAGTACAATTAATTCATCTTTTTAATTATCATGATCATTGGGTTATTTAAGATGCACAAAGGGGTTAATTATCACTTTGTTAAAGAATTGCAATTATTCTCTATATGTAAAAGTTTTGTCTGGTTCATTACCCTCCCCAAAAAAAGTCATTTCACAAGTTTGCAAGTGTTTTCTCCAAGATGGGCCGGTTATGTTCATTTCTAAATTGGGGATGGGTCCCATCGTTGCAATATCTCTATATTTTAGTGATCTAGGTTGGTGTTCTTCCCTTGGTTCTATTATTTTTACATTTGTAGGTGCATATTTGTCTTGGTTTTTGTGAAGTTTGTTTTTCCCATTTTCTTTACTTTTGGCTTATTTATTTTCTCTGTCGGTTTGGCATGGTTTTGGTGGTCACTCAGCTCTTCTTTTAGCTAGGTTTGGGATTTTTGTTTTGTTTTTTCTAGTCATTCATTGTGGGATAGAGCTTCTTCATCTCTAACCCCTTCATTTGCAAAGAAGGCTAACTTTCTTTTAACAAACTAAGCTTGGTAATCGAGTTTTGGGTCACCGTAGGGTTGTCCAAAATTCATAGTGTAAGGCACACTCCATCGTAGAGGTGGTTTTTTTTCCATTTTCTTTTGGTTTCTTTTTTTTTGGTGGTGTAATTTTATTTCTTCTATTTTTCTTGGGTGCTCCCCCTATCACGAAGTGGTTTTCACCATTTGGGTGTCCTCTAGCACCCTCTTTTGTCCTTATTTTGCATGAGGTATGATCTCACCAACCAAATTTTGTTTTTGTTTGGCTTGGCCAAAGAGTTGTATACATGCTTTCATTAGGTGTTTAGTTGGTAATTTTGGCTCTAAAGGATTAAGAATATGGGTATATTATCATTTTTGCATACACATATATGACTTCAACCCTAGCAGGGTAAGTGGTGACTTGTTGGCATTGTGCTGGTAGTTCCACTATATTTTGGGTGGCTATTGATGGTGGTTTTCTACCCTTAATCATCTACCTTGACATCACATCCCTTTTTGGGTTGAGTGTTTGACATCTTTTTTAATAGGTTGGTTGATATTTTGAATTTAAATGACTCTCACATCAATGATAGATACCATTTATTAATCCCATAGCTCACACAAGCAAGTGTTGAATAAGTGATCTTATCAATTGTATAACGAAAACTTAGCATCATAAGACATGTTGCCCAATTCTTTTTCCAAGTGACTCATTTTTTGTTTTTGGTAGAGATGAACTGGCTACTTTTGTTAAGTTTGAAACTATTATTTTTCACTCATAAGACTTGAAATTTCAGGTTTGCATGATTTGAGGATTCTATTTCCTATCATTAGTGAGAGGTAGTTTTCATTCTTTTGAGGTATAGCTTTTTGGACACCATTATTTTGGTCTTTTATCGTAAGTTAATTTACTTATTCAGCTTTCAAGTTTTTTGTTCCTTCTCCATGTGGCATATCTGTTCATCAAAGGGACATGAAAACACGATGTCCCAAAAACCCTAAAATATTGGGTTTGATAAAGGATTAGAAGTACTTTTCATAAATGAATCATGGTATTAACATGTGTTTGGTCTCCATAGGTGCTAATTGGTACCAACTTTGGAGGACCACCAAAATTCTTTGGATATCATAGTGGGATAAAGACCGGTGTAAATTTTAGCAGATGGATGTTGCTTGGTAAAATGGGCATCTTCAAGAAATTTTAGGAAGATGATTCCCTAAGGGTTCAAGGCTAGCTAGGTCCCGAGATCTAAAGCATGGAAGGACCATTTTCCAATACTAGATATGAGGCTTCTAGAAGGGGAGTTCTAGAATTAATGAGTTAACAAATGAAAGGATGATTGCATGATTGACACTCCACAAGAGCGGGGCCAACATGTTTATGTTATGGGCTCGATGATGTTTCCCCTTCCATGTTTGAATGTTTAGATGTTCTAACATGGAACAGTGCATAATGAGGACTCCCCTGCATGCAAGATTTTTAGCATGGAGGGATCCTTTTGGCCAAATTCAATACCTTCTTAGAAGGATCTTCACTTGCTTTCAAAAAAACCACAACTCTATGAAGTACATATCTGGGTCTGAGATTCCCTATTCCTTGTGACTTGGTCAAGTGAGCTTGCATTACCTGGTAGTTAACATTCAATGTTTTTTAACTAGGAGTCTTGGAACTCAATCTCTTTTGATATACAAGTGGATGTGTTGGGATTCCTTTTGAGTCTAGCCTTCCATTGTCATTTTTGGCTCAAAAACTTATCAATGACACAACAAACATTTAATAATGATAGATAAATAACTCATTTTTATCAACTACATGTTTCCCCATGTACTTGATGCATTTATGATTGTCAAATAAGTGGAGTGATCTTATCAATGAGTGGGTTCCTCAAGGAGATAACTGATAAAGATACAATATAAAGAGTGTAAAGATCAACATTCATAGATCAAAATTTCTTTGGAAAATCCCCTCTTTAATTATTTGCTTCTTTCTATCCCCTCTTTCATGGAATTTTTTGGGTATAATTTCCTCTTCCATAGTTGTCTCTACATGAAGATAGTACTAGATATTGTAGATTTTGGAGATGAAGGCAATAGGTAAGTTAGTTAGAGAAAAGAGATGGTTTACCACAAATATTTGTAGATAGTTGTCTATAAATAAGAAGAATGTTGATTCTTCTAAGGTTGGTAAAATTGATGATTTTATCTTCCACTTCATTGTAACACCATCATTATGAATGAAAAAAATATTGTCTTTTTAACAATTTGGCTTCTTAGAAGCAATTTCCCTATCTCACCTAGTACAAGCTGATATTTATAAGTTGTATTTTGAATAGAAGAATCTTGGAGTGATTTATATGGGACTAATTTATCTTCAGAAGTAGTGAGTTCTTTCTATTTTTTTCTATCATATTTCTTGGCTTGGATAAAAATAAATTATCTTGTATACTTTGGTCCTATTTTATTTGCAGTATTTATTTGTGTTAGATTAATTGATCGAGCATATGTTTAAGTTGTCCTACCATTCAAGAATTTATTATTGATAATAATAGCACAAAAGTAGACTATAATTAGATTAAATTTCTAACTCTATAGGCTCTTTCATTCTATTATTTAATTTTTTCATCCCCTTGGTTCTGTCCTAAGATATTCGCCCAACCCAATTCGAGTGATTCATTACCCAAACCAACATGTGCAAAGAATTGCTAAAGGTTTTACCCACCTTACTATAAATACAATCACCTCATTATCCAATTTTTCTTATTCCTTGCACAATCAAGACTCGGTCTACAAGGAGCTTGGGAGTAGATAGTTTTTTCTTTCTTCTCTTTTAGGTGATATTGCTGAAATATTCTAGTCTAGTGACAATTGTTACATTGTTGGCAATGTGTGAAACAAAGTTCTGTCAACATGACCTAAGGTTCTCTAAGGGGTCCAAGTGGTCCTAATGTGTCTTAACCATTCTTTATGTGTCATAATAGGTCCTAAATGGTCCAAGGTCACATTATGATCCCTTATAATATACTAGCATATCATTTAAGACCCTTATGTGTCTTAAGGGGACCTAAGGTGTTCTAAGGGGTCCAAGTGGTCCTAACGTGTCTTACATTATCTCCTTTGAACACCTCATGTCCCTTTAATACATGAAAAGGAAAAAAAATGAAAAAAATATAAATATAAATGGTCATACATGAAAAATAAAATAAAACATAGAAATGGAATGAAAACCTAATAGTTGTATCACACAACTTTAGTCTAGTAAATTATAAGCCCCATTTTTTTTGATTATTTAAATCCATATGCTAGACTACACTATCCTCTAATAAATTTTGCATTATTAATTAATCATTGATCTCAGATCAAATCATCACATAATAATTAATTTAGTTTTATCCTATGGTTTTACCACTCTATCCTATTCTTAATTAATTAGAAGAACATGTACTTTTCACTACAGAAAATACCCCTTATTCTATGTGAACATGAATATACATTTTCTAATTTAAAATTTAAAATAAAAATAAATTGATTATAACTTGAATGAACATTTTCTAAGGTGAGTGGAATCTCTTGACTTTTCAAAAAGACTTTTTCCTCTTTATCTCCACCAGTCATTCTTTTGCCTCTTAATTTCATGTACTCATTTTGCATCTTAAGAAGCATGAGCACATGGATCAACAAAAGAAAAAATCTCCACCATTTTGTTTTTCCTCTTAATCTTGAAAATCCAAATATATTTAAAAGGAAACTCTCTCCTCACTCTCTCATATCTTATGTTTTCATGCTAATGTTATGATGCCATTTTGATTCTTGAGCACTTTTCAGTCTTACACTCTCATATAGCTTACTTGCATTCTATCTTAGTATTTCCTTTTATTGCAATTAGGTTAGAACATATACCTTAATTAGGAGGAAGTAATCTTTCATCTTAGCTTAGTTTTCATTCTTGCACTTGCATTGAACAAAATATCTTAATCTTACATTTCATTTATCTTAGCTTTGTATTACATATTGTTAATTACAGGTAGGAAAGATTAAGTACTGGAGGGCTATAATCAATTCTTAGAAAATTTTCAATTTTACAATTTTAACTGATAGTCAATTCCATCATTAATTTGATAACACACTAATATAACCAATAGTGTAATCATTATCTATTAACAATTCATATGCTTGAAAATAACTAATAATCTATGAAAGTAATTAACACACACATAACACATAGATTTGGTATCATAGAAAACCCTTGGTCAGAGGGAAAAAGTGCTATAGGGATGGAACCCACAACTTTTTCATTATAGTCAAAAAAAATTTCTGATTAGGAATACAATAGTGTTTCCTTATGAGAAATTTTACCCTGTGAGTGACTAATACAATGTTAATTGTATCTTTACCCTATTAAGACTACTCGACTAAGAGATTTAATATTGCTAGTGAAGACATTTACCTTGTTGGAGGATTTAATAAAAGTACATATACAAACTTAATTGTTCTGTGAAAGGATTTTTGAATCTTGTATAAAACCAATTAAATATTCATATAAGATAACTTGACCTATTTAGTGCTTCTCCTTTAAGCTTATCAGATCTATCCATTCCTCTTTTCCTTTCACTATGATGCTCTTGGTTGATGTACTTCTTGTTCATTGCCCTCTCTCTCATCAATATCTAATTCCCTTTTATTATCTCTTGTATGATATACATAAACATAATCTTGACCATAGATCTTAGGGTTAATTGTCATGTCAAAACTTATCTCACAAGATTCTAATAATATCAATCTTGTACTTCAATAATATTCTTATACACTCCAATAGTAACCCTTCTATAGTGATAGTAACTTATCTTTAGTGATAGTGATAATAAGTATGCTTTTTGGGATGATAACTTTACCTTGGAAATTTTGGCATCAATGAAAATCCTTTAATAACAATCTCTATGCAAATTTCAACTAACTCCAACAATCTCCCCCTTTGGCATTGATGATAAAAACAAAAAAAAAGTGTACACTATACTCCCCCATTCACTATAGATGTATGTGTTAGAAATATGAGATAATGAGAGGGGAGGGGGGGTGAATTAGTATTTCACAAAGTTTTGACCAAATATGGATATCATTTACAATCTTATAACTTGTACATGAGAGTAAACTGGTTAAATAGGACATTAAAAACAACCATAAAATAATGTAACAAATAACACCATATTTTGTTAGCTAGGGAAACTCTGACTAAGGGAAAACCCTAGTGGGGATGATACCCACAAGATGATCCACTAATAAAAAGTATTTGGTGAAAGATATTGAGCCTTTTAGGATTCTATTACATTCGTATAGTGTCTTGGTCCCTGTTAGAGGACTAGGCCTTGTTAGAAGCCTCAACCATATTAGGAGTTATTATTACAAGTATAAAAAATATGCAAGATGAGCCCATTGCCCAAACATGCAATATAAAATAATGTTCTTTAATAGAAGAGATAAGTAAAAAAACCCTCTTATTTCTACTGATATCTTCAATATCTGATTTACTTGTTGGTCTTCACAAAACTAATCACAACTCTACACTTCTCTAATCTTACATCAATTTTCACATCTCCAACACTAGCATTTCAATATCATAAAACATCTACAAATTTGACATCTCAAGTTTTATCCTTTATACCAAGTTTTTTCAAAATAACCTACACTCTCAGCCTTTATACCTTTACATGCTTGCTAGAATACAAAATCAACTCTTGCTGACTTAGGCTTAACATCTAGAATGTCATCCCTAATTAATTAAGTAATTATTTTGGGAAACAAAATAATTCCTTAACTTAAATGATCTATTTCCTTATCTTTACCCAATTTTGTCTATTTAACATTGTCACCGTAAAACTAAAATATCTTTGTCCATACTATCCATAGACCCGTACCTCATTTCCCATGTGCCAAAAATACCTTTGTGAGCTACATGGATCAAAATAGTCTCTATGCTAATAGATACACTTTGTGATACTTAGACAATTTTCTAAGTCTTCAACCCAAAACTTGCCTTCAAGATATTCTCACTCAATCTTAATTATATGTTTCCATAAATGAAAACTTCACATTATGTAACCTAGATAGATTGATAACAATCTCCCCTTTGGCATTGATGACAACATATAGAAAAATTGGCCAAGTCCCAAAAATTCCAAAAACTATGAATCTTCACATGGCCTTTACAAAATATTCCAAAACTATGGATCATAATTATTTATAGCATATGTAAGATGATATCGATTACTCCCCCTTAGACTATACTCTATCTCCTTTATATATAGTTTCATACCATAATCCCCCTTTACATATCATATTCTTTATATACAATTTTTCTCATTCACTCCCCCTTTGACATCAATGATAAAGGTGGTGTCAAAAACTATATACAAGTCAAAATTTTGTTACCTTCCTTCTTCATGGCAAGTTTGATATTCTCAAAATACAATCAACAAAGCTTGTCTTCAAATTCTTGAAATATTTATCCCAAGTGTCTTGTACTATTTTAGATATGTTGATGATTACACATAGTCCATATGATGCTAGTTATACTGCATTTAAATGTGAATATACAAATTTCTCATATGATACCTTAGCTTTTAGGCACTCATCTAGCTGCTTCTAAAAATTGCTAATTTTTAGGGTTAGACACTCCCTCAATAAAAAAATCTTCTGATTATCCTCTCTTTTCAACTCAATCAAGTTGATATCATCATATACCTTTGCAATTCTTCTATCCAAGTCTTTAATCTTTGTATTAGGTAGCTATAATTCATTGATTAGGTTCTGTAGCTCTTCTTATTTATTTTTTATCTCCTCATTCATGTCTTTGATAATTTTGTATGACAAGATGCACTATCCATACAAATTTCTTCCTTCCATTAAACATCTTCTTAACTCCTTGATACAAGAATTGAGTCTAGCTAAGTCATTTATGATATTTCTACACTTTGCATTAAATAATTATGCATCATGCTTAATCTGTGCCTTTGTGGCCACTATTTTTGATAATTGAGTAAACTCATTATCAAAAGACTTAATTAACTCTTTTTTTGTGATCTAAGGATCTGTTTGAGTAACTCCAATTGATATAATACTCTATAATTTCTTAGTATCTTCCTCTAGGGTTCCTTGTAGACTCTTTAATCTTTTATTCTTTTCAAAAATCTTGTTCAAAGATGATATCAATTGAATCTGATCATCATCATCACCTCCATGTAGATTTACCAAAGATAATTCAAATGGAGTTCTTGATTTGCTAGGTGTCTTTGTTCTTATGAATGTAGTGGCTAGTAATGTGTCTTCCTCATGCTAAAAAATAACTTTGTCAACCAAAGTCTTAGTATGTTTCAACTATGGTAAAAGTGATGTCTTTTTTATAATTATTTTCCACCTATTCTTCATCTTCTCAACTTCTCTCTTAATTTTTTCTTCTTTCTCTTCTTCTTCCTTTTTCTTTTCATCTTCTCTCTTCTTTCTTTCTTATTCCTCCTTCTTTTCCTCTTCTCTCATATTTCTTGCTTCTTCCTCCTAGCTTGTGTAACCTACCAAATTGTCAACATATGGGCCATAACCTTGAAGGGGTCTTCTGCTATGTCCACGGTGATGCTGGTGCTATCCACTTGCATTGTGTCTATGCCAATTGTCACTTGTTTCATATTTGATATAGATACTTATGAAGGTTTGGTAGCTACTACATCTATCATCTTTGTATGTTTTATAGGTTTTGTTGCTTTTGATACTTCTTTATTCTTTTCTTGTACTTGTGCCTTTGCTATAGTTCTATGAGGGCTTGATGGCTTGAATTATGTCATCATCTTTATTATTTATGCCTCTGTCTCTTTATTGATTTCTTCATAATTTCCTCTCATTATTAGAAAAAGTCATGTTTTGTTCCTTATGTAAGGTTTAAGACATTTTAATAATCTTCCAAAGTACTCATCAATCTCCACTTTGCATAATTTCCTTATCAAGTTTTCTCTTATTTTCTTGTCTTCCTCTTGAACTCACATCCTTGTATACAAGTCCTTAGGAATAAGTCCTTGTAAATCTGAAAATTTCTTGCCATTCAATAACATATGTCTTATTGCTACATTTTCTAACTCAAACTTTTCAAAGTTGCTATATAAGTCATAAAACTTGTTTAATTGCACAAAATTTCTATCATTAATTATTTCATAATTGATTTTTTCAATTATTGGCTTCCATTTCTTCTTCCCTTCAGTAGGAGTTTTTGATTCTATCTTTTATTTTTCTTTTACCTTTGGAGTCTCTATCTATATTGCTTCTGTTTCTTCTTTTCTAGATTCTTCAGATTCTGACTCAACTACTTCTTCTCTCATTTTCTTATTTCCCTTACACGTAATAATTATCTCTCTCTTTTTACCTAAACCACTAGATAATTCTTTAACTCTTTTATGCTTGGGTAGTTCAACTAGTTCTTATTTAACTTCAACTATCCTTGTGAACCTTTTGATACTAGGTATGGTGGCTGATTGAACTTTGATTATGCTAACATCTTCTTCATCTCTGCTCTAAGCTAGTGGAACAAATGTTGTTTTCATAGGTGCTATTGCTGCATAAGGTGTTATAGGTGTTTGCATGGATGGTACTACAACTATTACTCCTACTAAACTATCAAGTGGCTAATGACTTGGCAATAAGAATAACTGACTACCCACTTGCTTTAATCTCAATTGCTATTACCATGGCTTCTATTAATTCTTCTTTGTTCATTCTTGTTTTCTTTAGTGTGAAGTCTATCTAATTTTCAACTCTCTTCTTGATATTCTTTCTATGCAACTAGATATCTACTTCTTTGACTTTCTCCTCATAGGTGCCCCACCTAGGACACTCCTCATCCTTCTTAGATTCTAGAATTACCTTTGCATAACCTTCAATTAATTCTTCTAACATCTTATATCCTATTGGATCAATAAATTTCACTCTTGGTTCTATTATCTCCATGCAAGTAACATTAGTTTCAACCATGAAACAAATATCGTCTTTATACTTCTCAACTAGGGATGATGGTATTCTAAATCTTTGTTTCATTTCAACTTAAAATCTTTTCATCATTCTTGTTATATCCTTTTCCATTTTTTCCTTAGGTCACTTTCTATAGTAATGCATAATCAAGATCATCATTCATCTATTGGAGTTCCAAGGAAATTTTTGATTACTTGAAAAAATAAATGTGTTATCAAAGATTCAAACCTAAATGTTGCATTCTTTGTCTTCTTGATTCCAACTACGTTGTCAATTATCTGCTACTTTATAATATAACACATATTAATTTTCTCCTTCTCAACTATCATTCAATAGGATGCATGGATAAATCCTATTGGAATAGAGTTCAATCTAGAACTATAATTCATCTTGTATCTGATTATTTTACTTACAATTCTAACATCAGTTTATTTGATCAAGTCTATTTTCATGTTCCTTCCATCAAATCCTATTTTTGGGTTTTTTCCCACTAACTTCTTTAAATTCTTGACACTTATAGGGTTAGTGCCCTCATTTCTTAATCTAGTTAGGTTTTGAATCATATCATTATCAATAACGCTTAGTATGTCTCCTACCCAAAACATGTCCTCATGTACACAACTCAGAATTATCCTTGTCCATTCATGGCCATAAAATTCCATAAAGAACATTTTCCTAGTAATTTTTAGGTCCTCTAAATGTTCAAACTCGTTTAAATGTTAGGTCATTTTTGTATACTAGGTTCAAGTCTTCATGAATATCATTGTGTCCTATTGCCTCAAATTTGTTGTGAATGTATGCACGGATGTCTTCTATGTGCAAAACCCTACTTGACACTTGTGAAAATTCTCCTGATGGGTCATCTTCCAATAAAATGTATAGATACTTCTTAAACTTGTATTTAGGTCTCTCACTTACATCACACATAGTTGAGTTTTCTATTCTTTTCAAATTACAACTGCACAAACAATATAATACCTCAAATTTATGAAACTAGGGCTTGCTGAATTCACTTTTAAATCTACTTCAAATTCTTAAAATTTTCTCTTAAATTATATCCAAAGGCTCCTTAACTTCTTGCATGATAAAATGGTTCTAAAAAAATCTGATTCTAATCCTTAAATCACTTCCAATTAAATTTTGCATTAATTGCACAAGTACGCAGATGACAAAAAGTTGTTTCTATTTTACTAGTAGACTTATTTTACTTTACGCACTCACACATAAGCTCAAAATCTTATATGATCTTAACCATGGATTCCTTACATCCTACTTTACCTCATACTAACTTTGCAAGTCTCAAATCCTATCCTAAAGTTTTCTATATTGATCTAATGCTGATTTAGTTGTATTAATTGATGAAATGAACTGCTCAAGATTGTGTTTGGTTGGTGACTATATTTGACTTTAATATTCTTTAGATGCTTCACTTGACTGAATTTCCAACACCACATGTGAACTTTTTGGTTCCTTAGATTTAACAAATGATTCATCAAGGTTTCCTACAAGATCTTTCACATTCTCTTTTTGA
Source organism: Cupressus sempervirens (assembly GCA_028749045.1). Classification (NCBI taxonomy): domain Eukaryota; kingdom Viridiplantae; phylum Streptophyta; class Pinopsida; order Cupressales; family Cupressaceae; genus Cupressus; species Cupressus sempervirens. Next base: position 521,248,075 of record CM053793.1, read on the forward strand.
ATGTTACTCTTATTCTCATTACTTCTATTGTTGTTCATATTCCTTCTAGGAATCAAGTTTCTCATGTTATTCCTCATGTTGTTAGGCATTCTCATATTGTTTATCCTAAAAAATATTGTTGTATGTCCTATGTTGTTACAAATCTGACAAACTACAACATTGTTTCCATATATATGCCCAAAGTTATTACACTTATAACACATAATGCCATTCCTTATAATACTGGTTCCTTGAATAGGTCTATTAGCTACGGGTTAGTACATCTAAAAATTATACTATTATCATGATTGAATTTAGGTTTCTTACATTCAATAGCTCTATGACTAAAACCATAAAAATATAACAATAACTAGAAAGAGATTTAAATGAATTACATATATACTCCTTCTTCATGCAACCAAATTAATTACATGCATAACATCTTCCTCTAAATTGGTTTCTTACTTATTTGGGTGGTTCAACTTGTTTAGATTATTTAGGTACATCTTAAGATTGATTTGAACCAACCTTGTTCAGATCCTCTTTTTCTTAGTCAACCTATTTAATCACAATACTTGGTTCTTTGTAATCTAATTTTTCTTAGAAGTTTCTCCTTCAAAGTATCCAAGACCAATCTTATCATAAGAGGGTATGTGTGTGTGTGTGTGTGTGTGTGTGTGTGTGTGTGTGTGTGTGTGTGTGTGTGTGTGTGTGTGTGTGTGTGTGTGTATTCTCATGAATATTTTCACTATTGGAGTACAACTTCTCAAGATGTTTCTTAGAAATTTTTAATTCTCCTTTCATAATTGCATTATACTTCTAAAGTTATACATACTAAAACTTTGATGATTCAAGTTCAAATATCATCTTCACAAGTTTAGATCTTAGATCTCAAATCTAATTCAATCTTCTTATCATCATCCTTCAAGCTCAACTTTAGATTTTTAATCTCTAGCTCATGGTTCAAAATCTCATTCTCTTTCTTAAGCCTTGAAACTTCATTGAAATCCTTGGTCTAATCTTTAAACTATTTCTTAGACCTTATATGTTCAATCTTGTCCTTCAACTTCTCAATGTAGTCTTTAGCATCTTCATACTTGTCTTTCAAAGTATCTCTTTCTTTTGAAAGTGCATCAAACTATTCAAGAGATTCTTCTAGGTTCTTCTATAACTTATCCATATCCATAGAGATCTTACTCAAGCTATTAGGTCTTCTTTGAGTAACTGTGCTCCAATACTAATTGTTAGAAATAGGAGATAGTGTGAGGGGGGGAGGGGGTGAATCAATATTTCAAAAATGTTTTCCCAAATATGGATATCATTAATAATCTTATAACTTGTATATCAAAGTAAATTGATTAACCTTAACACTAAATACAACTATTAAATAATACAACATATAACACCATATTTTTTTTATCTAAGGAAACCCTAGCCAAGGGAAAATCCTAGTGGGGATGATACCCACAAGATGATGCACTAATGAAAAGTATATGGTGAAAGATATTGATCCTGTTAGGAGTCTATTATATCTGCATAGTGTCTTGGTCCTTGTTACAAGACCATGCCTTCTTAGAAGCCTCAACCCTATTAGGAGTTGTTATTACAAGTATAAAAAATGCAAGATGACTAGCCCACTTCCCAAACATGCAATATATAATAATGTTCTTTAATACAAGAGATACATACAAAAACCTCTTTTTGCTATTGATATATTCAATATCTAATTTTCCTTTGCTTCTCTTCACAAAACTAATCACAAATATCTACTAAGACAATCTTACATCAGAATTTACATCTCAAAAAATAGCATTACAATATCATAAAACATATACAAACTTCACATCTCAAGTTCTATCCTTTATAACAAGTTATTTCACAATAACCTACACTACCAACTTTCACACCTTTACACACTTGCCAAAATATAAAATTGACTCTTTCTGACTTAGGGTTAACATCTAGGATGTTTTCCCTACTTAGTTAAGAAATTATTTTGGTAAAAACAATAATTCCTTAACATAAATTATCTATTTCCTTATCTTTACACAGTTCTCTCTATTCAACACTATCACTGTAAAACTAGAATATCTTCGTTTGTATTGTTTGTACAACCTCCCGTACTTAGATGTGTAATCCTCATACCTTTTTCTATTTGTAACTTAGTGTGCACATGCTAGAAATAGCTCTATGAACTACATTGATCAATGTAGACTCTATGCTGACAGATAAACTCTATGATACTCAGACAATTTTTGAAGTATTCAACTCAAAAATTCATCTTCAAGATCTTCTCACTTAATCTTGATTACATGTTTCCATAAATGATAACTTCACATTATGTAACCTAGACAAATTGCCAACACTATATATGAATATCCTCTATCTCGCGATGTATTCTTTTTTCCTGTAGCTTCATTCTTTTTTGACATCTTCACCATTCCTCATCTTCTCATTTTCATCTTTATCTTCTCACCCTTTTTGTTTGTGGCAATCAATGCCAATAAACATAACAAAAATAGAAAATGAAAGTATGCAGTAAAAAGTTCACAATGCTTACAATAGTTGCATATTTGGAATCAACAAGATATAATAGTGTTTCCCAGATTTTGTTCAAAGCTTGAAGAGTGAGAATATACTTATGAAACTTTACAACCATATTCTCCTTTCCACTCACTTTGTTCAATTTTGGTACCTATACACTATTATGTACCTCCAATAGACTTTTCTTGATCATATCAATATGAAATCTACACATTCCTTGTAGCTCCAAAAAAGTTGCAATCATTTGATCCTATTATTCTATAATATCTCCTTCTTTGCAATTAACTCGTTTAGTTTCAATGAATGTTGTATAATGTTTACTGATGAGTCTAGTGTACTGATATGACATAGTCTATCATTTAAAACTCTAATAAGATAGGTTTCCAACTCATGATAAATACATCATGACTACACAAAGTAGTATATCTCCTTAGTGTTGTATTTACAATATCCTTTACTAAAACAATGTCTTCCTACAATTCCTTTTTAAATTTGTAAGCTTAGTATGGTATTCTAATATGCCTCTAGATTTCTTTGCTAGATGTCCTATTTTTGACATTATAATCAAGTCTTTTTATTAGTGACACACACAGTTAATCAAATGGTTAGAAACTACCGAGCTCTACCAAGTTCTACAATTGCTAGCAAGTTCCAGGAACAATATTTAGTTCACACTAAGAAATATCTACCAAGTTGGTGATTATTAGTGTAAACTAGACTTCATAATGTTTACCAAGTTTCTTAGTGCAAACCAAGTTCTACAATGTTTACTGAGTTCGTAGCTTCAGTGATATGAATCTAGTGTTGACTGAGCTATGTAGTGTCAACCAAGTGATTTAGTTTATATGCCAAGTTTTGCAGTGTTTACTGAGTCACTAGCACTGAATGAGTTCAAACTACTAGAAGTGATTAGTATGAACTAAGCTTCTACATCTACTGAGTGCATAACGATGCCAAGTGTTGACAATGGTTGTCAAGTATTAGAACCTCATCGAGTTTTTCTTCAGAACCTAAGTACCAATAGTTGGGCCAACTTTGTGCATTTTGGTAAAACTTGTATTGTAGTTGAATTTGATTAATTGTAATTTGGATTGGTATATATGCAATGTATTGTATCACACCCAAAGTAGAATGGAATATATATGAGACACACTAAGAGTAGAAGTGCGAAGTAAGAAGGCTACAAGAAGTACAAGGAGAAGAAAATATTTATCTATCACAACAAGGTGATCATTACACTACAAAGGAATCTCATTAAAAAAATTAGAGATCAACCACTAGTTCATCCTAATAAGTGGAATAGTTAAATCCTTTCACAAGGTAGACTTAATAGTCTTTTGTAAATCTCTTTATCGAGTGCATACTTCACTATATGTTTTTTAAATCCTTTTACAAGGTGGACCTAGCAGTCCTTATTGCTCCTAATAGGGAAGATCATTAGAAGTGATCATTATAAGCCTTAATAGGCCAAATTTATACTATAGTACTAGAGCTTGTGGGTATCATCCCCACCTCAGTTTTACTTTCTATTTGGAAGGTTTTTGGGTCACCATATCTTGTGTCAAAGTGTTATGAATGCTTTAATGCTTTCAGTTTCTCATGCATGCAATTAGATCAGAATACATATGAAGGATTAATTAATAAGAACAATTTTTATTGGTTCTTGATTGATCCCTCCCCTCTCAGTAACCTAGCCTATCTTATATTTCCAACAATTGGTATCACAACTTTCGAGTTATCAAAGAAATTTTTTATCAGCTTCAACAAAGATCAAAGGTAATGGAGGGATTTAGACTTGATAAAGCTATTGATAATGAAAAGCTAGGTTTGGAATTGGCTATTAGGCAACTTAAGAAAGCAAAGGAGAAACTACATCGATCCTTGAAAAGAAGCAAAGATCTTGCAGTACAGATGAATGACAGACTCTACACTAAAGAAAGAATTGAAGATATCCATTCATAAAGTAATTCAATTGAAGTTAATGAGGAAATAAAAAAACTCTTAGAAAAGAATGGTAACCTTCAAGAAGAAGTTAGAAAGCTAAAAAGAGAATAAGAAATTTAATCAATAAGATTGTGTGAAGTCGTGGAAGAAAAAGACAAGGTAAAAGAAGAGATAGAAGGAAAGAACAATTAAATTCAACATCTATCCCTTCAAAAAGTAAACTTCATTGATTAGCTTACTAATGCAAATGAAGAAATCATGAATCTAAGATCACAAAATGAAATATTGCAAAATGATCTAAATACTAAAAAGAAAACCACTGAGAGGATGATGAAATCTCAAGTAGACATGAATTAGTTGAATGAGCAAAGTCAAGTTAGACAGAAAGGTAAAGTAGGAATTGGATATATAAAAGAAGGTGAATCATCCAAGCAAGGAGCTTAAAAGAACCAATGGCCTACTTGCAAACATTGTGTTAAGTTAGGTCACACATGAAACAAATGTTGTTGTAATGGTAAAGCCAAATTCAATGGAAAATGTTACGATTGTAATAAGCATGGTCATAGAGCTAATGAATGCAAAGATAAACCTAAATTTGAAGGAAAATGTTATAAATGTAAGAAGCATGGGCAAAAATATTCTAAATGCAAAACCAAGATATTGAACCTAGAAGAACAAATTGTGAAATATATATATTTGGTTTGGACTACAACACATGGTGCAGATGTCATTACTATGAAGAATTTGAACACATTGGAGTAAACTATGTGAAACATCACATGAGGACAAGAGACACCACAAGAAGATGTTTTATTTGTATAGAACTTGGAAACCTTGCCAAGAACTATATGAAAACTATAATAATTAAAGATGAAAAGAAAGCCAAGGTTGACAACATAAAAAAATAGATGAGACAAGAATTGATTCCAAAATCTTATGAGAATGCAATTCTGAGCCATGAAGCACATGTCACTCAAGAATTGGGTGACTCAAGCATTTATACTTGATCTCCCATAGGGATAACTAGATTAAGACTCTAAATAAGACATATTACATTAGTTCCAATCAACTAGAAGGAAAGATCCATATCATAATTCAAGATTAAGAGGGATCACCAAGTGTCTAAGGAAAATCAAGACCTTACCGAGCTAGGTCAAGTTGCAAGACCCTGCTAAGTAAAGTCAGGAGCAACCAAGTCATTGTGTGGACACTGAGTCATGGATGACTCTATAGAGCAATAAGATCGAATCGAGTGGAAGACAGTCTATCACCAAGAAAGCGATTGTACCAAGCATCTATGATGATTGGAAAGTGAAATTTGTTAAAAAGGAAGAAATTGAATTCATTTATCACCATAAATTTTTGAAGAGCTATATGCAAAGAGCAATCTATGTGATTCATTATTTTAGTTTTCTGTATTTTTGTAAACCCTACCGAGCATGGCATTCTCCAGCAACAAGAACAAGAAGGGATATGAGATGTTGGTTCAAGGAGTTGATTGGAAGGCACTAGACTTCAAGTGAAGTCTAACAATTGTAGAAATGCTTGATCCAACCATAGCTTAGTCAAAAATTCCATCAAAGGTACTATTAATTAATGATATTTGCTCACATTTTCATTGTTCAATTCAAGACATTGGAACATTAGAGAAGGATGAGGCTCTGGAAAACTTATGTGTGAATGGTGCATTAAAACCAAAGAATCAACACTTGGAGATAAAGGGTATAACCCACATTCCACATATGTGCTGAGACTTCTAGATAGAATGGAAGCCTATTTCATTGAATCATAGGGCTCCCAATGTTGAACAAGGAAAAAACTATCAAAACCCTAAGTTAGGTAGAATTAGAAAGGAACAATCTTATCAATTGGGATGGAAGAGGTATGAAGATTAGTTGTATAACCAAGATGGACCTAAATTTGAAATCCATGTGATAGCACATAAAATCTATAGCTCCAGTTGTCTTAACAACATATCATGTGAGGCAGTTGATTTGGCTCTTAAGATGGTGAAGAACAACATGTCCTTTGACCTTGCTAAGCTAATGTTGAACTAATTCAACAAGAACATTGAGAGCATCATGACTTAAAAGAATAACCCATGTAATTTTGGTTCACTCTTAACCTATTTATTCCTCTTTGTGAAAAAGTTTTTCCCCTCAAAAGGTTTATTCATATGAAGAAAATATGTGCCAATACTATACCAGATCAATGAGTATATAATAGAAATGGGTGAAAACTATGTCAGTATCATGGATAATTATTTTGATTCATTCAAGGAAAAGATGAATAATAGATTTAGAATTCCCAAGAAACTTGTAGAAGATTACAAGGATGATGTTTGTTTTATGGTAGACTATGACAAGGTATACATTCAAGCAGTCAAACCTAGAGTGGTGTAGGTTAAGCCTCTAAGCTATGAGGTTAACATTGATGACACCAAGGAAATCATTGAGGCATTGTTGAATGAACTTGTGGATCCCAAGGCTACATATTTCAATACTTATGATGAAGCTAAAGCCAAAATAGAACTTAAAATTAAGCTTCCTCAAGCAGTCAACAAAGGAAAGAAGAGGATAGCAAACTGAGACAAGCAAGTTGTACTCTCCTGCTAACAAAAGGTAACAAAGATGATGTAGAAGAAGATGATATAAAATATGAGGTAGAAGAAACTAAATCAAAATAAGAAGATCCAATCAAGAAGAAAGGTAAGGTTATCATAACTAGACCTACCAAGTCATCTACTATAGTATTCACTAGAAGAACATCTAGAAAGAAATTGAAAGTAGGCGAAGAAGCAAAGGATTTTATTTTCAAATGACCTCCACCTACATTTCAAGAGAAACTAAAAGAGATTGATTCTAGAGCTGGCATGGAAAATTTTAAATCACTAAGATATGAGACCAAGAATGTAGAAGAGAAGGGACAAGTTGAAGAAATGATTATGTCCAAGTTAGGTAAATAGAAATATTCATTTGATCAACTTGTGTGGAAAATTCCCAATAAATTGATGGAAAGAATCAAGCCAAGATGGGAAAATTCTAAGAAGACTGCTAAGGATATATATGAATCAACTTTGAGGTAGCTCTTGTTGAGTCTTAATGATAAAGAAGTGAAAGAATCCATCAAAAGGAATGAAGAAAAACTTACTCTGAAATTCAACACTTTCTTGATACTAGTTAATGACATAGAACATGTAGTGAATAATGCCACTACTACATGGAAGAATATATATAACGTTCATTAGAAAACTGATTTTGTTGTTCATGTTAGTGATAAACATGATGATGAAGATTACAAGGAAGAAAAGGGAATTGATGATGAAGATGAAATAGATGATGTTAATCAAGATTATGAGGAGCAAGAACATGAAGCTACCGAGGAGAATATCCCTAAGATTTGGAGCATTGAGGATATCAATACTAAGAAGATTGCAGCAATGGTTATGGCCTCATTTCCTCACTCTTCAAGCAAATATTTAAAGCCATCAAGGTCAGAGAAAGCTTGTGCCAAGTTGGTTGTGGCAACCATTGTAATTCCAAACACCCAACCAATCTTTGCACATATTCAACTAAGTACTACATTGAAAGAAGTGATCAACACTTCATCTACCAAGCAGTTAGTGCTTCCTCCTTCATTAGATTTGGCTACTTAGAAACCAAGTATTTCTGTAATTAGTGCAATATATACTTTTATTGATAGTCCTTTTATCTCCACTATTATTACAATTCCCAGTGTACAAGTGGTTAGTACAAAGATAGTTGAGAGCAAGCCTCAATCAAGTACTACGGTTTCTAGCAAAGGAAAATAAAGAAGAGGATATAGTTATCCCAAATTGGGATATCTCTACTCTAAATTCTAATCAAATGCACATAGTAGGTGAGCTATTGTAGAAGAAAGCTAAGCAATACAGGCTTAGAGAGGAGAAAAATAGAGAAAACCAAGTGCTAGAAGATGTAAAGAACTTACTTGTAGATTCACTTAGTGCTAAGGTTGATACTACTCAACCTATTTTGTTTTAATTAGAAAAAGTTATTCAAAAATTTAATGAAGATCTGAATGGGCAAGACAAGTTGTTGTAAAGAGTAGAGAAGAATTTTTAAAACAAAGTATTAGAGGTAGTTGCACAATTGCAATATATCAAGTAGAGTTGTCTACTATCCTTAGCTCATTGGAAACCTTTGCTAATAATGTTACTTCTCTATTTAGAAAATTATGTGATACATCTATCTTTACTTAGGAAATCAAAGATAAACTCTCCAAGATAGATAAAGATTTGAAGGAAAGTGCACACCAGTTGTCACTTGACCTAAGCTACAGTTCTGCTCATTACACAAAGATCAAATTCTGACTAATATGCAAGAAAAATTATTAAGGGAAGAAGCCAAGATCAAGGACACACTTGTAGAAATTCAAGGCATGATTCTTCCTAACATGGATGCATTGTAGAAACACATTGCACATGCCAAAATTCTCTTCCATGACAATAAATTTTCCATAGTTGATCACATGATGGAGCTATCAGCAGAAGTGCAGATTGCATTACGCTCAAGCAAGGTGTTACAAGAAAATTAGGACAAGACAATGCCACTAATTTTAAAAGTACATTCTAACTTCTTGTCACATTTTTTTTATCAACATGTAGCATACACCTTTGACATTAATGTCAAAAAGTGGGAGAAAATGAGAAGATGCAATAAAGGGGGAGAAGATGAGAAGAGAAGATATAATATAAGAGACATGAGATATATGTATATAACAAGTAAAGTATGATGTATATATATGTATGGGGGAGCATCAAAATATTATATGTATATATGTACAAATAATTATAAAACATATCTTACAAAAGAAATTTTGAAAAATCTCAAAAACAATGGATATTAGTGAGTTGGACACACAGGATGGAGACTAAAGATTGTTTTGAACTTAAAATTTTGAGTATTCAATTTTGAATGATAAGTGTTTTTCTCACTAATGCCAAAGGGGGAGATATTTGACATTATAGTCAAGTTTTTTATTAGTGACACTCACACACACACTTAATCAAATGGTTAGCAACTATTGAGCTTATCTTGTAGTTTTACAGTGTTAACCAAGTAAATCAGGCTCTACCAAGTTCTACAGTTACTACCAAGTTCCACAAATAATATTTAGTTCACACCGAGTAGTATCTACCAAGTTGGTGATTATTAGTGTAAACTAAGCTTCATAATTTTTACCAAGTTTCTTAGTACAAATTGAGTTCTCTAGTGCTTACTGAGTTTTCTGCTTTAGTGATGTGAATCTAGTGTTGACCATGCTATGCAGTGTCAACAAAGTGATTTAGTTTATATGCCAAGTTTTATAGTGTTTATCGAGTCTCCAATGATGATAGAGTTCAAACTACTTGGAAATGATTAGTATGAATTGAACTTCTATGTCTACTAAGTGCATGATGATGTCGAGCATTGATAATGATTGTCAAGTATTAGAACCTCATCAAATTTTTCTTTAGAACCTGACTACCAGCAGTTGGGCCAACTTTGTGTATTTTGGTAAAACTTGTATTGTAGTTAACTTTGATAAATTGTAATTTGGATTTGTATATATGCAATGTATTGTATCACACCCAAAGAAGAATGGAAAATATATGAGACACACTGAGAGCATAAGTTTGTTCTCTTTGATCTCTTTATCCTCTTTATCCTCTTTGATCTCCTTTGATCTATCTTCATCTTTAGATTTAAAGTTTGTTTGAATTCAAATCTATTCTTCTTCTTCTTCAAAGTTAATATATATTCCTTTAGTATGTCAAACTGGGGGTCATTATCTTTGCCCTCCTCCTCTTCTTCTTATTTCCTCTTGCCTTTAGAATCAGCTTGCTCCATTCCTTTTCTACAATCTTTATTTCCATCTCTATATTTGTCCTTATCATCACCATCACCTCTTCCTTTTTTAGTTATCTTTTCTCCTCTGATAGTTGTCAAATTAGATGTGCCAGGTCCTTGGGTTTGAGTTCCTTCACTCTTTTCTTGTACTTGTTGAGTTCCAAAGTCATTTGATTGACTACTATTTTTTTGTTCACTTGTGTTACCTTTAGTAGATGTTGATGCTTTTGTTTTTGGTGTTAGGTGCTTCTCTTTAATTATTGTTAGAATCTCCTCTTCCTTCCTACTCATAGTGTTCAATAATTCCTCTGTAGAGATCGATTACTAAGTAGTTAGGTTGAGATTTTGAGGACCTATAGTACTAGTTGGTATAGTTGCATGCTAGCTTGTTGTATCATTGTTGGGTGTATCTCCTCCACTTGGTTCAACACTACTAGTAACCACTGAGCTTGTTCCTTGTGTGCTCACTTGTACTTGTGATAAGTTTTTCTAATGATCACCTTTATAATTAGGTCCTCCTTGTTTGTTAGTAATATATTCAAATGGTGACCCATCTTTCCTTATATTTGTGGTTGGTTTCTATGGTGGGAGTTTCAAGTAATTCACTTACAATAAATATATCATTGACATTTGAAGTTTTTTCCTCTTCATAGGCTTGATTTTTCTCCTTTTATAGTTCTTCAATCCATACTTATCTAATATTTTTTATCAAAATAGGTTCTTGGTCCACTAATAGGTCATATTGGTCCACTAATAGGTCATATAAGTCAATACCTTTTTTCTAAATGCCTGATGATGTTTTTCCATCCAAACTTCTATATCATTTAGCAATAGATCAGGACGTAGTTCCATAAGTATTTGCTTCCTTAGCTCTTCTACTCTTTGATTTGTAGAGTGACATATTGTAAGTAAAGTAGTGTAAAGTTCATGCAGTAATTTATGCTTCACATCTCTAGGATATTTAAAAGATTCTCTTAAATTTTTTATTATTGAATCTTCAATCATCTTCTTCTCTTCTTCAATCAAATTAGAAAAAGCATCAAGATCCATCTTCCCAACTAAACCTATTTTATTGATATACTTTGCTAACTCTTTGGGGTCAGAATGTATCTTATACATTCTTCTACCTAATTTCTTACCCCATGAAATCATTTTCTTTTCCAATTCAACTTGTGATTTCTTCATTGCTGGTGGAGTTTTAACTTGACTTTGAGTAACTCTTCTATATATAGCTAAAGGTTGGGTGTTCCTACTCTTGAATACTTTACCCTAGTTGGTTTTGATGACACTTTCCTCAGTGTATTTTCCAAGTGTACTCATCTCAATTTGTTCTCCATTGCAATATTCCCTATGTTTATAAATAGTATCACATCTTCTCAGTAAGATAAGTATATGCATCTTTTTCCTTTCTTACTAGTGTCAATAACTGAAGTGCCAACTTCACTTGTGTGACCTCCTACACTAATAGGCTTATAGATCCCTCATGCATGATACTCAATTTCTTCTTCATCTTCTTTTCTTTCTTGAATATTAGGGCCTTTGAAGCTTTTCTATTGAAAACTTCTTCATAAGTCCCAAACTATGTGGCTGAGGTATTCTTTGGTAAGCTCAATATATGGTTAGCATAACTAACCAACTCCTCTTTTGGAACCTCATAATCTAGATAAAGAACCAAAGAAGTGTTAGAAATAGGAAATAATAAGTGGGGGGTGGGGTGAATTAGTATTTCACATATTTTTTCCCAACTATAGATATCTTTAACAAACTTTAAACATGCATATCATGTAATCAAATCAAAAAATAAAAATTATAGTAACATATTTAACTAGGGAAGCCCTAGCCAAGGGAAAACCTCAGTGGGATTGTGATGTATAGAAAGGTGGGCCTTTCCAAGTTCTATGATAAAAAATGATCAAACAATGTGTTTTCTTATAAGTTTCCCAACACTCAAACCTTAAGGCTTAGGTTACCCAAATCAAGTACTTGAGCTCTCCAATGACTTCTTATGACTCTAAGGGATTTTAATCCCCTAATAAAACCCAAATAAATAGTATACCGAGTTTGAAATTCCTATCCTCAAGGAAAATCCAAACAACTCTACCTACTAGGCCTACAAGCCCCAATTAGTCCTCAAATGTTGTCCTCTTGCATTTTAACCCAAAATTCCCCAATAAACTAGAAAAATATATTTAATATTAAGATACACATTTTTATTCTTTAAAACATATCAAAATATTAGGTGGGGTTGTTTTGGACCATGTCTCTGCTATTACACTATGGGCCTCTTTTTAGGCATAAAACCCCCCTCATTTACAAAGGAACTATAAGGAATACTTATCCCTAACCCTATAACTTGGAACAATATATTAAAATGATCCTAAACTAAGGATTCTTTAATTATTTTGAACCCATTGACTCTCCATATATGATTTCTATGGAACCCTAACAAAAAACTAGGGCCTCTTCAAATCTAACCAAGAAATCACTTCTAGAATCAAATAAAAATATGATACTATCCATTCAATATATATTAACTATTCCAATCATAAAACATAGGCCTCCAATGGCTAGATCTCCTAATGCTACTTCATAGCCATGAATCTAGTCTCCTTCAAATGCCCATACTCCAATGGTGATCACCAACTTTTAGAATTTCCTATCAAAGTATTGTTAAAATTTTTTTATAAATATTATCATATGATCATTCCATGAGAATAAAAATTCCTACATTCATGGAATGATCAACATTTCAAATAGAAACTCAAAATTGTTAAAGAAAAGATCAATATTATTTTAACTAGACAAGAATGAATGAAAAAAATTAATTAGAAAATACTTAAAATCATTAAAAATACTTCCTTAGGGGTTTATAGAAATCTATGAACCATCACAAGTGAAAAATAATTGACTAATCTCAATGAAAAGCAAATATTTTTGAAAATATGACACTTTCCATTGCATTTCTCATGTTTGTCCGTACAAATGTTGCTCAAATATGTACTGTACTTGCTCCTATGCCTCGACTAGTCTATATAGGGTGCATTCATTCATTTGAAACTTGTTGCAAACTTGTTTAAGGCACTAAAACTAGTTTCCCTTGAAAAGGTAACTAATCATTATAATTTGAAAATTCAAATTTATAACTCTTATTTCTTCATTCTAATTAATTTAAAACCTATATTTTTTTTGGAAAATATATTCCTAGGACCTAACCAACTAGTTTAGTATCCCTTCAAACCGTTTTTAATCTATGGGGCACTATTTTTCTCCCATTACATTCAATTTTGCTCAAGCCTCTATTAGGACTTGAGGAATCACATACATCTTATGAGTTTGATTATTACATATAGCCATGATTGGCTCTAAAACCTACCACTTGACCTTTAGAGATGTATTCTTATCATAATCCATGCTAGGAGTCTTCATTATGCCTTTGTATTTGAGGGGTGAAGTTGGCCTTGATACCACTGTAATGTCCCTTATGGAATCCTTCACAATTTAGGATCAATTTTACTTATTTCCAATTTGCTAAATAGCTTCTCTTAATAAAATATTCAAATAAGGTTTCCTTTTTGATTAGATATTTGTTGATGTGGGATGATAAAAAATATAAAATTGAAAAATACTACTTATTCTCTCTATTTTAGTCAAGACTAAGGTATTGCATCTAAACAAATTATTGATCAATTTTTGTTTCCATTTCAACTTAATATCCTCATGAACACTATATAAATGAACACTATATAAAGTGAATTCTCCTTCTTACCCAATAAAGGGGGCTTATCTTTCTTCAAATTCTTATGTTGACATTATGTATGATCGTAATGATTTGTCCTCCACCCAATGGTCAAATTTCTAACATATGTTCATAAGCCTATAATTGTCTTCAACAATATTTTGATATTGTCTCTAGAATATGCGATGTTTTCTTACAATCAATGTTATTATCTCTAATGTGAGGTTATGATTCAAGTAACTAGATTTAATAGTGATACTTAGAATGATATTATGCCAAATTTAATATATTCTAAAAATATAGCACAAATTGATTCAAAAAGAAATATATGATACTCCCTATATATGGGGCATTTCCAAGACGGATGCAAATATATATTTATTTGTTGTGATTCTTAGCTAGCTAAATATAAGATAGTGTCTCCTAATTATTTCCAATTATTTTTGAGTGTGATAATCATGGAATTAAATGTTTTTGTTTCTTGTATACATCTTCTTCTATTCCTAATATTTCTCATTGCTCCCTTTGCCTATTATGTTGTCTTCCTTATCGTTGTTTCTATCCTACATATTATGTGATGCTCTATATGTAGTAATGCTCTGATAATATTTGAGGCTATCATTCTATATTGGATTAAATATAAAAATTATTCCATACATCCCCTCATTTCTTGATATTATAATCATGTATGTGCAAATACTGGTGTTTAATCTGCATACATTCTAAACACTAGGATGTTGTGGGACGCTGAGTATATAAAATTGGGTGCTGATAGTTATTCCTTTGTTTTCCATCTATATGCCATTACAATTGCTTAGCATACAATTTATTGCTACTTGTGAAATTCCTCTTCATAGCTTTCCCTCCTACAATATTGTAACCTTGATAGTTAGGAAACTCCCATATATTAGATTGTTCTTTATTAAGAAAAATAGGTTTTATAGGGATCTTGAAACCCAAAAGTTTTTATGTAAAAAAGGGCTACATTTTAACAAAAAAAGCCCAGCAATAGAATAACAACCAACCAAAAGGCCAAAACAAAAGATAAGCAAAAAACCAAAAAGAAAGAAACCTACAAGGACAATAGAAACCAAAGATGGAACTTTGAAAATTCTTAACTTACTCCCTCGCCTTCCTTTCGAGGTCCTAAATGGTCTTTGGCACTTCATGGGCTCTCTGAATCTCCACCACCAAGAGCTCCTAGTTCTTCTCATAGCTCCAATCCATGTGGCTCTAGGTTATGTCCATTATGGTGTCCTCTTCCATCTTGTCTTCATCATTTTCCTTCCCATCCTTCTCCACAAAAAACCTTGGCTATCAGCTTTCCACTAAGAATGACAATATTTTGATTGAGAGAATTCAAGATAGTTAGCATCTAGTTAGCCATGCTATGGTTGAATTTTTCCATATTTTTCATCCTTTCTTCAACCTTCTTGATTCGAGAACCCTAGTCTATCATGTTCACTTGCTCATTCTTCTTCCCTTGGCTTTCCATCTGTCCCATTGTTTCTTTACCTCCTCCAACTTGTGAGAAAACCATTTTATACATCAAAAGTTATCAATCATGCTATTTTTTGCATTGTTGAGAACATTCATACCCACCTCCCTTATATTATTAGTTGTGGCCACCAGTGTTGGTTCTATTAGTTCTTCTAATTAGATCTTGCCCTCTTTTTCTTCTAGGATTTGGGGGTTCAAAACTTCTCTCACAATCCCCATTTAAGAGGTTCTAGCATTGAAGTTTTTCCAAGCCAAATACATATCTTTTATTACAACTTCACCGCTTATGTTTCCATCCATTTTCTCCTTTTCTTTCTCCTATGAGGGAATGGGAAGAGGATGGAGCATAGAGATCTCTAACCCTATATCATTTTGCCCCTCCAATGGCATGTCCTCCTCTTTATTACTCCTTTGCTTCTTTATAGGGTTACTAGATAGCTTCTCTCTGGTCTCAACATCCTCTCCCTTATTCTCCTTATCCGTGTCCATGACTTCTCCTTCCTCATTGTACTCTTCTTCTCCCTGACCAGTTATTTTGGGCACATGGTCCCTAGGGCTTTTCCTGCAAGGAACTTTACTAGGAGTGGGAGTTTCCTTGTCTCTCCCCCTCTTCTTCCTGGATGAATGATATTGTTCATCCTCCTTTGAGCTTAAGCTCTAGATTTCCTCCATGTTTGAGGAGAAATTGGAGCTTCCTGTCTCCTCAGAAGTAGCCACAGTTTGAGGCAGGGGTTTACTCCTAGACTGAGCTTTAAAATATTCAAAGAGAAAAAGAAGTAAACCCTCATGTAGGGTAGGGTTAGCACTAGGTTTTTTCTTATACCCTAAAATATTCTTGTTCATGGAAGAATAAAGATAATAAGGAAAAGAAACCTCAACGCCATAATGAAAATGGTTAAGCAAAACAAAATGATGGGTTCTAACCCTATCAAACCTCATATCCAGAGAAATAAACTCAATAATAGCCCTCAACACATACCTCCAGAGCTTCTTAATTGAGTCCATCTCATAGTAAGTCTTTCGTGTTCTTGGAAAAATCCTTCACCGCACTCACAAAAACTTTTTTATCCCTATAGAACTTCATACCCTCATCAGTGATTTCAATGACATGGGTGATTACCTCCACATTGACATGATGTGACACCCCATCAATCTTAACCCTTGGTTCTCTACTTATATTTCTTTGCCTCTCCAATTGGTTCTCTTTAATCCTTTCTTCCACCATTTTAGTAAGCTGAGTGATAGCCTTTCACATAAACATAGTCCTTTCTTCACCTTTCTTTTTCCTCTATTTACTCTATCCAAAATTTCCTTTTCTTAAAATTCCATAGAATTGGAAAAGAAAATAAGCAACCCATAAAGTGTGGTGATTAGACATTGAATGCTTCATTTGCTAGCTCCTCTTGTATTTTCCATAAATACATTTTCTGTCGTACATATTTGCATTAGTTTCTATAATTAACCACAGATTTCACTTGTACCTCCCTAGATCCTCTCCTGATCAATAAGGCCTTTTGTGTCTGATAGAAAATTCTCTCTGATGGTCCATATTGTTGTCATTTCTTTCTTGACTACCTCATTGGCAAACCAATCAGCCACCGAGTTGGACTACCTATACTCATGGCTGATGTGTAAACTCTTAAAGTTGCCAAGGGTAGTACAAATTTCTTCCACTATGTTTGCAATAGTCCAGGTAGGTTCGAGGTCACCTTTTATGCATTTGTTTATATTTTTTGAGTCCCCCTCCATCCATAAGTTTTTGACTTCCAGTTCCAGTTCTAGTTTAGTAGTGTGGAAGGTAGCATTGGCTTCAACATAGTGATTTGTCTAGATTCCAAAGGGGTAGGAGAGAGTAGTAATACCCACATCATGACTATTTATAAAGATGCCCCCACATCCTAAAGGACTAGGGTTTCCTTTAGCCACTCTGTCATGTCCCCTTTTCAAATAATTAAAAAATAATAATCTTTGCCAAGGCAGGCAGGCCCAAGAAAGTGAAGTTTCGGAAAAAGGGGGTTAATCTTTGGAAACCGTTGGACTAATAAATGAAAATTATTATTAAAATATGTTTCATTAACCTCTCTTGGACATGAGTTACAGTTATGCCCTCTTTTAAGGGGTTTTGGAGGCATTTTGGGCTCATTCCAGAACTTGATTTTTGCTCATTCTTTGTTATTCTTCAGAGGCTGCCAAACCTGTGGAGAAGGAGACCCAAGAACGGGAGTTTGCAGGTTTCCAGGGAGACCCAAGAACGGGAGTTTGCAGGTTTCCAGGAAGGCTAAGGATGGGAGTTTGAAACCATTCCATGTGCATGCTCATACAGAGTTTGCCTTTGTGCTGAACAGTGCAGATTTGTGAGTTTCCGGGTGTATTTTTGTAAGAGTTTGGTGTTTCCGGTTGAGTATTTCATATCAGTTTTGGTTGCTGCTGTATTTTAGACTTTAAGCTGTTAAAATAGAGCTGAATATATATATTGGGACGCGATTAAACTTTTGAGATAGATTATTAGTGTTCTTGTGGTGTTTCCGGGCATATTTTGTGCTATTTCGGGAGCCCGATGAGCATAGTTTTGGTCCTACATTTTCGAGCTGTTGTGTAAAGGCTATACGGATCTGGAAACATCAATTTGTAGGCTGTTATGCTGCTGAAATTTCTGTAAAAATTTCCATTTTCAGATTCATTAATAATTTGTGAAGTTGTGAAGCTTTTAGCACTATTTTCAACATACCCGATTTGGGGTTTCTTGAGGAATTTGGTGGATCTTTGGGATATTAGCTGTTTGATTTTAAAGATCTGATTAGAGGTTGGAAATATCATACAAAATCAGAAAAGGGACATTTCAGTGGTATCAGAGCCATGATCTCGCCAGCCTGAGGGTTTGTAGAAGTTGCAGCTGCATGTCAAAATTTATGGTTGCATGCAACTAAGTGAAAGAGAAAAAAGATATTTGCAGCGAGAAAAGAATAAAGAAATTTTGATCAAACCTCCAGTTGAAAGTAAAAGTACAAAATCCAAGGAAGGGAAAAGTATGGCTGATCCAGATGAGATGGCAAAGAAATTCTTCCAAGACATCCAAAACACTCAGAAGCAAACAGTGGATAGTTTGGCAGAAACTAGAGAGGCTTTGCGAATATTGACAGAAAAACTACAAGGAGTTGCATCTATTAATGAGAAAGGGAGCACTTTAGAGGAGCCAAGAAATCTGAAATCCACACCATCTAAATCAACCAAAACTATTTTCTTGCCTGCAGATGAGCCACCAGTACCAAATCTAGCCATTAATCCTATGGAAGAGGTTACAGGTAACTTGATTACATTAAGAGCTACTTATAATGGCTTAGATGATGACTTTCGTAGTTCAGTTCCTTTTAGAGAATATGTGGATATGTTGAACACTTTGATGCCCAAGAAAGAATATAGAAGGGAGCATGACATAAGTGGAAGAGAGATCAAAAATAAAATAAGCAAGTTTATAGCACCTACTTTTGATGGAACAAATAAAATTTTAGCTAGAGCATGGCTACAAAAATTACAGACCTTCTTCACACTTAACCCCATGAAGGAGAGTGATTTTGTTCAAATTGCAAGTCTACACTTGGAAGATGTAGCCTATGATTGGTGGTATCATGGAATGACTACTCAAGGTCATGATCAGGTAACTACATTTGATGATTTTAGTCAAAGAGTGATAGATAGATTTGACCTCAAGGATGATGATTATGAGGGTGTTGTTGTGCATGATGGTGAGATACCTGGTGTAGATGAGCAGACATTGAACATTCATGACTTTTCTGAGAGAGAGTACCAGGCATAGTTAGATGCTTCGTCACATGAGGTTGAGGCTAGTAGTACTTCACATGATTTATCCCGCCAGCTGAAGGTGTGTGAAGACAGTATTGTCACTACATTATCTCATCATGATAGGTATGTGGAGCTAGTTGGTATTGGTCATATTACTCAAGTTAGGACTTTGCTTGAGTTACCAGCTAATTCTAGTTTACAGATATGGACTCGAGATTCTTATATTGGCATTTGGGGTTCAGTTGACTATAAATCATTAACACTTTTTGGTAGCAGTGATTGTTTGGGTGCTACCATGGATTTGATTAGCAGATTGCACGGTGTTGTCTTTTCTTGTGCCAGGAGCTTATCTGATGTTTGTATTAGTTTTTATACACCGGTGTTGGGCTTTTTTCATATATCTAGTCGACCATACTTGCTGGAATGTGTTGATGATATTTCATATTTGGCAGTGTGTACAGATGAGTCCCAGGATCATATTGGCATTGATGACATCCAGGAGGATGTAGTGGGCAATTTTGAAGACTTAGTTTCCTTGGGTACAGAGGAGTTGGACAACAGTGCTAATGTTTTTGATACTTCGTATGTTGATATGAGCTTTAGATTTAATTTACAGGGTATGGATTGTAATACTCTAGAGACTAGTGACTTTGAGGATACTCCTTTAGACAGTGCATTAGAGGAGGATTGTAGGAGACAGTCAAGCCAGTGCCATCATGTGCCTAATCAGTTAAGAGTTAGTGACCGAGACATTATTATCGCTTGCCAGCATTTTGATGTTTCTCGTCAGTTGTTAGCAGTTTATGGATGGGGTTCTCCTACTAGTGATGAGCAGGAAGGTAGTTATCTTTCCTTGATGGAGATCCACTCTTTATGGGAGGCTATCCAGATTCTGAGACAGGATTATATGCAGT
This sequence comes from Cupressus sempervirens, assembly GCA_028749045.1. Taxonomy (NCBI): domain Eukaryota; kingdom Viridiplantae; phylum Streptophyta; class Pinopsida; order Cupressales; family Cupressaceae; genus Cupressus; species Cupressus sempervirens. The sequence continues at coordinate 521,268,363 of CM053793.1, forward strand.
TGGTAGCTGACAGAGATTATCTTATGAAGTGGGGCAGTACAGCATATGATGCATTGTTGGCCAAGGAAGATGAGGTGAGTGAGCTTACTGAGCAGCTTGTGGTGACTTCTGAGATTCTTGAGAGTACTCAGTTGGCTTTCAAGGAGTCACAATTTCATTTGGCTAAGGTGACCATGGAGTTAGAGTGACTACAGTCTTCACCTGATTCTATACAGTCACAAGCAGTGGTGTTTGGTGATCCGAAGATGTCCATGGCCGAGATTGTCAAAGACAGTGGAGATGGGGATGCATCCATTCTTGATACTAACATTGGAATATCAGGTTCATTCCCACTAGAGTTAGGTTTAGTTGAGTTGGGTATTGTAGCAGATTGTTGTATGCCTGACATGGTGGTGGCATCTAGTATTGAAGGCACAGAGACTAGAGATGTATCAAAGATCATGTGTGATGTTGGTGAGTCGGCAGTTGGCATGGTTCCTGCTAGTAATACTACTCCCTTGGTGATATCTTTGGAGGTAGTAGTTAGTTCCAACATGGTTAATGATCAATTGCAGTTAGTTTCATCTGGATTACAGTCTAAGCCACTGACTGAGATTGGCGCATTCTATCGGCATTACACTATGAGGTATGCTCATCAATTTACCTTTAATGACCATGTTGATGAGATAATGATACAGAGATGTACTTCGGTTCCTAGTACTTATCATCAGTTATGGGACAATTTGATGCCTCAAGATGAGAGTTGTGATGGGCATGACATGGAAATAGGTTCTACAGTTGAAAGCTTGATAATACATGACTTAGAGCAGGAGTTTCAGAGTGATGCTTCAGCAGGTGTTGTTATTGATTCTACTCCTTTGGCTATGACATCTCCTGACTTAGCCGGTGATCAGTCACAGTGGGTTGTATCACTTGTTCATGGTGAGATTTTGACTAAGGTTGGTTTTTTTTATCAACATTATATTGCAAGGTATGTACATCAGTTAGCATTTGATCCTTGTGTTGAGGAGTTGATGGCAAGAAGATTTGGTTTGGGTTCTAATTCTTGCTATTTATCTTGTGATGGCTTTTCACCATCAGGGGTGCATGGTAGTTATGGTTATGAGATAGTGGCCAGTGATTTTCAAAGTTGTGTTGACTACAGGAGTTGTACAGTGTGTGGATTCTCCATACTTGGTACAGTTTCATTCGAGAGCATTCACCATTGTTGTAGAGTTGGATTGTGCATTCCGTATAGGCCAGTGGGATGCGTTGATGGTATTTACTGTGTTGGTAGTTTGATTTGTCCACTTTGCTTGGGTTCTGATGTTCTAAGAGTTTGTGCCTCATGGGTTTTTGACTATGGTAGTGGTGATTTTGGATTTTTGTTGAGCTATAATTGTCAGTTTGATTATGGATTCATCTTGCTCATATTGCAGAGGATATTGCAGGAGCCTATGTTAATTGGTAGTAGTATAGTTCATGACTACATTTGGGATCCAGGTGGATTGATTGGTTTATTGTTTATCCATTGCTTGAGGACAAGCAATGTTTGGGAGGGGAGGACTTGTCATGTCCCCTTTTCAAATAATTAAAAAATAATAATCTTTGCCAAGGCAGGCAGGCCCAAGAAAGTGAAGTTTCAGAAAAAGGGGGTTAATCTTTGGAAACCGTTGGACTAATAAATGAAAATTATTATTAAAATATGTTTCATTAACCTCTCTTGGACATGAGTTACAGTTATGCCCTCTTTTAAGGGGTTTTGGAGGCATTTTGGGCTCATTCCATAACTTGATTTTTGCTCATTCTTTGTTATTCTTCAGAGGCTGCCAAACCTGTGGAGAAGGAGACCCAAGAATGGGAGTTTGCAGGTTTCCAGGGAGACCCAAGAATGGGAGTTTGCAGGTTTCCAGGAAGGCTAAGGATGGGAGTTTGAAGCCATTCCATGTGCATGCTCATACAGAGTTTGCCTTTTGTGCTGAACAGTGCAGATTTGTGAGTTTCCGGGTGTATTTTTGTAAGAGTTTGGTGTTTCCGGTTGAGTATTTCATATCAGTTTTGGTTGCTGCTGTATTTTAGACTTTAAGCTGTTAAAATAGAGCTGAATATATATATTGGGACGTGATTAAACTTTTGAGATAGATTATTAGTGTTCTTGTGGTGTTTCCGAGCATATTTTGTGCTATTTCGGGAGCCCGATGAGCATAGTTTTGGTCCTACATTTTTGAGCTTTTGTGTAAAGGCTATACGGATCTGGAAACATCAATTTGTAGGCTGTTATGCTGCTGAAATTTCTGTAAAAATTTCCATTTTCAGATTCATTAATAATTTGTGAAGTTGTGAAGCTTTTAGCACTATTTTCAACATACCCGATTTGGGGTTTCTTGAGGAATTTGGTGGATCTTTGGGATATTAGCTGTTTGATTTTAAAGATCTGATTAGAGGTTGGAAATATCATACAAAATCAGAAAAGGGACATTTCACACTCCATTAAAGTTGGTTTTGTACCAACCTTCAGGGGGGAGTCTTCACTTCACGCCCCATCTTTTCATTCTCTTGTCCTTCTCCCTTTCCTCATTGTTATCCCCTTCATCAAGATCTCTACCCTTCCTGATAAGAAAATTTTCTCTCATATTACTATTGATTTTATCCACAAGCACATTAGTAGGAGCCTCCTTATCTCTACAAATTTGGTTGTTTCTCTCGTTCCATACTCCTTAGCAAAAATGGGGCAAAGTCCATATGCTTTTACTATACAAATTTGTGCCTTTGTACATACTATCCCACTAACAAAAGAAGTCCAAAATATTTCCTAGCTTGCACCAATTGACCCCATCGTTCTTGGTGAGGAATTCCTATACCTCCATCGAATAAGGGTAGTGGATGAAGATACAATTAACCATCTCCAAGTGATGCTTGTAAAGAATATGTCTTTTAGGGATATACTGACCTCTTTTTTCCAAATTTTCTAGAGTAATAATTTTATCTTAAAGCATCAACCAAAAGAAAATATTAATTTTTAGGTTATGGCTAGGTAGCCAGGCCTTAGCCCAAAGAGGTTTCTCCTCTAGGATCTAAAGAGAGTTGTACCCTAAGGCCACTAAATAGGAACCACTTGGATTACCCTCCTATATCAATTCATACTTATTATTACTCAAAATCAAAGAGTTCAAAATCACCATTATCAGCTTGAGATCATTCAAAATCAAAGATAGGTCTCTCCATCCCTAGTGCATTCTATAGTCTCTTACTTTCATTCCAAAAAACCTTATAAAGGTATTGGTCCATTTATCATATGTGGGGTTATTAATGAGAGGGACCTAAATTAGCTAATTATCATGCTAGAAGAGGATGTTCTCTCCATTCCCCATTTTTCATTTGGCCTTAGAGTTAACTAGGATCCTTGCCTTTAAGATCCCATTCCATATAATTGAGCCATTTGGGATGTTAGAATCATTGAGAAAATATCTTAGAGAAGGTCTTCTAATATACTTATCCACCAAAATATCTCTCCATTCCCCAACATTGTTAAATATGCACTAGACCTTCTTAGCTTGAAAAGCATTATTAAGATGTCTAAGTTTTTCTGATTCCCAAACCTCCATATCACTTGGAGAGACATACATTATCCTAGGCCACTAGGGGGTATCTTTTATGTTCCTCCAGTCTGGACCACAGAAAATATCTCTGGATCTTTTCCATTTTCTTAGCATATTTGACCAGAATCCCAAGAGACTCAAGGCATATCTTGGAAGATTATAAAGAGTGGACTTCACCAGAAGACATTTACTAGCTTGGCTTAGAGTGGTTCCTCTCCAACCTACTAGCTTCTTTTTGAACCTATCAATAAGCCCATTCCAGAAGGATTTAAATAGCTTAGTCCCTAATGGAAGTCCAAGATAGTTCGTAGGTAGGCTTCCAACCCTACACCCAAGAATACCTGCAATCTTCCTTTGTCTATCTAAAGGGGTATTGATAAAAAATACTGATCTTTTTTCCCAATTAATAAGCTATCCTATTCCCTTGGTATACATATCTAGTAATCTCTTCATCAATTTGGCCTCCAGGACTGAAGCTTCTCCTCCCATTATAATATCATCCACAAATAGTTGGTGAGTGAAAGATACATGCCTTGAAGAAGGCTTGATTCCTCTCAAGGACCCTTCCTTTCTTTTTCTTTGAATCAATCTACCTATACACTCAACCATGATGATGAATAGGATGGAAGATAGGGGATCTCCTTGCTTTAAGCCTCTTAGCATTTTGAAGAAATCATATGGATTCCCATTAATAATGATAGCAAGTAAAGAGGTAGAAATAGGTTGGGAAATGAGTTTATGTACCTGATGGTCAAAGCCAAAAGCCTAGAGAACTGTTCCAAGGAAGGTCTAGTCCACCCAATCATAAGCTTTGGAGAGATCCAACTTGAGGAGAAGGCCCTCTCTCTTCCCAACCTCTAGAGAATGAATGACTTTATGAACCAATATAATAGAATCTAGGATCTGTCTGCCAAGGACAAAGCTCATCTGCTATGGAGAAATGATCAAAGGAAGAACCTTAAGGATTCTAGTCATCAAAAATTTTGAAATGATCTTATATAATTAATTACAAAGACTAATGGGCTTGAATTGGTCCATAGTATCCACCCCAGAGATTTTGGGGATAAGAACTAGAAAGGTAGAGTTGAGCTCTTTGAAAAGGTTCCTAGCCCCAAATAATTCTTGCACCACCTTAACAATATCCACCTTAACCACCTCCCAGTAAAACTAGAAGAAGAAATTTGGAAAACCATCTGGACCTAGGGCTTTATTGGTAGGGAGAGAAAATAAGGCTTTTTTTACTTCCTAACAATTTGTTATCACCTGCAACATTGCATTATGGTGAGGTTGTATCAAATGGAGTAGAGATGAAACAATTTCCTTTTGGTCCTCCCTAGATGACATAGATCCCAAGAAAGAAGAGAAGAGAAAAAATTAATAGCCTCCACAGAAATGTCATTTTCATCAATCAAAAGAGGCTGGCCCTTCTTGATACCTGAAATCTTTTTATTTGTTCTATGATTAAGCATGAAGAGGTGGAAAAAAATCATATTTTGATCTCCCTCTTTGAGCTAGTTGATTTTGGATCTTTGTTTCTAGAATTTCTCTTCTCTACTGATGATATTATAAAGATCAAAGAGAATTGTCATCTCTATATTCTTGTTATGTTCATTGTATCCTTCTTATTGAATTATGTCCTGAATGGTATGAAGCTGATCAAAGATCTCCTCCTTAGCCTATAAAATATGACCAAAATATGTCTTGTTCTAGATTTTGATATTTCATTTTACATTTCTCAATTTCTTGGCAACCCTAAACATAGTAGTCCCTTCCACCTCAATGTTCCACCAAGAGGAGATCCTAGATAACAAGTCTAGATGGGATATACACATCTTTTCAAAATAAAAAGGAAATTTTTGCTTTGTTGCAAGAGGGGCTAAAGAAAGGGAAATAAGGGAGTTATTAGACCCAAATTTAGGGAGAAGGGAGAGCTTGCAAGAGAAAGAGTTCAACCAATTAGGCAAAATGAGGGCCCTATCAAGGTGGATCTAGATACATTCACTCCCTATATTCCTATTGGACCAAGTGAAAACCCCACGAGAGAGATTAACATCTAGGAGAGCCAAACTATTAATGAAATTAGAAAGGTCCAACTTGCTATCTAGGTCTAGGGCCAAACCCCCAAATTTTTCCTCATCAGAAAGGGGAGTATTGAAATATCCTATTATTATACCTTTATTACGATTGTAGTTTTGGATGAAAGAAAAAAGCTTGGTCCAATAAGCCTTCCTTTCCCACTTAGAGTTAGGGGTGTACACATTCAAAAGAAACCAAGTATCTTTACTATTGACATGCAAAACTTTACATAAGAGTGAATTACCTTCATTATGAATGGTGATGACTAAGAACTTATTTTTATTGAAGAGTGTTAGCAACCCTCCAAATGCTTCCTTAGAATTAGTGGCCTCTCCATCTATGTTATTACTAAAGGAAATCTTATCCACCAGATCCTTCTTCATTTTAGTTTCTTGGATCAACATAAAATCAGGTCTATGATCTCTAATCATGTTCCTTACTACCTCCTATTTATGGGATCCATTTAGCCCCCTTATATCCCAAGATATTATCTTCATTTATTTTTAACATAGTATACCTCTTCGATGATTTTTTGGCTCCCATCAACCAAATTCCTTCTAGCCTCCTCTTGAATGGTTTGGCTTAAACTCTTTCTATCGAGTGTCTTTTGTTTAACCCAAACATCAGATTTCACTTGGCTCCTAGTTGTTGTTGGTGATACCAGGGAAGGGTCTCTACTTTTCTTCTTCTTAACAATGGTCTAAGTCCCCTTGCTTTCATCTAAATAGTTCTCAAGCCATGCCTCCATTCTTGAAATCTATCTAGGGGAAGAATTTCTGACCAATTCTAGAATCCTAGTTCCCAAATTAGGGGAAGCTAAATGATCCCCAAGAGTTGATGAGGAGGCCTCCTTGCCTCCCTGAGGCAATTGAGTTTCTAGCACAATCTCCTCTTCATCTATCATTCTTTGCTCCTCCGTTGTCCTCTTCGAGGAAGAAGTCTGATGAAGTTCTTCAAGGAAAGTATGATAATGACCCCTTTCCCCTTCAGGAGGTGGTTTGGTACTCTCCTTGTTGAGGCCTTTTTTCTCCACTAGTTGGTCCTCCCTCCACCACTTTGATTTGGGAATCATCTAGATCTAAGACCTTCACTTCTTTTATAGGGATTTCCACAATCACCTCATGTTTCTCAAGACAACTAGTCTCAAGATCCTTGTTGTTCTTCTAATTCTAAACCTTATTCCCTTCCTACTAAGTTCTAGATTCAAAAGAAGTTTTTTTTCCTATTATTTTCCTCTTTAGCCTTTAGGAATTGATTGGCTTTATGGCCTATTTTAAAATAATTAAAGTAGGAAAAAGGCACACTCTCATAGGTCGGCTTCTAAACATGTGTTTCAAGTTTAGAATGAAAGCCCACTACCTCTAGCATATTAACCCCTTTCCCAACTCCAATATAGATATGAGCATAGGTTAATATTCTTCTAGAAGCTGCTATTAAGTCTATAGAGAGAAGATCTCCCAAGGAACTAGCCACTCCCACGAACACATCCTCATTCTTGAATTCCAATGGGAGCTCTAGAAGTCTAACCCAAATTGGGGCTTGCACAAAAAATGAATCATTTAGGTCTAGCTTTGATGTCCACTTTTGGAGGACCAAAGTTGAGCAACCTATAACCCAAGGCCCCTCACATAGTATGTTTGAAGGTCCTCATGCAACAAAAATTGAAAGACATAAATCCTTTGGCCATCGCGATGACTGTGACTTGACCTTTTAAACTCCATTTATTCTTTGTGAAAGATCTAACAATGTCAATATTTAGCCTTTGCCCAAAAAACTTACCCACTAGGGTAGAAGCCATAGAGGCAATGTTGTGATCAACAAGCTTGTCTGGAATAACAATTGCACAAGTTCCTTTTTCCAACCTAGGGAGCACTTTAATAGCTAGAAAAGAAGACTTACCAGTTGGCTTAACTTTGAATGGAGAAGACCATTTGGTGGTTTGAGCCCCAATAAATCTTGTCTCGAGGGCCAGAGGTGACTTGCTTGGAGCCTTGCAAAGGGCACAGGGTCCCTGTCTCCATTCTTTATTGATTCTCCAATCTCTGAATTTCCCTAACATTCTCCATCTGCTCCTTGTGATCTGTGTCCCAAACTATGATTTTGATCCCTACCAACCCAAGGAATCCCACCCAAAAAAGGATTCAAATTTTGAAAATCTGCTCTTCCCCCTCTACTTTTGCTTGCCATAGTTTGTGCTAGTGTAGTTTCTCTCATTTGTTGCTCAATAGATCCACATAGATTAGATTGTTGAATGAATATGATTTTTAGGATACAGGTGTATATACATATGAGATTGCCATGCTTGACAATATTATTTTTTACATATTTTTAGGGAATTATATTTGTATCCCTTTGATAGGTATTCAATTTGTCTCCATGTTGATAGAGATGTGTTAATCCATGCAAGAGGTATTGGTCACGTCAAATACTTTATTTTTTGAATTTGTTTGTTATAATTTCCCTCTATATTTTCTATGTTAGTCTTCCTAACTTGACAAACTAGTCTCATATACTTGGTGCTCCACCACTTTTTCGTCATGTATATCCTCTCATCACTTCCTTTTCTCATCCTACCTCCCCCATCACTCAGTTATCATGAGTTGGATATGAACATAGCGATACTTCCAAATTTGGTAGCCTTCAAGTCTTCACTCTTGTTCATAGTATTTTCTCTTTATCTCCTTATTTTTTATTTTGTAAGGATATCCCCTCTTTTTCTTTCGGTGATTCCTTCTTTATATACCATGCCTCAATTATCATCCCAAGAGACATGACCCACAGAAGCAAGTATATTATTTTAATAATTCTAACTACAATTAAATTATATTGATTATATTCTTTGGTTAATAAGAATCTATGTTTATTTATTTATTTATAATATAAAATAATATTATCTTGTATTATTTAATAATATGATTTATTATTAAATTAATTAATTAATTTATTATTAAATTATACTCAAAAAATAGGGGACATGACATGCCCCTGCACCAGAATGGTAGCCACAAAATGATCCACTAATCAAAAGTATCTTGTGAAAGATATTGACCTTATTAGGAGTCTATTACATATGTATAGTGTATCTTCCCTTGTTAGAGGACTAGGCCTTGTTAGAAGCCTCAACCCTATTAGGAGTTGGTATTACAATTATAAACATAGCAAGATGAGCCCATTGCTCAAACACACATATGCAATGATATATTCTATACACAAGGGTGTAGATATAAAAACCTCTTGACAATGTTAACATCTTCAATATTCAATTTTTCCTTTGTAGCTCTCTTCAGAAAATTTTTTATATACCACCTTTCCTATGATCTAAAAAAAAGTTCACATCATATAACAATTGCATTTCAATATCAGAAAACATCAAACAACTTCACATACAAAACCCTTTCCTTTATACCAAATTGTTATGTCCTATCGACCTTCAAGTTTTTACATGTATCCCAAAACGCAAAATCGCTTTATGCTAAGTTAGGGTTAACATATAGGATTTCATCCCATAATAGTTAATTAATTAGTTTGGTGAGACAAAATAGTTCATTTACCCAATTTACCATTTCCTTTCCTCTATTATGTTATGCCTGTACATGACTATAATAGGTAAATCATTGATATCTTTGTTAGTACAACTCATAATGACATGCACTCTGACATATAGAGTCCTCATACTTTGTACTATCTTCCCTCAAGTGCACACATGCAAATTCATTCTTTGTAAAGCTCTCTAATAAAAAAGGCATCTCTGTTGATAATTGACCTTCATAACACAAACAATTTTTCTAAGTTATCTCCTCCAAAACATAACTCCAAACAATTCTCACTAAATGTAGTATATATGTTTCCCTAAATGGAAACCTTGTAGTATCTCTATGTTCTCCTCTTAGCCAAATTTCCAACAAGAAGTTCTTGGCTCTACTATTGAATTATGTAATTATCAGTATTTATATATTTCCAATGTTGCACTTGGGATCTGATAGAGCACCTGCATCTTCAATTGAGATTCTTTGAAGGAGCTCCACATTATTTTCTTGAAGTCCTCTAGTAAATTCTCAACATACTCACTAATTTTCTAAATAATGGGACTATTCTCATTCTATTCTACTACTCATATACTAGGGAAAATTTTCTTAACATAGAAATAAATACATGCAAGTAGAGTTCAATATTTTATATCTGGCTTTCCCTGTTGGTCAAATAAATAGTATTAACAAATGAGCATCAAAACACTTAACCATTTTCATCATACATGCCAAGTACATAATAGATGCTGAACCAAGAATTTCAATAGGTGCTAAGTCATAGTTAGTGCTGAGTAGATTACAATGTAGTATGTGTCGAGCAATATAGAATTGTTCATGTGCCAAGTAATAGAATCATTCAGATGCTGAGCAATTCAGAATAACATATGATGAGGAATACAAGATATAATAGGTGTCGATCAAACCAAAAAATTTAGTTGATGCCAAGCAATCCAAAAATAGTATGTACCAAGCATCAGTAATACTTCATGTGCTGAGCAACGCAGGATCAACATAAGAGTTTGTATTTGCACAAACTAAGATGTGAACCATTTTTGGAGCTGACTTAGAGAAATTTTGAAGGAGAAAAAAGATAAGGACAAATCATTTGCATTCCCTATGCAATCTGAATGCAACCAATTAAAAAAATGGTGAAGGCATGCAACCAATAAGAAATATGCAAAGTATGAATGGGAATTTGAGATTCAATAAGGATCATAGATCCATACCTAACCCTAAGTCTTCACATTCTTTATAAGGAGAACGAATGCACCATTTCAAGTGTGAAAAAAAAATAGCATAAGGGGTGATTATAGCAAAATTTTAGTGTAGACTTAGTGGAAAGGACAAAATTTATACATCCAGTTGATTAGAACAAAAAAGGGGACATATTTAGAAATTAGATCTAGCAAGGATCAGAACAGGAAGAGCATATCTAGTACTTGAACCCAATAATTTGAGATTGCATTCAATCAGGTCAAATGTTCTAATACTCTCTCACTATTGTATTAGAGGTTGAAATCCTATGTTGATAGGTTAGCTTAACAACTAGATTGGAGAACCTTTGGAGAAGGTCAAGAAAATCCTATGTATTAGGTGGGTTTAACAACCTATTGTAAATCCTTTAACAGGGTGACACTTCATGTAAGTGTTTGTAAATCCTTAAACTAGGTCACTATTGACACAGTGTAAAGCCTTTAATAGGGCAACCCATCAAAAGTGGTTGAACTCATTGTTGTAGTAATTTTTGTGGGTGTCATCCCCACCCCAGTTTTACCTTCTTATGCTTGGAGGGTTTTTGGGTCACCGAAATCTCTTGTGTTATGTGTTGATGCATGCTTTCATTTCCTGTTTGTTTATGTATTTACATGCATGCAAATTGTTTTTTAGATATGTGGTAATAAGAGTTTAAATGGATAAAAATTGTGTATTTTTTATTCACGCCCCCCCCCCCCCCCCCCCCCCCCCTCTCAGAAGTACTCTTCCCATTTGGAACATTGAGCCTAGTTATCTCAAGAAGAAGTGTAACAGCTTGGAGGGAAAGATCAAAAGATGGAAGTCTTCAAACTTGGGAAGATCATTGACAGTCAAGTAATTGATGTGCAAGTAGCTCTACACAAAGTAGAGGAAGCCAGGGAGGAACTGAGAAAATCTTTGAAAAGAAGAAAGGAGATAGCCATAGCTGAAAATGACATACACTACAAGGAGATTGACACCTCACAAGTTTTTTCCAATGGAGACTCCAAGGAATTTGATGTAGAAATAGAAAAATTAATGGAGAAAAATAAAGCACAAGCTGAAGAAATCAGATTACTCAAGCTTGAACAAGAATCACAAGCCATAATGCTTTGTGAAGTGACTAAACAAAAGAAAAGACCTATTGAAGACAAGGCCATAGTAGAAGATGACAAGAGAAATCTCATCAATAGGTTGGAAGAGAAGACAATTGAATTTGAAAAAATTTCAAACATGCAGTTAGACACCTTAAGCCAGATGATGAATGCTCATCATGAGCTAAACATGAAGGATATTGAGATCTCCACCTTGAACATACAAAATGAACAATTGTAGAATGAATTGAAGAGAGAAAAGGAAATATAATAAAGTTACAAAAAACCCAATGAGGCCATCAAGTACTTTGAGTAATTTCTAAAATCACTAAGGGCTAGTAATGATACTTCAAGATTTTGCTACATCAGCACTGAACAAGGAGAATCATTCAAGGCTATAGAAGAAAGAAGCAACAAAGGTAAGAACACTAAACCTACTTGTCATTTCTGTGGTAAAAAGGGACATACCTCTAATGTGTGTAGAAGCAAGAAGATTCATCAGCATGATAAGCCTACAAATGCAAAATTTTGTCACAAGTGCAAAAAGCAAGGACATTTAACACAAGACTACAACACCATGAGGAAACCAAGATTTGAGGGTCACTGCTACAACTGCAAAAAATATGGACATAGAGCATTTGAATGTAGATCAAAGCCTATGTGGACACTTATTCAACCTACAAAAGGAATCAATCATGCACATCACTACAATTAAGACTACAATACAAGGCAAAGTTGTCATTACTAGTAGGAATATGACCATGTACCTCAGAATTGCATAAGAACACACTTCAAAGGGAACTACAATAGATGGTTGAACCAAACCATATGTTTTAGTTGCTTGAAGACTGGTCATATTAGCAGGAACTGTCCAACAAAGGTCAAGGCACCCAAGATTGAAGTTAACAAGGGCAAAGAAATTGTTGATGTGGAACACATCAGGGAAGATATGAAGAACACATGGCAGAAGAAAGGTGAATGCAACAAATCAAATGGAGAGATCACTTCATCCAAGAGGTGAAGTGATCACACCTCATCAAATTAAGCATTAAAAAGGCACATGGGGCTAATACATATAAAGATGTATCATACATCAGCCCAAAAGAACATAGGAGCACTACAAAGAAGAAATTTGCATAAGTTGAGATGTTAGGATAAAAGTTGGAAGATGACGTCGAGTTACCTTTAGTTGCCACGTAAAACTCCAATACATGCCGAGTGAAATGAGATAATAGCTACTGAGTGAATGAAATAGAGTTGATGCCGAGTTGGGAAATCCTTTGGAAGTCGAGTGATAGCTATAAGAACGAGTGTAATAAATGCTAGGTTTCAAGCCTAATAAAAGTAAAAATTGTTCATTTTAGTCATCCGAACAAAGACCAAAGATGAGAAAAGAAATTAAGCAATTTCCTAGCAATCAAAAGATGATTTGCAACAATTCAACAGCAACCCAACTCTATTTCATCAATTTACCAGGTATTTCATTAAAGTGCCAAGTTACGTAGTTTTAAAAGTTTGTTTAAATAGTAAAAACTAGTTTGGTTAGAAATGCCATCTGGTTCTAAGTCTACAAAGGGAAAGGAAGATTTGGAAATTCAATTAGTTAGCAACGAAGTTAAACAACTTGAGTTCAAGCCAATCCCATAGCTTGCCTACAAAAATGATCTTGCTGTTGCCCTATCCCTGATTCCTAATAAAGTAATAATGGTTTAGGATGTATGCAAATGCTACACTATAAAATAGGAGCAATAGGAGATTTGGAGATTTTTAATACATTTGATAAACTCTGTGAAAATGGAAAAAATAAAGAAGAATTCTCCATAGTCGAGAAGAAGGCTCTGACCAAAGCCCTAGCTTTCCCTATTGTCTTTAAAATGGAATGGATATGCATTGTGTTGAGTAGAATCCATGATGGAGCTTTTTGGTTAGAAATAGGGCCAATAAAGTTTATGAAGAAATTTTACATAGGGTTATTGGTATTCCAACCCTAGATTGGCCCAAGACCCTAAGGAGTGATAAGAGGGAGGCAATTGAGAAAAATATTGGTGCCAAGTGGAACAATAGGGGTATGACAATTGACACCATCAGAGACCCCCTACTCGATTTTTTTATAAGGATTATATCTCACAAATTTTACCAATCTAGTAGGTCGAACGGTGTACCCTGCATAGTAGTAGATGTTGGCTACAAGCTAGTGAAAAAGGATCATACTTATGATCTTGTAGAGTTGATGATGCAACAAATCAATGAGAACTTGGGAGCCATAAGGAAATCAAAAGGGGCTCAATGCAAATTTGGCTCAGTTTTGGTTTGCTTGTTTTTCTACATTATGAAAGAATTTCCCTCAGTAGGAAAGGTGAGATAGCATCAAAATAAGACCATTGTTGACCAAATAAATGGATTCATTGATCAAATGGGTTAAAACTTTGATGCCCAAATGACTAGTTATTTTGAGGACTTGAAACAATCCATGAAATAGAGAATGAGAATTCCAGTTTTATTGGTGAAGCAACATGAAAAAGACATTTTCTTTCTAGTGGATATTGACTATACTTACATACAAGCAGTCATCCCTACAGTCAGATGGCTCAGACCACTAGGTTGTGAACATGATGTGGATCAGGCTTCTTGCAGAGGAAACTAATAAAACTACAAAGCACTTTGGGACATATGATGTTGTCAAATCAAGGGTGGTTATAGACCTCAAGACAACAATAGTAGTCAAGAAGAAGGACAAGATTGTAAAGAAACTTAAGAAGAAATTTGGGGTAGATACTGGAGAGACAAGTATTGTAGAAGAAGCAAAGGAAATAAGTGATGATGAAGAAGAGGATGACAATGAGAAAGATGAGGATGAGCTAGAGCAAGTGCCACTTCAGTTAACCCAAGGCCTAGGTGAAGATGAGGATGAGAGTGCCAAGGAAACATCCATCCAAACTAAGGTCACCAAAAGAAAGGCAAAAGCACCACCTGCTCCTCAACCCAAGCTAAAGAAAGTGGTAAAGCCTGCACCTAAGAAGCCTACTACTAGAGCTACTACACAAAAGGCAAAAGAAAAGGTAGCAAAGAGGAAGATATCCACTGAGAAGACTACAGATGAGCCAAAGAAAAGAAGAAAAATTGTGGCTCAACTTGATTTAGATGAAGAAAGGACATAATCAAAAGACCACAATCAGTTTAAAGTGGTAAGTCATCCACCTAAGACTTCAATTGAAAAATTATGTGCTAAGATTAGGAATGGTGACTTGAATGATTTGAAGAATGTAGATTTTAATAAGCTCACAAAGGATGAGCAAAATAAAATAGAGAAATCTATCTATAGTATGATGGCAAAATATAAACATACACCTCTTGAATTGGATAGCTCATTGCCAAAGGAATTATATAAGATTGTAGAGGATAAATGACATTTTTGTCTACAAACTAAGAAGGAAATAAGGGAGTCTACCTTAGCAAGAATGTTGCCTAATTTGACTAAAAGTCAAATAAAAAATGTAGTCAAGAGGCATAACGATAGATTTACTCCCAAATACAGGGCATTTAGTATTCTAAAAAACAAAATTTAAGAGGTTGTGAGCAAATACAAAAAATTTTGGAAGATTATTTACAAGAAAATTGATGATGTATTTGACGAAGAATAGAAGACAGAAGCAAGTGCCAAAACAAAGGAAATAAAAGAAGCAAGAAGGAAGAAAGTAGAGGAGGAGAATTTAGAAGAGAAGAAAGTGGAGGAAGAAAAGAAGGATGAAGAAGAAAAGGAGGAGGAAATGAGTAAAGAAGAGGAAAAGGGGACATATGAGCAACAAGAACATAGTGTGCAGGACACACAACTACCACCTCCTAGCCCTCCTCATTCTACCATCACACCTACAAAAATAGTCAAGATAAAGGATGTTGTTGATACTTCTAGTCAAAACATCAATCCATTAACTGCAAAGGATCTAGCAAAGATCCTTGACCAATCAACACAAGTAGCTAGACTATGTTCAAGCCCAATAATGGTCAGCATTGATGAGTTGCAAAAGGTAGTAGTGAAATTAAAGGAAGTCAAGGTGCAAACATAAGAACCACCTATGACCACACAATCTACTGGACTTCTACTCCTTCCACCTCCATCTCCACCAAAAGAAATCACACAAGAACTTCAAGAACTGAGTGCAATAGTAGGGGTTGTTAAAGGCAAATTAGTACAATCAACAGATACACCCCCAACCAGAATGATAGTAGAAGAGAAACAAGCTAAAGAGAAAGAAGAGACAAAATATAAGGAGCAATTTGCAATAAAACTTTGGTTGAACTACCCAAAATAGGTACTCCTACTCAAAATCTTCAGCAGATGAGCATTGAAATTACTAGCACTACAAATTAGAACATCGGGCTTGAGCTCAACAAAAGTAGCCAAGAAACTTCATTATGGAATTCCTGAGCTTGATGAAGAAATAAATGTACCCTACTATGAATCCACCACTCTCACAGAAGAAACGATGAATGAGATTCAAAGTGCATTGGATAGAAGAAGGAGACAAGAGGAACTTAGAAAGGATTATAAATATAGGCAAGCATTAAATGAAATCAAGGACATATTTATGGATGCATTTAGCCTACAGTCTCTAGATGAGTCAAGGCCAATTATAGAGCAACTATCAGAAATAGTTGATCAGGTGACAAATGAGGACCATGACACCAATACCAAACTAATTGAATGGTCATAAAATAAATTCCAAGGCAAGGTCAATTAGAAGATATCAAATGACATCATTTTGGGACAAGTTGACTTGGGTGAGAAAATAGATAAAGTCAAAATCATACTTCAGAATATATTCTCCCTTTACAATAAATTGTGTGATTTTTCCAATTTCACACAACAAACTGGCCAGAAGATATTGAGCTTGGAAAGAAATCTAAAGATTTCTAGTATGAAACTCCCAACCAATCCAACTCAAAGTGAGAAGCATTTTGCCTAGACGCTTCACACTCAAAGGGAACTAGCTATATCTATAGTAGAGGAGGCTAATATAAAAGCCAAGCTAATGAAACTTCAATCCTCCATCGCCCCTCACTTGGAAGTACTCCACAAGGAGTAGATGTATGTAGAGACAGTCCTAAAGAAAGATCCCAATATTTCTATACATGAAGGACTTGTAGACCTAGTAGCAGAGCTTGCAATTCAATGCAAGTCATTGGATATTGCATTAAACAATTGGGATGTAGCTCTGAAGATACTCCTGGAGGTTAACAAATCATTTTTGGGTAAACATGGTATTACTCCATAGGACCCTTTGACATCAGTGTAAAAAAGGGGGAGATATATTATAGGGGGAGTAAGCAAAGGAGGAGATATGTAGGTACTATGGGTAATTATCAAATTTTGACAAATTTTGGTCATTTTGATTACATTCTTTCACTCCATTCCTTCATTCATTTTGAGAATAAAGTGGAATGATTGTAAATAGCCAAAAAGGGGGGAGATAAGGAATAGAGGAGTGAAGAAGAGATGTAAAATTTTTTGTAATCACATGGAATACAAAGACATCACATAGATCAGATACAACTACAGGCTCAAAATCCAGAAATTGGTCAAAGGATAGAGAGGATCAAGCATATTGGCACATAATTTCAATTTCAAAAGCATAATCAACTTAGGGGAAGTCATAAGGTATACTGCTACTCACATTTTTTGAAATTTTGCATGTAAGCTGAGCAAGTAAAACATGTACTCAATAAGTTTAGCATCACCAATGCTTAGTTAAGTGTTTTTGACACTCATGTCAAAGGGGGAGATTGTTGGTCAAATAAATAGTATTGAAAAATGAGTGTCAACACACTTAACCATTTTCATCATACATGCCGAGTACACAATAGATGTCGAGCCAAGAATTTCAATAGGTGTCAAGTCATAGTTAGTGCCGAGCATATCAGAGTGTAGTATGTGTTGAGCAATACATAATTGTTCATGTGCCAAGTAAAAAAATCATTCAGATGTCGAGAAATTCAGAACAACATATGCTAAGCAATACAGGATACAACATGTGTTGAGAAAACTAGAAAATGTAGTTGATGCCAAGCAATCTAGAAATAGTATGTGCCGAGCATCAGTAATACTTCATGTGCTGAGCAACACAGGATCAACATAAGAGTTTGTATTTGCACAAACTAAGATGTGAACCATTTTTGGAGCTGACTTAGAGAAATTTTGAAGGAGAAAAAGGATATGGATGAATCATTTGCATTCCCTATGCAATCTATATGCAACCAATTAAAAAAATGGTGAAGGCATGCAATCAATAAGAAATATGCAAAGTATGAGTGGGAATTTGAGATTCAATATGGATCATAGATCCATACCTAACCCTAAGTCTTCACATTCTTTGTAAGGAGAATGAATGCACCATTGCAAGTGTGAAAAAAAATGGCATAAGGGGTGATTATAGCGAAATTTCAATGTAGACTTAGTTGAAAGGACATCATTTATACATCTAGTTGATTAGAATAGAACAGGGGACATATTTAGAAATCAAATCTAGTAAGGATCATAATAGGAAGAGCAGATCTAGTACCTAAATCCAACAATTTGAGATTGCATTCAATTTGTATATGAGCAATGTTAGTATGCTAATAGAAACCAAATTTAAATAAAGTTTCTACAAACTAAACAAAATTCATAAACTTCAAGATAGACTAAGATGAGCTCTCAATTGAGAATATGAGCCATTAATGGACTCTCTCAATAAGAAGCTCTCTTGTTGAGTAGCTTTATCTAAATGGATAGGATGTATGCTCAATATGCTTCCAAAGGCTTCAATGGATGATTGTGGATTTTTGGTGTGGATAGATGGCTTTAGTATGGATTTGGCTCTCAAAATAGCATTATAACTTTACTTCATGGATTGTGTTATTTTGTAAAGGGGAAGGATCCAATTTATAGGCAAGAGGCTTGAGGGATTGAGGGCTAAGATGCAAGGATGGGAAAAAGCTTATGGAAGGCTTAGATTGCATGAGAGGAGAGCACATGGATTGTGCTTCCTTATAGCCAATCAAGGAGTGACACATGTCACATGGTGAGAGGATGGAGGAAAGGGCAAGGATGAGTCAACAAAGGAGGCTCAAGAGATAAAATCTTCATAAAGACCCTCATAATGACTTGTAAGAACAATAAAAGGGCTTGTAAGAGTCATTTATGACCTAGTGGACTTCATAAAGTTTTATGGTTGAGATATTTTGAGGGTGATGAGAGCAAATTCGACTTGGACTTGATTAGGAAGGTTTTAAGCTTGCTTAGGCTTGTGCAAATGATTAGAGGATGGATTAGGATGGTTTAGGATTAGCTTAGGGATAGGCAAGTGGATGGCATTTAATGAGGGTGGGTGAAGGAGGAGATATTTGTTAACTTTGGCTTGGGTTAGTAAGTCTTAACCCATGTTTAGGGAATGTGACAAGGTTAGGAGGGGATTAGGATTAGGTTTAAAGACATCTTCTAGAAGAGTCTAGATTTTGGAGGAGGATAAAGACTTTCTAGAATAGTCTAGAATTTCCTAGGATGAGGATGAAGACTTTCTAGAAGAGTCTAGAACTTCTTAGGATGAGGATAAATTAGATTTTTAGGAAATAAATAAAGTTTTATTTATTTCAAGGGTTTGGGTTGAGGAGATATTTATTAAAACTTTTTTAATAAACATGAGGATTAATATTTAATTTTAATTAAATATTTTGAGTTGGGATTAGGGGTAGGAAATGATGGGATTAGCCTTTAATCAAAATTAAAGAAGGATTAGAAGATTTTGGAAGAGGTTATTGGTCATAAGGAAATTGGCCAACTTTTGGGAAAAAAAATTTTTTTATATTTATTTTAGGATTTTTGGTCAATTTATTAATTAAATAATTAATAAATAAGGAAATAATGTTTAAATAAGATTTAAACATTTTTGGGAGGGATTCCTTAATTAAATATTTTTAATTAAGATAAAAGGATTTAATGGCATAAAAATTAATTAATTAATTAATTAAATAATTAATTAATTAATAAATGATGATGTCATCGGGAATTTTTCAGAAAATAAAAATACTTTATTTTCTAAAGGATTTTTAGGTGTCTACACAATTAAGTCAAATGTTCTAATACTCTCTCACAATTGTATTAGAGGTTGAAATCCTATGTTGATAGGTTAGCTTAATAGCTAGATAGGAGAACCTTTAGAGAAGGTCAAGAAAATCCTATGTATTAGGTGGGTTTAACAACCTATTATAAATCCTTTAATAGGGTGGCACTTCATGTAAGTGTTTGTAAATCCATTAACCAGGTCACTATTGACACAGTGTAAGGCCTTTAATAGGGAAAACCATCAAAAGTGGTTGAACTCATTGCTGCAGTAATTTTTGTGGGTGTCATCCCCACCCCAATTTTACCTTCTTATTCCTAGAGGGTTTTTGGGTCACCAAAATATCTTGTGTTATGTGTTGATTCATGCTTTCATTTCATGTTTGTTTATATGTTTACATGCATGTAAATTGTTTTTCAGATATGTGTTAATAAGAGTTTAAAAGGATAAAAAATGTGTACTTTTGATTCACCCCCCCACCCCAGAAGTACTCTTCCCATTTGGAACATTCCAACATTCCCTCCTTTAGTTGTTCCATATTTACACTTAATTTGTTAATAACCATACTTGATAATTTTATAAAATTTACCCTATGTAGCTATTTTGTATGTTGTTCGTATAGTTGTTCTCAGTATATTTTTGGGGCTACTCAATTGATATACTTTATATATGATTATCATCAGATAAAATATTATTCCTTCATGTTTTGACTTATCCATCATCATAGCTCTTCTATTTGATGTTCTCTTTTTTATCCACCTCAACTTTTTCATATTACTTACGCTTAGCAAACATTCCTTTCCTTGTGTTGATAGGCTTGTGAGTTTTTTGATGATTTACTTCATGATCTTTATTGTTTCACCCATATCTAGCCAAAGTGCTCCGTCATGTACTTGAATTAGTACAAATATAATGCATTCATAAGAAAAAACATTTTCCATGTGCACTATATGTGTAAGGCCTTGAGCTTCAAGGTGCTTGTAGTCATCTTTCAGTTCTCCATCTATACACAGTACCTTACTATACATTTCTTCAATTCTTGCATTACCCAATAGCACAATCTTGTTATGCATGAAGTTAGTGATATCCTCAGTCAATATTACTCTTGGTGGTAGAGATGACAAATATCCAACATTATCTTGTATGCTCCAATCTATCAGATAAACCTCACTTTCTAACTCTGGTCTTTTATCAAGTTGATCACAACGAAAGGTGTCTTGACCACAACTATCATTTCTTCATAAAATTTTCTTGTTTAAATATATAATAAAACAAAGAATTTTCCTACTATAATCATTAAGGCACAATTCACCTTATGCAATATCTCTTCTTTTAACACTTAATTGCTTTAGATTTATTTTTACAATCGTAACTTTTCTCTGATAATATTCAAACCAATAAAATTTGCCCTTTTCTTTATTGATAGTGTTATATTTCTTACCCATCACACTTATTTATCTTGTTGGGGATGTAGTATAATTTTACCATTATTATCTATCCTTGAGTCACAATCCTGTTATCTTAGAGGATGACCCTTCTCAACTTGATTTAGGTGAATTTTTTTTGGATACAATCCTATTTTTCTTTTTGATCCACACTTGTTTAACATTGTTCTTTGATGTTTTGTACTTATAGACTTTCCATCCATAATTTTTAGTATCTACAAACTTTTTCTATATGACCATATTTATGACAAAAAAAAAATGGTACATTTATCAGTTGTGTTTTTGTGTTTTATGTGTATACCAACATTCTCTTTCCATATGCCCACATTTTCCATAATTATTGCATTGTACATTTCTTGGTTTTATTGTTAATAAAATCCCACTTTTGCAATGTTTAGCTTTGTTTCCAAATATATTTCAAGTATAAAAATAACCTATAAAGCTTCTTCGAGTTTAAGTGCTTGATGCTCTCATTTTACAATATCTAATTCTATGTTTAAATTTGTAACAATTATAGAAAAACCCATTAAAAGGTTCCTTTTCTAAAACATTTGATGGTCTACTTTTAAACACATTTGTTGTATGTCCTGGCTTTTCTCACTTGTATCATGTAGGTTTCCTATTTTGGTTATTGATTGGTTGAAATCTATTTTGTATGACTAATTTGGATGATTCACCTATTTTAAACTTAATGTTCTCAATATAACCAAGTCTAGTTGTATCTCCTAATTTCCTTTGCCATTTTAGTTGTTCATCAATCTTCTTCATGCTTAGATAAAACTTGGTGATTTTTTCATTAACCATTGTTCTATCTTTAGTTTGTTTCTCAAGTCCTCTATTTATTTTATCAACTTCTCATTCTCAACAAGGATTTGTCGATTTTCCTCTTTTGCATCACTCATGTAACCATTAAGTGTATTGTTTTCATTTTACAACTATAATATGACATTTTCCTTCTCTTCAATTTCTTTTTCCAAGTTTTTCTTATTAGCTTCCAGTTTTCCTTTTTCATCTTCAATAGTCTTCATTTTTTCTAATAGTTCAGTCTTTCTTGAAACTTGGCTTTCTAGTTCCCTTTTTATTTGTTGTAATTTTTCCTCGAGGATAGTGTTTTGTCTAATAGGTCAACTACTTTAGCATCAGTTTTCTTAGATTTTGTACTATTATGGGAAAGTTCTTCAAGATCCTGAAGAATTTTTTGCAATTTTTTTTATAGTTCCTACCTCTTTGCAAATGAAACCTTGAATTTCCTCTTTAGTTCATCATTTTGGTGTAGGTCTTCATTTAGGGATTCTTTGAGTTGTTTTTCCTTCTTGTACCTTTCTATTATCCTAATCTACTCTCCAATTGTTAGACTTCCTTCAAGAGAAATAAGCTCTCATACCAATTGTTAACTACAAGTAAGAAAGGTTAAGTTTTTTTTTTTTTTTTGGGCAGGGGGGGGGGGGTGCGCGCGGGTGGGGTGGACGGGGTGAATTAGTGCTTAATATTTTTTTCTATATTGTTGAAAATAGATTGATACAAGTATGATAAATGTGTTTCAATCATTGTTTTGTCACTGATGTCAAACCTACTATTTGTTGGTAAGACAATTGCTTATATGATTTTAGAACTATCACTTATTTGATTGATGAAGAGGATTTGATCAAATGATGTAACAATAGCACGTAGAGGAAAGGTCCAGTTATGATATGAAAATGAGTACAAGAATTAACTAAGATAGTGATACCATAGTTCATTGATAATATACTTAAGGTTTCAAAGGTTGGTTACACTAAGCAAGTTCAAAAAGAAAGTTAAAAAAAGTTTTTCTTTCAAGCTTAATCGAATGGACAATAGGTGCCAAGTAAAGTTAATGCAACCCAAGTAGAAAATTAAATTAGTTGGAGTCGAGTAAAAGTCTATTATAGTGTATGCTAAGTAAAATAGTTAATGTAAAGTAAAGTTTAGTTGCTTTCGAGCACTAGTAAACTTCAATTCATGCCAAGTGATTTTACAAAGGATATCGAGAAACACAATTTGTGTCAAGCATCAGAAGCAAGTTAATGCCAAGTGTTAGCATTATTAGAAAGATCGTGAATTCGATGACTCAAAGCCAACAAGTTTGTTTTCTTGGATTGTGTGAACTAGGTGGAAGATAAGATTGATGAGCTAGTGGCACATAATTCATGGTAAACCATTTTGAGGTGAATTCAAAGAGGATTGAAGGAGAAGTTTCTAGAAATGAAATGGAATGATGGGTAGATTTATTGAATCCTACCTAATCTATCCTAACCCTAAATTGGATGATGGAGAAGGAATAGAAAAATATCTTAATTCTCTATTTATAGGGATAGCTAGTCAAAAGCAAGGGTTGTCATGTGTGAGAACCTAAGGAAGATAAGGAGTCTAGGGTATTGCTTCATTCAGTGATGTAAGTGAAGAGTTTGCATTGGCAAGTTAAGAAAGAAGGCTTAATGGTATGGATGCTTGATAGGTGAAAAAGTTATCAAAGATGAAGTTTGTGAAAGTCAAGTAGAATGGAGGATTGAAGCAAAGATCTATAATCTGTAAATGGAGTTATAAGTTGTTATTAGATCAATCCTTACTATTACTCTCTAACAATTGTATCAATCTAGGGTAAATCCTTTGGATTAAGGTTGACCTTACAATCATTTATAAATCATTTAACCAAGTGACATTCCAAATGAATGATCTAAAGTCTTCTAACAAGGCTCACTCCTAATAGAGTGATTGAAATCCTTTAACTGGGTCACATTTGATAGTGCACATTGTAAACTTTAACAGGATTGGCCTTTCACAGGGCATCATTTCATAAGAGTGAGAAAGAGTAGCATGTTAATGGTAGTTTTTCCCAAATTGGGTTTCCACATAAATCATTGTGTCAAATGTGTTATTGAATTTGTTATGTTTCATGTTTATATTTCTGCAAATAGATTTGATGGTAACCTACAAGTTTTAAGTGATTGCATAATCTTATGGATGCATGCATGATGATAAATGTTTTATGGCTTCACTAAGCTATGATAAGTTTTATTTGTACATTTTGACCTTGGATAACTAATCCACCCCCCCTCTCAATTATTCTAAATAATTCCAACAATTGGTTTAGAGCCATCTACTTAAGAGGACTAGTTTGAAGGTATTAGAAGCACAAAGATCAAGATGTCAAAAAGAGAAGTACCCAAGCTTAATAGAGATAAATTTCCTGCATGGAAAAGTTCGATGAAGCTATACCTTGGAGGACTTGGAGATCATGCACAATCTACCATTACTACTGAGCATGTTGATCTCACTGGAGCCCTAATTGTTGAGGATCTGAAAACGAAAAAGGAACACAACCACGCAATGTTGGAGATTGCCTCTACCCTAAGCTATGTTGAGTTTGATGATATGAAAAGTCTTGATAGTGCAAAGAAAATGTGGGATGCTTTACACACCATCTATGGAGGAGACAAGAATTTTCTAAGAGCCAAATCTGAGACTCTTAGAGGTAAGTTTGATGATATGAGAATGCAAGAAGGTGAAAACATTGCTCAATATTACTCAAGGGTAAAAGATGTTATTAATGAAATAAGAGGATATATTGGTACAATAAATGATGATATTGTACTAAGTAAATTTTTAAGAATATTGTTGCCTATATATGCTAGTAGAGTTTCTACAATTCAAGAACTGAGATGTATACTAGGAATGTTCTAACTCTTGAAGGTTTGGTAGGTAGGCTTACTACTTTTGAGCTATCTAACTTTGATAATTACAAAATTGAAAACATTGAATCTACTTTTTAAGCTAAGTTGTCATTGAAAGAACCTAATGTGAAGAAGAAAAAGAAAAAATATGGGTCCAATGATAGTGATACAGATGAGGAGGATGTAGATCAATTTAAAGCACTAATTGCAAGGAGATTTCATAGAGGTAAAGGCAAGTTTAAAGGTAAAATACCTATCATTTGCTTCAATTGTAATGAGGTTGGTCATATTGCTATTAGATGTCCAAAGAAGAAGAACTATAGAGGTGGTGACAAGTATAAAAGTAGAAGAGATGAAGACAACAAAGATTACAAAGACAAAGGCAAGAAGTCTTACTACATTGCTGAAGAGGAAACAAGAGAAGAATTTGATGAACATGTTGATGAAATGGTGTATGTTGCAATCAAGGAAAAATCTAATGAAGATGAGGCAACTACACTTGTGTCTTTTGTGAACAAGAATGGTAGATGGATGATTGACAGTGGGTGTTCATTCACATGACTGGAGATAAAAGTAAGTTCATTACCGTGAATTTTTATGATGGAAATAGTGTAAGATTTGGTAATGATGCACCATGTTTGATAAAAGGTAAAGGTTCTATCAAGCTCACAAAAAATATTTTATGTGACAATGTTCACTATGTTGAAGGACTTAACTATAATCTGTTGAGTGTGTCACAGTTGAATAATTCAGGATGTAACATTGAGTTTGAAACCAAGATTGCTAAGATATATGATACTGATGGAAAACTAATTGGAAAGGGTGACCAAACTAGGAGTAATCTATTCTACCTTGATGTAGAGGATGCTACTTGTCTAGTTGTAAAATTTGATGATGTGTGGCTATGACACAAGAGGTTGTTTCATGTTAATTTTGATAACTTGGTTAGTATTAGTAATATGAGAAAAGTTGGAGGTTTGCCTAAGTTGAAGAAGCCTAATAATATAATGTGCAAATAATGTCAGTTAGGAAAAATGAAAAAGTCAATTTTTTAAGAGTAAAACTCATACCTCTAAAGGAATACTAGAGATTGTTCATACTGACTTGTGTGGGTCAATTGAATTGCAGAGCTACAAAGGAGATAAGTACATTATGTTTCTTGTTGATGATTATTCTAGAATGATGATAGTTATTTCCAAATGTTTAAGAGGTACTTAGCAAGACTTGAGAAGGAAATAGGTAAAAGTCTAAAATGTTTGAGATTTGATAGAGGAGGATAATTTACATCAAATGAGTTTGAGATGTTCTATAATGATAGAGGAATCAAAAGATAGACATTTGCTCCTAGAACCCCTCCACAAAATGGAATTTTTGAAAGGAGGAATAGGTTTGTAATGGACTATGCTAGGATACTCATGATGGAGAGAAATGTTTCTTTGAAATAATGGAGAGAAGCTATAAGTATAGCTGTCTATATCTTGAACTGTCTACAAGTCAAGAGAGGTACTAATTCAACACCTTTTCAAAAATGGTATGGATACTCATCCAATGTAAAATATTTTAAGGTATTTGAAAGTAAATTCTTTATTCTCAAAGATTTCAAAAATGGTAAACTAGATGTAAAAGTGAAGAAGGTATATTCTTAGGTTATTCTGCAAGAAGTAAAGCTTATAAGTGTTTAAATACTAACACTAACAAAGTTGTGGATAGTGCAAATGTGAAATCTAATGAATATATAGAAGTACATGAGGCTGAAACTATGAAGGAATTAGAAGAATACAAATTATTTGTATACTTTTATGAAGGTATGCCTAAATCGAGTTACAAGCCAACAACAAGTTTCAATGACTATTGTAATTCCCTAAAATTGGCACATTGTCATGTTAACCAATTCTGGTCTAATTGATCAATCCTAAGTCCTATTTTACTAGGCAATTTTGGTTCCAATACTCACTACTTGACCTAAGTGTTAGATGCAGAAAACCCTAATCTATATTAATCGCACTATTTATTTATTTCCTAAGTATTGACTCAAATTAGCTACATTAAACCTATTAATTAAGTTTGATTAAATTAATCTTACCTCTTTAGCTAATGTACGAAGGAATTAAATGTATTTAATTTAATAAGATAATGTCCTTATTTTAGTTATTGAGTTTAATTATTCAATTAATTAAGATTATGCATTTATGAGCTCATATTCTATTTTATTAAATTAAATATCTTCTCCAAAATCTTCTCTTCAGTTTAGAAATGGGAATTCTAAGTGAACTAGAACTCCAATTGGAATTAAATTAGTTAACTCCCCATCACACTCAGATCTGAAGCAATCAACTTCACCTGCATAAGGAATTTTCCATTCTGACAGAATCTCATTTTCAATCATGACTATTCATTCCAATTGATCTCAACCATTGATTGATCCTAGGATTCTATTTAAGGAGCCTTTGATTCCTCATTAGAAAAAGGTTGAATTGATTTGGTATCAAATTTATGTTGAAATCTCTACTCATTTTTCTCATACATCCATAGCTTAATTACTTGCATTATAATCTAATGTTAGGTTAATATGCATACATATAGTATAATTTGTTTTCTTTTATTCTTAGATTAATTACATATCATCTAGAATAATATTGCATTCTCATATAGCTTTTACAAAATCCTTCATAGTAGAGGTCTAGTTGCTAGCTTCTTGTTCTGAGAGTAATAGCATAATCCTTAAAGTTAGAAGGAACCAGATTGATTTGCCAAATTGTTTCGGGTGAATGAATGTTCATTCTGAGATGGTTTTTCATGTAAGGATTGTATTGAAGTGTGGTTTATTAATAGGCCATAATTAAGGCATACATTTCTAACACCCACTGTGGGGCCGAGAAATCAAGTTTTTGGCCTCACTTATTCTATTTTTCTGCATTTTTTATTATTCTATCGCTATTGTCCATAGAGTTTTCTAGATTCTCGTGCGAGAAATCTGATTTTTGTAGGAAGAAATTGAGATTTCACCTCTTTCATTACATTTCCTTGTATGGAATAGTGTATAACTATGTGGTTTCTCGTACAATACACACCATCTTCTCGTGTGGGCTTGTATAGGATTTCACACAAAATTTCGCATCAACAAATGTAAATGCAGTTTTTAGAATTTAGTTTTATCATCATGTTTTGACTAACAAGTTGTTTTTGAAGCAATTTCATTTTTTATTTCTGACTTTCTATAGCTTAAGAAAAGTTTGCAGGATGTTCATTAGAGATACCTTATTACAAATGCTTGAAACATTACTGATTGTTTGATTACAATACATTTTTTGAAGACACACATGTCAAAGAACTCATTTTAAACCCACTTAAACATCATGTTTTCTTTTATTGTTTTCTTACACATAGTATAAATAGGGCTTGTGAACTTCATAGGGTGCAAGACAGAGGAATAGGGGAGTATGCTCTTTACTAGTTGGAAGTGATGCCCAAGAGTAAATCAAAAACTTAGATGCCTTTGAAAGATGGTACCTGAGGAAGGCAAGGAAGTTAGTGGTTCTCCTATATGAGTCTTTTCTATGAAGGGAAGATGATTTCCTTTTAGTAAGTCAAAATCTTGAGAAAGGAGAAATTGGGATTGATTAAGCTAACATGGTGATTAACATGTCTTCCATGTTTGGGCAAGGTGATGAGGTAGAGGAGTATGCTCTTTCCCCTTCAGGGAAATCAGAAACTCAGACCCTTAGATCCAAAGCACCCATCTGGGTCAACCTTTTAGAGGGGCTTCTAGAGTTATCCAACCTCTAGGAATGACCCAAATGAGCACACAAGATTATACTACCCAGTTCATCTCTGAAAGGGGGCATAATCTTTGTCCAAGGAGGGGGAAGAATCTCTCCCAAAGATACTCACCATAGGCATGTACCTAGACACTGGAAGGTGATATATGCACTTGACCCCTACCACAAGGGTGTTCATTTATTTTATATGTTATTGAGTCCTTGGAATACACCAAAAACACAAGTAACCTCTAGTGGGGTGACACAGTTGTGTGAGGTGAATGTATGTACATAAGTTGTGAGACAAAGGTTTTGCTTCCTCTACCAGTTTTGGTTATAGGGACAAAACACATCTTTTTGAGTCTTTAAACTTGTTCAAATCTATCAAACAAATTAAAGGTCAAGACTCCCCCATCCCTTTGAGTTGCTTTGCTCTTGGTTGGATTGTTTGTGACTACTTCTTGCTTCTTGTGTCTATCTAAAAAAAACTATCTTTTTCAAAATCAAAATGTTGTCCAAAAATTGAACACTATCTTGTTACCTATCTAAAATATGTAAACACGACCAAAGGTCTATTCAGAACGATCAGAAACCATTGAAAATCTCTTCAAAATCTAATCAAATTGTCAGTCTATCTAGATTCTCGCACACAATTCTACAAATTTTTGCATGAGAAAATACCCTATTGGCACTTCCTTGCGTGACTCCCTACAAATCTCTGCCTAAGATTTTGAAAAATAGTGTCTTTTATGCCAAAACTCGATCTTTTTGTTAAACTATCAACTCCTCAATGGCTCTATGCAAGTCCTCGCATGAGAAAATTATCCAAAAATTGTTGTTTTGAATCTTTTGCCTAGCTCTTTGTACTTTCTTGCACAGCTCGCTGAGGATCCTTGCATGGGATCTTGTCCTAAAAAATTTTGAACTACCTATTAGAGCTATCTACACTCTAAGTTTGATCTGTATCTACAATATTTTACCAATTCTCTATCTACAAATAGTGTGAAATAGTGACTTTTTGCTTAGTTGAAAACTTGCGACCTACACGTGAACTAGTCTCCTCACTCAATTATCTTGTTATGTCCTTCTATGTTCATCATACTTGGTGTCATGATATTCATAAATCTTGGTTGTTCTAGTCATTAATCAGACAACTCATACCCAAGTATACAACATTCTTATCTCACTTTGAGGCTATGTTTGTCTAGGCTTTTGCTCCTTGTCATTTTTTATGACTATGGCAACAAGAAAATGAATTGTATTTCATCCCTTTATACTTAGATGAGGTAGAGCTAGGGGTCATAATCATGGTAGAGGTCACTTTGTGGGTTATACATGGTCTATCTCTAGTTCATCTAGTGAAGAATCTTCACGATCTCCTTCACTTGTTAGATCACCTTGTGTTCAGAGAACATTTTCCATAAACTTTCAACAAACTAGGAACCCCTTGTATCAAGAGGACCCTAAGACTAGAAAAGGTCATACATCTCCAAACAAAATAGCTGAATTCTTATTCAAACCACCTTTCCAACCAAAATAAATTGAAACTTATGATACTTCTGAAATGGCTGATCAAGAATCAGAACACATAGAACATAGTAGAGACTAAGATCAACATAGGAATGAAAGACATAAGGAACCTTTTACTGATGAAAATAAGGAAGAGGTAGAAATACTTCCCGAACATATCAAAAAATGTTGTAAGGACAAAAAATTCTAGAAAGTCATCGAAATCTTGCTTAATGAAGAGAAAGAAAAATACTTTGTCAAACTTGCTCAAGAGGGAGCAAAGCTACCTCATCACTTTAATGTTGAAAAAATCATTACACTTTAAGAGGAAATTAAAATGTCTAAATTGCAAAAAGAACTAAAGATATTGCAAGAATAGTTAGCCTAAATGATGCATGATAAGGAAAAACCTACAAAAACATACACCCTAGATGCTCTTTGTCCATTTTCTTTTGATAAGAGTATAGACATGCCTCCTTTTTCAAAAGGAGTTGAGTTAACTAAGTATGATAAATACTTTGGAACTTCCGATCCCCAAGATCATTTGTGAAAATTTGAGGCCTCATGTATGGAATTTATGCATAATAAAAAATATCTCATGCATCTATTCCCAAGAAGTCTTGGTGGTCAGGCCATGGAATGGTTTCCACACTTGCCTACTAGTGTCAAAATGTTCAATGAGATTGCTAACCTATTTTTCCAATAGTACTCCCACAACATAGAACACCCAGTTAACATACAAGACTTGTGTAACCTTGAACAGAAAGTTGGGGAACCTTTACTCACATTCCTTCAAAGATGGAGACAACTTTACACCAAATATTCATGGAAGATTCCAAAAATGGAAAAAATTGATATATTTATGGGTAATCTCCTACCTAATTTTTGGTATAGAGTTCAACTTCAAGGTCCACACACCTTTGAAGAAATGGTCATGCAAGCTATCCAAATTGAAGAATTCATGGTCAAAAAGGGTGAACTCACCCTTCAAAAAGACACCAACAAGGATCCATCTCTAATAAGGATAAGTCTAAGTATGTGAACAAAAAATGAGAGGTTGTGCGTGACGAAGTTGTTGACAACATTACTCCTAAACCTTCTAAGGTAACTTTCAATCTTATAGACAATATTAAAGCATCCAAGAATATTGAGAAATCTCCTACCGACAACAAGATGATCATAAACAATCAAAGAGCTCATCTTGGGTTACATGCCCAAAATGAGAATATACACCTCTTTGTGAACCTTTGGATGTGGTCTATAAGACCCTACTACAAAACAAGCTCATTTCTCCATTAGATAACTCTCATCCTTATGATCCACAACCACGACCTCCATGGTGGAAAGAGACCACATTTTTTGAGTACCATCAAAACAAAGGTAAGAAAAATAGCAATTACATTAACTTGCATCACAAAGTCCAAGACTTAATTTACAATGGTGACATTGTTGTGGATGCACATAATAAGAACTTGGATCACAAGGCTTTCAAGGAGCCATTCCCATCTTATGAAAAAGGAGAAAACTCAAAATAAAAACCTAATAACAAGGTCAAATACACATACTCTAATGATAGAAATGTGATCAACATGGTTGAACCTGTGGATTTTGAGTATTGCGACATTATCACCATTAAGGGAAAACAATATAATCCTAAACCTAAGACACCATTTGTCTTAAGGGGCCTTGCTTCTAATACATCTAATAATGAACCATCACAATCTTGTGCCAATGTTGTCATGCGTTCTTGTGCTATGTTGGTACTCAAAGGCCCTATTCCTTCTACTCTTGATCTAGAACAACACAAAGAGAAACCCCTTACTAGTCCATCTAGCAAAGATGAAATCTTACAACATCTTCTTGGCTACTAGCTACAATATCCTTGATCAATTACAATGAACAAATGCTCAAATCATGATCTTTGAATTGCTCAAAGTCTTGCCTACTCATAGGAAAATTCTCTACAAAGCACTCGTTGAGGAAAATGTACCTCAAGATCTTGATCTTGAGAGGTTCCAATCTATGGTAGGTCATTTGACCTCATCTTACTATATGCCCTTCTCCGAGGAGGACAAAAATTTACTGAGTCATCCACACAACCAACCTCTACACGTTGAGGTCATGATACATCAAAAGTGTGTCCATCATATGCTCATTGATAATGGAGATGGTTTAAACATTGTCTTTTTTGTTCTGCTTAGACAATTGGACTATTCTAAAGAGTCCATTGATCCCTATCGCAAGATAACTATCAAATAATATGATGAATTCAAGCGTAAATCTTTAGATCTTGTTGTGTTGTCTCTATGGGTTGGTCCTGTTGAAAGGGATGTCACTTTTCAGGTTCTTGACATTCCTTTAGCTTACAATATTCTACTAGGAAACCATGGATACATGAGATGTGAGTTGTGCCCTCAACTTATCATCAATGTGTAAACTTCCCATTTCATAGCTCTGAAGTCACCATACCTGCAATTGCTAGCTATATCTATAACATGCTGAAATCTTCTAAAAAATTTGTACCCACTAATAAGGAATCTATAGAATATCATGATAACAAGTTGAAACAAATCAAGCAGTCGCTCAAGCTAAAAGAAACTAGAATGGGTGAAAATCACATAAAACTAGTTCTATCTTCGTCTTCTCTTCTTGAGTCTCCCTGTCATTATGAGAGACCATCTGAAGAGAAGAGACTTTTTGTGTTGACACCTCAAATTAAGTACAATGGTACCTTTGTCAAAGCTACTATACCTATTGGGGAGGAAGATAAAAATAGAGCCATTACAACATGGAAATACAAAGAGGAAACTCTAGTTAACCTTATAGAAAAATCTCGTGAAATTACTTCTGAAAAGTATGGTCCAGGTCTAAAACTCATGAAACACTTTGGATACAAGGGGAATGGTCCTATCAGATGCAACAAAAATGGTCTAGTTGATCCTATCAAAGTGATAGCTAGAAGGCATCATGACACATCTAGTGTAGGCTTCAAGAAGATCTCCTTTCATCTAGGGATTAACAAGTTTGTACTAGAACCTAAGAGTTTATTTGAACATGAGTCACAAGTGAGTCAAATGACCATGAGGATCCTTATCCTTATCCAATTCCTGATGATCTTTCTAAATTCTTTGCAAAACTAGACAAATTTGTGCCATGTGTCACCATTGTGAATGGTGATAGTGATTCTTCTGATGACACTATTGATTCTCCCTGCATTCAACATGAACAAGGAGAGTCTAGTCATGCTTTATTCATTGAGTACCATTGTAAAAATTATGATTATGAAGGAGAATATGTTCCTATCACTATTGGGGAAATCTATAGTCTGTCTCCCTATAGCACAGATTCTCGAGAGTATGAATTTGACTCTATTAGAAGCAACTATAGATAAAGACATAGATCAAGTTCATTCTTATGAAAATAAACTTGAAGTAGGTGAATTGTCTGGGGTTAGGTTGAATGAGTCTCATCCAACTAGTGTTATTGAGTCTTCAATTAATGATGTTACTACTCAAAGGCATTCGAACAAACTTTTGGATGAAGTTTCTCTAGGTCTCAAATTTCTTGTCCAATCATTTGATGATTATACCATGAACACAATTGAACCTACCACATCTCTTTAACTCACCTATCTTGAGCTCATAGTCTAGAATTCCAATGCATTTAGTGAAGTCCCTACATTCCAGAATGACTATGATCTTGCCTATTACCAAAATGCTATCAAACCTGTAACATCTTCCATTAGCAAACAAAGTGTCAACATGACTGAAGTTGACATCAAATATCTTAGTCACACAATCAAAAAGAAAATAAATAGAAGGTCCAATGGTGAAAACCACATTGTGGTAGTGTTAGAACCTAAAATAGTAAAATTAAAAGACATATCCAAGGGTGAAAACCTCTCTGAGCCACCTACAGATGAGATATTTGATGCACTTCCTAGTCATTTTTAGGAAAGATCACTAGTATTGATAGAGTTAACACAACCAATTAACTTGGGAATAGAAGAACAGCCTCACGTGATACATCTTTCACAGTCATTATCTCCTAAGGAAAAAGAGAAATTCATTGCTTTCTTCCAAGAGAAAAAGATAAATTTTGCATGGACATACTCAGACATGCCATTATTGGATCTTGACCTCATAATGCATCATCTATCTATTACACCAAGAGTTAAACCAATTAAACAAAAACTTAGAAAAATGCATCCTCATGTTGCATTGTTGGTCAAAGATAAATTGAAAAAGCTTCTAAAAGCCTTTTGCATCTATGCTATTAATTGCGTTGAATGGATATCGAACATTGTTCTAGTCTCCAAGAATGAAAATCTATTAGAGTTTGTATAGATTTCTAAGATCTGAACTTAGCATGTTTGAAGGATGATTTTCCACTCCCCAACATTGATATGCTAGTGGACATGATAGTAGGATATGAAATGTAGTCACTCATGGATAGATTTTCTAATTATTATCATATCAAAATTGCACCAAAAGATTAAGAATATGTTTCTTTCAATTATGCATGGGGAACCTTCTATTGGAATGTGATGCCATTTGTTCTTCAAAATGCTAGTGCCACATATTAGAGGGAAGTTACTATAATTTTTTATGACATGATGCATAAAAAAATGGAAGATTATGTGGATGATACTTTGGTTAAGAGCACAAAACACAACTCTCACCTTCAAGATTTGGGACCTATCCTAGATCACATGGAGAAATGCAATCTAAGACTCAACCCCAAGAAATGTTCATTTGGTGTAACATCTGGGAAACTAGTTGGCTATATTATGTCTACAAAAGGAATTGAGGTTGATCCAAAGAAAGTTCAAACAATCATGGACATGTTTCCACCCCGTAATATCAGTTAGATGAGGGGCTTACAAGGAAGACTTAAACCTATTCGTAGATTGATCACAACCATTTACTGAGACTCTACATAAAGGTGTGAAATAAAGTTGGAGCCAAGAGTGTGATCAAAGTGTAACATAGATAAAGCAATACCTTGCTAATCCATTGATCTGGATGCCTCCTATCTATGGGAAACCTCTTATTTTGTACATCTTAGCAACAGAGTCATCTCTTGGCATTTTTATAGCTCAAGAAGACAATGACAATAGGGAAATAGTTATCTACTATCTGAGTTGCGTGCTAATTTCTTATGAAATGAATTATAGCATCATTTAGAAGGCTTGTTTGGATGTTGTCTTTGCTTCCCAAAAGCTAAGACACTACATTATTACTCATACTATGTGACTATTGCTAAAATTGATCCACTAAAATGCTTACTCAGCAAGCCAACTCTAGTAGGAACGTTAGCTAAGTGGGTCATGATACTAAGAAAATTTGACATTCAATATGTTGAATGAAAGGCCATCAAAGAATAAGTGATTTCTGATCAATTAGTAGAAGTGCTAATGAAGACTCTTCTCCCACTAAACATTGATTTCCCAAATGAATCAAATTCTGATGCTCACACATCAAAATTGGGTGATGTTCTTTGATGGTTCCATCACATAATAGGGATCTGGTGCTAGACTATTGTTTATAACACCACAAAAGTATTCACTTCCTAAGGCATACAAGTTTCCATTTCCTTGTACAAACAACATTGCAGAATATGAAGCTTTGATTAATGATATGAAGATCACAATTGAATGGAGAATGGATGGATTAAATGTTTTTGGTAATTCACAACTCATAATCAACCAGGTCAATGATGTATATCAGACAAAGGATGAGAATTTGATCCCTTATAAAAGCATGCTGGATGACCTAAAGAAATAATTTGTTCATATAATTTTTCAACAAATTTCTCAAGTAGACAACAAAGTGGTTGATGCCATGACTACTCTTACTTCCTTGTTACAAATACCATAAAATGATCTTCAACATGAGTTCTTGGTGGAAACCTTACTCTACCCTAAATATAATTCCCTTGAATCTTAGATGATCTATTTTATTGTAGGACATGACTGATCCCGCTACCATCATATATACTCTTACTTGCATGACCAAACAATTCTGGATGGTCTAAGATCGAATAAAAATGTCACCTTATTTGCAATGCTTCATGGTATGTTATTATTGTTGATGATTTGTTTAGGAGAGATCTCAATAGAACACTCCTTAGGTTTCTAGAACCTGATAAGTCCAAATACACATTAATTGATGTACATGAGGGCATTTGTAGATCACACTCTAATGGATTGACACTAGCTCATAAACTTATTAGAGCTGGTTACTATTGGTTGAATATGGAGCAAGAGGCAATCAAATACACCAAATCTTGCAAATAATGCTAGCTCCATGTGAATCTAATTCATGCTCCAACCAAGGATTTAATTCCATTTATCACACTATGGCCATTCCAACAAATGGGCCTTTGATCTTGTGGTTTAGATTCACTCGTCTTTTTCAAATGGACACAAGTTCATCATTATAACTATAGACTACTTCACTAAGTGGGTAGAGGTAGTCCCCCTCTCTATGGAAAATGGAAAAATTGTAGCTCTATTTATTATGAATTACATCATATGCAAGTATGGTGTACCTTCCTCCATTATTATTGATAATGGAGGACAATTTAAAAACAAGGACTTTAAGGAGTTGTGCAAAAAGTTTAGAATCACACAACATTGGTCTTCTATTTATTACCCCTTGGGTAATGGTCAAGGGGAGGCATCCAGCAAGGTGATCCTTAAGATCTTGCATCACACAATTAACAAATCTGGAAGGGACTGGCACCTTCAAATTAATCCAACTTTATGGGCTTATAAAACAAGTATTAGAACGCTAATGAGTACAATGCCCTTTGCTTTGGTATATGGAGTGGATGTTGTACTTCCATTGAGGTTGAGATTACTACTCTAAGAATCTCAATGAAGGGCCTCATTATTGATGATGACTATAGAATATCTCAGCTTCAAGAGTTAGAATTGTTAGATGAGCATCGACAAGTGGTGTGTGATCATCTTAGAGCTTATCAGTAGCATATGTCTAGAAGCTAGAATAAGAAAGTTAAGCCATGTAACTTCCA
The DNA here is from genome assembly GCA_028749045.1 of Cupressus sempervirens. Classification (NCBI taxonomy): domain Eukaryota; kingdom Viridiplantae; phylum Streptophyta; class Pinopsida; order Cupressales; family Cupressaceae; genus Cupressus; species Cupressus sempervirens. The sequence goes on from CM053793.1 coordinate 521,305,409, forward strand.
ACTAGGTGATCTTGTTTTGAGAGAAAACCCTAAGAATCAACAACTACGAGTAGAAAAAGGGAAGTTTGAACCCAACTAGATTGGTCTAGTTTTGGAAGCTCTCTGTATGTACTTAAATGTCTTGAAAAAAAGTCTACAAATTGAAAAAATTCCTTAAAAAATAATTATATTAGTGAAAACCTAGAAATAGGTGCCTTGGAAATACCAAAAACATTTAAAAAACAAAAAATAAAAAAAAAAGAGAAAAATACAAAAAAAAAATGAAAAAAAGTGCTACTGATGAAAACTTGGCAAACAGGCATCATGGTAGGGAAAAAAAAAACTTGGTAAATAGGTGCCTCTTTTTTCCAATGCTATATCTTGCATTGCATCTTTTGGCTTCCTGTGCAGTTGCTTTCCTACTTTAGCTTCCTACTTACACTCATGTATCCATAGATTGAATATTGTCATAACTCAAGGGAAACACCCTACAGTGACATAGGAATCTCTCACATTAGTCACCAGTTGTTCTAAGTATGTCTACCTACTGTCACTTGTGTCACTTTGGAAATTCCTCTCACAGAACATCTCCTATGACAGTCACTAGTTTTTCTAATTGTGTCTGCCTACTATCACTTCTGTCACTTTGGAGATTACTCTCATGGAACATCTCTCATGAAAGTCACCTATTGTTTTAACTGTGTCTACCTACTGTCACTCGTGCTACTTTGGAGATTCCTCTCATGGAAGATCTCCCACAAAAATTGCCAGTTATTCTAACTGTGTCTACCTACTGTCGCTTGTGTTGTTTTTGAGATTCATCTCATGGAAGATTCATCTTTGACTTCAATCACCAATTGTCCCAACTATGTCTATCTACTGTCACTTAGTTTCTGCTAAGGTTCTTCTTATTAAAGATTCCTCTTTGACTTTAGTTACCGGTTGTCTTAACTATATCTGTCTATTGTTGTCACCCTACTAAAGAGATTTCTTTCATGCATGTTATGAACATTGACACTTGACATCAATCCTATAACAAAAAAAATGAACTCAAAATGATGAACTTGTTTGGATATGTTGAGCTTTTCTTTTCTTGTTTACTTTTGCTTTATCATGTCTCTTTGAGCAACTCGATGATGTCTCTTTTGACTAGAGAAGCAAGGACCAAGGGCATGATATTTTCTTTTCTTTTTGTTTGATGCCAATGATTTGAAGCATCCTTATAACATGGGTCTCCACTATAAGAGCCTCCATCTCATATCAGATGGTCGTGCATACCTCAACTCCTTTTATATGGACTCTTCATTGAATTTGGTTCTTTTCCTTGCTTTTTTGAGTGAATTTTCTATGCTACAATAAATACTGATACTTGTTCTGGTAAGTGAATGTATGGGTCACTACGAGTATACTTAGTACACTTTTGTCTTAGGTTACGAAAGTAAGGGTTCTTGCGGATATAATACCTATTGATTACTTAGCATAAGAAGGATCTCTCATGTGTCTGGTGTGTCTATATGCAAGAAAAATTCCATTCATCCTAGCATTTATGCTCTAATTCTTATGTTCACTTGCTACATCAAAAGGGACAAATGTTCTAGTCATTTTGGCTTCTTGTGCCTCAAATGCTTATATTTAATCCTAACAAAACTTGATCATGTGTCATATTCATATTCCTATGATTGCAATGTCAGTTAGAATTTTATGACGTGTGGGATTTTGTTACATGCTCAATAATGATAATGTCGAAGCTTGGTAACCAAACTTAAGGTTGCATCTAGCATAAGACTACAATGCATATACACATGGTTTGATCATTAATCTAATTGCATCCTTCATGATGAGGGAATTTTTACTTCTTCAAATTATCATGTTTCTTCATGGCTACACAAACATTTGGTTTTTTGGTTTATCCTATCAATCTCCATGGGATATGTATCACTATTAACAAAGCAGAACACTACATGAGATGTTAGTTCATTTACATTTTGCATTTCATACATAATTCCATAATTCATCTCATCTACACTATGTTAAAATATCAAATCAAATTTTCATTCATAAATCATAGCATAAACATCTCCTGTACAACAAACTATAAAGAGATAAATTGACACATATAGAGGTACTCGAATCAAAATATCATATATGTATATCAAGTCAAAAGTGTACATCAGTGCAAAAAATGGATGCTACTCGAGTGCTATCGATCTAAAAAATGATACAAAATGGTGCTAGCACACCAATCGATACATAGCCAAACCAAAATTAGAACAAATAGAGCTAACTTTCTCCTTCCCCCTCACCCCCCACTACCGGAGGAGGAGGAGGAGGCATATCTGGTCTCACAAGACTTCATGCACCCCCTGACTCTTGTGCATGCTAGGAAAATCAAGGCACCTACTCTACCTCATCTAGCACTACCATCGTATATGCCACAAAATAGTATGTTGCTCTAGCTTACTGCATCTAGATCTCATCTTACTATTGCTTTGATCTTCGAGCCTCTTGCTCTAGGTACTTTTGTAACTTATAAATCTCTCAATCCTACTCTACAATCTTGGTGTCTTGTACTACAACCTATATATGCAGCTCTCCTAGTTTCCCACACCTACTCTTGAGACTTCCTTAGGGCCTCTTGGGTTTGTACCAAGATGTCTCTACTCCGTAGCCCTGCAACAGGCTGATCTTGCATCTCCTTATCATCTCCACCCTACTTTGCCTACTCAACTAGACACTTCACCTCTATGTGTGGCCTCTAGGTGTCTCCTCCAATGGCTCCTAGGGAATGCATATCACCTTGAGGACATCTCTATCTTGTACCACTCCTACTAGTACCTAGGTCTACTCCCATCTGTTGAGGTAGAATAGGCACCTACTGTGTCCTTTTCTTGACTCTCTCCTTCTATGGCTATTGTAGTGGTCCTTGCTATATAGGTCTAGCCATCCCTATTGGGTCTATGACTAAGGGAAGGGATGACTCACAAAATATGCTTGATATGTAGGAGTCATCTCCCCATCTACTACCGCCACCAGGTAATCCCACTATGTTGCAAGTAAGTTGCGTACATCAATCATCGACCGACCTGGATCTAACCTTGGGGACCACCCATTGTCCAAATATGTAGCTAGCCATGTGTATGAATAGTATTCTTGTGCTATATCTTGAGGTCAACCATACTGTCACCACACATGAGTCAGTGGGAATCTCTCTACAATTTTTACAGAGTGACCTATCAGTGGTTAAGAAGCAAACATATACCCAAGCTCTCTAAGTGTATCATCTCATGCTTTTGTCTCCCTCTATGGCCACCATACTACTACTACCAGGTCATCTGTTCAACCTCTCCATTGATCAATCTTCCTAAGAGCTACATGGATCAACTGACCTCTATACCTACATATGTAGGGCTCCACGGGCTGCCTCTCATATACAAAAATGGGTTTCATCACTGGAAGGTGCTCCCATGCCCATATCTAAATAACATAGACCCCAATGGCCATGCTCTTCCTCTCACAATATACAATCTCATGCATCTCATGGAACATGTGGGTGAGCATGTACTAACCCCATCCATATCTCTCGAGTGTCTCTAACATCGGTTGTAACATCCAACCCCATCAACACTCTAGCCCATGCCGACCTCTATCTAGCATTAGGAAGCAACTGATAAATATACTCAATACTAATGGTAGCCTATGTGTAGGTCCATATGTATGAACTAGCTCTTCCCATGAGATGGCTCTACCCATGTTCAACTCTTCCTAAAAAATGGTCCTGAGTGCCTCTGTACCTATCCATGGTACTATGTCATACACCACCTATGGCCCATGGAATGGGATCTACAATATCTTGTAGATTTCCTCTAGGGTGATCATCATCTCTCCTTATGACAGATGGAAGGTGTTCGTCTCTGAATAGAAATGCTCCACCAGTGTAGTCAAAAGGTCATGATTCACTAGCAATGTTGAGATTTGGAAAAGATATGACACTCCTAGAGCATCAATATGTGCCATGTCGACATCATCTGACTATCACAATAGAGCTCTATTAGGTAGATAATGAGACTTGAATCTAACATTGGGAAAGGTAACCTACATGCACAACAACAACGTGCAAACAATTAGTCTTACATAGGCAAAATGACAAAAGAAACTATAAAATAAAATGACAAAAATAAAATTTTAAACATTTAAACTGTAACAATACACTAGTATTTTACGTGAAAATTCAAGTTCCTGTGCGTGATTTCACATTTTCATGCAAGCATACACTTTATTACACGAAAAGTGATCAAACAATAAGCAAAAAAGTTAGCATTTTTATGGTTTCTTGTGCGAAATATGGACATCTTCTATGTGAGGAAACCCATAGAACAAGGAAAAGAAGTATTGGCCTGGTACTTCTTTGTGTGAAGGGTGATTAGGCTCATGCAAGGAGAGACATCCTCATGTGAAAATTGATAGGAAAACTTAAAACTTCCCTAAAATGTGCTAAAAAATGCTCAAAAAGCATAAAATTTCAAAAACAAAGCAAGATTATTGACTACTCACTAGATGTCCATACTTTTCCAATTAGCTATGTTGTTGAGAGTGCTTGAATTGATGTGAATGCATGGGGACCACCATATTTCTCCTCAAAGCTCTCTTCTCCATAAAAGAAAAAAGTACAAATGGACTGGAAATGACCCTTTGGGCACTTATATAGGTGTTGACTTAATTTTTCAAAGTGCTTTGATTGGCGTGAAACTACCCCCCTAGCTAATTTGGATGTTCTAAACTCATTTTTGTCATCAAATTTGAAATTTGATACACTTGAATAGCTCAAAATTACATTTTAAAATCTTGGGACTGATGCAATTGAATGCTTGTGCAGTCCATTTTTTTGATACTTTATGCATTTTGGAATCTTTCCAAATCATATTTTCTTCAAAATTTCCAATTTTTTTGGAATAAGTCAACTTAAGTCAACTCTAGTCAACTTTGGTCAAGCTTGGTCTTTTGGACCTCGAAATCACTCCGAATTGACTCCAACTTTTCTTTAGATTCCACTGATCTATTCTAAATTTATTTTAAATCTTAGATTTCTTCAATATCTCTCAATCTACTATTGTGCATCACTATTTTGGTGTGTCATCTTTCAATTTCACTCCCAAGGGGGCAGGATGATTATATCATTGAATCTTTCAAAACTAGCTTCATCTCATCACTTTGAATCTTATGTCCTCAGCACTTGGGGCATATTGTTCCTCTCTATCTAGCATCTATCTCATCTATGTCATCTTTTCATCAGCTAATCAATCTTATAACAATCTTGCCAGAGTTTGATGGACAGGTATCGGGATAGTCTAACCCCGACTCTTGAGGATCAAGTGTTGTTCTAGGGATGATTCTATGACTCATGATTGGATCTTGTTATCTTTTATGGACCAGTATTTAGGTGTGCTATCTAGACCTTGGGGGATTGAGCTTTGTTCTAGAGATTATTCCAAATTCTTGCTAAGGATTAAACTTCATTTCGAAGATAACCATAACTCTTGTTTGTGAATTAATCCTCATTCTGGGGATGATTATGAGCTCTTTCTTTTAATCACTATTCAATGGACAAGTATTAGGATAGTCTGAACCTCAAATCCTAAGAGTTAAGCCTCCTTCAAGGGATAATTCTATGAATCATGATTAATCTTGTCATCTTCTAATGGACAGGTATTGGGACAGTCTAAACCCCGACTTTGGAGAGTTTAGTCTTGTTCTTGGAACAATTCTATGAAGTTTGACAATCTTTGTCTTATCAATCTTGGTATCTAGGTGTTTTATCTGGATCCCTTAAGGTTAAGCTTTGTTCTAGAGATAACCTTAAAAATCTTATCAATTGGCCTCTATATTATCAATTTCAGAACCAATCTCATTTCTTGATCTATGCTTCATACTTCTTATTTCTTTGAATTGAATATGCTACTCACACATTTATTTAAAGAGGGGCAAATGTAATTACCCCAAAATTGGCACATTTCCATGTTAACCAATTCTGGTCTATTTGATCAATCCTAAATCCTATTTTACTATGCAATTCTAATTCCAATACTCACTACTTGACCAAAGTGTCAGATGCAGAAAACCCTAATCTATATTAATCACACTCTTTATTTAATTCCTAAGTATTGACTCAAATTAGCTACATTAAACCTATAAATTAAGTTTGATTTAATTATAAGTCTTCATACTTTGATTAAATTAATCTTGCCTCTTTAGCTAATGTATGAATGAATTAAATATATTTAATTTAATAAGATAATGTCCTTATTTTAATTATTGAGTTTAATTATTCAATTAATTAAGATTATGCATTTATGAGGTCATATTCTATTAAATTAAATATCTTATCCAAAATCTTCTCTTCATTTCAGAAATGGTAATTCTGAGTGAACTAGAACTCAAAATGGAATTAACTTAGATAACTCCCAATCACACTCAAATTTGAATCAGTCAACTTCACCTACACAAGGAATTCTCCATTCTGATTGAATCTCATTTTTAATCTTGACTGTTCATTCTAATTGATCTCAACCATCGATTGATCCTGGGCTTCTATTTAAGGAGCCCTCAATTCCTCATTAGAAAAAGGTTGAATTGATTTGGCATCAAATTTATGTTGAAATATCTACTCATTTTGTTCATACATCCATAGTTTAATTTCTTGCATTATAATCTCATATTAGGTTAATATGCATACATATAGTATAATTTTTTTTCTTTCATTCTTAGATTAATTGCATCTCATCTAGCATAATATTGCATTCTCATATAGCTTTTACAAAATCCTTTGTACTAGAGCTTTGGTTGCTAGCTTCTCGTTCTAAGAGCAATAACATAATCCTTCTATCTAGAAGGGAACAAATTGATTTGCTGAATTTTTTAGGTGAACGAATCAATGTTCATCCCATGATGGTTTTGCATGTAAGGATCATGTTGAAGTTTTGTTGATTAATAGGCCATAATTAATGCATACAACTACTAAGCCCCATATTATGAATGTCGAGTTGCATTCATGAACTGAGTTACATTTAGATGTTGAGTTACAAAATGAAGTTCAAACACATTCAAATTTTGAGATTAGTGTGCATGAAAGAAATGATGAACTACCTGATAGAGATGTACATAGTGACTCAAAAGTTGAAAGACCAAATGAAGAAACTAGAGCTGAACCAAGATTGTCTAAAAATGTCAAGAGACATCATATTGCTGCACAAATCATTGGAGATAAATATGCTAGACCAATGACAAGGAACAAGTTGAGAAATGATACATTTTTGTTGAGCATGAAAGAACCCAAATTTGTGAAAGATGCCTTAGAAGATGTGGACTGCAGTAAAGCCATGGAAGAAGAGATTGAACAAAGTGAGAAAAACAAGACACAGACTCTAGTTCCTAGACTAGAAGACAAAAATGTGTATGGCACCAAATGAGTATATAGAAACAAGTTAGATGAAAATGGTGATGTCATAAGGAATAAGGCAAGATTAGTCTGCAAATAATATGAACAAGAAGAAGGAATTGAATATGAAGAAACATTTTCCCCTGTTGCTAGATTGGAAGGAGTAAGAAGTCTGCTCGCTTATTCTGCATACAAAGGTTTCAAAGTTTATCAAATGGATGTTAAATCTACATTTCTAAATGGTATATTAGAGGAAGAAGTTTGCATAGAACAACCATAAGGATTTTTTGATGTTAACAATAAAAACATGGTATGTAGATTACATAAAGCTTTATATGGTTTGAAACAACCAAGGGCATGGTATGAGAGATTTCATAATTATCTTGTGAAAATTGGATTTGAAAGGACTAATGATAACAACAATTTGTACTTGAAGATAGAGAAAGGCAAAGGTATTTTGTTGTCTAAATTTTTTGTTGATGATATCATATTTGGAGGTCAATATGTTTTATGTAAGGCTTTTGCAAATGAAATGAAGCAATAATTTGAGATGTCTATGTTTGGAGAGATCAAGTTCTTTGTGGATTTGCAAGTACATTAGATGAAATATGGTAGATACATCACTTAGTCAAAGTATGTCAAGGAGATACTAAAAACTTTTGGATTGGAGGTTTCCAAACTATTAAGTATCATTACTTGAGAGAATTAGTTCAAGATAAAGAGGTGAAGATGGAATATATTAACACAAAAGAGCAAGTTGTTGATATCTTCACAAAAGCATTACCTAAGGATTCTCATGAGTATCTAAGAGGTAAACTAGGGGTGATACTCCTATCAAAGGCTATCTGAGAAATAAGAGGAGTTCCTTGCATCAAACATGTTGATTGACATATGTTACACATTGATGTAGTGGATATTAATTTAAGAGCTTCCTAAAGTAATCAAAGAGTTGAAACTACAAATCAGTCATAAGCAAGGTGACAAAGATAGAAACTAAAGTTCTTATCTACATATTAAGATGACAAGTCTTTGGCATTATTGTCAAAGAGGGAGACTAGAACTAATCAAAAGAGACATATAACTAAAGGATTTTACATATAGGATAAGGGAGATTAGAACTAATCAAGAGAAATAGTATGAGAGAGATAGACATTGAACAAAGAGGGAGAAAGCCTAACACATAGTATGAGGGAGAAATTTTTGACTATTAAGAAAGAAATTGTATCTACTGATTACATCTACCTAGTAAGAGGAAGATAAAGTTGAGGGAGATATAAGAATTAATTCAGAGGGAGGCATAAGGATGTGTTGATTATTTGTTGATCATAAAATAATAGAATTGTGTAACCTATTTAGAAGATGACAGTTGCTGATAGAGGGAGAGATTTCAATATAAGGACTTATTTTCTTTTTGGTATTGTGTTGATCTTACTATTTAAACTAAGTTAGTTTGGTTTTCCGTCAATTCCAAAGAAGGAGATTGTTGAAAATATATTGATATAACTATGATATATGTGTTTCAATTGTTGTTTTGTCACTAATGTCAAACTTGCTATTTGTTCTTAAGAAAACTGCTTATATAAATTTAGTACTATCAATTATTTGATTGATGAAGAGGATTTGATCAAATGATGTAACAATAGCACCTAGAGGAAAGGTTGAGTTATGATATGGAAAGCGAGTACAAGAATCAGCTAAGATAGTGATATCATAGTGCATTGATTATCTACTTAAGGTTGCAAAGGTTGGTTATACTAAGCAAGTTCAAAAGAACAAGTTAAACAAAGTTTGTCTACCAAGCTTGACCAAATGGATAGTAGGTGCCAAGAAAAGTTAGTGCAAGCTCAGCAAAAAATTAGTTGGAGCCGAGTAAAAGTCTATTTTAGTGTATGCTGAGTAAAACAGTTGATGCCAAGTAAAGTTTAGTTGATGCCAAGAACTAGTAAACTTTAGTTTGTGCTAAGTGATTTTATAGAGGATTCTGAGAAATGTAGTTTTTGTTGAGCATCAAAAGCAAGTTAATGCCGAGTGTTAGCATTATTAAAAAGATCATGAATTTGATGGATCTAAGCTAACACATTTGTTTTCTTAGATTGTGTGAACTAGGTGGAAGATAAGATTAATGAGTTGATGGTACAGAATTCATGGTAAATTTTTTTGAGGCAAATTCAAAGAGGATTGAAAGAGAAGTTTCTAGAAATGAAATGAAATGAGGGGTAGATTCATTTAATCCTACCTAATTTCTGCTAACCCTAAATTGGATGATGGAGAATGAACAAAAAAAATATGTTAATTCTCTATTTATAGGGATGGCTGGTCAAAAGCAAGGATTGTCATGTGTGAGAACCTAAAGAAGATAAGGAGTCTAGGGTATTGCTTCATTCAACTACCTAAGTGAAGAATCTACATTGGAAAGCTAAGAAATAAGGCTTAATGGTAGGGATTCTTGAAGGGTAAACAAGCTATCAGAGCTAAAGTGTGTGAAAGCCAAGTAGAATGGAGGATTGAAATAGAGATTTTTAATTTGCAAATGGAGTTGTAAGTAGTTGTTATCAGATCAAGCCTTACTATTGCTCTCTAACAATTGTATCAATCCAGGGTAAATCCTTTGGATTAAGGTTGACCTAACAGTCATTTGTAAATCCTTTAACTGAGTGGCATTCCAAGTGAATGATCTAAAGTCCTCTAACAAGGCTCACTCCTAAAAGGGTGATTGAAATCCTTTAACTGAGTCACATTTAATAGTGTGCATTGTAACCTTTAATAGGGCTAGCCTTTCATAGGGCATCACTTTAGAAGAGTGAGAAAGAGTAGCATGTTACTAGTGGTTTTTCCTAAATTGGGTTTCCACATAAATCATTGTGTCAAATGTGTTATTGAATCTGTTATGTTTCATGTTTACATTTTTGCAAATTGATTTGACAATAACCTACAAGTTTTAAGTGATTTCATAATATTATGGATGCATGCATGATGATAAATGTTTTATGGGTTCACTACGCCGCAAAAATATTTATTTGTACATGTGGACCTTGGATAACTAATTCACCCCCCCTCTCAGTTATTCTAAATAATTCCAACATATATCTCTCTATTTTAATCAATAGTCAATTTCATTATTAATTTGGTAACACACTGATATTACTGATAACCTAATTATTAACCATTAACAATTCATGCAGTCCATATTCTTGAAGAAATTGCATCCTATGTATTGGTTATTCATTTTTTTGTTGAACCAAATGGGCTGCTCTCCCCACTCTCCTGCCCAAGCGCTTTTTCAAACTGGAAGATCTATTGCGACTCCCCTGTCTCCGTCCTATTCTAGCATGGATGCTGGAGTCACTTCTGCTCCTCCTGCGAGTGGGGCTTCTTCTATGGGTGGGGCTAAGGCTCTTTTTGCATCTCGCTCGACCTCTTTCGTGGATGGGGGTAGGGTCCCGTTTGCCCCTCTGTTGGCTTCTGGTTCTCTTGCTCCTGGTTCAGGCTCTTTTGGTTTCGGGGGAAGAACTTACACTGACGTTGCCGCCTTTGAGGCTGGGCTTCATGGTGCTTTCCCTCATGTTAACTCATCTGGCCCCTCTCTAATTTTGCCTATAAGTGCTTTAAAGCCTATTAGGGTCCCTTTGGATCCAGATTCAGTTGAAGACATTTTCCAAATGGTAGATGACCTTTCTTCTTTTGCTGCAATTTTTTGCTTCCGTGGCTATTGGCCCTCCCTTGCTGATCTACATGGCTGGATCTCCAAGAACTGGTTGCCACTGATTGATAATAATGTTCACATATTTTTGTGTGCTAAAGGTTTTTTTATAGCTAAGTTTTAAGATTCTAATGACAGGAAGATTATTTTATGTCACAATAATTTCTCTTGGCAGGGCAGATTTCCACTTATGGCCAAACTGTGGCATATGGATTTTGATCCTCTCTCAGAATCCTTTAATAAGTACCCTATTTGGGTTCGGCTCCCTAATCTTCTGATTCATCTTTGGCAGGATTCAGTTTTTGAATCTATTGGGAATGTTATTGGGGATTTCTTATATGTGGATGCTGACACTTTGGATATTTTCCACTCGACTTGTGCTCGCTTCCTTGTTGACTTGGATATTTCTAAAGGACTTCCTGAGGCGGTCTGTTTGGATTCTCCGAGGGGGTCTTGGTCTCAAATGTTGGATTTTGAGGGAATCCTTTTTCATTGCAGGAAATGCCACTTGATGGGTCACGTTGCTACTCGTTGTGTAGCTGGAAAATCCAAACCCAGGCGTTCCTCCTCTTGGTGGACTGGGGCCTCCTCTAACCATTATACAGTGAAACAATCCTTGATTGCTCCTGCAGTTTCGGAGGCTAAGGCTAGTGTTCCTTTCATGCCAGTGGTTTCGGAGGTTACTTTGGCGTCTCATCCTGTGGATTCTGTGGTTGTGGGAAGCATTCTTTCCAAGCTGGTGGTAAAGGATTTGGTCTCTTCCCCTGCTTCGGTTGACCCTCCTAGGGGTCAGTTATCATCTGGGTTGCTAAGGCCTCCGCGTCCCTTGGGTGCCACGGGTCTTTTTCCTCTGAGGATTGGGTGACCAAGGTAGCGAAGTTTGAGGACAGTTGGATTGCGGTTAAAGGGAAGAAGGCTAAGCCTTCTGCTCCCCCTTTAGATATGACCCTTCGGTCGTGTAAGGGTAACCTCATTTTAAAAGGATAATCTTTTGTTCCCTTATGCTGACTGGTTCTTCTGGGTTGGTGTTATGGTCTTGTCACTGGTTTTCTGGTATTTGGTTTGGATAGCCTTCCTGGCTGCTTTGTTCCAGTCTGTTTGTCCTTTCAGATTCCAGAGTTTTTGGTTAATTTTACTAGTTATATCTGCTAGTTTTAGGTCCCTGCAAAACTCGGTTTAGTTGTTTGGCTGGTTTCAGGTCCTTTTAAAACCTGGTTGTGCTTAATGGTTTATCTTTCTCTTTGATGTAATGGGTTTCAGGGCCCCTTCAAAACTTGCTTTTACCTTAATCTAAAACCATTAACAATTCACATGCATGAAAATGAATAATAATCCATGAAACTAATGAACACCCACATAACACTTAGATTTGGTATCACTTAAAACCCTTGGATAGAGGGAAAAAATGTGGTGGAGATAGAACCCAAAAAAATTTCACTATAGTCAAAAAGATTTTTTGATTAGGCATACAATAGTGTTTTCTTCTAAGAAACTTCACCTTGTGAGAAATGAATGATATAGTGCTAATTATATCTTTATCCTATTAGGACTACTCAGCTAAAAGCCAATTAAGTATTTGTACAAGATAACTTGACCTATTCAATTCTTCTCCCTTAAGATTATAAGATCCAATTGTTTTTCTTGTCCTTTCACTATGATGTTCTTGGTTTTTGTGCTTCTTGTTCATGAATTTATCTCTCTTGAGGTTTTAAAGGTTGAGAGAAATGTATCTAATCAAAAATTCATGTTAATGTGCCACATCGTAGTACACTGCATGTTCAACACAACATAAAGGGAAAAGTTCCAAACACTTATGCAATGTATATCCAAGATTCTATCACATTGGTCATTGAATAAGCATCACACCCTTAAAGAAAAAGTGCCATTTATTGATCCAAAATAATGTCTTGAGGTAGATAAAACCCACAAACAAAGTGTAAAAATAAGTGTTCATGACAAGTGGAATTGAGAAGTTTACTTGTCATGATATAAAATAAATTGAAAATCTAACAAATGGTGTTCATGCTACATGTGTGGAAGGAGAGTAATTATATAGGTATTACCCATGCTAGAGTAGTTTTAACAATCTCCATAACAACAACATATTTTCATATGATATATATAAGCCTTTTTAGTTTTAGCAACCTTTTTTGGTTAGAGTTAGAGGTTTTTTTCCTATATTAGCTTGTAGGCACATTATAATACATGAGTTTTTCCCACTACATTTGAAAGGTAAAACACATAAAAATGGCAACAACACCATTATTAGACCTTTTTTTTATTATATTAAATAATAAAATAAAATATATCAAATTGTGTTGATTTTTCCTCTATTGTGTATTTACTTTGGCTTTGTGGATGATTTTAGTTCTCCATGTAATTCTAAATTAACACAACCCTTAATTGTTGTAGTTTTCAACTTTTATAATTTCATCACAGATACATAGGTTTTTGAATATGTCAAAAATTTGGATAGGGGGATGCATGAAAATGATACAGAGTTATAATTTATGGCAACATATACCTACTATCAAGAAGGAAAAACATGATATTAAGTTTTGGATACTTCGACTTAGAAAATTTTCTAAGTGATATTCAACAAAATTATCAAAATATTTTATTTAGCATGGTTTACTAGAAGAACTTGAGACTATGAATGGTTAAGGGAAGGAACTACAAGATGTATAAGGAATGTGGTTAAAAGTGCTCAAGAAGATTTTTCGTACGAACAGAGTCATGTCGAAATTACCAGGTATAGGTCAAAATTAAAAAAATAAAGAACATGATAGAGTAAAGGCATTTTGGTTAAGGGATTTTTTTGGTTCACCAAAAAATATACTTAACAAGGTTAGGATGACATCCTAGATGTTAACCCTCAGTTAGAAAAAAGTTACTTCAAGTTTTGGGAAATGTGCAAGGTATTGAAGACCGATTGGTTAAGCAGTTGGTATAAAGGAAAACACTTTTTGTTTGCAATAAGTGTGGCATTGCATTGTAATTATATAATGCTTAAATGTGCACTTTTTATGATCTATATTGATGCAAATCCGCTGATAGTATAGTATATTATGGATGCATGATCATTTTTTGTGAAGAGAGATATAAAGGAAAAATAAAATATTGAGGATATCATAACTGTCAGAAATGTTTTTAATCTACACCTTTTGCATACATATTTTACTATTGTATGTGCATATTTGAGAAGTGGGCTCAACTTGCTACTTTTGTATTTTAATAATGACTCTAATAGGGTTGAGGCTTCCAATGAGGCCTAATATTTTAACAAGGACATATACACTATACAAACATAATATATTCCTAACAGGGTCAATATCTTTCATAAGACTTTTGATTAGTAGATTATTTTTTGTATACCATCCCCACTGGGGTTTTCTCTTAGCCTGGGTTTCTTTAGTTAACAAATAACGGTGTTATGAGTTGCATTGAATTACTATTATGTTTACTTTTTAGTTTGATCATATATGCAAGTTTAAAGATTGTTAATGATATCCATAGTTGGGAAAAATCTTGTGGAACACTAATTCCACCCCACCCCCTCTCAATATTCCCTATTTATAACAATTAGTATTAGAGTAAAGTTACTTAGAGGAGGCCTAACAACTTGAGCAAGATCTTTATGGCTATGGATCAGTTATAGAAGAATCTTGAGGAACTTGATATAGTTACAAAGGAAAGAAACAAAATGAAGATAAAACTTAGAGATGCAAATATTGCATTCAAAAATTGAAATTGTAGGTTGAATCAACTAAATCCAAGAAGAAAGAGTCACATGATTAGATTAGGGACTCTAAAGCAATTTCTAATATGATGGAGAATAAAATTTTGAAGCATGAGATTGAGATTACAAACTTGAAGATGAGTATGATGGAAGATGAAAAGTAAAATCAATCCGATTTGAGATATGAGAATGTAGATCTAAATCTAAACTTATCAAAGTGACATATGAACTTGAGACTAATAAGCTACAATACACAAAACTTGAGAAGTACAACACTATTGTGAAAGGAGAAATTACAAAAGCAAAGAAATATCTTGAGAATTTATATTCAAGCATTGAAAATATTGATGAGAAGAAGTCATATATAGAAGGTGAAACATCTAAAGTATCTGAAGTTACTATGGAACTATATCTAGTGAACCAAAAACCTAAACAATAGGAAGATCTGAACAAAGAAGTACCTAATAAACCTAATCAACTTGAATAAGTAAGGAAAAAATTTAATGGAAGATTCTTTGCATGTAATCAATTTAGAAATATGAAGAATGATTGTATAGATAAGTATTCTAAATCCTTTTCTAGTCATTGTTATAATTGCTTTGGTTATGAACATAGAGTTAATGAATGTAGAAAACCTAAATTTAATAATAATAATAATGGAATGCATGTAAGTACTAACCTTGAAGCTAGTGGACCATTGGGAATAACAAATTTCATAAAAAATGAAGTTATATGTTATAACTACAACAATTTTGGACATATTGCTAGGGATTGCAAATTGCATACTAATCAATTTGAACCTAGATATGGAAACAATGTTATAGCATGTTAGATTTGCATTAACTTGGGACATACAATAAGATTTTATAGAATGAACAACATGAGAACACCAAATATGAGATCACAAAATATGAAATTTTGAAGGAATGTAAACAACAATGTTAGAAGGAATGAAGACATTGAAAAAAGGAAGAAGGAAAAAATGAAAGAACAAATAGAAAATTTCAATGAAATATTTGTTAAAGAAAAGACACCTATAAGAACAAAAATATGGGTTGAGAAGACAAATGGCACATCTGAGAAAAAGTTGAAATCAGTTGTAGTAGCTAAAAATCCTCATAAACTCAAGCAATTAGTTCATTAAGAGAAAATAGGGGATAACACACCAAAAATTCATCAGAACCTAAATTGGTTACATTAAATTTTGTGTACTTGGGAGAAGCTAGGAAAAGTGTTTAAAATAAACAATTAAGAGTGCATAAATAATTGAGATCATATGTGAGCATGAGAATGAAATTCAGCCTATTGCATATAAAATCAGCTCTTTGAGTTTTGCATACTAGCACAATTAATATAGATTGGATTTGTGGTAGTTAAAAGGACATAAATCAAAGTAATTAACCACCATTTGAGCATTTGGAGCCAATAAAATTTGTGGAGGATATTTGAGAGTGAATTGATGGAAATTTGAAGCATTTGGAAAGAAAATTTAAACAATTTATGCAAAATCCCTAATTCTATGATTTTAAGGTATTTATCTACATAGTTGAGGCTATAATGTGAAGTAATTTGAAATTTGTAAAATGAATACCTCTTTACTTCATGATATCATGAACAAACCAAGATTTAAGTTTAAGAAAGGTTTAATTACATATTTGGAGATGACCCCGCTAGGGCCCATTTTCAAAAATTCTTGAAGGAGTCTTAATTGTAGAGGATGTATGGTCTTATATTACTACAAATCTGAAACATTAGGAGATTCAACCATTTCAGTTGAATTTGACAAGGTATATAGGAAAGATGTGATTTTTAAGGATGGACTAGAACACCTAGGGCAATTGAGGATTGTGCAGTTCATATTCAGATATGAGTTTGACAAAAAAGATTGGGAAAGAATCATTTTAAGTAAAATTCATAATAAAAAGTTATGGATTAGAGATCAAGTAATTGAGATAACTAGTTACCTAATATATAAAGTGATTGTTTAAGAAACAAAGGCAAGATACCAATTAATGAGAAAAATGTGAAGAAAATTGTACAAGAAAACACTAATACTAAATGGAATAGAAGATGTATGATGTTAAGTGTGATTCATGAGCAAGATGATTTGAGATTCATTAGCAAAATCTTGGCATACAAGATGAGTTCCAGCTCAAGTGAAGACAAAGTCACAACAGACTTTATTAATGTAGCATATAAAATGTGTGTTGAGAGAGTAGAAGTAAACTTGTGCGAAATTATGAAACAACAACTCTTTGACAATTTAGAGAGGATAAAAAAGAGAAAGTATGAAACATTATGATTTGGATCTTTGATAACATATGTATTCTTTCATGTCAGGAAGAGATTCCCTTCTATGCCAATAACAAATTAGAATAGATAAGTGCACTATGGAATCAATTAGTTATTGTTATAGAAAGTCAATAGAAGATTTCATGACCAAAAGAATGTTAGGCATGATTAAGACATTTTAGACAGAGATGAGTGAAAGAGTAAGGATCCCTATGTCTGTTGTAGAGATGCATAAAAAGTAGATATGTTTCATAGTAGAAATCGACAAGACCTTTATAGAAGAAATTGTTCCAAGAGTCTTGTTTGTTGAACCCTTGAGATATGAGGCTACTAAAATAGAAATAAGTTCAAGTATGTTAAAGATATTTTGAAGGAAGATGTTGATGAAGATAGTGACAAATGGAAGACTATAGAAGAAATATTAGCAGAAGCACAACAATTGTATACCTCTAAAGAATCTAAGTGAAAGGTATTAAAATTTGTAAGAGAAATGCTTAAGGAAACTGAGATGAAAAAATAAGAATATGTTAAAGCTAAGAAAATAGTGGAAGAGATAAAGGAAGATGTTAATATCTTACTAGTTCAAGCACTATCATCAATACCTAGTTCATTATGACCAACAATACTTACCCCTGCAACACCTATAAGTGTTGTTCTATGAGGAACAAAAGATCACCCAACACAAAAATAGTATGCGATAGGCATCAATGGGAAGAGCACCCCTACAATTTCTAGAAAGTCTACAAGGACCTCACAATTAGTAATTTTAGCTCCAATCAAGAAAGAGAAGGAGGAGGAGAAAAAGGAGGAAGTGAAACCAAACAGATCTAGAAGAATAAAAGAAATGGCTATTGGTCCAGGTACTAGGAAGAAGTCTAAAGTCATGATGAATTATGTTGGGAAGAAGTCTCTAGAATCAGAAAAGATAGAGGCAACACCAAAGAAGATGAAAGGGTAGATCACACCACCATTAGTTGAACCATTAGCCAAACTAGAATTAAACCATGGAAAGTAGAGAATAATGAAAGGAAAAGAGAAAGTTGGAAACTAGAGATTGGTAGAATGATTCAAATAATAGTTAAGGATGGAAATCTTACACAATTGAACAAGTATTATGACTTGTATGACACCTTGCAAAAGAGATAATTAGAAAATACATTTTCAAGATATATGATAGATTTCAAGAAACTATTTGTTTACATTCATTGTAACATACGAGAGGAGTTGTACAATAGATTAGTAGAAAAGAAGGCCTAAACAAAGGTAGAAGATAAGAAAATTAGTGAGCATGCCATTAGAAAGCTATGTGATATTCCAAGTGATAATGAAATGGAAGAAATAATGAAGAAGATTAAGACACTATTGAGAAATAAGAAGAAATCAATATTAATAATTAGAGAAGAGTATGGGCTAGTAACTAAGGAGACTGAATTTGCAATTGTGAAAGTGATGACAAAAATAACTTCTACACCAACATCAGCAACAATAGTTGAGCCAAAAGACACCTCACCAATGGATACACATGATGACAAAATGATGATAGGGGGAACCACAATTACAATAGACACTAGTGAAGATCCCTTTGCTAGTACTACTAAAGACCCCTTTGTAAGTCACCAAGATGATTAGGTTAGTAATTTGGTTATAGGTAATGTAATAGATTACTCCAATTGCAACAAGTAAGAGTGCA
Organism: Cupressus sempervirens; assembly: GCA_028749045.1. Lineage (NCBI taxonomy): Eukaryota > Viridiplantae > Streptophyta > Pinopsida > Cupressales > Cupressaceae > Cupressus > Cupressus sempervirens. The sequence goes on from CM053793.1 coordinate 521,324,241, forward strand.
TTGAGAACACTTGAGGAAATGACTGGGAAAATTTAGGATATCATTTAGATTTAGCTTAATGAGTCTAACATAGAAATGAGAGTAGAAAAGACTATGGAAGAATTTAATATGAGGTTCTCTACATTAGTGGAAGTTACAACAGTTAGGATACAAATCACTCATGATGCTAAACTATTTAGCACTATCTGCAACAACATCACTGGTGATATATTAGTTCTTGATACTTGTATCAAGGAGCTAAGGAGATGCCTACAAGAAGGAAATGATTTATATGGAAAATGTGAACTATCATTTGCATATACTCAAGGAATTCAAAAGGTGATAAAGGATAATGAGATAGAATTGAAAAGCATTACTGATGAACTAAAAGATCAAATGCACATATTACTGATTTAGAAAGAAGAATCAGTAATACTCATGATGAGTTGAGGCTATTGGAGTTGTAGAAGGAGAGAACCATAAATAAGTTTTCATTGTTAAGGAAATAACTTGCATTGAAAAGTTATCAAGTACATAGGAAGCTTAAAGAGTGCACAAATGTAAAAGACTCATATGGTAGATTGGTGTATTCTGATCTTAATGTAGCCAAAGATGCATGTTATGGCTTATGTGCATTGATCAAAATATTTGAGGTAGTCATTGATACATGGGAGAAAGAGTTCACCAGCTTGAAGTAGAACTTTGGAGAGTGCATGACACTCATTAATAATCAACAAGCTTGAAGAAGAGGAGCTAACCAGCTTTTTTACATGTATATAAGTTTTGACTCACCTTTTCCATTGATGTCAAAGGGGGATAGTATTGAGGAAAATTTTTATGTATAAGGAGGTATAAGAAGGATAAAGTATAGTATAAGATGGTATACATTTTTAAGATGATCCACAAATTTTGAAAATTTCCCAATGCCACAAAATTTGAAGTTTTTGTAAGTTGCCAATTATCCCACATGTTGCCATAGATGTGAAAGGGGGAGATTATTGGAAATTTGGCTTGGAGGATGCATGAGGATGATATAGATTTTTCATCTATGGAAACTTATACCTACTATGAAGAAGGAAAATTTTGATATCAAGTTTTGGATACTTGGACTTAGAAAATTGTGTAAGTGATATTCAACCAAATAGTAAACAGTCAAGGTATTTTCTTTAGCATGGTTTACTAGAAGCACTTGAGACTATGCACAATTGAGGGAAGGTAGTACAAGATGTATATGAGATGTAGTTAAAAACACTCAAGAAGATTCACTCTATAGACATAAATTTTAGGTACAGGTCATGGTAGGAAGAATAGAGAAGATGATAGAGTAAAGGTATTTTGGTCAAGGGATTGTTTTGGTTTACAAAAATAATGAATTAAAAATGTTGGGATGGCATCCTAGATGTTAATCCTCACTTTGCAAAAAGTTATTTCAAGTTTTTTGAAACGTGCAAGGTATGGAAGTTTGACTAGCTAAGCGATTTGGTATAAAGGAAGATACTTTTTGTTTGTAATAAGTGTGGCATTGTATTGTAATGATATAATGTTTGCACACTTTGTATGATCAATATTTATGCAAACTTGATGATAGTACAGTAAAGTGCGTATGCATGATCAATTTTTGTAAAGAGAGATACAAAGGACAAATGAGATATTGAAGATATCAACACTGTCAGAAAGGTTTTTGTATCGATACCTTTTTGTGTACAGATCCTACTATCGTATATGCATATTTGAGCAATGGGCTCATCTTGCTACTTTTGTAGTGTAATAAAAACTCCTAACAAGGTTGAGGCTTCTAACAAAGCTTAGTCCTCTAACAAGGACAAATACACTATACATATGTAATAGAATCCTAACATGGTTAATATCTTTCATAATATACTTTTAATTAGTGGATCATTTTGTGGGTACCATCTCCACTAGGGTTTTCCCTTGGCTAGGGTTTCCCTAGTTAACAAATAATGGTGCTATGAGTTGCATTGTGTTACTATTATGTTTACTTTTTCAGTTTGATAATATATACAAGTTTAAATATTGTTAATGATACCCATAGTTGGGAAAAAATTTGCAAGACATTGGCTCACCCCCTGCCCCCTAACCCCCTCACTATTCCCTATTTCTTACATAATCACATTTCATACTTTCTCAATCATCTTTAATACTTTTTAAATTTTGGATAATACTATGTCATTTGGTGAGTGAAATTCACATAGAGTAATTATTATTATGAGATAATAGGAACATCTCCTATGAACCTTAATGAATGCTTCTCATAAGGAGCTCTAAACATTTTCTCTATTATTGCTTAACTTTTTCATTTTATTCCATTTCCACTGATGAAGAGTTTATGGCATTTTGTGCTCAATCTTCTAAGGTCGCTTGTTCCTTTTATTTCTTAAAGGAGTTACAAAGTTTTGTCAAAGTTGTAGTGCATTGCCTTGTTTAGCTATTTTAATTTTTTTTTCCTTCTTTATCCTTTCCATCCCATTTGAACACAAAGTGTAAGCTTCTAAAATCCCATAGGTTACTTTGCATGATGCGTTAGGTCCCCAATATGCAAAATTTTCCATAAGGCTTTTTCCCTTAGGTATAAACTTTAAGAATTGGTACATACAAATGGTGCAATTTAAATTGATAGTTAGCACATGACCTAAGTCTTTATCGATCTCCATTTGCACACAATTTGTATTATTTCAATCTTTGCATTATTTCATTCTATTCATTTGATTAGATTCATAGTTGCACAAACAATGTAGGTCAAATTTGTAATAACAAACACTACCATTAAAACTATAGCATTCAAAGTGATATTTAGATTCATCTTAACTCTCCCACATAATCGATATATACTAACTCAAAGTATAAAATATTTTATTCATTACTTTTGTATTCTATTCAAAAGAATAACCATAGCTCATTTTACACTCTTTAAAAAATGTAAATAAAATAATAAATAAAATTACTATATTATCTACTTACATGAACAGAGAAAACACATGGTACATTTTTGCTTAATTTAAAAGTACACAACCATCCTTGTCACATGCAAACTTTAAACACCCCAACCAAGTGTTTGTAACAAGCACAGAAAATTATACTAAGCTAAAGACAAACATTTGAAGATTTCTAAAATTAAATTCATTGATCTAGATCAAATACATACTTGTTAGATTTCTAGATACATTCAATTAATCTTATATTTGTAAAAATGACCCATTTCCACAATAAACATAAACTTTATTTTCTAAGCATGAACAAATCTCTTCATAACATATAATCCTAATCTATGTTCATCGATATTCCAATCTAATATTACTTTTTGATTATTTAATTTCCTTACACTGAACTCCATATATAATCAGAACTCTTATCTCAAACAAATCCTTAGCATGACAAAAATGTATTTTATTCCCCTTTCAAAATCATGAACGTGTTCCACATCTTTCAACTTATAAATCAATTAGTCCACTTCAGTTTCGTTAGCAAAACGGTTTCCTTGGCGTGAAGACACATACGAGATACTTTTTAATTTTTTCGTATTATATGATTAGATGTTATGTGGAAAAAGGAAGTAGATCATTCACATGTTTTACATGTTCATTTCAACGTGTTCATGCACCGAGGAGTCCATCAATTTTCATCATGAGCTCAAATTCAAATTTCATGGAAGAATTCTAGACCTTGTTCAATGACTTTTTACATGTGATTGACTAGTAAGAGCACAAAATTCAAAAAGAATAAAAACTAGTCCCTCCTTTTGGAGAGATGCCATTTATTTTTAAAATAAAAATTCAATAATTTTGCTGCATAGACTTTTAATTACTTATGCATTCATTCATTTATAAATGTACAAGTTTCCTATTGAGAACTACTTTTGATTTAGAGTTATCAATAAGTGGAAACTAGAGACATCACTTTCATTTAACAAAGTTGATGTTCAAACTCGCAAATACTCTAAACTAGAGAAGGCACAAGCTCATGATCATGATGGTTGAGCCAAAGCTTGAACCTTGGTAGAAAACACACCAACACTACCATGTCACCAACAAACTAGTTGATACACCCTTATAATTTACGAATTAAACAATAAATTTAATTATAAATATTTAGATTTAATCTTACATTTTGATTGTTGGATTAATTGTCGTTAAGGACATTCCAAATATTTTATCAATGGAAATATAGATGAAACAAGAGCTTGGTTTGAGCTTGAGTCCCTACCTTTAAAGAGTGAAAAATAGATTTTGAAGGAAAATAAATTACTAGAAACATAGAGATTTTAAAAGAAAAGAAATTGCTGGAAACATAGATTGATGGTGGTTAAAATAGGAGTTTGCTAGTTTAAATATGAGTAAATAGGTTTGATTTGATTAGCAGAAAAGAGAGGGAGGTGCCTACAAGCAACGTTGAATGAATACACATATTTGCAAATGTTTATTTCTAGGATTTAAGAAATAATATGACTATTTTTCAGTTTGCTAGATGCAATTAAAAAATTTCATATACCTTAAACTTTTTATCAAAATGCTCCTGAAGAGTAGACTTTTACTTTTAGTAGTAGACATATGATCAAAGATTTATGCATATGAATATGAGAGTAGTAATGTCTATATATTTAGCAAAAGTAGAAGGGCATTGTATTGGAATAAAGATAAAGTGCTTACCAATTTGAGATTTAAATAAAAATATGTATCTATTAGAAATCTAAATTGTACAAGGAGTTTTGAAAAATCTATTAAACCATCATCAATAATAATGGAAACCATGAGATATAGTAGCATACACACAAGACAATAATAATGACAACCATGAGATATATTAGCCTACACACAAGACAATCGATGAAAAAATGTGACGAATTCTTTAATAGTTGAGAAGTTCAAAATCAATAAGTGTTGTTTTTTTTTTGTTACATTAAAAATAACAAGAGTAAATAGAAACTTGACAAGATGTTTTTTGTGAAATTAAAATACAATGAACTTTTTTTTTCTCAATGTGTTTTTTGTCTTGAACTTCCTTCATTTAAGTGTAATCTTCAAAAATCGCCATTGTTCTACTTGTTAGCATTAATGTTGATGGTATTCCTTTAGGTGAGTATCCTAAGCATTGGAGAGCATGTAGCAGTATTTGTTGGAAATATAAGAGGAGTAACTAAGAGAGAAGAGGTGAATTAGTTACTACTAAAACAAATCCAAATCCTTTAGATGTCAATAATAACTTCCTTGAAACACACAACTCGGTTAGAACTAGAAATCCACTATAACTCATTTAGCAAAGCAATCTAATATATTAATGTGCATTAACCTTTAGTAACTTAGTTGCAGAAAGATAAAGCAATAAGAAAATAACATGAACACATGGGATGCCAAGATTTAATGTGGAAACCCAATTTGGGAAAACCACCAATGCAACTGGTTACAACTTTTCACTCTTCTAAAGTAAGCTCTATTAGGAGCCAACCCTATTAAAGGTTACAAAACACACAGTTACGTTTGACCCTGTTAAAGGATGTAAATCACCCTGTTAGGAGTGGCCTTATTAGAGGTCTTAAGACACTTCAATTTAGAAACATCACTTAGTTACATGATTTACAAAATGACTATTAAGTCAACTCTATTAAGAGATTTCTTCACTACTACAATTGTTTGAGAGTAACAATGATTGACTTAATTTATGAAGCAACTAGATTGTAGATTCATATCATCATTCTAGTTTATCCTCTAGATCCCTCTTGATCAAAATATTCTTTGTAGCTCCTTGGATATTTTGTGCTTAATTAGATATACTTCTCTATTTGCATCTTATCTTCTTCAACACTTGCACATTATTCAATCCACATCTTGACCTTTCATATATATGAAATACAATGTCAAGTCGACTTGAATATTCTTACAAATAAATAAATAACATCCATTGAGTCATCTTACATAAACAAAATAAATAAAGAAAATTATTTTGATGTAGGTCGTCATGAACTAAAACTGAGTCACTCGGTTACCACTGAGTTCTTTGGTAACCGACTTGACTCGGTTGACACTGAACTTCTAACTTGGTCACAAGTGAACTCCTTTGGTGACCAACCTAGCTCAACTGCAACTAGATCACTAAACTTGTCTTCTACTTCACTGATATAGGAGTCTTCAAAGCTCGGTTCCAACTAGTAGTGCTCGGTTAGAGTATAACATTTGTGTAATATCAATGATAATATACAATTGAATAATTGTTATCAACAATCTCCCTCTTTGGCACTAATGGCAACACACCATGTCATTATGCAAAGAAAACTTAGAGCAATCAAATGATTTAAAATATTTTATAATATCCTTAGTTTCATTCTAATTCTATATCTATCCATGAGAACTCCCTTTGAGATTCTCCCTTTGACATCTTATCTTCAGACTCCATCAAATCAAGTTCTCCCTCTTTCTGATATGCATATCACTTCCTCTAATCAATTTCTCCTTCAATGAACATATGACATGATTCAATCTCTCCCTCTTTGACATCACATGCCAAAGACTTGACATAGTACTTTTACAATGTACCTGATGTACTGATTCATATGTAATGGGATTTGACTTCTTTGCTTCAATTTGATAGTTCTTCAATGAAGCTCAGTTGATGCATCACTAATCTATACTCTAGTGAGCATCAGATAGGGGAATGACCCCTAGCTTTCCTCTTAGATACAAAAATGTATTCTTAGGTAAAGGTTTGGTGAATATGTCAGCAACATGTTCCTTTGCATTAACATATTCCAATCTAACCTCTTAGAAAATGATACTTGATTGCAATATATTTTGTCTTGGTGTGCATTACTAGATTTTTGGATATGTTGATTGCACTTGTGTTATCATAATAGATAACCACTGGATATGTTGAGTGTAGTTGTATTAACAATAGGTGATCTCTTCTCCAACTTGGTACATCATCGGAATTCATTAACACGAGGCAAAAACTAGAACTAAAAGGTCGCACAATCATAAGAACACAATAAAACCATTGGCTCCATTATCATTCATGAACATGTATTCACAAAAATAACACACTCCAAAAAGAATAACTACACTCAGATTGGCTACACTCTTTGTGCTTCTCTAGACCAGTAACACTCATGGGGAGCAGAGTATGTGTGGTGAGCAGGAAAGAGGAATTCAAAAATTTAGGAGGGAATGGGGTAGGATCATCTAGATCTAGAGATCAGGTAGGGACGACTTTAAACTCTAAAAAGGGGAAGGATCCCAATGAAGGTGGGACAACAAAGGATTCAAGGGGGGTCTCGGGCCTTTTGTTTTTCTAGTAAAAAAGTGGTCCAGGTTTGGTATCAAGTTGGTAGGTAAGTCCTTCTTTCCACTGGTTAAGAATATTTCTTTTGATCAGAAAGGTATGTTAACATTGGAGATCCCAAATCAAATCATAGATAGAAATATTTCTAGAATGGATTTGACTCTGGTTGGAAGCTTTTTAGGAGTCAGGTCCAATATTGAGGTTGTTCATGCCTTTTTTTAAAGGAAATGAATTTTGAAAGGCTAGGTGGACATCGCTACTATGGCTAAAGGATGTTTATCCTTTAGCTTTTCCTGTGAAGAAGATAAACATGAGATTCTATGCAATGGTCCTTGGGTTGTGGGTAAACATACCTTGATATTGCATAAATGGTCACCAAATATGAACTCTAATGATAAATCTATGATTTAAGAACCCATATGGATTAGACTGCCAGGGTTACCTCTAGAGTTTTGGGTGGAGGATGTGTTTCAAGATATTGCTAATGCTTTTGCTGAACTTCTTTCTATGGACCTAGTTACAGTTTCTAGAAGAAGATTGACTTATGCTAGAATTTGTGTGGGAGTTCTTCAAGGAATGGATATGCCAAAGGTTATTTCACTCAAATCTAAACTAGGAACTTGGAAGTATAAGATAGAGTATAATCCATTCCCTTTTCCTATTCACATTACAAAAAATTTGGTCATTGGACGAAAAATGTCCATCTTTGATTGGAGCTCAAAAAACATTTTTAAAAATTTGGGTTCACAAAGGATTGAATGATAAAGTAGAAGTTTTGCAATGCTTCTCTAAGGAAGGCAATACTCAAGAGGGTAGTGGTATTAAGAAGGGGACTTTTGTGTCTAAATTTCCTGAATAGGTTGAATATACCCAACAAGATAAGAGTGTTGGAGTGGAGAACTAGGATCGAGTACCTTCGGATCATAATAGGGAAGTACCATAATGGCACCAAAAAGAGGTGTGGGAAGTCTCAAAAAATGGGATGAAGAAGTGGATGGTGAGATTCGAAGTGAAGATTTTAATAGTGACAATTTTGATTCCCATGAGAAATAGGACTGTATCATTATAAGGAAGGAAACTCAAAGTTTGGTTAGACATCTTTCAGATGTTACAGCTATAGAGAGTAATAAAAAATGGGGGTATGTTGAGGACATATCTAAAGATTTTTTTGGGGAGGATGATGACTTTGGTGTAGACTGGACGAAAGTGGGGGCTAAAAGACCACAAAACCAAAAAAGAAAAATGAGGTTTCATCTTCTAAAAAGAATAAAGAGAATGCTCTATTGAAAACTAGAAGTAATAAGATAGGGGATATCCTCAACACATCATTTGGAAAGAGCATTAAAAAAGGTGATCTTAAGAGCAGAAAAGCTAGGGACTATTGTTTACCTCCAACACTACTTGGGAAAGGTATCAAAATTCAAGACGTTGGTTTATCTCCTACCTCTATAGGAAGACCCTTTAATGTGCAGAGAAGAATAGTGGAGACTAATAGGAGTATAGCAGATGGTAGTTAGAGGACTATCTCAGATTCAGAATCTTTCCATAAGAAATGAAGTTTATATCATAGAATGCCAAAGGATTAAATAATCCTCACAAGCAAGATATAGTGAAAAATATGATTAGGGATAAAAATCCATATATTGTTTTTATTCAAGAAACAAAAATGTTAAAGGATAAAGTTGAAGGTTTTTTCATTTTTTGGGGAGGTATGGTTATTGCGAGTGATTTTGATGGGGCCTCAAGTGGTATGGAAATTTATTGGAATGACAGATGTATTAATGGGGAATTTATCTCTCAGAATAGAAATATGATGAACATTAGATTTACCAATTCTAAGGATGGCTCTTCTTGGGTGCTTACCAATGTTTATGCCCCCAATTCCAAATGGGGTAGAAAGGCACTTTGGGAAGCCCTTACTAATTAGAGAATGAGAAGATGAGAGGAAGTTAGACTAACTTGGATAACATATTAGAGTTGATGGATTTTATTGATAGTCATCTCTTGCATGATATGGATTTGCATGGGGTTGATTAAACTTGGACCAATAGAAGATTTGGTAAGTACATCATCCAAGTTAGATTGGATAGAGCCCTTATTAGTAGTGACTGGTTTTTGCAATAAAAATGTTCTCTTTTTGCTCAAGTTCGAGTTGGATTAGATCACTACCCCATTTTCCTTCTAATTGACCCTTAACTTTTAAGAATAATTATCCCTTTAGGTTTGCAAAAATGTGGACTCTTCATCTGAGGCTAGAAAACCTTGTTAAAAAATGGCGGAGTATTCAAGTAGAGGGAACAACCATGTTCAAAGTTGCTAATAAGTTGAAAAATAGTCAAAAGAATATCAGAAGATGGAATAAGGATACCTTTGGGAACATTTTTTACAATAATAGGAAGGTTATTGAGGAACTTAAAGAGATTGAGGATAGTATTCATGTAGAAGGGTATGGGATAGTTTCCAAGGAGGAGAGCTTGAAATTGACTGAGATGCATGATATTATCACTAAGGAGGAGATGTATTGAAGATAGCGGTCTAGAAAAGTTTTTTTGAAGGAAGGGGATCAGAACACTAAGTATTTTCACATGACTACCTTGAAGCATAGAATGGTTAATAGAATTTCCATGCTTATTGCTAATGGGGTTCCTACAAAGGATGAGGAGATTATGAAAAGGGAAGCTATGGATTTTTTAAGTAATTTGTTGAAAGGTGATCACAACCTGGATAAGGATAAGAAAAAAAAGTTTCTTGATTGTATTGCACAATGTATTTTAGAGAATCAAAAGAATTTCCTCACTATTATTCCATCTAATGATGAAATTACCAAGGTTGTCTTCTTCTTTGATGGTGAAGAGGCTTCTAGTCCAAATGGGTTCCCTTTCCTATTTTTTCATAAGTATTGGTGTATCATCCGAGAAGATTTTTATAATGGGGTTAAGGAGTTCCTTGGATCAAGGAAAATTCTCAAGGAGTTGAATGATACTTTCCTCACTTTGATTCCTAAAAAGCTTGGAGTTGATTGCATGGATCAGTTTAGATCAACCAGTCTTTGTAACTCTTTTTATAAAGTTATTTCTGAAGTTCTAACACTCAGAATTTTATCTTTCCTTCCTAATTTGATTTCTAGATAGTAGAATGGGTTTGTTCTTGATAGGAAGATTTTAATTTCTATCATCTTCGTGCATGAGAATATTCATTCTCTTACTATATCCAAGAGAGAGGGGTTCCTTCTTAAACTTGATTTATCTAAAGCATATGATAGGGTTGATTGGAATTTTTTACAAAGAGGGTTGGAAGCTTTTGGTTTTAATAAGAGATTTTTGGAGTTGGTCCTTATGCTGGTTTCCTCTACCACCTTCTCTATTCTTGTTAATGGTTCTCCAACTCCTTTTTTTTTAGCTTCTCATGGGTTGAGACAAGGGGATCCACTTTTTCCTATCCTCTTCATTCTCATGGTTGAATGCTTAGGTGGATTTGTGGAGAAAATGGTGTTTGTGGGGGATTTTGTTGGGCTTAGACCTTCATCTAAAGATCTGACTTGTTCCCATCAGCAATTTGCGGATGATTCCATTGTGATAGGAGAAGCTTTTGTTAGGAATGCAAGGAATATCAAGAAATATCTTGAATATTATGGGCATGCCTCTGGCCAAATTATCAATTGGAACAAAAGTGTGATATATTTCATCAATGTTAATAATAATAGGTATAATAAAATTAAAAGAGTTATTGGCTATGATATTGGTACCTTATCGAGCTCTTATCTTGGTTTACCCCTTTATTTTGACCTACCTAAGATTTTTTGGAGTTCGTTGATTGATAAAATCCATTCTAAGTTAGCTGGTTGGGAAGGTTATCTCCTTAGCCAAGCTGGTAAGGTTATTCTTCTTAAATCCACCCTACAAAATGTTTCGTTGTATGCTTTGAGTGTTTTTAAGATCCCTAGAAAGTTTTCTTTGGCAATTGAGAAAATTCAAAAACTTTTCTTATGGACGGGTATGGAAAAGAAGAAAAGATTAGCTTTGATTGCATGGGAGAAAGTATGCATGTCTATCAATAAAGGAGGTCTTGGTCTTAGAAGGGTTGCTTCTATGAATGGTTCTTTTCTTGCCAAGCTTATATGGAGATGGTATAAAAAGTAGGGAGAATGTAGAGACATTTGGAATGATAAATATAATAGTTAGAATCAAGATCTTAAACTCTTCCTTAGAAAAGAGACTTTACAAGGAGGTTCAATGATTTGGAAACACACATAGAAAAATAAGGAGATTATCAATAAAGGGATCAACTATAAGATGGGAAATGGGAGGACTATTCTTTTTTGGGATGATATTTGGATTCTTGACCATTCCCTTAGTTTAGATCAAAGATGGAATGGCTTTATGAAATAGTATAACAATTTCTTTAGGATTGACATGAACAGATTTCCACAATCAAATAAAGTATTAAGATGAGTATTCTAGATTCGATTGTGTGCCATATTTTTGCATCAACGTTTCAAATCACACTATGTGATCCATCATTAGGATATGCAAAAGCTTTTCATATCCTGATGATGGATCACAGAGTGTGATTTGAAACATTGATACAAAAATACGACACACAATCGAATCCAGAATACGCATCTTCATTATTTGGGATTTTTGTTGAGGGCTATTGGAAGCAGAATAATTGGGTTAACCTCAATAGAGCGGATGATAAACTTAATGATCTCAACAAGATTCTTAATGATTTTTTTTGAGCCAAGAGGAGGATACTTTGATATGGAAATATAATCCTAATAGGTTATTTTTTGTGTCTTTAGTGTATGCTAATGCTTTTGAAGAGAATCAAGAGCCTTCCTAGGTCAAAAATACATATTTTTTTGGATTCGTTTACAGGATAAAATTTTGACCACAAAAAATTTGTTGAAGAGAGGGTTTAACATTGGCAATAGATGTTATCTTTGTAAGGAAGCTAATGAATCGGTTAATTATATGACTATTCATTGTTCTTATACTAGAAGATTATGGGAAAAGGTTTGTGGGTTGTTGAATATTACTTGGGTTTTCCCCCTTACCATTCAAGAGTTTTTCAATGGTTGGAAGACTCCCTCTACTAATACTTTGGTTATGAGGTTGTGGGATTTCATCCTCCCATTCCTTTGCTAAGGCGTTTGGAAGGAATGAAATGATAGGGTGTTTAGGGGTAAGGAAACTAATTCAAGCTAGCTATTCTACAAGATAAAGAATATGGTGACAAAGAATATTAGATCTTGTGGAAAAGGGCACCAACCTCAGAATGCTTGGGAAGAATTAGTGTTTTAGAACTAGAATTTGGATGGTCTTTTTCTTCTTCAAAAAGGTCTTAACCTCAAGGATTTGGCAAGATGGGATTTTCCTCCTAAGGATTTGTGTAAGATTAACTTTGATGGGGCTTCGAAGGGAAACCTAGGAACAATGGGCTCTGGTGTCATCATTAGGAATATGAATGGGGATAGATAGGGTTCCTATTAGAGTTCAAACTAATCATGTGGTGGAAGCAAATGTGGCCCTCTATGGTCTTCACTATGCCAAAAGTTTGAATTTGAATAAGATGTGGCTTGAAGAGAACTCCCTTAATATAATAAATTGCCTTAATAAAGTTACTAATACTTCTTGGACTATTAATAATATTATAGGAAATGCCATTGATCTTATCAATTCCTTTGAAAATTGTGTAGTCACTCACAACTATAGAGAAACTAATCAAGTTGCCGACTGGGCTGTTAATGTGGCATGCAAAAGTGATGAAAAGTTACTTTGGAATCAAAGTCACATTATTCCTATCGAGGGGTTTTTATTGATCAAGCATAACAAAGCTAGAAGTAAACAAAAGTTTCATTAATGATGAATATTCCATCAAGGATTAATAATGATATGGGTAGGATTGGGAAGCGACAGGTTATTATGAGACAGATAGTGTATTGTGATTCATTACCACACAAATTATGGGTCTTATTTCCCACTAAAATCCTTAGCTATGATTTTGATTGTGGTCTCTTATTGCAGTGGGTATTTTTGAGAAGTGAGAGCCCTATTTTTAGTGTGAAGAAGATGGGAGGAAGGAGAAAGAGAATTGAACCAACGAGCTACAAATAATGGAAGAAGAAGAGTGAGATTTGGGACATTCTGAAACAAGGGCATTTTATAGGATTTATGGAGAAACTGAAAGGTATTAACCCTGTCATTACTCAGAAATTCATTAAAACTTGGAAATACAGGAGTATATTGGTGGGTAATTAGAGGATGGAGATTTCTAAAGATATTATTGTTGAACCAACAGGTCTCAACACTAAGGATATTAACTTCTACTAGGATGAGAAGCTTTCATATTCGGCAGTTGAAGAGTTTGTGAAAATGGCTAAGGAGAGCAACGAGATGGTCAAAATTGGTAATTCATACTTTAGCCCTATCTCCATTTCTCCCCCTTGGATATTTTTTATGTTTGTGGTGATTGAGTATCTTACTTTAGATGGCCACTTTACTAAGATATATGGATACTATTTTATGTTGGTTAACCATTTTAGGCATAGGGTTAGGCTAAATTTACCCTTCTAACTCAGATAATCTTTGGGTAACACTATTTTAGCCATTCAAAATGATCCTGAGGGTGATCATGCTTGTCATGAGGGGTTAATGGTTCTATTTATGAACCTTCTGAAATCCAAAAAAGTGGATAGACCCTGGTAGAGTAAGAAACATTTAGATTGTGAGATGGAGGGAAGTGAACCAAAGGAGGAATTTTATGAGGATATAGAGGATAAGATTGCTGAGGTTAAGATGAAGCAGAGGAAGAAATGTGATATTGGGAGCTCATCTAGGAAGAAAAGGAAGGATACAGAGATTCATTCTGAACAAGACATTGATTCTGAAGAGGAGCAGGAAGAGGGTATTAAGAAGATAGGAACATTGGGCAAGGTTTTGAAGAAACGAGGGGAAGAATGTTCAAAGGGATTATGCCCCCTCTGATGATGAAATCCTAATTAAGATGGTGGAGAGAAAAAGGAAAAAAGTTCTTGCCCATGATTTGGATGTTGATAAAGAGCTTAAGGAGGCTAAGTTGGATAGGAACAAAATAGGGGGGCATAAGGATTACCTTGTGCATAACATGGATGAGGAAGACCAGGGCTTTCTAAAGGGAATATTTAGTAACCCAGGGATTATGATGAAGGATATTGGCAATCTAAAGAAAAAAATGTAGGACATCTCAAGGGGTTTTTATTAGCTTAGTAGGACAGCTAAGGGGGAGAGAACATTGGGTTAGCACATTGACAAACTTTATGAGGTTATATACAATGTTGAAGAGATAAAGAATTTGATGAAATGTGTTCCACCACTTGAAGCCAAGAACAAAAATTTAGATCAGCTAGGAAAAGACCTTCAAAAAAGAGTGGATAGTTTGGATACCAGAGTGCATAACTTGGAGAAAATGGTTAAGAAATTAGTCGATAAGAACTACACTATCTTGAACACCCTACTCAACAAGCTTGAACATGGTAAAGGCTAAGACTCTAAGGATATGAAAGAGAACTAGGGTCTGAGCAAGAAAACAAGAGCTAATTCTAAGAAGAATGAGGGCATGGAAACAAAAAAGTTGGAAGATATGAAAGCCTCTATAGAAAACATGAACATCCTGGCAAATCAAGTAGTGAATCTTTTGAAGACATTGTAGTTGTCTTGGGGCTATCTTTTTCCTTTCCTTTTGTTATCTTTTCATGTATAGTTTTATTCTAGCCTCTTGTTTTTAACTTTTCTATTCTATTATTTTTTCGGCTATGAGGCCTTCTATTTTCTGAGCTTCTCTGCTCTTGTTTGTATCATACTTTGCACAAGGTTTTAGGTCCTTTAAAACCTATTTTTATGTAATCAAAACTACACTCAGAATGAGAGAACCAATATCATATATTATTGCATAAAAATAATGGCTTGCACTACATATTACATCCATGTATTTATAAGAAATCATCTCCTCCATTTGTATTAGGAGAGAGAGTTCATAAAATGTAAGTGATGCTAAAGACTAATAAAACAAATCTAATTATATATGAACTGACTCTCTAAAAGGTGGTAAGTAGGTCTCCATCCCTATTTATATCAATTAATGGGTGCGTAAGCCTTTATATCACTTAAAACAATAAAATAAGAAGTATAGAAGAACAAAGGAGTTGTAATATGATCTAGGAGTCTTTGGAAGCTCTAAAAATGGAAGCTTAGCCTTAACTGGGCATTTTTGGGAGTTGAACTACTATCAAAATGCATTTCCAGTGCATGGAATGCTCTAAATTAGGAACTACTAGTTAACTATTGGTGCACTACTTCTTCTTCAAAACTTTCAATGCACCTCTATGAAAAGTGCAACTATGCCCCTGCATGATAGATTCTAAAAATGCAAAATTTTCCTAAGTGTCAAAACTAAATTTTCAGCATCTGGGTTTTCTTTCTCTTTATACCAAAATGATGTCTAGATGTTTTGTCTTGAATTTATCTATTATTTCCATCACTTAGGTATTTTTTGTAAAATCCAAGGCTCCACATTTTTCCTTTGCTAATTGTTGATAGTTGTTGACCTCTATTTGGGTTGCCATAAAATCCTCAAGTTTAGTGTCCAACTCCAACAATGCCTCTTATGTCTTGAATGCTTGCCTAATATCTTCATCTGGAAAAGCACCTTCAAAGGTTCCTTAGAATTGTATGAATATTGATTGCAACGTATTGAGCTTAGTCTTTGACTCATCTTCAAAAATCTCAAGGTAAGCAACATTGTAATACCTTTCTACTTCCAAAATTTTCTCTTTAGGTTGGTCTCTTATTTTCTAAATATTTACGTGTAGACCCTCCATGAATTTATTGCCAGCATCTATCTTCTCTATCCAGTCATCCTACTTTTCAAGCTCCTCAGTGATGAATACTACAATGAGTGTATGATACCATTGGCCTTTTATTGATTGGAGTGCTTGTAAGTCTTTAGCCCAGGTATGCACCTCATCCATCGATCCAAAATCCTGCTTCACTATGGATACTAGCTTATCCATACTTGATTGAATATGGTGCAATAGGTTCAAGTTATTGACATTAAGGTCAATTTTTCTATCAGTGACTCAACACTTAGTCAAATGGTTACATTTCTACCAAGCTCTATAGTTGCTACAAAGATTATCATTCATCTACCAGTGTTAACCAAGTACCTCAGCTATTACCAAGCTAAAAGACAATTTGTAGTTCATGTTGAGCTTTAGCTTCAATTGAGTGGCAAAGTTTCTTGAGTGTTGATAGTGTTTACCAAGTATCATAACATCATTGAGTTTCTCTTCAGAACTTGAGTTACAAAAAATGGATTGACTTTGTGAATTATGATGAATTTGGTATTGCAACTGACTCTAGAAGATAATGAATTGGATTAGTATATATGTAATTCATTGTATCATATCCAAATAAGTATGTGAAATAGAATAAGGTGTGTATGAGTGAGAATTAAAGAAGACTACAAGCAGTATAAGAGAAAACAAAGATTTATCTATCATAGCCAGGTGATCATTGTAATACAAGGAATCTCATTATGAAAATATAAGTTGCAGATCAGAGATCAGCCACTAATTCATCCTAACAGGTGCATCAATCAAATCCTTTAATAGGGTAGACTTAACAATCTTTTGCTAAATCTTCTAACAGAGTGCACACTTCATTGTATGTTTGTAAATCCTTTAACAAGGTGGACCTCATAGTCCTTATTGCTCCATAAAGGCAGAACACTAGAAGTAGTCCATTGTAAGCCTTAATAGGTTAACTTTATACTGTAGTACTAAAGCTTGTGGGTATCATCCCCATGCCAATTTTACTTTCTAATTGGAAGGTTTCTAGGTCACCATATCTTGTGTCAAATTGGTATGAATGTTTTATTGCTTTCATTCTTTCATGCATGCAATTAGATTAGAATAATATATGAAGGATTAATTGGTGAAGTAAGATAAAGTTTTATTTGTTCTTGATTCACCCCTCCCCTCTCAGTAACCTAGCCTACCTTATATTTCCAACACTAGTTCCCTTGTATTATTTGTACACCTTTCTTCTTAAAATTGTCACGCCATTGCTCACATGCCTTCAAAAATGGGTCTAAGTGTACATTCCTCTTTTCTTTCCTCTCTAATGCCACAACTAGAGTGATCTTTGGATTATCCTAATCTATAGGGCCTAGAACTCCATACAAATAGCCCCTTAAAAAGTTGTTCTATTTTTGCAATTTAATC
This sequence comes from Cupressus sempervirens, assembly GCA_028749045.1. Classification (NCBI taxonomy): domain Eukaryota; kingdom Viridiplantae; phylum Streptophyta; class Pinopsida; order Cupressales; family Cupressaceae; genus Cupressus; species Cupressus sempervirens. Next base: position 521,341,768 of record CM053793.1, read on the forward strand.
AACTTGAACTCATCTGAATCCATATGTATAAACACCTCTTTCATCCTTGTAGTGATCATCACTTGAGTAGTATCTATTGTGGGTCTACACAACATGACCTCCTTTATTTGATAGCCCTTAGGAGTAAGTTGTTCGGTGTCCACATGCAAAGGAAGAATAGCTATGTGCACAAGCAAATCCTAATCTTGGTACTTCATTATGAAGGCCAATTTTTGTGCATCATACATAGGTGGCTTAGGCTTCTTGATGGCTTTGACTAGCTCTCTCATTCCCTCCTCAATAGTTAAATCCAACTACTTCTTTTTATCAAAACATAACCTCCCTCTTCAACCATGTCAGTGTAATGCCCATTAAAGACATATACTTGACTGGAGAGAAATATCACCAATTAGATTCTCTTTATTTTCTTGGGCTAAGGTCCTAGCCTATGTCATGTGAGGATTTTATTGAGGCTCTTCAATTATTTTCCCTTCCTCTAATACTTTATTAACTTGTAGTTGTTGGGCTTAGCTTCGTCCATTTCTTGTTCTTCTATTTATGCAACCTAAGGAAGTGGTGTTACTAAGACTTTATCCAAGAATGTTAAGTCTTGAGATGGTGGTGGAGGAATGCGTAAAGGTCCTTTAGGTAGAGGCAACATTTTATTCCAGTACTCTCCTAAGGGTCACTCATAGGAGTATCTCTTATCTTCTCTCTTAGTACCTACTAGCATGAAATCAAAATTGGAGAGGTTGAAAACATCTATTTCTTGACCCTCTATATTAGTTATCCACTATTGTTGCTTATTCTTCTAATTTTGAAACTTGAATAGGTTATTTTGGAGAAAATGGAGGTGTCATTGTTGAGATTTTTCTCCTTTCCTCTTCCATTTCCCTAGCTACATGTGTTCTTTGATTCAAGGGGAAATATTCAATATACTCCCCTTCAACTTCTTTTGTGTCAGCTTCTAGGATTGTTTCAGGGACCTTTGTGTAAGAATTTTCCTTAAGGAAAAATCACCCAAGATCAAGGAACTCAAGCACAAGCATAACAGTAGACCAATAAGGTATGATCAAAATAACAATATCCAAAATTGATGTATTCTCATTCAATGTTCTGTCATGTTCATACACACTAGGAGTGCCTAAATATAAAGGCCTTTGGAATGCTTCTAAAATGCCTAGGAATCAGTATACTGATAAGTCTTACAACAAGCACATGTCCACTAGGAGTGGATTATCCTCCATTAAGCATAGGAGTAAGTGTGATGATGAGAGGATAAGCCTACAAAGGTGTAGCATGTAAAATTATGTTATAGAACTATGTGCTAAATTAGGAGTGCAAATAAGTGTGTTGTCTACATGAAAACTCAGTTAATTATGCAAACTCTAGTGTTGTAGACACCATGTGCTAAATTAGAGCTGCTTACTCCAGTGTTGTCAACATGACAACTCATAAGAGTATGAAAACTCCTAAGTGTCTCACCTAAGAAATAATAAAATAATGCATTAACCTAAGTAAACTTAAGTAAAGTGTAAATAGTGAATAATTATTTACACAAACACTCCCCCTTAAGTTCAACTTAGGGGAATGCAATTAAGCTTATGAAAGCTAGAATGAATATGCATAATGGGTCCTAGCTACTAGGCCATGTTAGGTACCCACATACAAAATGCAATGAAATCTCTCATAAAGTAGAGAAAGAGGGAAAAACTCATGGGAAAAACCCTCCCCCAAAAAGAGAGATGAAGAAACAAGATGCATGGATGGATGGAGTGATTAAGACCCCTTCATTATGACATACATCAAGTATATACAAACTAGAAGTAGAAGGACAAAACCCCATAAGAGGAAAAAGTCCCCCCATAAAAGAGAAGAAGAAGGAGACAAGGTAGTCCCCCCCTAAATGTAGAGTGTCAATCAGTGAGAGCTACTTCAATGTAGAAGTTGATCCATGACTATTGAATAATGTTTCTCCCCTTTGGAAGAAACAAAGGCATAGGTAAAAATGACATGCTTTTCCTATTATAGAAAGAATCTCAATGATGAATGGTGCCTCTAAAGCCCGCTCAACTATCCCTATGTTGATATTGATGGTTGCCCCTTCCAAGACTACTAAAAAGAACAAGTGCATATCTAGCAAGGATGGATGTAGAACATGTCCCAAAGAACCAACTATCTCCTCAAATGATAAAGAAACCTCCTGCAACTATTGTACATAAGGATCCACAATCACATCAACCTATGAAGACTGATCATGTACAGAATGGATAGGAGAGTCAGAGTGAGCCCTTGTGACAACTAAAGAAGATTCTTCTTCATCAAAGAGAAGATATATATCATCAATTTTGTCTCCCAAATCTGCTATGTATGACTTCACAAATAAACCTAAAATATATGTCAAGAAGTCATCGACTAATGCTAGAGTTGGAAGACAAGGTGTACCCTACTATGTTGGACCAATCATTATGGAAATGGATGAAGTATTCACCTCAAAAAAGAGAAGAAAAATGTCATCGATGATGTCTCCCACATCTTCAATGTGAGACTCCACAAACATCCTTGCAATGTGTGGAAGGAAGTTGTCCCATGAAGCTTAAGTAGGAAGACATAGTGTTTCCTACTGCACTAAATTAGAAACATCTATGGCTAGAACTAGATCAGTAGTAGCAACAGGAGCATCAGGAGGTCTAATCTGATTTGGAGAGGATGCAACTATAGTTGGAGCTAAAAGATCTTTTGGAAATGGAGGAATGTGTGGATCTCCATACATCTCCCAAAGATACATCCAAATATCATATAAATCAATTGACTTCATTCATCAAGTGAATCCATAACCTCCATATCCATATGTATAAAGAAGGCATGAAAAATGATGGAACTAGTGTCACCATTGTATGAAAGTCCTTTTCCATATGGAAATTCATTATGCTGACTAAGATAAGAGAACCAATTAACTCCACTACTTATAGTTTTTTGTTGTCAAGGTAATTAAATCTTCCTCATCCATGATGTACTAATCAATGTACCCCCCAAAATGAAAAAAAAAAAAATCAACCCTACCCCTAATGTATGATTTGGTGCTTTATAGATAGTGCATGTACAATAGACCACTTGTCAGAAATGTACAAAGTGGACTTTTGATTTTGATGTTTACAACTATTTTTTGGTGTTCAAATCTGGAACTTTACAATGTAGCTCAGAAATACAACAAATTTGAAACAATATAATACAAAGAATGGACCTATTTATGAAAGTGATATTTCTATCCACACAAGCCTATAATCTGATTGCAAATTTGCAAAGTAGACGAAAAATGATGCACTTTCAAAAAAATGGAACCTGATTATGTGTCTAGATGAGCCCATACTAAGCATTTGAAGTTGCAAAATTTGGGATTTGTGATTTACAGAAAAATTCAGGAATAGAGAGCTCAAACATCCTACACCAATGTGTAGATCATGAAATTCTACCCCAAAACAAAAATAATTTCTCAAAAAAAGGAGTCCATATGAAGGAGATATGGCTATTTGAAAATCATCTCTATAATTATTTTTCCTGAATCGCCACCATCGCACCTCCAAAAATCAAATAACTCTAAATTTCACCTTATATGTCTGATTTTGGTGAAACATAAGTTGATTTGGGGGGTTTTTTGACCTTTTAAATATGATACAAATATCTGATTTGCACCAGCAAGCTCTAATCTTCACCTGCAAAAAACTCTCCTACTAGCCTGATGGCCAAATTTTTTTTGGACAAAATATACAAATCCAAAAAGTAATGTAGAGAAATTATAGAGATTAAAATAATGAAATATGTAGTTCTAAAAATTAAATTTAGAGATCTAAAATGATCATACCAAATTCTACAAATCGAGGCCTTTGGGTGCTGGTTTGCAAAAAAATTTGCCTCAAAATCGACTTTGGCCCAATATAGGTGAATTTATAGTCTATTTTCACTGAATCGATGCTCTAGATGTAATGGTGATGTTTGTTTTGGTTCTAGATTCTCCAAATATCTATGGATTCTTTGGATCTAAGTCAACATGTCCTTAGAGAGGTGAAGCAAGATTGATCTCCAATGGCTATGAAATGATGCCTCTATGGCTCTAATACCATGTAATAATTTGGTATAACTCTAATACCATGTAAGAATTTTCCTTAGGAAAAAATCACCCAAGATCAAGGAACTCGAGCACAAGCACAATAGTAGACCAACAAGGTATGATCAGAATAACAATATCCAAAATTGATGTATTGTCATTCAATGTTTTGTCATGTTCATACAAACTAGGAGTGCCTAAATGTAAAGGCCTCTGGAATGCTTCTAAAATGCCTATGATTCAACATACTAATAAGTCTTATAACAAGCACATGTTCACTAGGAGTGGATTATCCTCCATTAAGCATAGGAGTAAGTATGATGATGAGAGGATAAGCCTACAAAGGTGTAGCACATAAAATTATGTTGTAGACACCATGTGTTAAATTAGGAGTGTGAATAATTGTGTTTTCTACATGACAACTCAGTTAATTATGCAAACTCCAGTGTTGTAGACACCATCTGTTGAATTAGAGTTGCTTACTCCAGTGTTGTCAACATGGCAACTCATAAGAGTATGCAAAATCCAAAGTGTCTCACCTTAGAAATAATAAAATAATACATTGACCTAAGTAAACCTAAGTAAAGTATAAATAGTGAATAATTATTTATACTAACACATTGGGGGTGGAGTGTACTTCTTTAGTCTTCTCCTTCATGTTCCCACCATAGTCGATTTGATCCTTTCCCTTCTAAATCTGGGGGGAGGCTTCTTCCTCTTGTGTAGTTTTTGGTGGCACCCTCTTCTCTTTTAGCTACCCTACTCCTTTCTTTTCATCATGTACTTGTTCTTCATGTGGAGGTACTTGTGGCTCTTAGTTGGGCTCTTGAGCTTAAGGATTAGCTTGTGGCTCTTGTTCTTGTTGATATCTTTGGGATGTTTGATCCTTTTCCTTTGTAGACACTCTCTTCTTTTTGTTCTTTCCCTTATCCATCCTAAAGTATTCAACCTCCCTCTCATGTTGACGTACCATTTTTGGCTGTATTGGAGATTTAGCTAGGAAGGTTGGTACTATGAAATTTTCACCTTTATCCTTAATAGGTCATGTGAAGAGGAATAGCTTGAGGAACTAAATCAAGTCTAAAAGGTTTGTTGATCCATTCCTTTGTTGATTGTACTAGATGGTGAGCTCTATGATTAGTATCTACATTCTCATCTCTTTTAATTTTTGCATTCATTATCAATCTATCATAGATTTTATCCCTATTATATAATTGATCCAAGATGTCTTTGGTATCCTTTTTTACAACCTTTAATAGGATCTTCATTTTGGGCACTTTCTCTACTAGATATAGATTCATCCTACAATAATCCCTTATTCATATATCATATTCATCTACTACATTCATCTAATGATCTTCCAATGCATCATCCTATACAAATTGATTCCCTACCAAATGCTACACGATCCCTGTGTTGTCGAAGTAAGGGTGAGGGGAGTTGTACTCTTCCAAGGGATACTGATCCCATTCTAAACCAAAGGTCATTGTATCCTACTTTTTTTGACCTCAAAAGCATCGATCATTATAGGCCATACCCATGTCTTTTTGTGTTTCTTTCTCACTCTCTCATATGCAGATGTGAGTTGTTAGGAAAACTCTAGAAAAATGAGCCTATCTGATGGATATCTTATGAGCTTCTTAAGGTTTTCCAATGTACTGACTACCCTTAGGTAGGTGAATGTTTTGAATTGGATGTAGTATGCACCAATCTCTATGATCTTGGTCACTGCTTCTACTAACATCCTTTTAGCATAATCACCTTCAATGAATTAGATGATTGCAAATATGAAACTATCATTCACCACCCTATATTTTATGCTCTTCTTTGAGAGTTTGTTCCTCACCAGTTGAGGGTACACCACATAAGGCTAGATATTAGCATGTTGCATACTTCCCTTCTTATAAATTCTTGGTTAGTTTGTAGTTCTAGCTGCCAGTACGTACACCAAATATGATGTCATAAAGAATCTTGGATTGACTTTGACAAGTATTAGTTGCTTATCTAAGTTATCACTTAGAATAGTGGCCCAATCAATTAGTATCTTTGTCATCATGATGGTTTCTATGAAGTGGACCATCTAGGTTTAAAGGTTTCTTGCTACTGGTAGTCCCATGACCCTACTCAAAAGCACAATGGCATATGCAATGTCATCTTTCATATACCCCCAGGTCATGTCTACTTTGTTGACTCTACAACCCACCGGTGTTCTATTAATTAGGAAGGATGGTTGAATTGTCTCTCTAGCTTCTTTCTCATTCTCTTGGTACCATCTCTTAGCTCCATCATAAGGAATCATCAAATACTAATATGCCCTAGAGAGATGAAATACTTTCTCAATGTTCTAAGGTTGGAGGTTGAGGACTATTTCTCATGTGACACACTTAGTGACATTTTCTTTGGGCACATAGTTGTTTGCAAAATCCATTATTAGTTTTGAAGATTGAATATATTTTAGATATGATGTTGTGTTTACAAGACCTAATATAATAAGAGTTGACACTATCACAGATCATTCTTTAAGTTTGTTTCAAATGGTAAGGAATGTGTTCCAATCTATATGGCCAAGTTTGGTATCTCTAATCTCAACATGCTATGAAAAAGATTTCTTTGGTGCACCTTGGTACTTGAAAAAAATGGCTTTGGAGCTATCTTTTCTACCATTGAAGAGGATGATGATGCCATCTTATTTGCACAAGACAGAAGATAGTAGTCTAGAAAGCTAAATTTTGACCTAAAAAAACCTAATTAACCCTAAACAGGTGAAAAAACAACCCAAAATAGTCAGAACTTAGTTAATTCCCATCAAATGCCCCATTTTTCTTCTTAGCATACCCATTGCACCCTTATAGGTGTGCTAGTGTGCTAAAATGGACCCAATTTAGTCATTTGTGCATAGTTGTGCACAAGCGCATGTGCACAATTGTGCAAGTGTTGAATGGGGGAATGAACTTAGTTTTGATTTTAGCTTTAGGCATCGGTTGATGAGGTACTCATGTGCACACCCTGATATGCCTTTAAGTATTTTATGCAGCTTTAGGAGGTGCATATGTGCACACCTTCACATTGGCTTAGGTTCTTTTTAACGTTGTTTTAGGTTTGATGCTTAAAAGGTGTGCACATGTGCACCTTCTTATGTCTTAAATGTTAAGTCCCTAGGGTTTAGGTTTTTGTTTTGTATTTTAAGGTTTGAAAGAAGTTGTGCACATGCGCACCTTCAAGAGATGTGCATGCACACACCTTCTTCATGATTTCTAACCTTGTTTGTGTTGGTAGGTTAGGAGGGGAGCTAGGATGTACACATCTGTGGGTGCAAAGGTATGGGAGTCTAGAGAGTGTGGAGTTAAATGTGATGGAGGGAGGTTTGAGGTCTTATATAGACTTTGAGCCCTAGTACACACCTCTGTGGGTGTGTTGCATACCCTTTGCACATGTTCACATGTGCAAGTGTCCATCTTCAAAAAGAGATGAATACACACTTGCATACTAAATGCACCTATACACCTTGAAAAGGTGTGCATGTATTCTAGTGTACATTTTAGCACTTAAAACACTTAAAACTTTATTTTTTCAAATATTAGGCTCTCCAAAATTTCCTAGATAGAGACTGGGATTGACCTAGACTCCTAGGGGAGTCCAAAAATGATCCAGGACCTAGACTAGGGGTCTAGGAGACAAAATAAAAATATTAAGGTTACTATGGGGTCCCTATTTCTAGGAGAAATGGGGTGTGCATTGTGAGACCACAACAAATAGCCCCATAAAAAGGGAGGAAATAAAAAAGGCATTTCTCCATCAGTAATTAACATGTATCAAATAAAAACTAAATTCTAAACCCTTCAAGCAACCTTCAAGTTCCTTCATAGTCAAAACTTTAGAATCTTGAATCTTCAAGCTCAATTTGTGCATAGTGTAGTCATTTTCTTTGACATTTCAAAGTGCAATCTATCATGAGCTTTTAGAAACTCAGAGACAATATTTCACTCCACGAGTCCATTCATCAAGAATCTTTGTAAAACTTTTGTTTCAATCACTATCTAACTACATGAGAGAATCTATATGAGAGATCTTGACAAGTTATAAATTTTGAATTTTAGGTCCTCAGATATCTCTTTTGATTCCACTTCATGAAGCTCACACATTTCCATTTGATTCTTCTATGAAGAAATTTGTAGATATGATGGATAGCCATTTTGAAGTGCATATCCCTATTGCCTGATTACATTTTTAGATCCTTTGGAATCTTTATTTTTGAAACACCATTTTTTTCCTTTTTCTTTCTTTTGTACCCTAACCATGCTTAGACTATGTGGCCAAGGCATTGGTGTCATTTCTTAGATTCTATCTTTAGTTTGATGACCCTTGCATTCCTCTTTTAGGAACCTTTGGATATTCTCATGCCAAACAGTGACCTTAGCAGTTCTTTGGAAAGACCTTTTGTTTGAATCCACAAGTTTGGAATATCCTTTCCTACTGTAGACCTTGATTTGAAAATACCATGATAGTTAGTCTTTAAATTTGTAAAGTGTTAAGCAATATCAATCTACAATTCTAATTTCAAGACTAAAAGTCCTTTACAACTATAAGTAATGTCCATTTTTTAGTTGGTACAAGAAACAAAATCATTTTAATGATTTGACAAATAAATACCTCTTCCCAAAAGTCAAAACCAAAAGAAGTGATCTATGAAATATGTTAAGAAAAGATCTTGATTTTTCCTAACCCCTTGACTGACAAGAAAAGATAGACACAAATTTTAAAGAAAAAACATAACTAAAAGTAAACACATAATTGAAAGAAAACACACTCTCATAAATAAACACACTTGTAGAAAATTAATTAATTAATTAAGTAATTTTTTGAAATGTTTCCACCTTCATGCCTTGAAGTTATGTTTCAAGAATTGGCCATTGACTAGAAATGGGAACAATTCCCCTTGTAGGGAACTCGACCTAAAAGTATTTTCTCCCAAAATCTCTACAATTTGATAAGGGTCAATCCACAATCATTGAAACTTAGTGTGACTACTCAGATTTTCTTTCTCCTTGTCTCATAGGAGAACAAGATTAGATATTTTGAAAGATTTGATTATGTCTGGCTTGTGGAACCACCATTTGATGATAGCTTGATGTTTCAGCATATGCTCCAAAGTTTATGTCCTTCATTCATTCAATTCCAAGAGATTAATTAATATGATCTAAAATATATCAATGCCCTCAACATATTCCTTAATAAATTTCAAAACTAGATTGAGTGGGAACACGGGTTCTTGTCCATAGATGAGTGAATATGGAGATTTCCCCAAAGGATTTTTATCCTAACTTTGTCCATCCATAATGAATATTTTAGTTGAGTGTGCCAATCTTTTGGGTTTTCCTATAGCAATTTATTTATTGTTGTAAACAAGTTCTTATTGTTGGACTCAACCACACCATTCCCTTCAAGATAATAATTAGAGGATAACTTGATTATGACATGATTGTTTAATGCCCATTGAGTAAGGAATGTTGACAAAAAAGATGACCCATTATTGCATACAAGGAAGAATGACATACCAAACTAGGTAACAATATGTTCTTCCAAGAAATTTTAAGGTTCACTTTTGCTGTGCAATTTTGAAAATTTTTAGCTTTTTTGTATTGTGTGCAATATTTTATAGCTGTGAGGATGAACATATTCCCTGTAGATGATGGTAAGTTTAGTGGACCAATAAATTACAACACCCACTTAGCAAAATGGTGTAACTCAAACACTGGTTGTAGTAGCATAGCTAGATGTCTTTTTCTATTGGCACTTGCCTAATAAATGAGGCAAGAAGATACATGTTCAAATGTATCCCTAAAGATGATAGGCCAAAAGTAACTAGGTCTCAAAATCATGTGAGTTGTAGCTTCTCTTAATCCATGTCTTGTGCCATACCTATCATGAATGTTAAAAAAAGGAATTACTAGGGGGAGGGGGTAAACTAGTAATTTACAAACTTTAGTTCCCAATTGGATATTATTTCTTACTTTAAACCATACATAACAATGTAATAAAGTAATGCTAAATAGTAACAATAACCATGAACAAAGATAACTGATAACACCATTTTTTAAACTAGGGAAACCCTGGCCAAGGGAAAACCCTAGTGGCGATGATACCCACTAGATAATATACTGATATATAAGTTCCTTGTTAGAGAATGGACCCTATTAGGATTCAATGAGAAAATTTAGTATAGAGAGTCTCTATTAGGAGAATCTAAATCCCTATTAGGAGATTTCAACCCTATTAGGAGTTGTGCCAACTGTGTTAGGATTTTTAGTACAATAGATACAAGATAAGCCCACTACCCAAACATGCATTTCCAATTACAAGATGAGTTCACTACTCAAAAAATTAATCAAACTTCAATAATATAGATTCTTTCTCAGTTCAATCTTGGATCACAAAATAGGTTCAAAAAATTTGCATATATTGCTTTCACAAAAAATTGCATACTATTGCTCAACACAATTTCTCTAAGGTATCACAATTGCCCACTTTTAGTTCACAAGATGTCCTTTGCATATATACCATGCCTTTACACAAATTGTTTCTAGTTTGGCTAAGACCACAATACACTTTTCCAACTTAGAGTAAACATCTAAGATGTTGGCCCTAATTGGACAAGTAATTATTTTGCAAACAAAATAATTCCTTTCCTTTAATTCTGTTGTCTTCTTGTATTGGTAAAATACAAATAACTCTTTTCTATAGATTTTATACTAACTTCTGTGGTTATACACATCATCAACAACATGTATACTATCTCCATCTAACTTTTCTAGTCATAATATGACATTAGCAACAAGTTACAAACAAAACAATACATTGTTGCATACCAAATTCATACTTAGATAATTTTCTGAGTACCAAAAGCTAAGTATCTTTAGTTCCAAGGTTTCTTGTAAGCATGTACATCATGTGTTTCCATAAATGAAAACAATTTCATATCCTCATTATCCAATTGTCAACAATCTCCCCCTTTGGCATTGATGGCCAAAAAATAGGGAAAATTGCCTAAGTATCAAAAACTCAAAATAAATAACATATAAACATTACATCTATTACAATTTTTCCATCTTAGATATGCTCCCCCTTACAATATGATTTCATACTTTTCTCTTTACTTGATTTACAATTTTCTTATGTACTTTTCCCCTTAACAATTTTCTTATGTAATTCTCCCCCTTTGACATCAATGTCAAAGGTTAAAATGTCAACAACTATCTAAAAACTATCCATCTATTGTCAAACATTATGTACTTCTACCTTAAGCTCAAAGTATCTTCATGCAATCATCAACATTTTCTTTTAGACTATCCATACCTTTAGTCCATGTATCTTTGGTTGCTTTAGCAAAGGTGAGAATTGCACATAGAGCATATGATGCAATCTCAACTAAATTAAGGTTAGAGTATAAAAAGTTAGAATAACTATCCTTGGCCTTAACACATTCCTCCAACTATTTCTCAAAAAAAGATATTTTTAGAGTAATAGACTCTTTGAAGTCCAATACTCTCTTCAAAAAAATTTCCTTCCAAAGTTCTAGTTTCCTAATATTACTCTGACTATTGGCCACTTTTCCTTCAAAATCATCAATTTTACCAGCATGAAGTTGTAATTTGCTAGATAGAGCTTCTAGCTCACTCATTTTTCCTCCAATATGGCCATCAATATCCTTAGTCAATTATAAGATAGGGTACACTTAATATATAGTATCTTCCCATCTTGTTGATACTTCCAAACTTCCTTGATACAAGTATCAAGGCTTATCAAATCATTCTTAATATTTTGACAAATGGTGCTAAACAAGTTAGCATCATGTGTGATCTGTGCCTTTGATTCTCTAACATTCAAAAAAATTGTGAATTCTTCATCAAAAGACTTTAGCACTACTTGTGCCCTTAGTTTTGGATCTTCTTCTATGTGTTACACTGCTAGAGTACTATATAATCTATTAGTAACCTCCATCAAGGTTCTCTACAGGCTCTTCAATGTCTTGTTCTTCTAAATAAGTTTTGATCATTAGTTGCTAGGCTAGCAAGAGAAAGTGGAGTAGATGAACTAGAAGTTTTAGTGTCATCTTCCCTTCACTTCTTTTTAGTTGCATCTTTGACTCTTCTTTCTTCTTCCTCTTTATCTTCCCTTTCCTTTCTTTCTTTATCTTTCTTCTTTTCCTCTTCTAATCTATACTTTTCATCTTCTTCTATTTTCCTTTTCATTTCTTCTTTAGCTACTCTTTTATTTTCTTCCTCTTCTTCCCTTTTCATCTCATCTTCAAGCAATTTATACTTGGACTCTTCTATTTTCTTTTTCCCTTCTTGTAGTAACCTCTTCTCTTCTTCAATTTGTCTCAGTTGTTCTTCAATATCCTCGGTATGAGGTTCATTTTGTTTGAAACCTTAAAATGGATTTGTACAATCAATTTTAATGGTAACAATGATCTGATCTATCTACATTGTGTTACCACTCACTGACACTTCTGAGGTTTTGGGTGCTAGTGAAGATGTTTCTTTAGACTCTGTCATCATCTAACATATAGCTATTGTAGTTTCACTTCTTATCTTATCTTTCTCACCCACCATAAATAGAAATGGTCTTACCTTATTTCTTAAGTAAGACACTAGATTGTTTAACAATCTCTTGACTTCTTCTTCAACATCAGTCTTGCATATTATCCTTAACATAGACTTCTAAAATTCTATGTCCTCTTCTCTAGCTAATGCCTTCTTTTCAATAAGTCTATCATAGAATTTCTAGTGTACTGTGCCTTCAATATCCTTTAGTTTCAAATCGTTAGCTATAATTTAACTCATAGTAGAGATATCAATTTGATCGTTCTCAAAGTCATTATACAAATAATAGAATTTGTTCATCTGAACAAAGTTTCCTTCATTATCAATAGTTGAGTTTATATTCTCTATCTTTGGCTTCTAGGGTGGCTGCTTAGAACTTGTTACCTTCTTTCTCTATTTAATTCATTGTTCTTGTTCTTCTTCTTTGCTAGACTCAACAATTGTCAAAAATGTCTTTTGTCTCTTGCTTGGTCTAGTGGCTTGTTGCTTGACCCTTTTAGTCTTTATAGTCATAGCTTCCACTAATCTCTCATATTTTCTCTTTGGTTCACTTGGTTGAACATCAGACTCTACTATATAAGGAAATCTCTATTCCAAAGATGTCTTTGCAATAAACACTAAAAATGGTTGCACACTTAGTATACCTTGCTTCATGGTTTGCCTAACTACTTGTGACTCACTCTCAGTCATACTGGCCTCTGATAAATCTTTCTTCATTATAGATTCTATCTTCTTGTGATATACCTTCTCCAAGGATGCCTGATGAGCTGATTGGGTAATCTCATCATAAGTTCCAAATATGTGTTCAACTTGGTCCTTTTTTTATTTCAACAGTAAATAAATATATCCAACTATTGTTTCATCACTCAATTCATAACCTAAGGGATCAAGAAATGTTTCTAGAGGTTCTATTGCTTGAATACAAGTAAAATCTATATCAACCATAACACAAATATCTTCCTTAAAACCATCTACAATTGTAGGTGCAATTCTGAATCTCTATCTCATTTCATTCAGAAATGTCTTCATTATCAAGTTCCCACTATCTAATATCTTATCTGTTGGATGTCTTCTACACACTTCTATGATCTCCATTGTACATCTATCACTACTCATAATCTCTATGACTAACAAATATGGAAATCTTTTAAGCACGTGAAAGAATATGTGATTAATCAATGACTAAAATATAAACACACCATTCTAAGTCCTCTTGATCTTTTCTAGGTTCTCCAGAAGTTGCATTCTTAGTACTTTAGTGAGATTAACTTGTTCCTTCTCAATACATATCATGTAGGCTACATAGATGAAATTGGCTGACAATTCATCAATCTTTGAACTTGCACATACAAAGTAGGCAATGATTCTACTCAAGAATCTTATATCATCTTGCTTAATGGTGCTGATCACCATGGCCTTTCCATTATATACTGCTTTGGTGAAGCTCTCAACTTTCTTCTTAACCATTTTTTCACCTATAGGTACATTTCCTTGTTTACAAAGACTAGTTACCTCATGAATAAGGTTGGTTGAGATATCAACTACACTATCTTGCATCGATAGTTTCCCATCATGTATTCTACTCAGTATGATCTGTGTCCAATCATCTATGTCCAATTCATGGTAGAAATGATATTTGAATAGGTTTAGTTCCTTCAAGTGTTCAAATCCATGCTTCATAGTCATATTGTGGTTAAAAAATAATTCCATATCCTTTTTCATTTATTTACTCCTAATAGATTCAAACTTACAGGAAAGATAATTTCCTACATCTTCCAAATACACTACATTGTTTAGAGTAATGGATAATGTTGAGATAGGGTTTCCTTCTATAGAATTCATGGAAACAATCTTTAATTTTGGTCTCTTCTCATTCTCAACATTTTGAACTACTAACATATCCATGATTCTATCAAATATGAACTTTTATCAAATAAATTCTATGGATAAATGATAAAATACCTCTTTCATAAAATAGGGTTTGCTTTGAAATCTCCTTAACAAGTTGCTTCTAAGTGCTCTCTACTTTAGATGTAATCACAATAAAGTAAAAATAAAGTCTATGCTCCATTTATTCCATCAACTTGAACTTGCATTAATTGCGTACTTTGCAAACACATAAAATCTATCAATTATATTATGTGATCAAATAACTACTCAATATTTTCTATCTAATTTTTAGATGTTACTTGAGGTTTTCCATAACTTCCTTTCATCATGAAAAAACTCCACAAAACTTTGCTCCATGAAATTCTTAGCAAAAACATAGTTTTCATCTTCTGCTACAAATTTAACTTTCTCTGTAATAATAGTAACTCTCAATTCCTTTATAACTAGTTTAGATAAGCTCCAAATTACAATTGATCTTAGATACTATATAAATTTATCTTAATACACCTTTTCCCAACTTCACTACCCTTACCTCAATCTCTGAGTGAAGTTACAAATTTTGGTGTTGTGAACAAGCTTAATTCAACTTATTTGAATCAAACATGATAACTAACTTTGATCTTCCTATCTCATCATCTTCTAGATTTTATTTAGAGATGTCTAGTCCTTTTACAAATGCCTCATTGAGTTCTTCTCGAACTTTACTAACTACATTTCTTTGTTCCTCATTGTCTTTGTTAGTTCTATAGTTCCTCTCATGGTTCCTTCTATCATTTCTAACATTTCTTCCATCATTCCTTATATTTCTAAAGTTTCTTCCATTGTTCCTTCTATCTCCAAAGTTTTGATCCATTCTACAATACTTTGTTATATGTCTGAAGTTCTTGTACAACTGACATACTAGAGTTCTACTTCTAGGATTTTACTGATCATCAAGTGCATGACAATTCTGAGCTATGTGTCCAAAGTTGTTACACTTATAACACATGATCTTTCCTCTTATCTTATTAGGTCTTCCTTCTCTTGATGTCCTTTCATTAGATCTTCTTCTATCTACAAGGTTAGTATTTCTAGACATTCTACTATTTCTTCTATCATTATCATACTTAGGTTTCCTAAAATCAATTGCTTTATGACCCATACCATGACAATTATGATAATAAAAATCCTTAACATGATTAAATGACTTATTTGTACAATCTTTTTTCATATGACTTATTTCATTACATGAAAAACACTTATCTCTAGATTCATACTTGCTTTTCTTAGAAGATTCCACTTTTTTTGGTTCATCCAAAATTTCAACTTCCTTGTCTTGTCTAGCTTTTTTAGGTTTATTAGAAGATTGACTGGATTCAATCTTATCATCAAATTTATCTTTTTCTTTTGGATCTAATATAATCTCAGGTTTCTTTCCAAACATGTTAAATAAATAACCAAGACTAGTATTATCATAAGTAGGTCTTTGTATTGAGATTGAATCATCAAGATTTCCTCTACTAGAATAAAGCTTCTCAAGTTGTTGCTTGCATTGAGTTAATTAACCTTTAACAATTGTATTGTATTTCTGAAGTTTTTCATGATCTTCTTTCAATGTTTCAAGCTCAGATGTCTTCTTTGCCAGACTTATTCTAAGATCTGCATTCTCATTTTTCAAATTAGATTCAACTTTTCTAGGATCATTCCTAAAAGTCAACTTCAGATTTGTAATCTTCAATTCATGCTTTAAGATCTTGTACTTTGTCTTCAGCTTTGAATAATCACCATTACTAGTTTCAAATTCAGTAGATTCAAGCTTGGATTTTAGATGTTCAATCTTTTCCTTCAATTGTCCAATGTATACTTTGGAGTCTTCATATCTATCCTTAAGCTTATATATTTTTCAGTAAGGAGATCAATTTGTTCAAGTTCATCTTCAAGTTTCTCGATCAATTATTCCATATCCATAGGGATCTTACTCAAGTTGTTAAGCCTCTTCTGAGTAACTATGGTCTAACACCAGTTGTTACAAATAGGAATTACTAAAGGAGGGGTGAGTCAGTAATTTACAAACTTTAGTTGCCAACTAGACATTATTTCTTACTTTAAACCATACATAACAAAGTAATAAATTAATGTTTAATAGTAATAGTAACCATGCACAAAGATAACTCATAACACCATATTTTGTTAACTAAAGAAACTTTGGCCAAGGGAAAACCTTGGTGGGGATGATACCCATTAGATAATTTACTAATCTATAAGTTCCTTGTTAGAGGATAAACCCTATCAGGAGTCAATGAGAAAATTTAGTATAGAGAGTCCTTGTTAGGAGACTTTGAATCCCTATTAGGAGATTTCAACCCTTTTAGGAGTTGTGCCAATCCTATTAGGAGTTATAGTACACTAGATGCAAGATGAGCCCACTTCCCAAATGTGCACTTCCAATTAAAAGAAGATCTCACTGCCCAAACAAGTAATCAGACTTCTAAAATATAGATTATTTCTTAGTTCAATTTCAGATCACAAAATAGCTTCACAAACTTCACATATATCACTTTCACAAAAGTTCGCATACAATTGTTGAACACAATTTCTCCAAGATAGCAAAATAGTAGAATTGCACACTTTTAGTTCACAAGATGTCCTTTGCATAAATATCATGCCTTTACACAAATTTCTACTAGGTTGTCTACAACCACAATACACTTTTCCAACTTAGATTAAACATCTAGGATGTCAGCCCTAATTGGACAAGTAATTATTTTGTAAATAAAATAAATCCTTTCCTTTAATTTTTTGTCTTTTTATATTGGTAAAATACAAATAACTCTTTTTTGTACATCCTATACTAACTTCTAAGGTTATACACATCATCATTATGTATACTATCTCCATCTAACTTTGCTAGTCATAATATGACATCAACAACAAGTTACAAACAAAACAATACACTGTTGTATACCAAATTCATACTAAGACAATTTTCTAAGTACCAAAACATAAGTATCTTTATTTCTGAGGTTTCCTATAAGCATGTACATCATGTGTTGCCATAAGTGACAAAAATTACATATCCTCATTATCCAATTATCAGTAATGAAACTATTCCAAAAAATTTGTTGCTTCTTTGCATCCCAAACAATTCAAATAAATTTTGTCATGTTTCTTTTGTAAAGTTTTATATCTTGAAGCATATAGGATTAACATTTCATGTTGTGTCATCAATGCTGGGAGCTATTCATCTAGTTAGGGTATTGATTTTGTAAAAGATAATAGACAATATCTTGATACCACACATCTATAATTATTCCTTGATCAATATCCACTTGAGATACTATGATATTTTGTTGATTCTTGGTGTTGATTTTATCATTAAATTGAGCACCAATCTCATTATCAGCAATTATCTAAGTTAGTCCTATTCTTCTTACCAATTTCATTGGTTTAATCTCTAGGTCAAACTCTTGTAATATAGCCATCCATTTTCCTCTTCTTTCACTTGATTTATTCTACATTAGCAGTGTTTTGACTATAGGGGCATGCACAATAGCATATACCTTACTCTTGAGTATGTAATGGTGAAATTTATAAACTTTCTTTATCAGGGAAAAGGATTTTTTTTCAATATTGGAGTAATTCAAGTCAGCATTCTTCAAGAGACAACTCATGAATGTGATAGGTCACTCATCCACTTTGTCTTTCTTTTCAGTGAGGATCCTGATGCATGAATGTTCTAATGCAAATGAATAGATTTTGACTAATAAATCATAATCTGGACTAAAAAGAATTGGGGCCATAGAGATTGCTCCTTTGATCTCTTGAGAAAATTTCTTTATTTTAGGAATCCATTCAGTCTTTTCTCCTTTCTTAAGAAAGGCATTAAGAGGTCATACTATCTCAGCAAATCCACTAATGAACTTACATAAAAATTTGATTTTTCCAAGGAAATATTTCGGCTCTTTATGACTATGAGGAGGTGACAGAATAAGAATTTTTTCTATCCTTCTAGGATCAATTCATATCCCAACTTTAGAAAATAATATGACTGAGAAGATTTGCTTTTGTGATCCTGAATGCACACTTTTTTGGATTCTTTAATATTTCATATCTTCAACATTAGTTGAATACTTGTTTCAAGTCTAAAATATGAGTACTCCTATCTTTGGAAAATATAGTAAGGTCATCCATGTGGATAACTATACATTTTTTTATCATCTCTTTGAATGCTCCATCCATCACTCTTTGGAATGTAGCTCCCACATTGATCAATCCAAAACACATCCTTTGGTATGCAAATGTTCTCCATTTTTTTGTAAATGTAGTCCTCAAATTTTCTTCTTCATCTACCATTACTTGGTTATATTTGGAATTTTTTCCATCTAGAAAAGACATCATTTCATACCCATTCATAATTTTTAATACTTCATCAAGCGAGGGCAGAGGGTAATTATCCTCCTAAAAGCCAACTTCACATTGTGAAAATCCACCCAAAGGTGAATTTCTCTAGTCTTTTTCTTTACTAGAGCCAAGTTAGAAACCCATGTAGAATGTCAAATTGGGACGATAATTTTAGCATCAAGTAACTTTTAGACTTCAATTATGGGATTCACTGGTCTTTATTTTTGACAAAAGGGTTTGGCATCAAGCTTCAACAGAATGTCATGAGTGATGATTTATGGATTGTACATCTTGAGTTTCTCATAACTCCATGGTATGACATCTTTGTATTCTATAATAAATTGAATCACACTTTCTCATTCCTGAGGGTTACATGCCTTTCTGATTCTTACTAACTTAGGAACTTCTTCCTTACCCAAGTTATATGAATCACATTCTTCAATCCCCTTTTCTTCAACATTTCTTTTAATGCATGTTGATTCATCTTGATCAAAGATACATTCCAACTCTACCATCCCTTTATGGATAGTATTGGTCTTCAATTTTATAATCCCATCTTCATCCTCTATCTCATCATCTTCAGGTTTGTCATTGGGAGTATCATCAATCTCTTATCCTTTGAAAAGGTCATTGCACATAATGAACTCAAGAATATATTGGTCATCTTGGAAGACTTGGAAGTTCCTAATATTGTTTATAATAGATGAGGAAATGGCCAATTCAATTGAAAGTCTCTTTATCTTTGTTCCTTCAATGGGTTGCAACACACTTGCCGAAATGCCAAGAGCATCAGATACCATGTTATTCTTCTTTGGAATGGACCTTATGTTCAATGCCTCAAAACCTTCCATAAAGTCCCAAAATCTTTTTGGTATGCAAGTAGTCTTCAATTATCGCAAGAGTAGATTGATTTCACCTATCTAATAACCAACTAAGAGTCTCCTTCAATTATGAGAGCTTTGACATCTTTCTCTAATGCAAAGAGAAGTTTGTAAATCAAGGTTTCATACTCTAAAAAATTGTTAGTACATCTAAATTGTAAGTTATATGCTACATAAAATGACCTATCTTTGGGATTAATTAATTCAATACCTACACTAGCTTCTACTTTGCATTTAGATTCATCAAACTTGAGTGTCCAAATTAGTGGTTCTTTGGGATTTCGAGACTTGTGTTTATTTATACATAGCTTTTCCTTAACTTGAGTTTTAAAAGATTTTTTCTTTGGGATCCATTGCAATCTTTTACATAGTGGGATTAGTGAGTTTCCATAGTTTATCTTTGATATAGGGGCCATTTATTTCTCTTATTGACTTTGAAAATCTTTCATTAATTAGGTAACTTTATCAATTTGGGGTTTCAAATGAACAACCATTGAGGTCCAACCTTGTCCTTGTAAAAAATGTCTTCTCCTTAGGACTTTGATCATCCTAGGTGGAGGATTAGATAAACCCCCACCATCTAAAGAAGTGTCCATATAAGTTGCATTAGAATCTTCTTTTTCTTCTTCATCAAACCCCACAAATTCATATATGCACATGGAACTTGAACTTTTCTTTTGTACCTCATTTGGAGTTTGACCATTTTTTTATTGCATTATCTAAGTGAGTACCCTAGAAACTACTTCCTAACAATACAAGCATTCAAATTCTAAATGACTAACTTTGTGTAACCTACAAAATCCTAGAAGAAGAAAAATATCCGGGTCTGCTTCCTTGCCTAAGCATTGTAAGTTTTCAACCATACTATCTACAAATTGAGTTACGAGTTCTTCTTTTGGGGGAGGGATCCTAGATTCTTTATTCAGACAGTCGAGTCTCTTGGTTGAAGTTATGTCAAGAGACATCACTTTGTGGAAACTCAGCTTGGAAAAATGCTACTTGATTTGCTGCATTGTATTATGTGATAATTGTCTTTAACTATGGATCAACATCAATCTTGATCTGATTATTCAATCCCTTCCAAGATAGCCATAGTTGAGTAAAATCAGTTCAGAACCATCCTCTTAAGTGCTTTGTCCATTCTCTACTTAGAAATAATCTGTATGTTTCTAGGATTTCCACCACATGTATGTCTATAATGTCTTGAATTTGGGGGCCTAGAATTAACTGTATTCTAAAATCTTTCAATATCTCAGTAAATTTCACTTCCATCTTGTCAAGTTGTATAACTATCTGATTTGAGGGTTGAGGAGTAACTCCTACCCTTTGAGCTATCAAAAGTGGTATGATGTTACAAGAAGCTCCTAAGTCTATAAGAAAATTATGTAGGTTCTTTCTAAAAAATTTGAGACTGAGCAAATAAGGAGGCACTTTAGCCTTTTCTTTATACATGGTAGGCATTGCTTTTAAAGTGTTGACTTGTTGTGATGTTGTCTTTTGAGGAACTATATTTGTAGTAGGTATTGCCTTTTCATAATCAATAGTCTTTAGCATTTCTTCCCTTTGATTAGGACAATTTTGTAGCATATCAAAAATGGACATATTAGCTTTGGTTCTATTTAGATCTTCCACTACACTATACTTTTCAATTTCCCATATAGGGTTCTTTGGAATTGTATGCATGTTCGATTCATTTTTATTTTGTTGTCCAACATAGGTTCCTCTAGTAGGTACTAGATTGTTATTAGCTCTTGGATCAGGAGGTGTTGGATTCAAGGTAGGAAGAATCCCATTAGTCATAGGTTCCCTTTAGTTACATAAATTGTAACTATTATGATTGTCATTTTGAAAAGATAACATCTATTTTGTTTGAGGATTCAATTCTTGACTAAATGAAAAAGTAAGTTCTTCATTAGTTGGTTGTTCCATTTTAGCTAGGGATTTATCTTTGTGCTACATAGAAGACTCAATATTATTTCCTTGTGAAATCTGGTTCAATTCTTGATTTCCATTGAAATATGAGCTATCATCATTAGGTATATTTTGATTACTGTCATACTAGTTGATGTCCAGAAACTAAGTATTATTGTTATTATTAGTAAGGATGCTTCCATTGTTTGGACCGAGTATTCCATTGTCGACTCTCAGCCTTTGAAAACCATTGTTACAATATAGAGGATTATAATTGTTCCCTGCATTATTATTTCTTATATTTTTATTTATGCTGAAATTATTTTTGTAATTTTGAGCATAGTTGTTGTTGTAAGGAGTTGCATTCATTCTCTAAAAGTTATTGTTTTTCCCTTGTGACAACCTCAATCCCTTGTGACAACCTCAGTAGTCTTCTTCATTTGACCAATCTTAGATCTGACATTATTTTCTACTTCAGTGGATATTTTTGCCTTATGCTCAAAGAAAGAAAATTTTGGAGGTTCATATCCTATGTAAGTTATGGTTGGAACTGGTATAGTTGTTTCTTGTTGTAGTGGGACTAGATTCATCAAAATGAATTAACTAGGCATCACTAGTGCTCTAGGAGGATATGTTAGTATCATTTTAGTAGCTTGAGCTAGAACCATCAATCCTCCTTCATTAGGATTGGTTTTTTTGGTAAAGGTAATTGCTTCACTAAAGACCTTTTTGATGTTTGCAATAGGTAGCCTTTGTAGAAAGATACCAGTGAGATAGTCCATAGCATTAAGATAAATCTAGATTGCAGCTTGAATTGGTATAGAATAGGGTGTTTCCAACTTGCAGTAAGCCATGTGAAAGCAATGATTAACATTTGAAATGGTCTTCACTAGATCCATTTTGATTGATATGAATTCATGATATATCATGGTCATGTTGATGAATGTTTTAAATTGATTGAGGAACAACTTTTCAATGATGGCACAATTCTGGATACATTCTAGTGGAAAATTTATGTACTAGTTAAAAAAAACTTCTCCCAATGAGTATGGGAATAAATAGAGGACCACATTCTCCTATTTAACTTGCTTTTGAGTGCATATTTCTTTAATGACTTTGATATGGTCCTCAGATGTTCGTGTTTCTTTGCAGATGAACCTTGGACAAAATTTCTCAGGATTCTTGGGAAGGTCATTAAGTGCACCTTGCAAGTTAATTAGTGAATCTACTATGTTTGCTAAAAAGGCCATCAATGGAGGATTTGGTGGAATAATGGATGGATGTTGGTTCAAAGGTGGAACTAGAGAGGATGAAATTTGGAATGAAAGTGGTAGAATTTTTTGTAGTCCTTTGTTGCTACAAGGCTTATGAAAATGATTAACTTCTATAAATTCTAGTTCACTATTTAAAGATCTTAAAGCTTGCTGAAATAGAGATAGTACATCAAGATCTTTCAGTTTGTGTCAATTTTGGAAATGGTGCACCTTTAAAAAAGCACACTCTCAAAATAGTATGCTTGCACACCTTCTGATAGTTTCAAAAGAAATTTTTTCTAAACTTTTGAAAACTATAGAATTTCAAAACAGTGAGTTATTTTTTCTTTTCTGAATGGTTTATGGTCTCCTTCTAGCTTCACTTCTATTGAGTTATCATTTTGCACGATGCTTAACGATAGGAATCCTTTCAAACTCCTCTCTTGAAAAGCTACTCTAGGATCAACTCCAAGGTTTTGAGTGATCTTATGACCTACTAAAATCTACTCAATTGAAGATAAATGTGTATGTTCACAAGGATGCATTTCCTAGTTTGAACCAATTGTAGATAAGATGTTTGATCTGTTGTTTGAAAAGTAACCACAAAAGAGATATATTTTTAATATTTTACATTTTATGATGAATGTAATTTATTGATGCACCAATATGAATTCTTATTTTAACCAAGTGTTAGAAAACCAAATAACAAAGATAAGGTAACAAGAGATTATAACAAATAACTTGAAAGGGAAATCCCTAACGAACATAAATCATGGTAACAACATGTCTGTAAGTTAAATTGTCAAAAATATCAGGTAGAAAACCAATGAAAATAGGAGTAGCACTTCCTCAATTCTACTAATGGAATTGTTGATGAGAACTCAATAATAACCAAAAGATTTTTTACTTCTCATAAAATTGCAAGGCCAAAAATAGTGCACTCATGCGAGACAAGAAGTTATGCAGGAACAATAGGTGATCTTTTCTCCAACTCAATACATTAGTGGAATTCATTAACATGAGGCAAACACCAGAAATAAAAGGTTGCACAATCATAAGAACACAATAAAACCATTAGCTCCAGTATTGTTCATGAATCTTCATTCACAAAAACAACACACTCCAACAAGAATAGCTACACTCAAAATGAAAGCACCAATAGCATATATTATTACATCAAAATAATGGCCTAGGGTACATATTACATCCATGTATTGATAAGAAATCATTTTATCCCTTTTTGTTAGGAAACATAGTTCTTATAATGAAACTAATGCTAAAAACTAATAAAATAAATCTAATTATATATGAATTAGCTCTCTAAAAGGTTCTAAGTAGGTCTCCACCCCTATTTATATCAATTAATGGGTGCATGAGCCTTTACATGACTTTAAAAAAAAAAATAAGAAATAGATAAGAAGAAAGAAGTTGTAAAATGATCTAGGAGTCTCTAAAATCTCTAAAAATGGAAGCTCAATCTTAACTGGGCATTTCTAGGAATCAAATTGTCGTCAAAATGCATTTATGGTGCATGAAATACTCTAAATTAGGAATTGACAGTTAACTATCGGTGCATTGCTTCTTCTTCAAAATTTTCAGGGCACCTCTGTGAAAAGCACACCTGTGCACCTTGATGATAGGTTTCAAAAATACAAAAATTTCCCAAGTGTTAATTAAACTAAATTTCAACATCTATTCCCCTTTATACCAAAATGATGTCTGGATGTTTACTCTTGAATTTATCTATTATCTCTATCATATGGGCAGCTTGTGGAAAATCCAAAGCTCCATATTTATCCTTTTCTAATTGTCAATAGTTGCTCACTTCTATTCAGGTTGCCATAAAATCCTCAAGTTTAGTGTCCAACACTAACAATACCTCTTTAGTCTTGAATGCTTGCTTGAAAACTTTATCTAATGAAGCATCTTCAAAGATTGCTCAAATTGTTGGACTACTAATTACACCATGTTGAGCTCAGTCTTTGACTCATCTTCAAAAATCTCAAGGCAAGCAACATTGTAATACCTTTTTGCTTCCAAACTTTCCTCTTATGTTTGGTCTCTTATTTTTCAAATATCTACATGTAGACCCTCCATGAATTTATTTTTGGTAGCTATCTTCTCTATCCATTCATCTAACTTGTCAAGCTCCTCAGTGATAAATACGTCCATGAGTGTCTAATACCTTTGGCCTTTTATTGATTGGAGTACTTGTAGATCTTTAGCCCTAGTATGTACATCATTCATCAATTACAAATCTATGGTTACCATCTTATCTGCACTCAACTGAATATGGTGCAATATGTTCAAGTTCCCCTATATTATTTGTACACCTTTCTCCTCAAAATTGTCATGCAATTTCTATCATGCCTCCAAAAATGGGTCTAATTGTATATTCCCCTTTTCTTTCCTCTAATGTCACAACTAGAGTGATCTCTATATTATCCAGGTCTATAGGGTCCACAAATCCATGTAAATAGCCTCTTAAAATATCATTTTGTTTCTGCAATGCAATCAACTCAAACTCATCTTAGTCCATATGTATTGACGGCTTGATTTTTCATTTAGCGAAAAAATTGTCATATTTTGTGAAATCAAGAAGAAATTATTTTCAGGTTGCTTAGGGTTTCTAAATATTTGTTTAACCTAATGAAACCCTAGGGAAATTTTTTTGTCTTTTGTGTGGATTGAAGTTCATTCAAAATTGACTTGAAAACTTTAAATAGGGATATGTGAAAAAATCTTGCTTATATCTTTATATCCCTAAGTTTTTGAGCTAATGTCACTTTATATCTCATGCCCTTTCTATCCATTAAGTTGCGATGCTACAAAATTTCTTTCATCGCAACATCACTCTATTTTCCTCACTAACCACTATTGAGGGGTTTGAGAGTGCAAAATAGCCATCAGCATGGTTAGCATAGATTCACACCTGCTAAGGTCAAATGGTGAGATTAGGTTGCCAAGAAGAAATAATTTATTGGTTGCAAGGTTGCAAGTAGTATCTGACTTAAGATGTTATGAGTTGTGATTAAGCGATGAATGACAAAGCAGTTAATTTCTATAGTTATCACATGATCATGGGCTAGTGATGAATTAAAGGATTTTAAGTTGTGATGGTGTGCACAAAAGGAAGAATTCAACAAGATGGTTATCACAACATCGTTGGGCTAGATGAATGTAAAATTTTATAGTTGCGAGGTTGTGATCAAGGGAAACAATTAACTTCAAATAGTCATTGCAAGGTCATAGGCTAGAAATAATTGAGTACATTTTAAGTTGTGATGGCACAAAAGACATAAACAATAGTCTAAATATAAATTGGCACATGATCACAAGCATTCAGAGTAACTCTAAAGTATAAACCATGAAGGTGCAAAAGAAGGACAATAGTGGTTAAGTTTTAACACTAGCACATCTTTACAGGTAGTTAAGAGAAAACTTGGGTTAAGGAGGTGAGGCTGGGAAAGCTTGTAATTGCTCTTTCACAGGGTTATTTGTTGAGTTATCTTTTAAAGTCACAAATCAGTGACAATGAAGAAAATAGTCAAGTTAATTATTGATCACAATATCATAAGTGTTTGAGTTATAATAAAATACTAAGTTGAAAGCTTGCGAGATGAATTTAGAATAGTTAAAGTTAAATGCTAGCACAAGATCACAGGGTTTTAGTCATAGTAAAGGTATTTGGTTATGAAGGTGTGAAAAGAAGCGATATTCAAACAAAGAAAAAATTACATCTTCATGGTTCAAAAGCTATAGTTAAGGAATGAAGTTACGAGATGAAAAATAATCAATGTGTTACAGTTAAAGGTAATCATCACATCTTCATATGGCTTCATTTTTTATTAATACTTTAAGTTTTGAAGTGGTGAAGAATTTTTTATCACACTTTTGCAAGCTTTCAAAGATAGTTAGAATATTAAGTTGTGATATTGCGAGATGAAGTAGTAGTCAAAGAGAAAGGTTAATGAAACATTGTATGGTTAGAGTAAGCATCATGTTTGGCAGTTGTGAGGAAGTGACAAGGTAATTATATAAAGTATCACATCATTGCAAACATGAAAGATGTTAGGTTCCAAACTATAGTGAAGATGTGAAGTAATAAATAAAGAGGTCATCGCTAGATCATAGTAGTCAAAAAGATAAAGTGTTAGATAGTTACAAAGTAGTGAACAAAGGGAATCACAATGTCACAAGCTAGACTTAGTAGTTAAAGAAAAGATTAGATATGTGAAATAGTACAGATAGTCTTATTCTCATGATGATTTCTAGAGATAAGAAAAGAAGGGAAACCATGGTGAGGAAGCAATAAAGAGGTAATTGCATTATCACAACTTGTAGTTTGTAACTTATAAAATGGTTTTGAACAACCATGTTAGAGATGGGTAAAATGAGTATGAGTTGGAAGTACAAGACATGAAAAAGAAAATATTTTGCTAGCTTTTTGAAGATTGATAGGTTTTGAAGTGTTCTGACTTAAATTTCATTAATGTCAGACTCTTTTTGTAGAGACAGATAAATTATGACAAACATAGTGATTTTCATTGTCAGTTGCCTAATTGTGTGAGCTTTCATAGTGAGTTTGACTTATAGAGTGATTTGGAGAAATTTCTTAGCAAATAGTTTTCTAAATATTTGAGATAATTTTGAAGAGATGGCTAAGAAAGAAGGTGAATTGATTACACAATTCCAGATTGAAGAATCTACATCACAAATAAAAACACCTAGTTTGTTTGTTGAAGAATGGATGCATATTCTACCTAGTTCTACTAATGCTCAATCTGCAAATGACCACACCTTTAGAGATCCATATGCATTCTATAGAGATGTAGAGGTTCTAGATAGGAATTGATATGAATTATTATGGTTCTTTTACAAGAACAAAATAGAGAAAGTTCCAATTTGAAACCCTAGGGTTAGAAATTTAGGCAAACTAATTATGCCAGAAGTATTTGTGGATATGGACCTGGTAAAAGCATTAATCAAATATTACAATCCAATCAGCAAGTCATTCAATAGGAGAGACAGGATCATTTTCCTAGTCCTAGATAAAGAGATATTCATAGAGGCATTCGATCTGGGAGGCTCGATGTCATTGCCTATTAACATTAATGACCTAAATGAGAATTTCAAAATCCAAAAGAGCTTTTACATGGGTATGGAAATGAAAAGACACATCCCTCTATCTAGAAAAGAAAAGGGAGAGATTCCAAAGAAGAAGGAAGTAGATAAAATCATGCCTCTCAAATTCTTTCAAAGGTATTTCTAGAGTATTATCTTTCGCCTCAAAAAAGTCTTACATTTAGATAGAACCATGAATGCCCTAGGAGGACATTATGTCATGGCCTTGAATATTCAAGATCTTAACACCAATGTTGGGTATGATTATGTGAGATATATCATTGACAAGATACATGAGGAGATCATTGTTGCACAACAGGGACAATTAGAGAATTTCAAGTTCCCTCATTACTCTATGGTCATGTATTTGATCCTTGTAAAAAATGCTAATTATTTTGATCAAATATTCATCAAATGCATAGATAAATGGGGATGAAGGCTATCGTTAGCCATTTTTGTTCCCTCTACCAATATTTTGAATTTTTAGGGTGATTAGCATGACCAATATTCAAATTTGACTACTCAAATATCTCAGGCCATGCAAGCTCAATAGGAATATGTAAAAACCTTGGTTATACCCCTTATAGTCCTAAGTCTTCAAATTTTTTAATATTTTCATTCTATATACTTATGAAAATTCAAGTTGTGATCATGCACTCATTCCTCTTCCCACATAGTCACAGGTAGTTAGGGAGTAACTGTTAGTCAAGTCACAAACATTCAAAATATTCATAACAAGGTAGGTCATGGCCTCACAACTCAAGGGAGAAGTGTTTAGTTCCAGGTTATGAAGGTGCAACTAACCATCAGTGCAACATCATAGGTGGCTCAGATTGATCTGAGGTTAGGGTTGCAAGACAATGAAATCCCTTGATCACTCATTCACAAGGTTAACATCTGGGTTAATTATTCAAGTGGTGACATTGTGATTATCTCTTCATCGCATCATTGCAAGGGTCAATTTTGAAGGATATGTTAAATAAAATCAAATAAAATCAATAAAATCAATGTAATTCCATTCAAATGAGCTTTAGTGATTTAAGATGTGAAGGTGTGATAGTCAACAGCTATGATAAAATTCAATGCTTTCACACCGTCGCACTTGGTTAAGGATCGACCAAGGTTTGAGTGGTGATAATGCAAAATGATTTGATCACTCATTCACAAGGTTAAATAATGGTTAAGATTTCTAGTAACACGGTTGCAATTTAATGTAAATATTAACTCCTTGTGGCTTTCGAAACATCTCTAGGTTAAATGATAGGAAGTAACAAGTGGTCATGATGATGTGCATAGTCAGTTTGAAGGTTAATCACAGCAT
This sequence comes from Cupressus sempervirens, assembly GCA_028749045.1. Taxonomy (NCBI): domain Eukaryota; kingdom Viridiplantae; phylum Streptophyta; class Pinopsida; order Cupressales; family Cupressaceae; genus Cupressus; species Cupressus sempervirens. Next base: position 521,371,215 of record CM053793.1, read on the forward strand.
CACAATGATTAGTTTAAAAGGATGGAAAAGGGTTGTAATGCTATGATTATCAATTATGATTTGTTTTCATAGATTTTTAGGTCAATATAGTCAACAAAAGAATTAAGTGGTGAAGTTGCAATCAAAGGAAAATAGTTAGCTTCAGAGGGCATCACAACTTCACAAGGTATGTTAGCAGTTATGTCAAATGGTTTCAAAGGAAATAGATCATTAGACAATCGAGAGGGTAGTCTTCACAAGGTCACAAACATTTGATTCCAAGAAAGAAATAAGTTGTGAACGGGTGACAAAGGCAAGAGAGCTAATTTTTCATCTTCACACATTTTATTAAAAGATAGGCTCTAAATGTGGAGAGGTTGTGAGAAGGCTCATTCTGTGATGTTTGCAAGGTCACAATGTTCAAGGGGTTGAAAAAACAAAGGGTTGCAAAGTAGTGATTGACATAAAACATGAAGGTTTCAAAGTTTTGTGAGGAAAAATAGTTAATAGATAAGATGATTCACGAAGCCATGAATTCAAGTGGTTGGTAGGGTGGTGAACCACTTTGAGGACATTAGGCCACATCACAAGTTAGATGAGTGAATTTAATTGATAAATCTGATTTACCTGATCTAGCATGTCAAGAATATTGTAAAGAGAAACTCTTTAATGGTGAACCAATTCCTTGATCATTTGCAACTACTTATTGATAATCTTCATGCTTGTTAGATACAAAAGACACTCTGAGTTAGCTTTCTAGCTAACTATATAGTTATGACAATCATTTCTATCTCTTCGAGGTTAGAATTAGTATGAAAGACATGATTTTCTACATATGGGAACACAATTGATCTAAAAAAATTTGGATTAGTAGTGATTGTTCTCTAGGAATTAAATGGTAGTACTTAAGCTTGGCTTAAGGAAGAAGTTTTCTTAGTTATGCTTGAGCTATAAAAGCAAGTGTTGTAACCCTTCCAAGGGTCATTCTTTTATCTAATTCTATAGCATTGTATTCTATGCTTTACTATAGTAATTTCCCTTTTTCCTATAAATGAACATAATTCTATATTATATCTCTGTATTTCATTAATATATTGTGCAATATCTTCTTGCCTTATATTGATGTATTACTTTCATTCTTTGTTTATGCACTATTTATATTTATCTTTAGATGATATAGAGTGAAGCTCTTATATCATTTTATTGATCTTTGACTTGTGCATGATTTATGAGTCAAAGTTAATATAGAATTTGTATATCTAAAAATTATATTGATGAATTGTGCTCCCCTGGGTAGAGATAAGATTGAACAATACTATTTGGTGTATTACCCCCTCTATATTAGAATAGGTAGTTTTCTTTTATACATTCCTTCTCCTTTCTCCTCTCAAGAAGTATTTAAGTACACCCTGATAGTAAGGAATTCTTCCTTCTCCAGAGACTCAATATCTAATTGCAAAGTCCCACACTTTCAAAAAAAATTCCATGTTACATGAGGTCACCTTTAAGTAAAAACTTTAGGCTTGGGTGCAAACTTTTGTGTCAATAGTTTTTGGCACGCTTGGTGCGACTCATATTGAAGCATTCTTAAGTCTATTGGTTCACTAGTGTCAAAACAAAAGATCTTCAAAATAATGTTGAAGAGATAGTGTTGCTCTCAACATTTAGGCCTTCAAGATGCTCACATTCAAGCACTTAGTGACTCTACTCTACTTCTACATCTTGGTTTCAAGCTAGAATTATTGTGATTCATGCCCAAAGCTCACACAAGGGCATCTTCTAGAGGTACTTTTCAATATATTGAACTTTCATTTTTGAATCCTAGAAGAAAGAGAACTAGACTCTCTCTATCAATAGTTAGGAGTTCAGCAACAACACATGCACCTACAAGATCTTTTTCTACTCCTCATGTTGATAGGTCACAGCCTAGGGTACTATATTTTCATCTAAATAGATCATTATTTCACATGGATCTCCCTATAAATCAAGTTTTTTCCACCTTCAATGGTGGGAGTCCTCTCATTCTATCCCAAAGACATGATATCCCAGTATCTTCTCTTAAAAGCCTACCTAATTTTATTGGTGAAACTTCCATCTCTCCTATGGAGCACATCCAAGAAATTCCAAATATCTATAATATACATGGCATTATAGAGGATGGTATTGTTGTTAGACTTTTAGATTCATCACTAAAGGGAAAATCCTTACAATGGTATAGGAGATTAGCACATAACTCTATCATTGATTGTGATGGGCTAGGAGAAACACTTTTTAAGCACTTTGAAGATAAGAGTGATCATTTGTCACTTTTAGAATAGCTAACCACCATTAAGAGAGCACGCCATGAATATATAACTAATTTTAACTATAGATTTTAGAAAACATAGGATAGAATACCTATTGTAGTAAAGCATACTCTTGGTAATGCCTTTTTGCATTACCTTAGAGCATTTAACACTGATATTGCTACAACGGTGCAAACTATAGGAGGGGACACTTTTCCAGTTGCATATGAAATTGCTATAAGGGAAGAGAATATCTTGATACAAGGAGGAAAATTAGCTCCAAGACCTCCTATTCCTTTCTTTCCTGACACACCTAACCATCAGCCTATAATAGCCACTATTCCTATCACATCTACAAGTCAACCTCTTGCTATAGCTTTGATAGCTTCTACATCTTCTAAAGGTGTAGGTAAGATCGAGGCCATGATGCAAATGGTGATGCAAAATATAGACAAAAAGTTGAAAGATTGAGAAGACAAGATGGAGGAAAACTTCTTAGTGGTGCAAAAGATGAGCAATGAGTTGGTGACCATTAAGAGACAACAAGCTCAAAGCAATAGGCCTCCCCAACCTCATTATCAAGGTCCCATATATAATAGACCACCAAATCTAGGTCAGGGTTATGCTCCACACAAATAAAATAGATCTATTAGTAATCCCCCTACTGCAAATGTAAACACAAATCCAAATAGGGCATTAGTCCCCTAGAACAACCTTTCTTAAGAGCAAAAATTTTATCCTTCTTGCAACTATTCCTATGGGCATTGTATGTGTCAAAGATCAGAACCATCTCAGGCATTGGTCACATAGGATCAAGTAGTAGAACTACAATGTAATGCTCATCAATCTATTGATGTTTATCATATATAGCAACATGGTGATTATTCTTGTAAGAATTTGCCTTAGGGAAAAGTGAAACCAAGATCAAGAAGCTCAAGAACAAAGCGCAATATGGACCAAATGATGTATGATCATAATAACAATATGAGAATGAATGAATGTACATGTACACTAGAAGTGCCTATATATAAAGGCCTCTAGAATGACTAGGAGTTGGCAAAATAATAAGCCTCACAACTAAGCACATGTCCACCAAGAGTGCATTATCCTCCACTAAGCACAGAAGTTTGTGCGATGATGAGAGGATAAGCTTACATAGGTGTATCACATTAAAAGATGTTGTAGACACCATGTACTTAATTAGAGTGCAAACAACTATGTTGTCTACATGAAAACATAGTTGAATATGCAAACTCCTATGTTATAGACACCATGTGCTAAAATGAGTTGCTAACTGTTGTGTTGTCAACAAGACAACTCATATGAGTACACATGCTGTTAGGTGTCTACATGAAAACTAATAAAATAATGCATTTAACCTAAGTAAACTTAAGTCTAAATAGTAATTAATTATTTACACTAACACCCCCCTTAAATGCAACTTAGGGGAATGCACTTAAGCTCACAAAAGCTAAGATGGAAATGCATGATGCATCCCAACTACTAGGCCATGTTAGGTACCTAGGTACAAATGCAATGCTCTATATATAATGAAATGTGTTGCAATGAAATCTCTCTAAAAATGGAGAAAGAGGGAAAACCTCATGGGAAAAAACCTCCCCCAAAAAGAGATAAATACAATACAATAAAGAAGAGAAGAGTCATGTGACCCCCCCAGTGAAAAATCTCGCACCCCCAATAGATCTTGCAAATGAAGATACTTGACCTCAATGAAGGGCTTGGTGAAGATGTTAGCAATCTATTGCTCTGTAGGATAATACTGCAATGTAATGACCCTCTCATGAATCAGCTCTCTAATGTAGTACATATGAACCTCAATGTGTTTTATGTGTTGATGTTGCACTGGATATTTTTGAGATTTCAATAGCACTATTATTATCACAATGTATGACTATGGGTCTAGGTAGATCAAAACCAAACTCGTTCAGAATCTGTTATAACCAAATAGCTTTTGTTGCCATATTGACAGCTCCTCGATACTTAGCCTCAGTTGATCAAAGAGCAATAGTATTTTTCTTTTTACTCTGCCAACAAATAGGACTAGAACCAAAATGAAACATATATCTTGAAGTGCATTTGTGAGAATCAATATGTCCTGCATAGTCTGAGTCTGTATAACCCACTAACTATAGTCTATTACCAACTTCATAGCATATACCATATGTATGTGTACCCTAGATATAGTGTAGGATGTATTTGGCTACATTCTAGTGAAGTTCATGTGGCTCTTGCATGAAGTGAGAAACCATGCCAACTACAAATGATATGTTAGGGTGTGTATGTGTCAAGTAGATGAGACTTCCAACCAAATATCTATACAAAGTAGCATCAACAAGTGGAGTGGAACACTTTGCTTCTAACTTAACACCTAAAAGAAATGGAGTAGATGTAGCCTTGCAGTTACTCATGTGAAATTGAGCAAGTAGATCAAGGGCATACTTGGGTTGTGATAATGTAATCCCTAATGAAGACTTATGTATCTCGATACCAAGGAAATAATGAAGTAGACCCAAGTCTGTCATCAAAAATCTATCTTGCAAAGTAGCCTTGACACTATCAATAATGGATGTTGTACTTTCTGTAATGACCAATTCATCAACATAAAGCACAAGTAGCAAGTGAGAATTTTCTCGCCGAAGAATGTAGATATTCAAATCAGAATAACATCTAGTGAACCCTACTTAGAGAAGGAAAGAATTCATCTTGGCATACCAAGCTCTTAGAGCTTGTTTAAGTCCATAGATAGACTTTTTCAACTTGCAAACAAGGGTAGAATCCTGAATGAACCCCTATGGTTGCCCTATATAAATTTCCTCATGAAGATCACCATTCAAGAATATGCTCTTCACATCCATCTAATGAACAACCCATCTCTGAGTTGCTATTATAGCTAGTGTCACAATAATGAAGTTCATTTTTGTAGCTGGTACAAAGATCTCAGTGTAGTCAATGTTAGGTACCTAAGAGAAACCTTTTGCAACAAGTCTAGCCTTGTGCTTATCAACACTTCCATCTGTGTCAAACTTGGTCCGATAGATCTACTTACACCAAACCAATTTTCTTCCCTTAGGAAGAGAGACTAAGTCCCATGTATCATTTCTCATAAGAGAAATATATTCTTCCTCAATGGATTTATCCCATTCTAGAATACTTGAAACCTCTTTGAATGATTGTGGATTGGAAGTAACTGTAATATAAGCATGATGCAGTGATTTGTGTTGTGATCTTCTCCTCCTAGTATCTGAAGGATTCCCTACCTATGGTCCTGCCGCATCCAATGTTAGCTGATCTCATTTAGGTCTAGTGGAAGAAGATGTAGAAGGGATATCCTCAACCTTATCTAGTTGATGCCTCTATTTTGGACATGGACAAACATCTTCCAAGTCACTGTCATCACTGTCACTCTTGTTAATGAAGGAGGAAGAAGGAGGAGTTGAAGAAGTAAAGTTAGGACAACTTTCTTCAAAGTGTACACTCCTCTCATAGAAAATATCATGTGTCTTTGGATCCATCAATTTGTAGGCTTTATGAGAGTCTACATAACCAACAAAGATGCAAGGTTTACTTTGAGGTTCCAATGCCTTGCATTTTGGTGGAAGTATTCATGCCCATGTTGGACAACCAAAGACTTTGGAGTGCTTTACAAAATGTTTCGTTCCGCTTCAAAATAAGTTACACCATCTAAAGCTTTATAAGAACTCCTATTCTAGATGTGGTTAGCACAATTCATTTCTTTAGTCCAAAAAACTTGATCAAGAGACTTATAAAGTAGCATGCAAGTGGTCATCTCCTTGAGGGTTCTATTTTTCCTTTCAGCAACACCATTCTACTGTGGCATGTATGGCACTGAATGTTGAAGGTCAATACCCTCTTAAGTGCAAATTTCTATAAGCCTAATTGCTTTTCCACTTGAGCCTTGAAGCTAAGAAATCATTCAAACACTTCACTCTTATGAGCCATGAAGAATACCCAAGTATATTGAGAGTATTCATCAATGAAGGTGAGTGCATAAAGAGATTTTCCAAATAAGTGCACTAGAAATGGGCCCACCACATCACTATGAACTAGTTTAAGAACACATTGTGCTCTCCAAGACTTCCCCCTATCAAACATTTTTTCTAGATGATTCCCAAGTGTGTAACCTGAACAAACACCATATGAAAATTGGACTTGAGGTAGACCATGAACCATGTTCTTGCTACTAAGCTATTGAAGATACCTATAGTTGAGATGTCCAAACCTCTCATGCCATGGTTTGCTTTCTATATTTGAATGCATTAACAAGGCTTGTGCATTAGATTTAGGCACAAAGAAAGAGAAAGTGTAAAGCCTTGAATCATGATTAGCTTCACCTATTGCAACCATAGAATCATCTTTGATTCTTTTCACTACCATTGAATCTGGAAGAAATTCAACCTTATTTCCACATCCATAGTGATTGATTTGGTAGAATAAAAGAAGGTTGGAGGTAAGATTAGGAACATAGAGAACATCTTTGAATGCTCCATTTTCCATCTCAACTTCACCTTTTCCTTCAACTTCCACTTTACTATCATCTCCTACAAAGATGTTAGGGACCTCTAAATGTGTCATGGAAGAAAAATCTCCCTTTGAAGCACCCATGTGATGTGTGGTACCTGAGTCAATAATTCATTCTTCTTGACTAATAGTGTTTATGAGTAAAGCTTGCCCTTTACTCTTAGAATCTAAAGATAATGACTATTTCTCCTTATAAGCGTTAGGCAATGGAACATTGTATTTCTTCATGATGTTTTTCAATTCATCAATCTTCTTTTGATAACACTAATGTTCATCATGACCAATTCTTTTGTAATAGGCACACTTCTTCTTTTCCTAATTATTGTCCCCATTTTTGTTGGTATTACAAGAAGACTTTCCTTTTTGTTGATTTGATGTTGGAGTTGACTTTTCTATGCCTTCTTGTTTCTCATCTTTCCACTTTTTCTTTTTACTCTTTCCTTTGTTTTAACTTTCACCAACTAAATGTTTAGAGCTCTCATTGTTAGCCATCAATGCCTTAGACTTTGAAGAGTTGAGAATCTCCATTATTATCAACTTAGCTAGTTTTTCATCCTCTAACAATTGAGCATAGTCGTCAAAAGTGATTTTCTTATGGGAAGGCCCTAAGGTAGTATTTTTGGTGTTGAAAGAAGAGACAAATGTGGAGCATTCAGATGGTAGCTTATTATGAATGAGATAAATCAACCTGTCATCCTTAACGGGACTACCAAAATCATTAAGTTTTGTTCTCAACTCATTCACCTTAATGATAAAATCTTGGACAGAATCGAAGCTCTTAGGATCTACAGAGACAAGCTCATCTTCAATCTTGTAGACATCCTCCTCAGTCACTTTCCCATATAGTTTTTTAAGGACATCCCAAGCTTCCTTGGATGTGTTATATTTTATGATCTGATAGAGAATCTTGTCATCAACCCCTAACCTAATGAGTCCTAGGGCTTTCCTATCTATTGTTTCCCAAGCATTGATATCACTTTGAGATACTTGATCACCTATTGGTTTAGGAAAAGAACCATCTGCATATTGAGAAACTTCTTTATTCATCAATTCACACCATTTTTAAACTGACCATGTGGCATAGTTATGTGGTGTTAATTTTGGAGTCTTAAGATTTCCCATAGTGCAAGAAAAGAAAGATAATAATAATAAGAGAGGAACACAACTCCAAGAGACACCCCTCCCCTTTTCACTCAATAAACCCCCCCCCCGCCCCCCAAAAAAAAGAATTATTTTGGCACTTTGTACTTAGTGCATTTACAATAGCCACTTGCCAATTTTGGCCTTAGTGGATTTCTAATTTTTCTATTTACAACCTCCTCTTGGAGTTCAAATTTGGTATTAAGCATTGTATCTCAAATGTACAATAATTTTGAAGTTTGATTAAAGCAATACAATGCAAAAAAAAGGGACCTATTTATGAAAGCATTATTTATATCCATGCAAGCCTTTAATCTAATTGCAAATCTAGAAAGTAGACAAAAAATTATGCACTTTCAAATAAATAGAACCTAAAAATGTGTCTAGATGAGCCCATACGGTGCATTTGAAGTTGCAAAATGTAGGATTAGATAGGTATAGTCACCAAATACTGAATTTTCTAACAATTCTATCTACCAAAACTAGAAAATAATAGCATCACTAAAAAATTCAAGAAATTCTAGCAAAAATTTTTTAAAATGCACCTGATTTGGAAAATGGATGACTAAGATATGGCCTCTTGAACTCGGACTATCAAATCAAAACTACATATGGCGAGGGGTCTACATAGCAAAAAAACTATGTTAAAATTGACATCAAAATAGCCATCACAATAGTGCAATCTGGCCTATTGGTGATTGTCAAATGGCCATCAAATTTAGGCTCATGAACAAATGATGTCAATGAAAGAAAGAGCCCCTAGGTGATGTGGCAGTATAGATGATAACATCAGTAGGTCTGCATGGTAGTACAGATGATGACATGGCCCATACAAGTTGCATGTTTGTGATGATGTGTCTGTGTAGGGGATTGGGGAGATGACATAGTGAATAGTTGGATGCACATATGTGGCAGCATCAATGTGGAGCCGCATGGAGCAGACATAGCTTCCTGTTGGTTGGTAGAGGCAAAGCAGTGCTTGGAGTCATAGAGGTTGATGGATAGCAGCCATTGTTAGAAGCTGGTAGGTGGTGTGGGATTAATCCCACATGCACCCCATTTTGGTGCTTTTGAGTGTTTAAAAATAATGTGCCAAAGAGGGTGCAATGGCTTGAAGGTCGTCGGGTTTATGTGAGATCTATCGTGGGTTTAGCTACCAAGATTTGAGAGATAAACACTAGAAGTTATGAAGTCAACAGTGTCGGTTACCAAATATGTATAAGCCACCAAGATATGATGAAGTTCCAGTCATGGGTCCTAGGAATTGATCACCCAGTTACCTACAATAAATGCTCTCTATAGGCCTAACAGCCAAAAAAAATTGAAAAAAATCCAAAAAGTCTAAAAATTGCAGAGACAAAAATTAAAATATGCAAATCCAAAAATTAAATTCATAGATCTAAAAAGATCATACGAATTCTACAAAATCAAGCCTTCGGGTTCCAGTTTGCAAAAAAAAATTGCCTCAATTTTGACTATGGCCTAGGGTAGGAAAACTTATAGTCAAAATTTACCAAATTGACGCTCTAGATGCAATGGTGAGGTCCACTTTGGCTCTAGACACTCCCAATAGCTACATATTCTCTGGATCTTAATCCAGATCCTTCATGAGGTGAAGCAAAAAATGGTCTCCAATGGCTATGAAATGATGTTCCTATGGCTCTAATACCATGTAAGAATTTTCTTTAGGAAAAAATGAAACCAAGATCAAGAAGCTCAAGAACAAAGCAAAATATGGACCAAATGATGTATGATCATAATGACAATATGACAATGAATTAATGTACATGTACACTAGAAGTGCCTATATATAAAGGCCTCTAGAATGACTAGGAGTTAGCAAAATGATAAGCCTCACAACTAAGCACATGTCCACCAAGAATGAATTATCCTCCATTGAGCATAGGAGTTTGTGTGATGATGAGAGGATAAGCTTACATAGGTGTATCACATAAAAGGATGTTAGGGACACCATGTGCTTAATTAGAGCATGAACAATGATGTTGTCTACATGAAAAATCAGTTGAATATGAAAACTCTTGTGTTGTAGACACCATGTGCTAAAATGAGTTGCTAACTCTTGTGTTGTCAACAAGACAACTCATATGAGTACCCATACTCCTAGGTGTCTACATGACAACTAATAAAATAATGTATTTAACCTAAGTAAACTTAAGTAAAGTGTAAATGGTAATTAATTATTTACTCTAACAATTCTTTTAGTAGCCATCAAGCAGAGGAGCATTATCATACTAGTCACGATGTCATAGCTCACAATACTAGAAGCAAGAGAATAGTTGTTGAGGATGCCACACCTCCTTCTCCAAATCAAGCTTCAACTTTAGGTATTGTTTCTCACATACTTGTGATGAATGCATAACCAAATGTTTCTCTCTAATAGAGGCAAGATATGGGTAACAAGAAGTCTACAGAACCTTAGACTACTCACTTTTAGTCATCAGACCCTATAGCTCCCAAGGTTGTGGGTACTCCTCTCAACATTATAGACCAAATAAAGAAGACTACTATTAATATATCCATATGGTATGTTGTTTCCTCTATACCATTGCAAAAGAAACTACTTTAGCAAGAGTTAAAAGGCATAGGAGTGGAATATTAGTCAGCCAGAGAGGAAAATGCAACAAGCCTGGTGCAGCCAACAAAAGAAGGAGAAACAAGTAAGAAAAATAGACCTCCTCCTTTTTATGTCTATTTAATCATAGGGGACAAGCTAGTCCATAATTACATGATTGATTCTAGGGATAGTAGCTCTATAATGCCTAGGTGTATAGCTGACCTCCTTGGTATCAAATATGAGTCAATGGTTAAGGATGTGCTCTAGTTAGATGGGAGGTCTATTAAAATAGTAGGAATCTTTAAAAATGTAGAAATGACCTTGCATGCATGCCCTAGTTGTACTATTACACAAGAGATATCAGTAGCTAAGGTTGAGCTACATTTTTTCATTTGCCTTTCTAGGTATTTCACTACACAAATAGGTGGCTATATTTCATTTGACTGGTCCTATATATATTTTAGAACAAGTTATGGAACAAAAGACTCCTTAAGAGCTAAACCTTTAGCCCTCAATCATATAGAAACTTACACTCCCAGCCCCATAAACATGAATTATACAATCTAGGAGGAGGATGAGGAATTCATAACTCATGAATTTTCCACTTTCTTGGTGGAAATGCTTAATTATCTTTTGGATGATTGGGCTACTACTTAGCAATTTGATCTAGTGTAGGAAGCTCTAGAGATAGGACTTGGCACTTATTGTATATTTGAGGAGAATGCGCTTATCCCTAGTCTCATAAAAACAAAAGAAAATACAAATGGGTTGTGGAGTTTGTTATTTGATGGCTCAAGGAACAAAAATGGTTTAGGTATGTTGGTAAACAGATTTGTTCTTTCAAATTATAACTCTTAGATGCCCAACTTGGAACAATATCTGATCACAAATAGTTGAAAAGTTGCCTATAGATAATTTGGGTTTTCTTTGAATTAGTAGGTACAGCTCCCTAAATAGCTTTTCAATTAATTATGTTTTCTTCCTAAATTAATTTGGGGGTATTTTCTTGACCTAAGAACAGAAGAGGTATAACCAAGCTAGACCTAAATAGAATCTAACTTAGGCAAATAGAAGTTTTGAATACTAAAATAGGTTTATGCATTCACACCTCTTATGAATTCATAAAGTTTATCCAAATAATCGCTAATATTGAACTAAGAAAATTTGAATCCAAATTGTGATTAATAAATTGAAAACACTGAAGAGATTTCTCTTTGAATGAACAATAACAACACCTATTACATTCATTCATTGCTTCAAAACAAGGGAGATGAAACTTTGTTCTTTCCTTGTTTTGACTCTAACAAAAGAGAAAACTTAAGACTAAATATAAAAGCAACTAGAACAAGAAATAATTGACATAAAATATCATTCAATTGTCTCGGCAACAAAAATTATTGCATACCAAAAATTTGCTGACCTTTCATTAATCTTCCAATTTCATACATATAGAGTTTTGAGATTACCATTACAATAGAAGCTCAATTGGTTCATCTTCTAAAAATGACAAATGGAAAGATGTCAGTTTGTCATATGACAAAATTAAAAAATAAAACCAAAAAAGGGCATAATATGAATCATTTGGACTTCTTCCCCTTTTCTGTTTTCACTCTATATGCCTTAGCAACAACTATTACTAGAATGAGCTCCTCATGGTTGGGCACGTGTATATTGGTGAATCTCAAGAGCCATTTTGAATGTTCCCTTCCCAACTCTTTCATAGCATTCAACTAATTTGGCAACTCCTCTACAGCCACATGTATACAACCACTGAGTGTCTAGAGTTCTGCAACTCTGTTTTGACTACTGGAAGTCACTCCAGACAGATTATCCAAAAATGTAGAAAAGTTATTTTTCATTATATCTACTCCAATGATAATCTTGACCACTATTTTTTGAATTAGTGTGTAACCCTTTCATGAGTTTGAATCCTCTATCTTGAGTCTTCTTTGCTTTATCCTCTATTTCCTTGAGTTCCTCTTTAGCTAACTGGATCATTTATAGCTAGAACTGCATGCTTTGGAGCCATTCAAACAGAGGTTCATTTCCCTTCTTCAAAATCTTCACTTCAACTGCTTCTTTTGCTTTCATCTGGATGATCATCTTTAGAAGAGAAATGCAATCATCACATTTGAACCTTTCTCCAACCAGAGTATTGCTATTAGACATGATGTTTTCCTTTTCTATTTCTAGTCCGAGGATAACATTACCAATTTGATCTATGAGAGAAACTCCTTTTGATTTTAGTTTCTCAATCCATTCTTTTCCAATATGATCAAAGTATCTATCCTCCTAAAGTTGAGAAATAAGAGCTTGTACTTTAGTAGCAATATGATTTTGGGTTACTGACACACCAGAGATAGTTTCCAGTGGGATGACTAGTTGCCTAATGAATTTTTTCAACTCTTCTATCTCAGCTTTCATTCTAATCTTTGATAACTTAAGGCTTTTCGATTTTCATTCTATTACTTCATTACTTGACCTCCACAATCCAACCTTTCTGTCATGTTTGGCCTCTCCAAGATCAATTGAATGCAGAGTGAAATCATCAGTCGTCATGTCCTCGATTCTCCCTCCTTTGTTTGGCTTGGCTATTTCCATTGTCAAATGCCCTATTTCTAGATCTTGCCCAAGTATTAACAAAGTCTTTTTCTTCTTAACTTTTGTCAATGTAGTCCCAAAACAAACTACAAGAGATACAATATCTTTTGTGGAAACACTTTCATCCTTTCTCTTTCTCTTCCTTTCCAAAGTATCTTCCAACTAGGAATTTGTTTCTCTCACACTAGAAGCTGTTCCAAGTGATTCAACACTGAACATCTTTTTCTTAACTAGAGTTGTTGTTATAGTAGTTGAAGAGAAAGGATTTTTTAGATCTTGAGAGATTAACCTACAAGAATTCTAGCCCTTCTCTACTTCTAGAGTCTTCTTCATTGCCTCATCTAACTCACTAGACTCATTGTTGCTACTCTTTCCATCCCCTTAGTCTAGTATCTATATAGTGGAACCACTTGGCCTCATAAGTGAAGCATTTACTAATGGAATGAGGCTATGATAAGGAGATGGAATTGGAGTGGTATGCAGAGAAGGAACTGGGGTAGTGTGGGGAGATGGAACTGGAGTAGTATGAGGGGATGTGACCAGAGTGGAGGCATTGTCCTTTGGTTCTTCCATCTTCTTCTCTTCAGTACCAGTCTAGATTCTTAAGACTGGTAGGGAACCATCATAATAGGTTTTAGCTATAGGGAAATTCTTGTCTAGAGGTTGATCACCTCCTCTTGAAGGTTGAGCTAGCCCTTGAGTGGAAGCTATGGTCACACCTGGTGTAGTGCTTTGAGATGAAGTAGGCATTGCAACTACTGGAGAAGCTTGAGTGGTTGCACCTTTACTCTGATTCCTCTTGGTTGTCAACTCAACCCATTTCCCCATTCTCTTGGTGATTCTAGCCATCATGATATCAAGATTCTCTTCCACATCCACATATGGCTCATAACTAATAGGAATCCCCCTTAACTTAGTCAAATATGTATTGCTATACATATTTTGACCATCATCCTCCAATCCTTCAACATTGAGATCAATACCATATGTCTTTACTTGTTCCACTATGAGCCTAGAAAAAGCACAATCGTAGCTCTCTAACTTATCCTTGCAATTTTCCCAATAATCTTCCATAGTGGTGGCATGCTTGATCACACTCCCAATTTGTAGTATCTCTCTTGTATATCCATTTTGGTCAAACATAGGTCTCACAACCTGATATTCTTCCAACTTGTACTTAGTCTCAAATGCCTTAAGCATATGTTTGGCATTTGACTAAGACACATAACTATAAGCTCCAACCTTCATAGGGAATTCATACCCTTTCTTCTTCAAGCTTGCACTTAGCATGTTCACCTGGATCACTTACCTCACAATATCTATTAGCATAATCAAATTACTTGGGTATCTGGGCAGCTTCAAAGGAAATCTGTCAAAAGCTACAAGATGCAAATATGAAAAGGATGAGAACTAAATAAAATAGCTATCAAACTGATTGATGGTTGCCATTTCTTCCAGGCTAAACCTCCTCTTTGAACATCCTCGGAGTTCCCTGCAAATCCTCATTGTAAACAAGTCATTAACTTTGACATATTCTACATAACTATTTTATAATTGCAAGCATGGATAAAATTCATAACTTGTCACATCATTAGGGAAGTTCTCTACTCTAGGAAGGCCTAGCCACAATTGTAGAGAAGCTAACATATAAATCAGGAAAGAAGACATGTAGAAGGTATTGTAAAACTTTGCAACGCTGAGGGCTTTGGACAAATGCTCACTTACCTCATATGCCCAATCAATATAATGTGCATCTAAACAGATGATTTGTACCAAAAATAAATATTTTTCAACAAAATTGAGTGCTTCTACCTCACCTTTCAATCGATGTAAGAGAACTAGAATGTCTACGATCTTGGGCTTGAGATTGATGTCGAATAGAGTCTTACGAACCTTACTCTTAGCTCCTTGTGGATTTTAGAACCAGGACCTCATAATTTCTTTTCTCCACACCATTTTCTTCAAGGAGAACTCAGACATAGCTCCTCCTACTATCAACTTTGAAAATTCTTCTTGCTCTGGAACCTAGAGGCAATTTACTACAGTTTGCCTATCAATGGAAATTAAAACTATATGGCTGGGCAACAAAATTTGTCTGGTGTCCAGGTTGTAATGATTTATACATTTGACAATCAGCTTAGGAGCTTGAACTTCCACTAGAAATCTAGCTACCTCCACTAGCCTACTTCCTTGGAACTTTTCAGTTATGGGGTGAATTGGCTCCAACCTCAGCCTCCTTTGAAAGTCTTGCATGTTGAAGAAATGGAGCAAGGTGTCTATAACATTTTGCAATTTTCATGCCCTAAAATTTAATCTAACAAAACGCAACCATTTTTTTATTTTTTATTTTTTATTTATTTATTTATTTAATTTTATTTTCATAAAATTTTACATATACATATATATATATGCTCTTTATTTATTGTTATCCCAAAATTACCCAAACTTACTAATTATGTATTTGTTGAAAAGATCCTAAGTTCACAACTAAATAAGTAACCATCTAACTATACTAGGATATTTCAAATGTTAACATAGAAAGTGGAGACAATAACAACACATCATCCAATACTCCTATCACACTATTTTAAATATGTGACTTCCTATAAAAATATTTCTTTTAATTTATTTTATTTATATATATATATATATATATATATATATATATATATATATATATATATATATATATATATATATTTTTTTTTTTTTTTTTTTTTTTTTTTTTTTTTTTTTTTTTTTTTTTTTCCTATGGTTTCCAAGGCTATCTCATAGCCAATTAAGTAATTAAATTAATTAAATTCTTACAACTAACTTAATTATCACTTCCCTTCATACCTATAATGATTAGCTCATTTAGTTCTAATCTATTTTCTTAAATCTTAAAAACATTAATAACTTATGTTAAAGTTTCCAATTATTATGGCATGCCTCCTTTTTACAAATTGATGGTTAAAAATGAGATCATGTGTCCCCTAATTCTCTTTGCAAATATATTGCATAGTAAAATGGGGTAGCAAGGAAAGTTATTGCGGCACGTTTTGATGTTGGTCACCTTCACCTTGGAACACTCCCACCCTAAGCTTGTTTAGTATTCACTTCACCCCAAATCGACCCTCAAAGCAAGTGCTCACATGGTCAATTCGCATCACTCTGCTCCAACCCATAATGGGTGCCTGAATCGTTGGTCAATGATGGGACGTATCCCATACTCCCTAAGCACCTATCACAAATTAAATAGGCCCCTTTAGCCAAATATGGATGTGTGCCCCTAGGTATTGTTGTTTTCTGACATGACATGGTCAGATACACTTACAAAATTTTATTGGGTACTATGGATCTTGACGCCTAAAAGGATGGGGAAGTGTAAATCTTTTTTTTTGTTTGTTTTTTTTTTTTTTCAAAAAGGGAAGAAGCTTAATATTATTATATTTGTATATGCTTTTACAAAACATACCACTTAGCATCCTTGGGTAAACTTTCCTAGGTAGGCGTAGTGTCAGTAGTTTAACTATATATTGATTATTTTTATTTGTTTATAATTTTAAACAAGAACAATTTTCAACGGCCAATAAAATGGAGGTACTTTAGTTGTCTTGTATCATTTTCTTATGAGTTTAGCATTTATTATATTTTAGGATTGTCTTGGTATTGGTGTGATACTGTGGGTCACGTGGCACAATGAGTTCTTAATGCCATCCAATATAATGTCTTATTTTATATGCCTACACCATTTTATTTAAATAGGATTTTAGTACCTAGCATACCTACTATTATTTTATTACTCTGTAATCTAGTGAAAAGAATTACTTTCTATCCCATATATTTTCCAGAGAGGTGAAATTCTCACCTACAGCAAAATTGCCAAAGAAGATATCACAATGTCTTCCTTTTCAACTACTCATTCTTGCTTGTTTATCTTCTCAATTTATTTTATTTTTTTGTATTTGTCTATATCATCCTACAACCTTTAGGTAAATATTATATTTGTTGATAGAATGGGTTTGATTTCATAGCAAGTAGTGATACAGAAGAATCGAATACCTAGGTGAATTCCCATGTAAAAATAATAATAATAATTTCATTCCAAGCTATGGAATATACAACATTTAAACATTTACAGAAAACTTTATTCCAAGTAAGATATAAACATACAACCTTTCACATCTTTTTTTTTTTTCAAGTTTCAAATGATAATCAGGATGTTATTACATTTTACATTATACATATACACATCTTCCATTACTCATGAATTTCAAATGTTCATTTCTCAAAAAGAAAGGGACATACATATGCATCATTTTCTACTTCTTCCTCTACCTATTCACAAAGTATGATACAATGTTCCTACATCACAATGATACTTCACAAGAGGCTCTTCAAATCAAGAACTCTGAGAAACAAGAACATTGAATACATGGACATTAAAAAAAAACTCATATACATTGGGCCTTCTTTACACATTTGGTTCTTCACTTTGACAAGGATGAAACCCTAATGCTTCACAGCATGAATCTTCACAAATCCTGCAAAACAACACAAAACTTGGAACCATGGAGGCTCACCTCCCAACCTAGGCTCCTTTGGAGCCACCCACCGAGTAGGGGAAACAAGGACCAAACAGGTTACACACATGCATCACAAAATTTTGCATGAATACACAACACAAACACAATCAACACCCTTCCATGGCTTGCACAATGATTCACCATTGGAATCATAAAACGTTGGGTGAAGGTGGGCTCTTCAAAGAGGAGAAATTCTAACAACATAAATATCATATTGCCAATGCATTTTGCCTCTCAAAGCCACCACAACATAAACAACATATAGCCACTGCATTGCCTCCCAAGGCCTTCAAAACAACCATCTTCTCCTCATCCACAAAACCTCCTTGTACCTCTCAAACAACAAGATTCATGGCCATGATGGAGCCCTTGCTCCATGATAATAACAAACCTCATCATGAGGTAAAAAAAAAAAATTCCTTTCTCACCTACAATGTCAAGCCCAACTTATGCCCTTCACCCAAGACTTCTCTACCCTCCCAAGGGTGAGTGAAGCCTTCACACCCATAGTCACAATCAACACTCACATTCAAACAAGAAATAGCAACAAAACACATGAGGAACAAAAAAAAAAAACCAAGAAAGGATCTCCAAAAGCACAAAACGCATTCCCTTCTTCCCAACACAATGACAAACTCATAACACAAGATTGACAATGCAATGCATACTCCATTGATAACTTTTCACATTTGCATATTTTCTTATCCATACTAAAGAAAAGAAATAAAAGAACATGCTTGAGTCACAAACCTTGGTCCAAGCTAGGGTAAGGATAGTTGTAGAAGAGCTCCCTTAATCTCCCTCCAAAACTTAGCTGTCTCTAAAATTAGAGAGTGGGTGAACCACCCATTAACTTGTCACTCCCCCCCTAAAAGACTCTCCACTAACCATTTTTAGTAAGAACATCAGGCCTCCCTTTCTTACATTGTTGCTCCTCCAAAATAAGAAGGTTGACCAAGTGGGGTTGTGAGGTTTCTATCATGGAAAAACTCCCAATTTCGAATTGGTCTAAGTTAGCCTTGTTTAAGGGGTTCCCAAAACTAGGAAAACATTAAAATAATTAAATTTAGGCCCCTAACATACTATACTACCATTAGGGTGGCTTTTTAACAACAAAGTAACACCTTAGGATCCCATTTAGACCCCCCAAAACTCCTTGTCGAGTTTGGATTCGAATTCTAACATGATGTGACCCATCCAAACACTCTCTCCCAAATGGGAGTACTTAAGCATTAATTTGAAAAGAAGGAAGAGGACCAAGATTGAGTAACCTTGAAACCAACACTATAGGTGACATGTCATCAACACATAGACTATACAAGTGTCAAGTGACACACCTAAAAAAAATGCATTACATTTTCCTTGACATGCCCTTAATGCACCTAGGTTATGATTAAACATATTCACAAGCAAGCAAGCAAGCATGCAATTATGCAGAAAATTACTTCCACAATGAGGCTTTTGAATCTTCAAAAGATTCACCTTGGTTAAACTATGTCACAGGGTTTGGAACTTGTTTCCCCCAAGAATTTCCATGGTTCCACTTCCTGCACAATAAACTCGAGCATCAGTAGTCCAAGGAGTCATATAACATATATAACATATAAGTGTATAGTGATAATCATAATTCAGGTAATTTTTTTTTTCTATTTAAATCATCCAAGATGTTAGAATAACAAATCTACATAACATAAGTCATCAGATAAACATCTATGTGCATATTAAAATCAATTTATCATTTACTAGTGTATCATAAATCATCATAACTGCTTCTCTGACTATCATAATCATCCATCTCATAAAGCATCATAACAAAATTAACATCTATCCATAATCATCTTATCATTTAGCATCACATAAAAATTCTAATAATATCAATTCATGAAATTGCATCCACATATTTCAACCATTTCCTACACAATAGTAGGTTCTAAGTGCATATGATAATGTAAACCACTACTACTAAGTATCAAGGTGCGTAAATAAATAATCCAAAATCCATCAAGTCTCAGATAACTGTCAAAATATCTAGATCCTAAATATCCAAAATGTAAATAAAATATCCATGCTATGACGAGTCGGGGTGAGGCCTCACATCCTCCCCCCCTAGTTATGAACTTCCTTCTGGAGTTCATCAAAAAGGTATGGGTACTATGCCTTTATCTGAGCTGTATCCTCCCACGAGGTCATGACCTCGTTATAAAAATCCCATTGGACCCTAACCTAGTCCATCTCTCTGCCTTGAAGTTTGAGGGTCTGCCGACCCAATATGCATATGGGCTCCAATGATATCTGACTGTCCGACTCTACCTGCAAAGCATCCCAATCTATAATGTGAGACTCATCATAAACATACCTCCTTAATACAGATACATGAAATGCATTGTGGATGCATGACAAGCTAGGTGGCAAGGCTAAACGATAAGCTACTAGTCCTATACGCTCCAAAATCTCAAAGGGACCCACAAATCGAGGTGCTAGCTTAGAGCCTTTTCCAAAACAGATTGGGCTCTTATGCATTGTCCATCACTAATTTAATGGGAACACCGAACCTAACTAGTATGCTTTCCTTTATGAATTTGCATACCACCTCAGAAGAATTTTTTGTGGTAGCTTTAGCTTCTACCCACTTAGTGAAGTAGTCAGTTTCTTTTATTTTGTGTTGGTGATCGACACTAAATGTAGGACTTATTAAACCAATAAAGTCAAGACCCCATTGTTGAAAAGGTCCTTTGATGATGATAGGTCTCAATGGAAAAGCAGCTAGTTGAGGGCACCCAGAGAACATCTTGCACGTCTCACATCTTGCTACATAGGCATAAGCATCTTTAAACATTTCAGGCCAGTAATAGCATTGCCTTAGTATTTTAAAAGTTGTGACTAAAGATGAGAAATGTCGTCTGCAAGCTTCATTGTGAAATGTTCTCAACAGTTTTCCTTGCTATTTTTTGTCTACGCACCTAAGGAAAGTGCCATCAATGGCTTTTTTGAATAATTTACCATCCCAAATCACATACTTAGCTACTTTCAATTTAAGATCTCTTCTTTGTTTTGTAGTGAGGCCTTCTAGTCATTCACCATATTTTATTAGATAAGAAATATTCTCAAACCATGAATCATAGAGACTTAAAGCTAACACCAACTACTTCTCCCCCGATTCTTCTGATTCTTCAGTGATCTTGTTTTTTGCAATCGCCTTGCATAGAGAATTTCCCCTTATTAGCTTGGTAGGCTTGACTTCTATATCATACTCCTATATTATTGCTACCCATGCTCCTCTGACATTAAACCTACATGTTGTTGTGTCAACACACTCTTTACTGCTACATCTAGGACAAAAACTACAAAATGTGAATGAAGGATATAGAATAAAAAAAATTGAGTGCCTTGCCCACTACATAAGTGTGTTTTTCATTCTATGAATATTTTAGTTCACGATTTTTCAAAGGTATGTTCATGAAAGCTATTGCGGCTTGTACCCCTTCGCCATTATTTTGCATAAGTATTGCAGATAGAGTATGTTTACAAGCGTAACAATAAATGATGAAATATCATTTATAATTTGGGTGACATAAAATAGTGAATTGGTTGTAAATCAAATCAAGAATCAAAATTTCACAAAGAAAAATCTTCTCAAGTTATACAAATATTGGGTATGGAATTTTCTTGAAGGTTTTCAAGCATTCAACATTCAAAGTATTCCTAGGAATAAGAACAACCATGCTAATAGGCTTGCAGTGATTAGTGATCATCATGATATACTAGAGCATTGCTAATGAAAGCGAAAAAAAAATTAGAGTTTTTGTAAGGTTTTTTTTCCCAAATAATTGCACAAATTGGAAAGTGTTTGATTTCGATGTGCAAATTGTCAATTTCTTGCAAAATGAAGCAAATTTTTTTGCCAGAAACAAATCCAAGCTACAAAGTTAGTATAGGGACTAGATTATAAACCTGAACTCCGAAAATTTTCCTAAAGGTCTAGTCACCTTGGAAGGCATATACAACTCTAATAATCAAGCAAAGGGAAGAAGCTCAAACTTGACTACAAGGAGGGGGGATTACACACCTCTTACTATTGATGATGGAAAGACTGTCAACTTGGGAAAGGTATGCACTAAGGCTGAACAAGAAGTCTTCATTAAATTATGTGAATAATTCAATGACGTTATTTCTTGGACATATAAAGACTTAAAAAGTTTTGACCCAAAATTATTTCAGCATACCATAGATTTAAACTGTGATGTTAAGCCTGTTAGGCATAAACAAAGGCCAGTCAACCCCAAGATTGAGCCATTAATGAGAAAAAAACAATCAAAGTTCATAGAGGCTAACATTATTTTCCTTACCAAGAACTCCTCATAGGTGGTTAACCTTGTTCCTATTACGAAGAAAAGTGGAGAAATTAGAGTATGTGTAGAATTTAGGGACCTTAATAAAGCTTCTCTTAAAGATCACCATCCCCTTCCTTCTATGGAACAAATCCTTTCCAAGGTTAGTGGGTTAGAAAGATTTTCTTTCTTAGATGGTTTTTCAGGCTACAATTAGGTGTTAGTCCAAGAGTCAAACAGATATAAGACAAAATTCACTACCAAGTGGGTTACCTATGCTTATTGTAAGATGCCATTTGGACTAACCAATGCAGTGATAGTTTTCAAAAGGCATAAAGATGGACTTCAAGGGTGTGCTAGAGAATTTTGTGCTAATATATCTTGATGATATAATTGTCTTTTTAGAACATGTAGCTGATCACTTTGATCATTTGAGATACATATTCATAAGATGTAGAGAATATGGTGTGTCCTTGAATCCCAAGAAATGTGTGTTTTCCACTAACCAAGGAAAGCTCCTAGGAAACATTAAATCAAGAGATGGGTTAAAAATACAACCATAGAGAGTAGAAGCAATCCTCTCTCTCCCACTTCCTAGCCACAAAAAAGAATTGCAATTTTTTCTTGGTAGGATAAAATTTGTAAGGAGGTTCATCCTTGAACTTGCTTCTATGGTGAAGCCTCTCCGCTATGTTGAAGAAGAATATGATGTTCACCTAGACTAAGGAAGGGAAAGCCAACTTTAAAGAGATCAAGAAATTGATTGCATCATCTCGCAGTCTTGTCAACCCCAACTTTAAAAGAGATTTTATCCTCTATTCTCTTGGAGGAGAGTCAAGCATTTCAACCATTCTAACATAGCTAAATGAAGAGAGTTTAGAACAGCCCATTGCTTTCTTTAGTGAGGGTCTTAAGGATTATGAAGGTAGATACAACTATTTAGAGAAACAAGTCCTTGTTGTTGTAAGGGCTCTAAAAAAATTTAGACATCTTCTGTCTCATGATAAGGTCCAACTCTTGGTCCCACATGCAAGTGTGAAGGATTTGCTACTGAACAAAGATATCATTGAAAAAAGGGATGGATGGATTAACAAAGCCAAGAGAAGACAATTCAAATTGCAATCTATTCCTTATGTCTTGATGAATGGAGTAGTGTTTAGAAAGGATTCTGATAGACTCCTATTGAGGTGCATATAGGGTGATCAGATCAATAGATTGTTAAAAGAGTTTCATGATGGCCCTATTGGTGGTCATTTCTCAACCATAATTATTGCAATGAAAACAATGAGGGTTGCTTATTATTGGCTGACCCTATTCAATGGTTGTCATAGATATGTGAGGAAATGTGATAAATATGCTTTCTTCTTAGGAAAGAAAAAATTGGTTGCCCTTCCTCTCCATCCCATTCAAGTTGACCAACCCTTTACTCAATGGGGGTTTTATTTCATTAGACCAATAAATCTACCTTCTATTTCTAGTCATAAATGGACTTTGGTAGCCATAGATTATTTCACAATATGGACAGAGGCAGTGGCTCTATAAGATGCATTAGAGGCTTCTATGGTTGAATTCCTTGATAGAATTGTGACTAGATTTGGTGTTCCATAAACTATAATATCAGATAATGCAAAATCTTTCATTAGAGCTCATATATGCTCTTGGGCCCTAGAACATAGTATATATTTGAGCACTTCCTCAAACTACTATCCTCGAGGGAATGGTTTGGCCAAATCCTCTAATAAGAACATCATCATAATCATTAAGAGGACAATTGAGGATAACTAGAGGTGTTGGCATGCCAAGTGGAAGACTTGTCTTTGGGCTGACAAGATTACACCCAAGAGAGTAATTGGGAATTCACCTTTAATGCCAATATATGAAAGGGAAGCAAGGATTCCTATTTCACTAGAGTTCCCCTCTTGAACTAGCTCATTAATTGGAGCTAGCTAAGAACAATCTCATGATAGTCATGTTAGGATTAAACCACAGACATAAATAACAATTACATGCAAATATAACCCATAATAGAAAATAATAGATCACACAAAAAAGAACACAAGACACCAAGATTTAACATGGTTCACCCAATCCTTAGTCTTTTTTCACCAAATAGGAAGTTTGATATTATTAGGATCCAGTGATATTAACCTGATTACAATCTATAATCCCTTACAGCTCAATACCACCACAAGAACCAATTTCACATAACAGCTCTAAAATAATCCCTAACCCTAAGCTCTTTTATACAAGTATTTTTACCACTTTAGGGTTATAATCAATAATTACATGTTGGCCCAAAATCCTAATAAAATAGGGCCCCAAAAAAAATTTTGAGGTGATGCCACGAGCCCTAAAGAATTATGAAGTATGTACAGTACTTTCCTAATCAATCACCATAATCTAACAATCTCCCACTTGGGAAATGATCAGGCTCCGCACTAAAAAAAAATCTCCCTCTTTGAGAGTGATCTTTTAGCTATGTCGCTATTCCATGAGGTTCCCACTAGATCAAACCACCCTAGACTCTACTATTCTTTTATTCATGTTCAGTCTAGAAGACCAACCAAAGCTGAAGAGGAGTTCAACTTCTCCCTTGTTACTACCTTTGTCAACATATCTATTAGATTTTCATTTGTATGTATCTTCTCTAGCTTTAACTATCCATCCTCCAAAACTAATCAAATGAAACGGTACCACAACTATATGTGTTTGGTCTTTGAATGTAGAGCTGAATTCTTTGCAACATGAATGGCACTTTGACTATCTATAAACAATAATTATCCTTTTGAGGGTGTCCCAATTCTTCCAAGAATAACTAAAGCCATATCATATCCTTGGCTACCTCTGTAGTAGCTACATACTCTACCTTTGTAGTGGCTAAAGCATAAACCTTCTATAACCTAGAAACCCATCTCACAGATGCCTCACCAATAGTAAAGACATAACCTATAGTACTTCACCTGGTATCAATATCTCCTGCCAAATCTTAGTCAACATAGCCCTGTAAATTAGTAGTAGAGCCCCCAAAGTGTAAGCACTTATTAGATATTCCTCTCAAATATTTGAGAATCCATTTGACGATATTCTAATGCTTAATTCTGGGATGACTCATATACCTGTTAACGACTCCCACTACATGTGCAATATCTGGCCTAGTAAATACCATAGCATACATCAAGCTTCCTACAGCTGAAGCATAGGGTATTGTGGACATCTTATCCTCTTGTTCTTGTGTCTTAGGAAACATCTCCTTAGTCAACTTTAAATGACCAGGTAAAGGTGTGCTGACAGCTTTAGCATTCTCCATAGAGAAACATTGCAACACCTTCTCAACATAATCAGCCTGAGATAGAATCAATGTTCTATTCTTTCTATCTCTACAAATCTTCATACCAAGAATTTGTTTTGTTGTCCCCAAATCCTTTATAGCAAATGCATGTAATAATTGGCATTTTAGCCCCTTAATGTGATCCATGTTAGGCCCAACTACAAGCATATCATCAACATATAAACATAAAATAATGTAGCTTTCATCATTCAACCTCTTAAAATAAACACAATGATCTGAATGACACCTATTGTATCCATGCTCATGCATAAAACTGTCAAATTTCAGATACCATTGCCAAGGTACTTGCTTCAAGCCATATAAAATTTTCTTCAATTTGCCTATGGTTGAGCCATATTAATCTCTTCATCCAAATCACCATGATGGAAGGTTGTTTTAACATCAAGCTACTCTAAATGAAAATCTTCAGTAGCCACAAGACTTAAAATAGTATGGATAGAACTCATCTTAACAATAGGAGAAAATATTTCATCAAAATCAATGCCTTTTTTCTATGCAAATCCTTTCGCAACTAACCTGGCTTTAAATATTTTCTTACCTCCATCCTCTTCTTTTAACCTATAAACTCACTTATTTTGTAAAGCCTTTTTACCTACAGGCAATTTGCATAAATCCAAAGTCTTATTTTTCAGCAAAGAGTCCATTTCTTCTTTCATTGCAGACTCTCACTGAATCTTAGTATCCACCTGCATGGCTTCATCATAACATTCAGGTTCACCAGCATCTGTTAATAAAATAGAATACAAAGAGGGAGAAAATCTTTCTAAAGGTCTAATTTTCCTTGTTGACCGTCTAACATTCACCGGTTTTTGTGGTGTTTGTCGTTGTGGTTGTTGCACATCATGAGGAATGGTTGGAACATTAGCTTTTGGAGTATCATCTAGCACTACATAATCATCTTCTTTCTTCTCATGTTGCTGCAATAGATCTTTGTACAACACTTTCTCATTGAATATGACATCCTTGCTTCTTAAAATTTTATGATTTTCAAAATCCCAAAGCCTATAACCAAATTGATTAATGCAATATCCAAAAAATACACATTTCTTTGACTTAGCTTCCATCTTGGTTCTATTTTTAGAATCTATGTGAGCAAATGCTTCATAGCCAAAGGTTTTGAGAAAAGAATAACTCACCTTCTTACCAATCCATCCTTCCTCTGGCATACCACAATCCAAAGGAGTAGAGGGGCCTCTATTAATCAAATATATAGTAGTATCGATAGCCTCCACCCATATGTGTAAGGGCAACCTAGCATGCAACCTCATGCTCCTTGCGCACTCCATTATAGTCATGTTCATGTGTTCAGCCACTCCATTTTCCTGTGGAGTCCTTGGAACAATTTTTTGTCTACAAATACCATTAGTGGAGCAATAATCTTCAAATTCACAACTGCAATACTCACCACCATTATCAGATCTGAGACATTTTAATTTCTTACCAGTCTCATTTTCAACCAAGCATTTCCATTTCTTAAAAGTATTTTCTTCTAAGGAAATAAATTTGTACCTTTCTAGTTGTGCCATCAATAAATGTAACATAATAATGAGAGCCTCCAAGGGAAGATACTAGAGCTGGTCCCCATACATCGGTATGCACAAGCTCTAATTTCTCCTCTTTTGTTTCCTTCCCAATCTTTACAAAACTCACTCTCTTTTGTTTTCCATACACAAAACTTTCACAGAAATCCATATTAATACATTTTAGACCTGGTAAAACTTTCTTTGAATGAATTACTTTCATACCTTTCTCACTCATGTGCCCAAGTCTGTTGTGCCATAGCGCTGTATCAAAATTTATAGTAGCTATTTGTTCTCCCTACTCAATTACAACAATTATTCCTGAACATTCATTTTTCTCTGAAACAATTAAAGTAGAAGGAACAATATGACCTATACAAAGATATAAGGTGCCTACTTTCACACCTTTTGCTACTACAATGGAACCTTTTGAAACCTTCCAATTTTTATCACTAAAAGTAACTACACAACCCTCATTATGAAGTTGCCCTGCTGAAATTAAATTCCTACTCAGCCTTGGAACATGTCTTACCTCATTTAGTAGCCAATGATTCCCATTCTGCAACTTAATCTTAATTTTTCCCTTTCCAACAATCTGACAGGGTTCATTATCCCCCAAATAAATAAGTTCAAAATCCCCTTGGACATAATCAATGAAATAACCTCTATGAGGTGTACCATGAAATGAAGCACCAAAATCTAAAACCCATGAATCATCAACACTTTCTAAAGATAGAAGCAAAGCATCCTCTTCATATTTGTTACTTACCACATTTTCCTCCTTGTCTCCATCTAGTTTATCTCCTTCATTTTTCTTTTGATTCCAACAATCTTTGTTTTTATGCCCTAGTTTTCCATAGTACTAGCAATCATTCAGTCCTCTCGATTGAGACCTCCTCCTCTTTGACTTTCCTCTTGATCTCCCATGATTTCTAAAATTACTTCCTCTCTTAGTCATTATGCCCCTACTTTGTGCATTCAAAGCACTTTCTAATGTAGATCCACCTAAGGATTTCCTATGAGTTTCCTCACTCAAAATAACACCGATCACATCATCATATTTTAGGGTACTAGATCGAGGAACAAAATTACTCACAGCCATTACCAAGCCATTCTAGCTTTCAGAAAAAGAACACAAAATCAAGAGAGCCCTAATTTCTTCTTCAAAATTGATACCCATAGAAGATAATTTCCTAGTAATAGTATTAAACTTATTTAAATGATCTGCAGTAGATCCACCTTCTGACATTTTCATATTAAATAAATGCTTCATGAGAAATACCTTGTTTGAAGCAAAGGGCTTTTCATATAGTTTCACTAGGGTTTGCATCAATTCTTTTGTTGTCTTTGCTTTTGTAATATTAAATGCCACTAATGGCGCCAAGCATAATCAAATGCTTCCAAGTGCCTTTCTATCCAAAAGATCCCATTCATCATTTGACATAGATCCCTGATTCTTGGCTTTTCCTTCTAACGGCTTCCATAAATCCTTCTAATAAAGATAGTCTTCCATTGGCATCTTCCATAACTGGAAGTTCTACCCATTAAACCTATCAACCCTCAGCTTACCCTTGTCTACCATCCCTTCCACTCAACCATCAGACTTTCTTGGAGAGGATAATTGAAAAAGAACCTCACTCTGATACCACTTGTTAGGATTAAACCATGGATAGAAATAACAATTACATGAAAATATAACCAATAATAGAAATTAATAGATCACATAGAAAAGAACACAAGACACCAAGATTTAATGTGTTTCACCCAATCCCTGGGCTATGTCCACCAAATAGCAAGTCTAATATTATTATGATCTAGTGATTATAACCTGATTACACTCCATAATCCCTTACAACTCAATAGCACCACAAGAAACAATTTTGCATCACAGCTTCGAAACAATCCCTAACCCTAAGCTCTTTCATACAAGTATTTTTACTCTTTAGGGTTATAATTAATAATTACATGTCGGCCCAAAATCCTGATAAAATAGGGACCCAAATTTTTTTTTTTGGGGTGATGACCTAAGCCCCAAAGAATTTATGAAGTATGTACAGTAGTTTCCTGATCAGTCACCACAATCTAACAAGTCAAACTGGTAGAATAGGTTGAATTAAAAGAGAAGAGACAACAAGCTATGCATACACTTGAGGCACGTCAGTGGTAGGTCAAAATAAGTTTTGAGAAGAGGGCTACAATCAAAGCATTCAAAGGAGACCTTGTCCTCAAGTGGGATGCATATAGAGCTGAGCCTTTCAGGCACTCCAAATTTGATGCTATGTGGAGTGGGCCATATGTTATTATCAATTGTAAAGAGGCCAATGCTTTTTAGCTATCTAGGCCTGATGGTAATATTTTTCCAATTCTAGTTAATGGAATTTACCTTAAGCATTGCTTCTAAGGAGGGTTAAGGTTTTTGTATATAAGTAGAATATTTTCCTTCTTTTAATAAGTGCATGGACATAGGCTTATCTATGAGAGATAGCAGTTCTTTTAGAGTTTTGCGGTTGTAGAGGAAACGAGTTTTTGTGAGATTTTAGGCCATTTGTGGACTCATTTTTTCTGTGACTCTAGCCTAATGGATTTCTAAAGGCCATTGGTCCATGCTTAGCAGGAAAGCATCCCCTCTAAGTTTGTAAAATTGTTAGCTATTTTTGTCCCCCAACCAATATTTTGAATTTTTAGGGTGGCCAACATGACCAACATTAAAATTTGACTATTCAAATATCTCTAGCCATGCAAGCTCAATAGGGATATGTAAAAACCTTGGTTATACCCCTCACAATCCTAAGTTTTCAAGTTTTTAATATTTTCATGCTATATCCTTATGAAAATTCAAGTTGTGATCATGTGCTCATTCCTCTTCTCACACAATCATAGGCAATTAGGGAGTAATTGTCAATTAAGCCACAAGCATGCAAAATAGTCAAAACAAGGTAGGTCATCACTTTATAGCTCAAGGGGTAAGTGTTTAATTATAGGTCATGAAGGTGCGACTGACCATTAGCATAGCATTGCAAGTGGTTAAGACTAATCTGAGGTCAAGGTTGTGAGACATCAAAATCCCTTGACTGCTCATTCGTAAGATTAACATTTGTGTTAATGATTCAAGTGGTGACATTGCAATTATATCTTCATCACATCACCACGAGGGTCAACTTTGAAGAAGATGTTAAATGAATAAAATCAAGTCACTTCAATCAATGTGATTCCATTGAAATGAGCTTCAATTATTGAAGTTGTGATGGTGTGACAATCAATAGCTCTAGTCAATTTCAATGCTTTCACAGTGTCACACTTGGTTAAGGATTGACCAAGGTTTGAGTGGTGATGATGCAAAATGCTTTGATCACTCATTCGCAAGGTTAAATATTGGTTAAGATTTATGACTATAAGGTTGCAATTTTATGTAAATGTTAACTCTAGGTGGCTTTTGTAACATTTCCAGGTTAAAGGACAAGAAGCAGTAGGTGTCACAATGATGCTACAATAAGTTTGAAGGTTAATCACAGTGTCATAGTGGTTGAAAAGGATGCCAAAGCATTGCAATGGTGCGATTATTAGTTACGAGTCATTTTTATAGATTTGCGGGTCAATATAGTCAGCAAAAGAATTAAGTGGAAAGATTGCAATCAAATGAAAATAGTTAGCTTTAGAGGGCATTGCAGCTTCACAAGGTATGATCTACAGTTATGTCAAATGGTTGTGTAGTTACAATAGATCATCAAATAGTCGAGAGGGTAGTCTTCACAAGGTCATAGAGATTTGATGCCAAGAAAGAAATAAGTTTCATAAGGGTGATAGAGGCAAGAGAGATAATTTTCCATCTTCGCATGGTTATCTAAGAGATAGGCTCTAACCATGATGAGGTTGCAAAAAGGCTTATTCTATGATGTTCACAAGGTCACAATGTTCAAGGGGTTGAAAAAACAAAGGGTTGTGAAGTCGTGATTGTCATAAAACATGAAGGTTTCACAGTTTTGTGAGGATAAATAGTTAGTAGATCAGATGAGTCACAAAGCTATGAACTAAGGTGGTTAGCAAGGTGGTGAAACACTTCAAGGACATTGGGCCATGTGGTAGGTTAGATGGTTGACTTCAGTTGACAAATTCAATTGGGCTGATTTGGCACGTTGAGAATACTATAAAGAGAAACTCTTTAATGGTGAACCAATTCCCTAATCATTTGCAACTACATTTTGATAATCTCCATGCTTGTTTGATACAAAGGACACTCCATCTCCACTCTAAGTTAGCTTTCTAGCTAGCTATGTAGTTATGACTATAATTTCTATCTCTTCAAGGTTAGAATTAGTATGAAATACATGATTTCCTACATATGGGCACACACTCAATGAAGTCTTCTTTGGATCAGTAGTGATTGTTCTTTGGGAATTAAATGGCAGTAGTTGAACTTGGCTTAAGAAAGAATTTTTCTTAGTTATGCTTGAGCTAGAAATGAAAGTTTTGTAACCCTTCCAAGGGTCAGTCTTTTCTTTGATTATATAGCACTGTATTCTATGCTTAGTTATTGTAATTTCCCTTTTTCCTATGAATGAGCATAATTCTTGATTGTATCTCCTTTCATTAATATATCATGCAATATCTTATTGCCTTATATTGATGTATTACTTTCAATCTTTGGTTATACACTATTTCTATTTATCTTTAGATGATATAGTGTGAAGCTCTTTTCTTATATTATTTTATTGATCTCTAATTTTTGCATGATTGTTGAGTCAAAGTTAGTATAGAATTTGAATATCTAAGAATTGTACTGATGAACTATGCTTCCCTAGGTAGAGATAAGATTGAACAATACTATTTGGTGTATCACCCCCTCTATATTAGAATAGGTAGTTTTCTTTTATGCATTCCTTCTCCTTTTCTCTCTCAAGAAGTAGTTAGGTGTACCCTAATAGTAAGGAAGTCATCTTTCTCTGAAGACTCAATCTCTAGTTGCAAAATTCTCACACTTTTGAGATTATTTCCATGTTACATGAGGTTTCCTTAGGTAAAAACTTGAGGAAAGGGTTCAAACTTTCATGTCAACAACTACCAGTGCAAAGATGGACAAGGGTATGACAAAGGTTCTACCCATATTCTAATTTTATTTCCTTTTATAATGATTTTGTCCATCTTTTTTTTTTTAAATGATAGGATTGGCTAATGAAAGAATACCTAGGAGTGTTAGGAAGGTTGTTAAGCCTAAGTTGTGTTTTGATGCTGGAAAACAATTGACACATGATTGGGGAAGTGTTTTTCTTTTTGAGGAGTAAATGATTAATAGAATATATGGATGCTCTCAACCACCTTAAATTCTTCCCAAATATGTCCCACAGAGACTAGAGTTTGTAGAATTTTTTTGGCAACTAATCTCATTAAACAAAGAATATCTAGGCAAAGTTGTCAAGAAAGGAACATTTTTGTGTAGATGCACTAAGGTAGGAGAGTTCGAGATAGAAAAGAATGCCATTGAGGAGATTGATGCCTAATTGAGAGGCTATAATTTTCCAATTGGACCAGCAAGAACATATGACCCCTGTAATGTAGTTAGGCATGCCCTAAACAACATGAGGGGATACAATTTACCTCCTACAAAACCTCTATGGGAAGAAGATGTCATTGCTAATAGATTGAATGAGGATGTTTGTAGAGAGAGAGAATGATAAAATATAGGGATGTTCTCAATTTTGAATAGGATATGAAAAAGGTAGATCCATCTTTTAAAGGATTCTATGTTGAGGAAGATTACTGGTCAAGATTGGATAAGTGTGTAGAAATGTTTAATGAGATCTCAGCACAAGTGCCTAAGGATATAAGGAAAAAAGTTGATCTTGACTGCTCTGATGAAAACATTGTTTTTGAAGTTAGTGATAATGAGGAAGATCAACCTAAGAGCTCAAAGTAGGCAGAGTAGGTGAATAAGAAGGAGAAAATGGTGGAGATTCCATAAAAGAATTAGCAAAAGGCCTTGCAAATCTTGCTTAGGGGTAGATAGTATTTTGATGATGTTATAAGGAGATATTTGATATCTTAGGCCTCTGAGGATGAGAAGTAGGCTAAGAAACTGTAATTAAAAATGATTGATGACAGGATCATAGAAACAAACATGTTTATGAGTGATGATAATTTCATCAAGACTAAAGAATTTAAAAGATTCTTATTCAAGTTGAAATAAAATGAGTTGTCTCTACAAATTAAGTGAGGTGATTCTGATGAAGTAGTTTCTAAGTTAGTGTAGAAACTACAAGAATATGATCCTACTAGTGAAACCCTCATTGCAAAAGAGGGCAGAGACCTAGTGAGAAGAAGTGGCGTGATTTTCTTTCTAGGATGGGATAGTAGTTCCTCTTGTCTACTAGACCAAATGAGGAGACATGACAAGTCAATTTCTTTTGAAGATGAAAATCAATTGGGAGAATTGAGAAGGTCAAGTTACAACATTGATGCTCAAACAATGGCTATATGGAGTTGAGCTACAGAGCATCAAAAGCTTTCCCTTATGAAAATCAAAGCCCCCAATGGGGAATGTGATATTTTGGAATGTGCACTCCACTTCTAGTAGTCAAATATATGGAAAGCAAAAATCTATGGCACTATTGGGAAAGAACCAAATGGATGTGCTTAAAGCACAGTTGGAGGGAGCTTATGAGAAATATATCAAAACCAAGACGCACTATGAGGAAGAAATGAAGAAGACTTATTTCTTAGAGTAGAAAACCCTCAGATTGGAGAATAAAATAGTAGCACTCAAAAAAACTATTAGATTAGCTATAGAGATTAAAGACTGGGGCATCTAGATAGAGGGCCAAACATCTGAGATACAAGGTACATCAACTCAGGTCATGGAAGTTGATGAAGAGAATTTTGAATTAGGCAAGGAGATTGAAATTAGAACCATCAAGAACTTGTTGGCTCACAAAATAAATGCATTGAAATTGGTCTCCAAGAATTTGTACAATAACTATCTTGTGTTGCAAGGAGAAAAATACAGATGTTCAGAGGTAGTTACCCTACTATCTCCTCTTTTTACTAGATGGGGTCTTTACACTCCATTTTTTGATAGACTTGTACCTTTTTGGCATAAAAGAAAGATCTACACAAGGTAATTGTAATAAATAATAGAAAAATGATAAACAAGGTAAAGGATCTGAATGGTTTCTTTACTAGAAAGTTGCAATTAATTTAGAATAAGATGAGAGCAATTTCCATAGGAACAACCAATTTTGTGCCTAAAATTTTGTGAAATGATGGGAGAGTTAAGGACTAGGAGGAATGATCAGTGTCCTTTGATGGTATTCTAAATCATCTCATGTTCATGGCATATTGTAATGATGAAGCAAGTATATTAGTGCTGTATGATTTGATTGACATGCTCAACAAATTAGAGTCATAAATGTCAAAGATAACTATAGAGTTTAAGCCAATAACAAATTCCAAATGACACAAATGCCCCAAAGATTTAGATACAATTAGGGATTCTATTAGAGAAAAAGGATAATTTAATTTCATTTATTAAATTACCTTTTCTCCCTTCTTAAGATGTCACTTTATGCATTTTTTAGATTTCTCTATTTAATAATTATTAAATAACTTTCACCTTTAGGTTACCCTTTGTAACTTATTAGGTTACCCTTTTCGAGTTTTCATCTCCTTTTATAAGGATTGATCTCTTTGTAATTATCAATCTCTTTAATCTTTTCTTCATCTGAATATATAATTTTCATGTTTTCAAATCAAACCCTTGCCTCTTCTTGTCTTTTTCTTCTCCATGATAGGCTTTCTGCATGTAGGTATTCTTGGGCTTTGTGGATTCAATTTGCATATTTGCTCAAATCCTACATATGCAACTTGGCTTGATGTGGACTTTGACATAGCCATTTGGGAAGTCATTGCATATATCAAAGCTTTACCATCCAATGACAGTGACTAGTATGGCATAAAGATGTAGTTAAAGAGTAGAAGAGATAAAAGGAAAAGAAAAGGTAAGGAAAGCAATAGAGCTTAAAGACAAACAAAATTTTCTCAAAGACACCTATAGAAAGAACCACCTACCAGTTTTGTAACTGCATCCAAAATTATGATAAAGGTACAAAGAATGTTTGTATTGTAAAAAAAGATAAAATATATTTGTATTTGGTTTCCAATTCTTTTTTGACATTTTTCCTCCCATCTAAAGCTTATTGCAATCCTTCCTATAAAAGGATTTCCAAGATGTGAAGTGAGGGTTTGAAGTCTGTACAATCTTATTTTTTATGCTATGTTGCAATTAGACTAGTTAGTCTTTGTGTCAATTTTTGTGATGTATTTAATTTTGTAAATCTAAGAATACAAGTGAGTATTGAATGAAAGTTTGTCATATCTTGAACTATTCTTGAGTTTATACCAGTATTGTATAATTTTCAAGGAAGATTAATACAAAGGAATGTTCTGCAATATCTATGTCTCTGATTTTTTTCTCCATTTTCATATGTCTAAAATTTTGGAATTGAAAGGAACAAGGTTCTTTCATTTTAATGTAACTAGGATAGGTTTGTATATCAATTTTACTATTACTTTTAATTCAAGAAATTAAGTAAATTCTTCATAAATTGATAGGGTTTCTAGTCATGTGAGAGTTATATCATAAGAATGAAATTTAGAGTTAACTGGTGATAAAATTGATTGTAAGGTAATTAATTAGGTCAAGTTTTGTTGATTAGACTCTGTATAGAAATGGATAAGGCATTGATCATCAGTTTAGATGTAAATTGAAAATTTTATTTGGTTACACAAATTACATTTAAAATCAAATCAATATTTACTTTTCTGTATGAAGAACCAAACTCCTAGTCATCAATTATTTGTAATAGTCTTCCTATGAATTATAGTTAGCTGTTGTAATCAAGGAGTCATGACAAATCTAAGAAGAATTGTGACCATTTTCTTCTATAGGGGATAGATCTAAAAGAAGCATATTAGAGCACATGTTTGAAGAGAAAATAAAAAACTAGTCACATTTCCATCCCTAAGGTGTAGCTGCTTTGGCCCTATAGAGCCTAAAGTGTAGAAAGTCCTCTGTGATTCTATTGAAGTTGGTCTAGTTCTGAAGAAAATTTAGTTGAATATAAGAGATAGCTAACCCTTTGAATGAATTTTTCCTTCTACATCC
The DNA here is from genome assembly GCA_028749045.1 of Cupressus sempervirens. Taxonomy (NCBI): domain Eukaryota; kingdom Viridiplantae; phylum Streptophyta; class Pinopsida; order Cupressales; family Cupressaceae; genus Cupressus; species Cupressus sempervirens. The sequence goes on from CM053793.1 coordinate 521,407,274, forward strand.
TAGTATTGGGTCTTTTGTAACTTGGTAGTTTTCAAACACCAACATGTCTAAACACCTCTTTCATCCCCATAGTGATCATCACTTTAGTAGTATCTACCATGGGTCTACCCAATGTGAACTTCTTTATTTGATAGTCCTTAGGAGTCAATTTTTTGGTTTCAACATGCAGAGGAGGAATATCTACGTGCATAAGTAAGTTCTAATCTCAGTTCTTCAGTATGAAGGCCTAAGTTTGTGCATCACTCATAGGTGGCTCAGGCTTCTTGATGGCTTTGACTAGCTCTCTCATTCCCTCCTCAATAGTTAAATCCAACTATTTTTTTGTCAAAACATAACCTCCCTCTTCAGCCATATCAGTGTAGTGCCCATTGGAGACATATACTTTACTGAAGAGGTAGTTTCCACTATAGACCTTTTTCCTTCATTTGTCCTCTCTAAAGTCTTTTCCATTGAGAAAGGTCACTAGTTGGAATCTCTATGTTTTCTTGGGATAAGGTCATATCCTTTGTATTGTAAGGATTTTGTTGAAACTCTTTAGGTATTTTCCCTTCCCCTAATACTTCATCAACTTACAGTTGGTGGGGCTCAGCTTCCTTCATCGCTCGTTCTTCTATTTTCATAGTCTGAGGAAGTGGTGTTATTGAGCCTTTATCCAAGAATGTTAAGTCTTGGGATGGTGGTGGTGGAATGCCTAGAGGTCCTTGAGGTAAAGGTGGCATTTGATTTTAGTCCTCTCTTAAGGGTTCACTCATGGGAGTATCTATTATCTTCTCTCCCACCATCTCAATACCTACTGGCATGAAATAAAAAATGGAGACGTTGAAAACATCTATTTCTTGACCCTCCATATTAGCTATTCACTAGTGCTACTAATCTTTTGCTATTGAAACCTGAATAGGTTCTTTTGGAGTAGATGGAAGTGTCACTGTTGAGCTTCTTCTCCTTTGCTCTTCCATTTCCCTAGCTGCACATGTCCTTTTATTCAAGGAGACATATTCAATCTACTCCCATTCTTCTTCTCCTATATCAGCTTTTTGGATTGTTTTAGGGACCTGTGGGAGTGATGTGTTCTTCTTCTTTAGTTTTCTCCTTCATGCTTCCACCATAGTTGATTAAATCATTTCCCTTTTTGGAGATAAGGGAGAGGCTTCTTCCTCTTCTATAGCTTCTAGTGGCATCCTCTACTCTTTTAGCTACCCTTCTTCTACATGTTCATCCTAAACCTATTCTTCATGTGGAGGCAATTGTGACTCTTGGTCGGGCTCTTGTTCAGGCTCTTGAGCTTCATGCTTAGCTTGTGGCTCTTGTTCCTATTGAGCTACTTGGGATGTTTTCTCATTTTCCTTTGCAGACACTCTCTTCCTTTAATTTTTCTTTCTCTTATCTACCCTAAAGTATTCAACCTAGCTCTCATATTGATGCACCATTTCTAGCCTCACTAGAGATTGAGTTAGGAAGTTTGGTATTGTTAATTTTTCACCTTTACCCTTAATATGCCATGTTGTGGCTTGAAGAGGAATAGCCTGAGGAACTCAATTAAGTTTGAAAGGTTTCTTGATCCATTCCTTTTTTAATTGGACTATATGACATGCTCTATGATTGATATCTACATTCTCATCTCTTTTAATTCTTGCATATATTATCAACCTATCATAGATTTTTTCCCTACAATATAATAGATCCAAGATGTCTTCAGGATCCTTTTCGATAGCATTTAATGGGATCTTCATTTTGAGCACTTTCTATGCTAGATATATAGTCATACTATAATAATCTCTTATTCAAATATCATAGTCATCTACTATGTTCATCCAATGATTATCTAACACATCTTCATGTACAAACTGTTTCCCTACTAGATGTTGCACTATCCCTATATTTTAAAGTAAGGGTGAGGGGAGTTGTACTCTTTCGAGGATCCTTAGCCCACTTTGAATCAAAGGTCATTATATCCTACTTTTTTTGACCTCAAAAGCACCAATCATAAGGCCATACCCATATCTTTTTATGTTGTTTTCTCACTCTCTCATATGCACACATGAGTTGTCGAGCAATCTATAGAAAAATGAGCCTATCTAATGGATATCTTGGAAGTTTCTTAGGGTTTTCTAATGTACCAGCTACCCTTAGGTAGGTAAATGTTTTGAATTGGATGTAGAATGTTCTAATCTCTGTAATACTAGTCATTACTTGTACTTACATCCTTTCAACAAAATCACATTCACTAAATTAGATGATTGCAAATATGAAACTGTCATTCACCACCTCATATTCTATGCTCTTCTTTGAGAGTTTCTTCTTCACTAGTTGAGGGTACACCACATAAGGCAAGGCATTAGCATCCTAAATAATTCCCTTCTTATAAAGTCATGGGTAATCTATAATTCTAGCCTCAATTAAGTACACCAAATATTATGTCATGTAGAATCTTGGATTGACTTTGACGACTATCAATTTCTCATCTAAGTTATCACTCAGAATAGTGGCCCGATCTATTGGCGTCTTTGTCATCCTGATAGTTTCTATAAAGTGGAGCATCTAGGTTTGAAGGTGTCCTCTTGTTGGTAGTCCCATGAATCTTCTCAAAAGCACAATAGTGTATCCAATTTCATCTTTCATATACCCCCATGTCATGTCTACTTTGCCAACTCTATAGCCCACTAGTGCTCTATCAATTAGGAAGGATGATTGAATTATTTCTCTAGCTTCTTTCTCATTCTCCTAGTACCATCTCTAACTCCATCATAAGAAATATATAAATACTAATCTTCCCTAGGGAGATGAAATACTTTCTCAATGTGTTGAGTTCAGAGGTCAAGGAATCTTTCTCTTGTGACACTCTTAATGACCTTTTCTTTGGGCACATAGTTGTCTACAAGAGTCATTATCAGTTCCAAAGACTGAATGGGTGTAGGATGTGATGTTACATTTACAAGACCTGATCTAATTAGAGATGACACCATTGTAGATCATTCTTTTAGTTTGTTGCAATTGGTAAGGAATGCATTCTAGTCTATATGGCCAAGTTCGGTAATTTTCTTTTGGCATTTCCATCTTGTCCTTGGTACACCTTAGTACTTGAAAATAATGGGATTTAGAGCTATCTTTTCCTCTATTGAAGAGGATGATGATACCATATATCTACACAAGAGAGGAGACATTAGTTTGGAAAGCTAAATTTTGACCTAAAACAAACCTAATTGACCCTAAATAGATGAAAAAGCAACCCAAAACAACCCAAAATAGTCAGAACTCAATCAATTCCCACTAAATGCCCTATTATTCTACTTAGTACACCTAACACACCTTACAAATGTGCTAGTGTGCTAAAATGGACCTTATTTAGCCATTTGTGTGGAATTGCACACATGTGCAGATGTGCACCATGGTAAGATGTGCACATGCATAGCTAAAAACATGCATTGTGCAAGTGTTGAATGGGGGAATGAACTTAGTTTTGATTTTATATTTAGCATAAGGGTGCGCACATGCACACCTTGATGAGGTGTGCATGTGTGCACCCTAATATGCCTGTTAGCCAATTTTTCCCCCCCTCCCCACCCCCCCATTTATTTTCTTGACACCATCATAAAATCCAATCAAAGATACCTTTCATGGCATCAAAACCATTTAGCTCGTCAAAATCTGCTAACCTAGCTCTTTGTGCCTTTTAATTTTTAAATTTTCCATCAGAGCTATGATCTTACTATCAAGTGCTTTATCATCTAGTCATAGGCCCTCCTTGTATTTCCTTTGATTGTATGAAGAATAGTGTATTGGGTCATCGTAAGGTCAATTTCTCAGCACCCCGATCTCATAATCCTCCTTATATCTTTATATCTTAATATCTTAGGTTGTATTTTGAAATGGTGCAATCTTAAGATAAGTTCTCCTATCATATGATTGTAGGTTTATTTAGCTAATGATAAAGTGAGTTCTGAAGCCATGATGTTATAATCTTATGATCGATAGTTGATTGTAAGATCATCGGGCAAACTAGGAAAGTTCATGATATTACAAAGCCTTGTGGATTGTAAGATCATAGAGAGGCATGTTGATTTTTGCATAGGATGATGTTTTCATAGCATCATAGGGTCAGATTTTCATAAGCTTGAATTTTGGGTCCCTCGATGTTACGAAAAATACAAGATCATAAGATCTCAAGGCTGATTCCCAAGGCCCCTGAAGCTACAAAGTAGGGTGTTCATGAGTTCATGATGTCATATCATAATGAGATCATCAAGTCATAAGGGAAAAAAGGAGTATTTATAGTTGTGATGGTGACTGTTAGATCTTAGAGGATCAATAATTGGTGTATGTGTGCTTTTTGAAGATGAACAAGCTTTAACTAAAGCGAAGAAGCGAGCTGTTGCCATGTGGATTTGTAGGACCTATTTCATTGTGTGTGTTGAAAAAGATGAGGGATGTGTTAGATTTTTGATAGGTTGGTGGGTTTCTATCTAGTTGTATTAATTTCACCAAGGGTTTTCGGTTCTTTGGCAGTCATCAATCAGATGAAGATCTAGAATCATCATATTCCCACATTTCCAAAACGCTCAAGGTTTAACTAAAGTGGGGAAATGACAATCTGCCATGTGGCATGGTGTGTTAGAATTAGAGAGGCCCTCTTTTCTACATCATTACAAAGGTAATACATCTAATTGAGTGAAGTCTTTTTCATTCAATTGATATATTATTTCAAAACAAAAATTAAGGGTTTCAAGTCACGAGGTTGCGAAGTTAACAATGGTCAAACCCTATTGTCGTAGCATCATGAGTATGATTTTCAAAGGAGGATGTGTTGATGTTATGAAAATCAGTTGATTCTAGGATCACAAAGGCTATTCTTCCAACTGAAGATGCTATGATAAAGAGGATATCGTAAGATTGTAAGGCAAATGCTAAAGGGTATGACCATATGAGGTAGTTGTTGTCATGTCATCGAGGTATTGTAACGTCAAGCAATTGTAGGATTGTAAGAACATAAAAGTTGAAGAAGGGTTTTGATGCTATGATAAGGTAGTTGATCATAAGATCTCAAGTAAAAGTGGATTGGCTTATAATGCTATAGGAAATAGTTTTTCGTGTGGTCATGATATCATAGGATCATGGAAAAAATAAAAGGGTAAAGGGCCAATTTCAAGGCAATCTCCCATCGGATGAAGAGATAAAGGTTTCAATTGAAGTTTTCATTGATAGGGGTAGGTAAAGAGGTGTTCAAATCCTATGATGAAGTATTTTTCATACGATCGCGAGGAGAAAACAACACACTATCAAAGATTCAACAAGGAGTTAGCTCACTACAATCATAAGATCATAAAGATAAAATTGTTTGTTGTCAATGTTATCACAGACTATGATCGTGAGATCATAAGGTCATTTTAACTATATCATAGCATCATGAGGAAAGAGGAAGGGTCTCACAACACTATGCTATAGGTGTTATCGTGTGGTCGTGACATTGTTAGATCATAAGATTTTGGATGTCTAATACATATGCTATGCCAAAGGCATTGTCATGTGTTCGTGTGTTCATGAGATCAAGCAATCATGAGATGAAGTGCAAGAGAAATGTGACCCACAACCAAACAAAGTAGTGGTATATCATGAGATCATGAAGGTAAAATTTGATGTTTTTGAGGCTACGATAAGGGTCTAGTTTTTTAATTAATCATAAGATCATAAGGAACAGGTCCCCAACTGAAGATGATATGAAAAGGGTTGGCTTCATTCATGATCATAAGATCATAGGCCCCTAGGTTGACTAAAGGGTTTTTTTACTTGTTCGAGCTAGAAAATAAAAGGGTCTTCGACTAATGAAATTGCAAGAAAGGTATAGAGCGAAAGTTGAATATTGTTGACTTGCTGATTTTTCTAACTTGGCATGCTAAGAACAAAGAAGAACATCTCTTTAATGGTGAATCAGATCTTTTTGATCATCTACAATTTTTTGTCAATGTTCCCCATGCCTAATTAATGCAAAGGACTCTCACGCTACTTTGATTACTTTCTTATCCAATCAAATGATTATGGTTGTCATTTTGGTCTTCTCAAGGCTTTATTGGGTGAAAAAAGCATGATTTTCCTACATTTGGATGTGTACCATGATGAAATCTTCCCTAGATTTGTAGCACTTTTTCTCTAGAACTTCAATGTAGTTATTGAGCCTTGCCTTAGGGTAGAATCTATCTTAGTTATGCTTGAACTATAAAAGCAAAATTTGTAACCTTTCTTAGGGTTGAGCTTTCTTCTAATTCTATAGCATTGTATTCTATGCTTTTCTACTATAATTTCCTTTTTTTTATGAATGACTGTAATTCTTTTTTGTACCTCATTCTCCCATCAATACTAGTGCAAATCTTCTTGCCTTTGTTGGTGTTTTTTTTTCATTCTTCAATTTGCATGATAGTATCTACTCCTACTCCTTGAATGTCATAGAGTGAAGTCCCTTCCTTATAGTATCCATTTGGTTTCTTATCTATATGTGGTTGTTAAGTTAATGCAAAGGTGAATCAGTTTATTTTGAGGTTATGTTAATGAATAGTGCATTGTTAGGCAGAGATAAGGTTGAACATACTATTTTGGTGTATCACCCCCTTTAGATTAGATTAGGCAGTTTGTTTTCATGCATTCCTTCTCCCTTTTCCTCTCTAGAAGTAATTAGTTGTACCCTAATAGTAAGGAATTTGGCCTTCTCTAGAGACTCAATCTCATTGTTCAAGTCCCACAATTTGGAGATTATTACCATGTTTCACAAGGTTGCCTTTAGGTAAAAGATTTAGGCGAGGGTACAAGATTTTGTGACAATAGTTTTTGGCATGCCTAGTGGGACTAATATTAAATCATTCTAAGTCTACTAGTTCACTAGTGTCAAAGAAGAGAACTTCAAATTCATGCTAAGAAGATAGTACTTCTTTAAGTATTCCAAGCCTTCAAGAGGCTCATTTTCAAGTACTCGGTGACTCTATCTCTATATTATAGTTTCCAGACCAAAGTTTTTGTGATTCATGCCCAAGGATAACCTAAAATATATTAAGCTCTCATTTTCAAACCCTAGAAGAAAGAGAAGTAGATTATCCCTATCACTAGTCAAGAGTTTATTAGTAACACATACACCTATAAGATCTATCTCTACTCCTCCTATTGATAGGTCACAACCTAGGGTGCCATCTTTTCATTTGAATAGGTCATCATTCCATATGGAACTTCCTAGAACACATGCTTTTTCCACCTTCAATTGTGGAAGTCCTCTCCTTTTGGCCCAAAGACATGGTATCCTAGTATTAGCTCTTAAAAGTATACCTAATTTTACTTGTGAAACTTCCATCTCCATTGTAGAACACATTCAAAGATGTTTAAAAGGAAAGGCTTTAAAATGGTATAGAGGTTTCCCCTGATCTCCTTGGCACTATGTATGAGCACATAGTTAGGGATGTCCTTCAATTAGATGGTAGCTCTATAAAAATTGTAGGGATCCTAAAGGATGTGGATATGGCATTGCATGCATGCCCTAGTTGTACTATAACTCAAGACATATTAGTAGCTGAGATTGAACCATATTTTTCCATCTGTCTTTCTAGAGATTTCACTACACAAATAGGAGGTCATATTGCAAAAAATTGGTCCTATATGTTCTTCAGAACAAGATATGGGACAAGAGCTTCTTTAAGAGAAGAGCCTTTGGCCCTTAATCACATAGAAATTTATACTCCAAGCCCCATAAACATGAATTGCATAATTAGGGAGGAGGATTAAGGGTACACAACTCATGAACCTACTAGTTCCTTGATAGAAGTGCCTAATCATCTTTTGGATGAGTGGGCTACTGCTTATCAATTTGATCCAACACAAAAGGCTCTAGAGACAAGTCTTGGCACATATTGTATATTAGAGAAAGATACTCCTACTCCAAGGTTCATGAAAACACAAGATTACACTAATGAATTGTGGAGCATGTTCTTTGATGGCTCAAGAAATAAGAATGGCTTAGAGGCTGGTGTCATGCTCATTTCCCCTTAATTGGAGAAGTACTATTTTTCTTATAGACTCCAATTTAGCTGAACCAATAATGTGGCGGAGTATGAAGCTCTGATCCAAGGTCTCAAACTTGCACAAAAGAGAAGAATCAAGATCTAAGGGTATTTGGGGATAGTGAGTTGGTTGTCTTGATCAAGTAAGGAGCTAGAATATCACCAAGAACAATTTTCTTAAATCATATAAACATAGATTGTGGAATCTATTGAAATGCTTTCAGGCTTTCAACATCCAGAGTGTTCCTAGAAGAGAAACCAAACATGTTGACAAACTTGTAGCCATTTGTGCTCATTATGATGTACCTGAGCATGTTGAGGATAATAGAGAACAACAAATCAGAATGGTTGTAAGGCTTGTTATCCTAGACAATTGCAAAATTTGGCAAGTTTTTAATTCTAATGTCCAAATTTTCAACTTTTTGCAATGTGAGCCAGAATTCTCTAAGAGGAATCAAGCTAGGCTACAAGGCCAATATGGTGATCAAATCATGAATCTTAGTTCCAAAAGGTTATCCAAAGGTCTAATCACTTTGGAGAGTATATTCAATCCTAGTGATCAAGCAAAAAGTAGAGGGTTGAACTTGGTTACAAATAAAGATGATCACATACAAGTTGCCATCACTGATGGAAAGACTCTCAATGTGGGAAAGGTATGCTCTGAAGTTGAACAAGAAAATCTTGTTCATTTATTTCAAGAATTCAATGATGTATTTGCATGGACATATGATGATTTAAAGGGTTTTTACCCAAGTCTATTCCAACATACCATAGACTTAAGTAGTGATGCAAACTTCTTAAGAAAAAGAAAAGACCAGTCAACCTTAAGATTGAGCCCATGATGAGAAAGGAGTTATCCAAAGTAATGGAAGCTAATATTATTTTTTCTATTAAATATTCCTCTTGGGTATCCAACCTTGTGCCTATTAGGAATAAGAGTGGAGAAATTAGATTATTTGTATATTTTAGAGACCTTAATAGGACTTCTCTTAAAGATCACCATCCCCTTCCTTCTATGGAATAGATCTTGTCCAAGGTCAGTGGTGCTGAAAGATTTTCCTTTGTAGATGGGTTTTTAGGGTATAACCAAATGTTAGTCCATGATTCTGATAGATACAAGACTGCTTTCACTACTAAATGGGGCACTTATGCCTATAGCAAGATGCCTTTTGGACTAACCAGTGTAGGTGCTACCTTCCAAAAAGCAATGGAAATGGCCTTCAAGAGCATGATTGAGAAGCTTGTCCTAGTCTACCTATATGATATAACAAAATACTCCAAGAATGTGGCAGATCATTTTGATCATCTAAGGTAGGTATCCATCAAATGCAGAGAGTATGGTGGGTCATTGAATCCTAGAAAGTATGTCTTTACCACCACATATTGTTTTTAAAGAGGGTTTTACTATTGATCCATAAAGGACAAAGGCAATTTTTGCTCTCCCACTTCCTCCTCATAAGAAAGGGTTGTAAAGATTCCTTGGTAGAACCAAATTTGTAAGGAGATTTATCGCTAATCTTGCTACGATGGTCAAGCCTCTTATGGCTATGTTAAAGAAGAATATGATTTATACCTAGAGAAAGGAGGGGAGAGTCAGTTTTGAAGAAATCAAAGTAGCAATAGCATCAACTCCTACCCTTATCAATCCCAATTTTGATAAGGATTTCATTCTCTATACTCTTGGAGGAGATTCAAGTATATCAATTGTCTTGACATAGTTGAATGATGCAAATGAGGAACAACCTATAGCCTTTTTTAGTGAAGGGATAAATGATTATGAAGGAAAGTATAGTTATGTGGAGAAATAGGTCCTCTCTATCATAAGGGCCTTGAAGAATTCAGACACATACTATCACATAACAAGATCCAACTCCTAGTTCCACATGCAAGTGTAACAGACTTCTTCTTGAATAAAGATGTCAATGATAAAAAAGTTGGATGGATCACTAAGGTCATAGAGTATGACATAGATATCAAGATCACTAAGTTGGTTAGAGGTAAAGGACTATGTGAACAAATGATTTCATCCTAGAAGACAACTAAGGAAGTTTCTCTAGTTATGGAAGATGTAGAACTAGTAAGGGATGGAAATCTAAATAATTGGATGCATGATATGACAACCTTCTTGTTGGGAGGAGGATATGGACAAGGATTAAGCAAAGCTAAAAGAAGGAAATTCATATTGTAGTATATTCCTTTTGTCCTATTGGATGGGATTCTTTTTAGAAGAGATTTTAATGGAGCCATATTGAGATCCATTACCCCTGAGAAAACTAATAGAATGATCAAAGAGTTTCATGATGGCCCTGATGGTGGCCACTTCCTAGCTAGAACAACAACCATGAAGTTCGTGAGGGCTGGTTAATATTGGCCAAATTTTTTCCATGACTGTCATAAACATGTAAGGAAATGTGAGAAGTGTACCTTCTTCTTAGGTAAAAAAAGGTCGATAGCTCTTCCTCTTCATCCTATTCAAGCTGATCAACCATTTATTCACTAGGGACTAGATTTTGTTGGTCCAATCAATCCACCTTCCAATTCTGGTCACAAGTGGATCTTAATTGTAACAAACTTCTTTATAAGGTGGACAAAAGCAATGGTTTTGAAGGATGCCATAGAAACTTTAGTGGTTGAATTCCTTGATGGAAATGTCACTAGGTTTGGTGTCCCTTTAACAATAATATCAAATAATTCCAAATCTTTTGTTGGGACCCATATTTGTTCTTAGGCAGTTGACCATGGTATCTATTTGAGCACTTCCTCAAATTACCATCCCCAAGGTAATGTCATGGTCGAGTCCTTTAATAAGAACCTAGTCAAAATCATGAAGAGGAAAATTAAGGATAACAAGAGGTGTTGGCATTCAAAATTAAAGATAGCCCTTTGGGCTAACAAAATTACACCTAAGAGAGTAGTTGAGAATTCACCTTTCATGTTGGTTTACGGAAGGGATGGCGGGCTTCTTATTTTACTAGAGTTCCCCTCTCTTGAATTAGCTCATCAATTGGAGTTGATTGAAAATTATACCATGACAACCAGGATGGCAAAACTAATGGAGCTAGAAGAAAAGAGACAACAAGCTATACAAACACTTGAGACACATCAACAACAAGTCAAAAGAAGCTTTGAAAAGAAGGCCAAAGCTAGGGTTTTCAAAGAGGGAGACCTTGTTTTCAAATGGGATGCAAAGAGAGCTAAACTAGGCAAGCACTCCAAATTTGATCCTATCTAGAGTAGGCCTTATGTTATCACAAACTTTAAAGAAACCAATGCTTTTCAGTTGTCCAGACCCAATGGTGATATTTTACCAATTCTAATTAATGGAATTTACCTTAAGCCCTACTTCTAGAGAGGGTTAGGGTTTTTTGTATATATTAGAGTAGCTTTATCATTTCCCAAGAAGTGCATGAGCATAGGTTATTTCTCTGTAAGATAACCAAGTTTTGAAATTCTTGTAGTTATAGAGGAGTAGGATCCATTTTTCTTATGACTCTATAGCCCAATGGATGCTTAAGGTCACTAGTCCATGCTTATCAAGCAAGCATCCTTGTAAGAAAATTTGCAATAAAGAATATAACTATTTCCACATAACCCATAATAGATCTGAAATAAATATGGAATTAAAATCCACATGCAAGAGAATAGACAACATACCCACAAAAATTGTGACACAAGATATACCCTGGGAAACCCTTGTTGAGGTAAAAACTCAACCTCCAAAAGCATCCAACACCATGTATTATTCAACAAAAATACCATTGTAATAAAACCATGGAACCCTTCAAAGTCATAGCCACAACCGAGCAATCCATGTGAACAAGAATGAATCCACACATCCCATGTAATGCTTCTAACCTTCACAAATGCTCCCTTGGCTAACTTGTCAAGCCTTGTCCCACTTGACTCTTGCCTTTTTTCCTTTTTCTTCTCACTTCTCACACATCAACAACCACCCTTGTGGTTGCTTATATAATATCAAGTTCCACAAACCCACCAAGTGGTATTACATAAACCGTGTACTACCCAACCCATTGACCCCACATTTAATATTAGAAATTTCATTCTTTTCCATAATATTAAATAATTACATGAAATATTATCACAATTTTATAATATAACTCATCAAGTATATCCTCTAGGAATCTTTCCATGGTGCATGTCCATCTAGGTATAACATTACATAATAAAATAAAACAATACAATATAAGAGATATTATGCAATGTGTGCAACACCCGTTATCTCAACAATCCCCTCTTAGTCACCAGAAATATTAGCCAATTTTTCCCACCCCCTCTCCCTTATTTTCTTGACACCATCATAAAAATCTAATCAAAGATACCTTTCATGGCATCAAAACCATTTAGTTGGTCAAAACTTACTAACCCTAGCTCGTCACGCCTTTTAAGTTTTAAATTTTCCATAAGAACTATGATCTTATGATCAAGGGTTTTATCATCTAGTTGTAGGCCCTCCTTGTCTTTCTTTTGATGTTATGAAGTATAGTGTATTGGGTCATTGTAAGGTCAATTAATCAACCCCCCAATCTCATAATCTTCCTTGTATCTTAACATCACAAGTTGTATTTTGAAAGGGTGCGATCTTATGATAAGTTCTATTGTTCTATGATCATAGGTGTCTTTTAGCTGATGGAAAAGTGAGTTCCAAAGCTACAATGTTAGGATCTTATGATCTATAGTTGATCATAAGATCGTTAGGAAAACTAGGCAAGTTCATGATGTTAGGAGGCCCTTTGGATTGTAAGATCATAGGGAGGCATGTTGATGTTTGCATAGGATGATGTTGTCATAGCATCAGGTTTTTGTGGCATTATAGGGTTGGACGTTCATAAGGTTGAATTGTAGGTTCGTCGATGTTATGAAAAATGTAAGATTGTAAGATCTCAAGGTTGATTCCCAAGGTCGCCAAAACTATAAAGTAGGGTGTTCATGAGTTCATGGTGTCATATCATCTCATGTTGTAAGGGAAGAAAGGAGTATTTATAGTTGTAATGGTGACCATAAGATCTTTGAAGATCAACGACTAGCATATGTGTGCTTTCTGAAGATGCACAAGCTTTAACCAAAGTGGGAAAGAAAGTAGCTGCCATGTGGATTTATGGGACTAGTTTCATTTTGTGGGTCGTGAAAGCTAAGGGATGTGCTAAAGTTTTGATAGGTTTTCAGGTTTCTATTGGCCAGTTGTATTAATTTCACCAAGGGTTTCTAGTTCTTCAATAGCCATCAATCAGATCAAGATCTAGATTCATCGTATTCCCACATTTCCAAAATGCTCAAGGTTTAACTAAAGTGGGGAAACAATAATCCACCACGTGGCGTGGTGTGTCAAAATCAGAGGGGCCCTCTTTTTTTGCATTGTTGCAAAGGTAATACATCTCATTGAGTGAAGTCTTTTTCATTTAATCGATATATTATTTCAAAAAAAAAAAAGGGTTTTAAGTCATGAGGTTGTGAAGTCAATAATAGTCAAATCTCATTGTTATACCATCATGAGTATGATTTTCAAAGGAAGAAGTGTTGATGTTATGACAATCAGATGATCGTAGGATCATGAAGGCTATTCTTCCAACTGAAGATGCTACAATAAAGAGGTTATCATAAGATCATATGGTTGTAGCATCATAGGGTCAAGTTATTACAAGTGAAAACAATAAGAGTCTAGATGCTATGATGGTTGTTTTTGTGAAATCGTTAGGAAGGTCAGGCTGAGGTAAGATGATACAATGGTCAAGGTTCGTAAGATCAAAGATTTTGAAAATTATGTTGGCGATGTTACGAAGTGTTGTTACCATAAGATCATGAGATTGTAGCATCGTAATGATCATAAGATCATGAGCCAAGAGGAAAACCTACCCAATGCTACAAAGTAGTCAATGATCATAAGATTGTAGCATTCAATGTTCAAGCCTCTGAAGCTACAAAATGGTAAGCCATCATAAGATCATGTGTCTTAATGTGTTACAGGTTTGACAGGTGGATGGTTCCTGATTGGTTAAGGGTGTTGGAATATGTGAAGTGCCTCAACTTTATTGTGATCATCAGATCTGGAGAGATCTATGGCTATTGTATTCCCACATTTTCAAAATGTCTAAACTTAAGCTATTGCGAGAATATAACAAGATGCCACATGTCTAAGTGGCTCAGGTTCAAGGGGTTTTTCTTTTTCACATCGTCATAGGGGTAAAATGTCATTCTTCAAATGAGGACTAATATATTCAATTGATTCTCTCCATTGACAAGCTTCAAGGGACCAAGTTGCAACACTATGAAAATCAAGGACAATTTCAATTTTGATCTCCACTGTCAGATTTCCAAGATCAAGGGCCAGCGTATGCATGCATTTTGAATGTGCATGATAATTAAAAAATGAAAGGAAATGAAAGGATTCCAAATGTTCAAGTTGGTTTGGTCTCTTTAGTTCTTGTTGTCTTAGTGTCACAAGTACCATTTTCAAAGGTTAATGTATTGATAAAACTTAAATTGTTCACTTGACAAGTTTCCATTGAAGAATCAAATCAAGAGATCTCCCAATATCATAATACCCTATTGTCATGAGATCATGAGGGTAAGTGGAGAGAGTCTTTGATGCTATGAAGTACTATGCATCATGAGATCATAAGGAAAATGTTAAAGGGTCATGACCATACAAGGCAGATGTTGTCATGACATCAAAGTATTGTAACATCAAGTGACCGTAGGATCATAAGAATATAAAAGTTAAACAAGGGTTATGATGCTATGACAAAGAAGTTGATTGTAAGATCTCAAGGAAAAGTGGATTGGCTTCTGATGCTATAGGAAATGGTTTGTCCTGTGGTCATGATATTATAGGATCATGGCAGAAATAAAAGGGTAAAGGGCCAATTTTAGGAGAGTCACCTATCAAATGAAGAGACAAAGGTTTCAATTGAAGTTTTTATCGACAAGGTTAGGTAAAGAGTTGTCTCAATCTTGTGATGAAGCACTATTCATAAGATTATGAGGATAAAATAGTAGACCACCGAAGACACAACAATGAGTTAGCTAACCATGATTGTAAGATCGTGAAGATAAAATTATTTATTGTTGATGTTACAAGAGACTATGATCATGAGATCGTAAGGTCATTTTAACTATATCCTAGCATCATGACAAAAGAGGAAGGGTCTTTTAACCCTACCCTAGAGGTTTTTCCATGACATTGTGACATTGTGAGATTGTAAGGTTTTGGATGTCTTTTATTGATGTTATGCCAAAGGCATTGTCATGTGTTCATGAGATTGGGTGATCGTGAGATTGAAAGGAAAGAGAAATAAGACCCACAACTAGAAAAAGTAGTGGTATATAATGAAATCATGAAGGTAAAATTTTACACTTTTGAGGCTATGAAAAGGGTCTAGTTTTTTTATCGATTATAAGATCATAAAGGGTAGGTCCCTAGCTGAACATGATACAAAAAGGATTGACTTTGGCATTGATGATCA
This sequence comes from Cupressus sempervirens, assembly GCA_028749045.1. Lineage (NCBI taxonomy): Eukaryota > Viridiplantae > Streptophyta > Pinopsida > Cupressales > Cupressaceae > Cupressus > Cupressus sempervirens. The sequence continues at coordinate 521,422,785 of CM053793.1, forward strand.
TAATATTGTAGGCTCTCGGGTTGACTAAAGGATTGTTTACTTGTCTGAGCTAGAAAATAAAGGAGTCTTCAACCAATGAAATTGCAAGAAAGGTAAAGAGAAAAAGTTGAATATTGTTGACTTGTTGATTCTTATAACTTGGCATGGTGAGAACAATGAAGAACAACTCTTTAATAGTGAATCAAATATTTTTGATCATCTACAAATTATTTTCAATGTTCCCCATGCCTAATAAATGTAAAGGACTCACCTCCCTCCACTTTGGTTACTTTCTTATCCAATCAGATGATTATGGTCACCATTTCTTGTCTTCTCAAAGATTTTTTGGGTGAAAAAAGTATGATTTTCCTACATTTGGACGTGTATCAAGATCAAATCTTACCCATATTTACAATGATTGTTCTCAATGAATTCAATGTAGGTGTTGAGCTTTACCTTAGGGTAAAAGCTATCTCAATTATGCTTGAGCTATAAAAGTAGGTTTTGTAACCCTTCTTAGGGTCGACCTTTTTTCTAATTCTATATCATTGTATTCTATGCTCTGCTACTCTAATTTCCTTTTATCTATGAATGAATGTAATTCTATGTTGTACCTCATTCTCCCATCAATACTAGTGTAAATCTTCTTGCCTCTATTGGTGTTTTGTTTTCATTCTTCAATCTGCATGACAATATCTACTCTTGCCCCTTGAATGTTATAGAGTGAAGTCCCTTCCTTATACTATCTATTTGGTTTCTGATTTGTATGTGGTTGTTGAGTTAATATAAAGGTAAATTAGTTTATTTTGAGGATATGTTAATGAATAGTACATTGTTAGGCAAGATATGGCTGAACATACAATTTTGGTGTACCACCCCCTTTAGATTAGATTAGATAGTTTTCTTTCATGCATTCCTTCTCCCTTTTCCTCTCTAGAAGCAATTAGATGCACCTTGATAGTAAGGAATTCAACCTTCTCTGGAGACTCAATCTCATTTTTCAAGTCCCACAACTTGGAGATTGTTTCCATGTTTCACAAGGTTACTTTTAGGTAAAAACTTTAGGCAAGGGTGCAGGCTTTTGTGACAACAATGCCTTTAAGTGTTTTGTGACAATAAAATGGTATGCACATGTGCACCTTTAGGAGGTGTGCATGTTTGAACCTTCACATTGGCTTAGGTTCTTTTTAACATTGATTTCTACGTTTGATACTTAAAAGGTGTGGATGTGTGCACCTTCTTGTGTATTAAGTGTAAAGTCCCTAGGGTTTAGGTTTGTCTTTTGTATTTTAAGTTTTAAAAAAGGTTTAAAAGAAGGTGTACACATGTGCACCTTGAGGAGGTGTGCATGTGTACACCTTCTTCAAGGTTTCTGACCTTGTTTCTATTGTCAATATTGGAGCAGAGGAGTTGGGATGCACACATCTGAGGGTGTGGAGGTGTGGGAGTCTAGAGAGAGTAGAGTTAAATATAATAAAGGAGGGGGGTCTAGGCTCTTATATAGACCTTGGGCCCAATGCACACCTTCGCAAGTGTGCACCCTCTAGAGGTGCACTCCAAAAGGAGATGAGTGCACACTTGCACACTAAGTACACTTTGAAAAGGTGTGCATGTGCACTAGTGCACATTTTAGCACTTAAAACACCAAAAACTTCATTTTTGAAATATTAGTCTCTCTAGACTTCCCTATTTAAACTGTGGATTGACCTAGACTCCTGGGGAAGTCCAAAAATGACCCAGAGCTTAGAGGAGACAAAAAAAAAATTGCTAGGGGGTCCCATTTCTAGAAGAAATTGGTCATGCATTGTGAGACCACAACAGTACCATAGATCATAATCTTGAGTACCTTTTAGATATCTCATGATTCTTTTGATTACCATCATATGATTTTCTCTTGGATTTATAGAGAACCCTGCAAATATACAAACTGCTAATGCAATATCAAATTTTGTGTGAACACCATAATGAAGTTTTCCAATCATAGATCTATAGGTAGTCTAATTTACTTCTTTTGAATCACCATCCTTGGATAACTTTTGTCTATTAGACATAAGTGTTCTAACTAGTTTGGAATCTTCCATTCTAAAGGTCTTCAATATCTCCTTGATATATTTTGACTGAGTAATGCAAATTTCATCTTTCATTTGATGAACTTGTAAACCAACAAAAATTTTTATTTCTCCAAACATTGAAATTTCAAACTCTTTGCTCATTTCTTTAGAGAATGACTTGCATAAGTCATTATGACCTGTAAATAAGATATCATCCCTAAATATTTCTGCTAGAAAAATTGTGTTATGTGGTTCCTCTTTAATATATAGACTGATGTTATAATTGGTTCTTTGAAAACCAATCTTTATTAGATATCCATGAATTCTCTCATACCATGCTTTAGGAGCTTGCTTCATACCATATAAAGCTTTGTGTAGCTTACATACCATGAATGTTTTGTGTGGATTAGTGAAACCTTTAGGTTGATCAATGTAGACTTCTTCTTCTAGAATTCCATTCAAGAAAGATGATTTTACATCCATTTGATACACTTTGATTTCCTTTAAATGTAGCATATGCATGTATTGTTCTAACTCCTTAAAGTCTAGCAATAGGAGAAAGTGTTTCTCGATAGTCTATGCCTTCTTCTTGAGTGTATACCTTGTACTATCCTTGCCTTATTCCTTAAGACTTTTCCATTTTCATTAAATTTATTTATGAATACCCACTTTTTACCAATTACATTTTTATCCTTGGGTCTAGGAACAAGAGTATAAGTATTGTTCCTTTCAATTTGCTCAATGTCTTCATCCACTGCCTCTATCCAATTTTCATTTTTCAATGCATCATTAACAGTTCTAGGTTCAAATTCAGTAAGTAAACATGTGTCTTTTAGTTTGTTTCTTGTCATTGTACCCTTTTTCTTATCTCCAATTGTTTTCTTAGGTGCATGATGCCTTCTAACATATCTAGCAAGTACAAGCATCTTACTTCTAGATTCAAGACTAGATTCACTTGGTTCACATGGTCAAAGGTTCTACGAATTTATAAAAAAATTTCTATTTCTATTGTTTAAGACTTGGTTCCCAAAGACTATGACTCAAGTTCCTCTGTATGAGACTCAATTTGAACTATTTTCAGCTTGGGTTGCATTGGCTACAACTCAATTGACATTCCAGACTTGGGTGATTCAAGTAGAGTAATCTATTGAATGCTAGGTAATGTATTAGGTTCAAAGTAGATAAACTTTATGTAATCTTGAATTTCTTCTCTACTTTGTTCTTTACTCTTTTCTACAAACTCATCAATTTTTTTACATGTGCACTTTATATAACCCTATTAATAGCAAGATTCAAACATTTGTATGCTTTTCTCTTGTTGGAATATCCTAGGAAAATGCCTTCATCACTTTCACATCAAACTTTCTTTTCCTTGATTCTTTCAAGATATAACATTTGCTTCCAAATACCTTGAAATAATTGACATTAGGTTTATAGCCATACCATAATTTATAAGGTGTTTGATATGTACCTTTCTTCAGTTGAACTCGGTTCAAGGTATGAACTACAGTGTTGATTGCTTCCTTCCAGTATTTGGTTGCAACACTTTTCTCTATCATTAGTGTCCTTGCGCAATCCATGATGAATTTATTCCTTCTTTGTGCTATGCCATTCTGTTGAGGTGTACCAGGTGTAGATACATGTCTTTTGATTCCTCTTTCATTGCAAAATTCATTGAATTCATTAGAGATGAATTCTCATCCTCTATCTAATCTTAAGCATTTTAACTTCTTACCTATTTCTTTCTCAACTCTTGCTAGATATCACTTGAATTTTTTAAAAGATTTAGATTTATCCTTTAAGTACATTATCCTTTAAGTACATTACTGTCATCATCCTAGAATAATCATCAACAAACAAAATGAAATTTTTTTCTCCAATATAGCTCTTTATACCTATTGGTCCCTAAAGATCTGTATGGACTAGTTATAAGACTTCTTTAGTATTGTAATTCTTACTTTTGAAGCTAGTTTTACCCATCTTTCCAATCTGACATTGTTTACATATGGCCATTTTAGATTTCTTCAGATTTGGAATATCTCTTACTCTTCTATTTTTTCTTATAGTAACCAAATTATCAAAGTTTACATGACACGTCCTTTTATGCCATAACAAACTTTCCTCTACATGTGCCAAAAATCATGAACTATCAAAGAGATCAAGATAGAATATATTACCTTTTGTCTAATTGCCAGTTCCAACTAAGTTTCCTTTTCCATCCAAAAGCCTAACCTTCCCATTCATCAATACTACCTCAAATCCAATGTTGTCCAATTGTGCCACACTTAGAAGATTGTGTCTGAGTCCTTCAACCTAGTAGGCATTATCACATCTAATTCCATCATTCGATGCAATGCAACCTTTTCCCTTCACATAACGTGGTTCATTGTTTCCAAATTTGATACTTCCACCATCATAGTACTCCAAGTGTTCAAACTTTATTTTACCACCAGTCATGTGATGACAACAACCACTATCTATTATCCATGTGTCATTCTTTCTTACATGAGAAATAAGTGCCATCTTTTCATAATCCTCATCATTTGATTCATCCTCAATAGCAATATATACCATTTCATCTTCATTATCACTGTTAGAATATTTAGCAATATAACAAGATTTCTTACCTTTGTCTATGTAGTCTTTGTAGCTTTTGAAATCTTTCTTTCCTTTGAACTTGTTGAGTTTTCTGTCATCTTTACTTTCCTTGTTTGGACACCCTACAACAATGCGACCAATTTCTTCACAAGAAAAACAAATCAATGGAATTTTGCCTTTATATTTACCTTTGCCTTTTGGTAACCTCCTTGCAAGTAGGGTTACAATGACTTCAAGATCATCATTAGATTGTTAGAGTGTTTTCTTTTAGAGTTTCCTCCCTTTCTACCAAGGTTTAGTTTGGCTTTGAAAGTTGATTCCCTGTTTCAAGATCTAGGATGATAGTTATCAAATTTATCCAACTCAAATGTTGTTAACCTTCCCACTAGTGTATCCAAAGTTATATCTTTTTTGGGATCACATCTCATCTCTTGAATAGTTGAAACTCTGATTTCATAAATAGAAAGAAGAGTTCTTAATACCTTGTTGACTATAGTTTCATCTTCTATTTTTCCTCCTAAGGCTTTAATTACACTCACACTTGCTTTGATTTTGTCACTATATTTTGTAATGTTTTCATTTCTCTCATCTTTATCTGATCAAATTGACCTCTTAAAATTTGTGTTTTGGCTATCCTCACATTGTCATCTCCTCCATAGATCTTTTGCAACTTGTTTCACATTTCATGAGTAGTAGGACAATCTTTGACTTCATCAAATTCAGCATAATTGAGAGCAAAAGAAATTCCAATCATCATTATGTTGTGGTTCTTATTTTATAACATTTGATCCACAACCAAAGGATTAGGAAGTGACACATGCTTAGTGTTTAGGAATTTTAGACTTGTGTCTCCAACAGTTCCCAAATATAGCTTCATGAGATTCTACCATGCTTTGAAGTTATCTTTGTTCAACTTGGGAATCTCTCTTCTGTAAGACATCTTGATCTTTAGCTTAGGTCTTTGAAACCTTTTCTACAAGTACCAACAACTATGATACCAATTGCTGGAAATATAAGAGGAGCAACTGAGAGGAGAGGGTTGAATCAGTTACTACTAAAAAAAATCCAAATCCCTTAAATTTCAATAACAAATTCCTTGAAACAAAAATCTCAATTAGAACTAGAAATCCACAATAACTCGGTTAACAAAGAAATATGATATATTAATGTGTATTAACCTTTAGTAACTTAGTTGCAAAAAGATAAAGTAATAAGAAAATAACATGAACACATGAGACACTAATATTTAATGTGGAAACCCAATTTGGGAAAACCGCCAATGCAACTAGTTATAACTTTTCACTCTTCTGAAGTGAGCCCTATTAGGAGCCAACCCTATTAAAGGTTGCAAAACACATTGTTAGGTGTGACCCTGTTAAAGGTTTTAAATCACCCTATTAGGAGTGGCCTTGTTAGAGGCCTTAAGATACTTCAATCTAGAAATGCCACCTAGTTAGAGGATTTACAAAATTATTGTTAAGTCAACTCTATTAAGAGATTTCTTCACTACTACAATTGTTTAAGAGTAACAATGATTGACTTGATTTATGAAGCAACTAGATTGCAAATTCAAATCAATGTTCTAGTTTATCCTCTAGATCCTTCTTGATCAAAATATTCTTTGCAGCTCCTTGGATATTCTACCCTTAATTAGATATCCTTCTCTATTCACATCTTATGTTCTTCAACACTTGCACACTACTCAATCCACATCTTGACCTTTCATATATATGAAATATAATGTCAGGTTAGCTTGAATGTTCTTACAAATAAAAAAAATAGCATCCACTAAGTTAGCTTGCATAAAATAAATAAATAAAGAGAATTATTCTAATGCAAGTCAGCTTGAACTGAAACTAAGTCACTTGGTTACTATTGAGTTCCTTGGTAACTAACCTAACTCAGTTTACACTGAACTTCTAACTCGGTTGCAACTAAACTCCTTTGGTGACTAACCTAGGCCAGCTTCAGTTGGATTACTAAACTTTTCTTATGCTTGACTGATATAGGAGTCTTCAAAGATTGGTTCCAACTGGTAGTGCTCAGCTAGAGCATAAAATTTGTGCAACGTCAATGATAATAAACAATTGAATAATTGTTATCAATAGTATTTACATGTTGCATTCATAACTATGTTTGTCATTGATGTCAACATAGTAGTAATTCTATGATGACTGACAAAGTAGCAGATAGAGATCATGATCATATGGAGAGATTTTTAATTGTTAGGTGACACACAATTAAGGACATGCTCCACATAGGTTCTTGATGATAAGGTTAAGTGCACATAACGTAAGCTGAAGACATGTGAAAGTTGTAAGTGATTTATAGAGAGTAGTATAGAAACATAATACCTAAGAAGTAGTTTCTAATGATCCTATTATATCATCTGACATAGTTACAATCTGGAGATACATAGTAAGTCATTGATAGAGGATAACCTATTAATGATGTTAGTAATTATGCAAGCCCTAAAGTTGCATGTGTGAATATTTTTATAGACTATGAGCCAATAATGCTATATTTGTGGTCCTATTATAATTAATTGAGAAAGCCTCAAGGCCAATTCATGGGATTTTTTTGATGAGTTGGTATAAAGGAAATTATTTTCCAAGTTTGTAAGAGGTATGGAGCATGCAAAGTGATCAAGGAAGTGTGAATAAGAGCATAGTATTTTGGTAATGCAAGTAAGTGATCCAAGTGATTATTAGATGTGAAGTTCATGATCTGGTACCAAGATTAGAAGAAGTAGAAGTCCAGTTGATAGGACAGAGAAAGAGGAAGGAATAGTATAATTTAATTATATCATTCTATAAGGAATAATACAAAGATCATTTGGATAGTGAGTTCATTGGTCTTGCCCTTGAAGCTATTTGGAAAGTGGGTCCATCTTCTACCACAACTCCTTATAGGGTTGGAATCTCCTAACAAGAATTCAAAGTCTCCTAACAGGGACTGATATATACTAAATGTATTTCATAGACTCCTAACAGGGTCTATCCTCTAATAAGGAATATTTATATTAGTACATCATCTTGTGGGTATCATCCCCACTGAGGTTTTCCCTCTAATCAAGGGTTTCCCTAGTTAACATATCTAGTGTTATTATGCATAGGCATCTTATTGTGGTTTTCGATTATATTGCTCATATGGTTAAGATTTAATAATGTTGATAATTGTGATAATAGTTGTATAACTAATTCACCCCTCCTCTCAGTTATATTGGTGGACTATATATTCTAACACTACTATGTAGAATTCACAAAGGGCAAATTTGAGGCAAGTTAGTAACATGTATTAGATCTTGTTTGTTCAGTAGAATACCAAATGCAAATCAAAGGTATAAAGAAATATTCCATTATTATTTCCATCATTCTACCTACCTCTATCAAAATGGAGCCTTAATTGTAGAAGCCAAAAACTACTTTATTTTCATAGCTATTCACAAATTCTTTCCTTAAAACCAACTATGAACTAAAAAGGATACAAAGTATTGTCTAGCTAGGAGCATTTTAGAAAATGAAATAATTAATAGAAAATTAATTTAATTGTATTGCAGGTTCCCCTATATAAGCATTGACTATTTTAAATGTTAGCCATATATGACTTAAATATTTGGTCGGAAATGCAACATAAAGAGTTACAAAAGTTAGAAAAATATCTATACATGTAAATGATTGGAGTTTTTGAAATTATTTATTGGAATTAAAATAACATGATTACTCTAATTAGTTGTTCAAATTGTTTGTTTGAACAACTATAACAAGTTGTTCAAACTTCGGTAATTTTTTTTTTTTAAATTTTTTTTTTAAAATATTGATTTAACATATTTAATTTTCATTATTATTCTCTTTACAACTTATCACTGATCTATACTCCATGGTCAATGATAAGTTGTAAAGAGAATAGTTATGAAAATTAAACATGTTAAAATGAATATTTTCTTTCTTTTCAATAAAAAATAGTGTTGAAGTTTGAACAACTTGTTATAGCTGCTCAAACAAACTATAAGAACAACTCATCAGAGCTTTTTATTTATCTACTCTAGATTACTATGATGAGTTGTTCAAACAATGTATTTGAACAACTATAACGAGTTGTTCACACTTTAGTAATGGTTTTCTATTGAAAATAAAAAAACATTGATTTAACATATTTAATTTTCATAACTATTCTCTTTACAACTTATCACTATACAACTTAAACATATTTTCATAACATAGTTGTCTTCATGGTCTTTTTAAATCAAGTCTACAATTTAGGTGATGCTAGAATCCCCCTTTCCTATGTGCACACCCTTATTTTAGTTGGTTAAAATCAAAATTTTCAATACTTTAGATTAGAAAATACAAATGAAGATCATTTTTTATATGAAGATGCATTCTCTTTAAAAATAAAGTGTAAGATGTGATTGATTTATTTAATTAATTTTAGAATTTCAATGTATTTTGGTATAAAGGATACATATAATTTACTAGTTTTATGTGAAAACCAAAGTATATATTCAATAGTTATTTATATTTTCAAATTATTATAGCCTTATTATCAAATTAAATATTTAAATCTTTATAATCTATCATCAATGCTAATAATGTACTATATAGAGCTATTATCTTTGACAATTTAAGTAAAATTTGCACACCTATAATATACAATTATGTAAAACCTATTGATAAACCATAAAATATCATAAAATACATATCTTTTACAAGCATACCAATGAAACTATGAGAATCCAAATAAAATATTAATTCATACAATCTTTATATGTTTCTTTGTTCCATTATCATCCATCCCCTTGAGACTATGTTTGGTATTTCTCTCTCAAAAGTTAACACTTCCAAGATGGATTTAATGAGATTAGATTTGTGGTAACTAAAATGCAACTAGGTGAAAGCTGAAATACAATACCATGAAGATGGATATAATAAGCGTATATGAAAGCTAGATGCTACAAATGAGATATCCATGGTTAAACTAAGATGATGAAGTTTGCTCTTCCTGAGCCACCCAACCCCACCAATGTATGGGGTTCTAATGATCATCAAGATCCACCTCTCTTAACTGGCACTGCTCTTGCGATCTAAAGGTTTATACTATTTTTTGATGAATAGTTAGTTGTTGTCTTTGGCCTCAATGCCATGTGGACTCTCATGGGGTGATCTAGTATCCCTTGACCTTTTTTTTTTTAATATGTAAATTTATATTTTAAATTAATAGAAAGGGACTATTTACAAATTTTTTTAATAATATAATAATTTAATAATGTCAAATGTACACAAGATATCTTATAATAAACTAAATCACCAAAATGCTTTAAATCTCAAGAATGTCAAAAATTCTCAATTAGTTTCAAAGTAGGAAAATGAGGTCTATTTATAGGCATTTAATGACTTTGATCCCATCAGGCATAGTTATATGGTTGATATTGAACCTTGGAAAGATGGAGGGATGAAAATTGACTTGGCTAAATGGAAGGAGAAAGAATTGGGAGAATTTAAATGCAAGGGAAATAGAAGGGAGATGTTCCTCCTACTTTAACAAGTTTGAGGAATATGAGGGAAAATAAGTCACTTCTCCAATGTCTCCACAAGACTCTAATAGAAATATGGAAGAATAATTCAAGTTTTTTGAATGTGAAAGGATAAATATGACTCTTGAAACACTTGTCTTATGAGTCAACTTTGACTAGGTAAGGTGGAGAGAAAATTGAGTAGATAATAGGAAATATAGAAAAATACTTAGTCTTGTAAGGGCACATAAGCCTCCACCTCCTTTATGAATAAGGATAATTTTTGAAGATAAGTAGCCTATCCAATTATTAATATAAATTATTTTTGCTAGCCAAATGTGGATGGAATGGCTAAAGAAGTGATAATATCATGTAGATTAGGGGATTTTAAATTTTTCATGTGATAACAAGGGTGATGAAAATGTATTAAATAATTTAAGAAAAATATTTGTTTGATAATTTTAGAAGACTTAGGCTTATAGGAATAAGATAAGATGAATAAATGAGGATAATATCATTTTTCATTTACAAATTTAATTCCATAATCCAAATAATCAATGATGTTAGCTCTAATGATTTGTATATATATGATCTAGAAAATGTGTTTCTTAGCTCTTGTTCTTATTAGTTTCTTATATGTACCATGTGAAGGGGCTACTACTTTGACCTATAGGGCGACATAGTTTTTAGTGCAACCCATGGAAGGACTTTGTTGCAATGGTGTGGGTGAAATTTTAAGTTGGGGAAGGGTACTTGTGCAATTTATAAATCTATTTAAATGTGGTAGGAACCTTGTTCAAGAAGCTCTCATTTTTTACAGTGTGTATTTTGGTTTGGAAAGGGTTTCATCTATTAGGTTCCTCTAACCAAGGAGGTCAAGACTTGGGATTTTAAGGTATGTGCATTAATCATATGGGATTTTCTTTGGGTCTTGTAAGTTCCTAGGAAATGGATATTTCTCATATATCTATTATGTTGCATGTGAATTTTAAAGACTTAACTATGAGCCTTTTCATAGTTGCGCCTCTTCAAAGAAGGTTGCAAAGAAAACAAGAACATATTGATTTGGTTATCCAACTAGAAATAGTTATAGATGATATGAATATTAGAGAAGTCATGCCCTTATCTATATATTCTTAGGACTGCATCTTCTTTACCCATCTAATAATCTTGGGAAAGAAACATATAGAAGCTTGAAGGGGATATAAAGATAATGATTGCCTCCAAAAACCATTTTTGGTCACATTTTCCATTAGAAGTTTGTTTAGTGCTCCAACTTAGGATTCGTAACTAGGGATTAGCTACCTCCTATTTATTATAAGTTGAGTAGTTGTATCAGACATTGATAGATCAGTCTTTTGGTGCAATGAAAACCCCACTTTAAGAAACTTAGTATCAGAGCTTGGTCATAGGTGTGAATCCTTAGACCCTCGGGTAACATTAAGGGGGAGATTGTTAGAAATTTTTTAGTGCTTCACTTGGGATTTGTGGTAAGGTCTTAATTACCTCATGTGTACTATTAGTTGAGTGGTTGTATTGGATATTGATAGAATAGTCTTTTGGTACAATAACAACCCCACTCTAACATTTTTCATGCATGACTAACACACATAAATATTTTGAAGGAGGTCAATGTTTCTTCAACTAGGACGGGCTTTTTGTGAAGCCTTTGCATACATGATTTAACTTTGTTGAGGAGCTTCCTTTGTAAGTTCTATTTTGGATTCACCTTCAAGGCTCTTTTTAGAATTATGGCATGGGAATATTATTCACTTTATTGGCCTTGTAATACAAAAATTAATTAGTATTTATATAAACTCAAGATAACAAGGTAATATCTTATGCTAAAACTTATGTGAAGTTGATTTGAATAACCCATTACCATATTTTGTAGAAATGTGTCTCGGTTCTTCTTCTTGGATCCAATAAATAGATTTTGAGACAAAACCATTTAGGTGTAAAATATTTCATGATTATGGACATCTAAAAAGAATATATCTTAGACATAGGCTTACATTTTTTCTAATGCCCTCTCTATATTATCTAGTTTTGATGTTGATAAAGGGAAAACTACTTTTTCTGAAGGGTCTACTAATAAGGATGATTTTACTACAATTAAAAATTTTAATTAGGGCAATGGCCAAAAGAGATCTTGGATGGATAGGAAGAACAATGGGACATTCAATAGTTTTTAAGTAACACATATCTTCATTCAAGAGGAGGGCATTCTAGTGGAATTATTTGAAGATGCTAGAACCTTGGGAATGATACTAGATGAAAATGGTGGGAAAATTAACTAGAATGAAACTATAGTAATTCAAGTGGATAGTAAAATGTACACTAGTACATGTATCTAAATATTGAATATTTTGCAAAGCCTAGAGGGATTGAGATCTTAAAGGAGGAAATTGTGGTTTCCTTAGATCCTTTATCAATGAAGGAACATCCAAAATCTAAGAAGAGCTCTAAGGTTTCTCTAGCTTTAGACCTTAAATAAAAACCATTTAACAAGGGAGCTATAGAGAAACTATCAATAATTTGATAGAATATGGAGTAGGAGAAGGTTAAAATTATTGGGGATATATTTGTTGACTTTGGGTTGTGACACCATTAATTCACACTTCTCCTTCTGTTATAAATGATTATTTTGTCTTGTAATGTGAGGGGTTATAACAACATCCCTAGACAATAAGTTGTCTAGAATTCAATTATTTCCCATTCTCTTAACATTGTATTCATTTGGAGAAAAAATTATCCATGTGAGATATAGTAAATAAATATGGTAAGACATGATTGTGTGGAGTTAGTCAATATATTGGTGCTCATGGTAGTTATGGAAGAATATCTTATTTCTAGGACTTGAGGAGAGTTATACCTTAGCAATGGATTTCAAGTTGGTCTTCTACTCTTTGACTCCCTCTTGTATGGACTCAAGTGAATGTTTTAGCAATATTTATGCTCCTACTACCCTTTTTGGTAAATCTCATTTCTATGACCATATTAGATACATCCATTCTTTGGCCTCATTTCTTCCCTGCATTATGACATGGGCCTTTAATGTAGTTTGTATTCTAAATAGAAAAAGAGGTGTTGTTTCCAAACATGTCTCCTTTATAATTTTCCTTAATGATATTGTTGAGCTTTTAAATGGTATTGATGTGAAGACAAATACTAGCATGTTTAGTTATAACAACAAGAAAAGTAGATCTGGTAGAATTTATGAGAGACTAGATAGATTACTTGTTTCTTGCTAATGGTGTAGGGACAAACGAAACACTAATATAAATATTTTAGAATGGTGAAGGTCTAATCACTAGCTAATAAATATATATCTTTGCATGATATTGGCACTTCTAAGAAACTCACTCTCCAAGGTTCTCTTTATATTTGGTGGGATGAGGGACAATTTTCTTATGGTAAAACTATGTATTCCTTTGTTAGGAAATCAGAACATATGAATTATAGATTTAAAATATGAAATAGGCAATGATTTTGGAGTTTTCATTATCAGAAGCAAGCAATCCAAGATCAATAGGATTCTATCACTTTCTTGATTCAAGATTGGGGGTGTACTTTGGATTTGAGTCAAGAGGAGGCTAAAGATTTTAGTAATTTGGAGTAATAAAAAATTTGTGGGGAGATCTTCTACAAGTAGAATCCTAGAAATGATCAGCTACAATTACGCTAATATTTTTCATAATTCTATCAAGGTAAGATAGATTAGTAATCTCATTACTTATTTAGTGTCTCTATAGGGAGATCATTTTTCCCTAATGCAAAATATCTCTAAGGCATCTTATCAATATTTTTCTAATCTATTTAAGGAAGTTTAACCTCTTGCTATGGAAGATAAATTATGATTATTGATTACATATTGTCTCTTATTCCTAATCAGAAGAATGAGACCTTTATTCATCTTACCTTAATGGATGAACTAATTATTTTTTATATGAAAAAGGGAAATTACCTAGAACTTGATGTTTTTCCTATAGAATTTTGCTAGGATCACTTTAAAATTATCAAATGGAACATTCTTGAAGTGGTTCATTAATGATAGAAGAATAAGAGTATTATACAAGTTCTAAAATCTACATTTTTCTCTCTTACTCCTGAGAGGGATAATGTCAATAGAATTGATCAATTCGTAATAATCAATCTTTGTGACGTGGTTTACAAGATCATCACAAAATTGATTACAAAAGGACTCTAGATCCACCTAAATGCTCTTATATCTAATAAATAGGGGTTTTTTTCCCCTTTTAGATGAAGTCTTAATGGGGTTCTTATTTCTATTGTGGGAATTCATTCTATAGAAATGTATGAGGAGAAAGTGATGTTTATTAAACTATATGGAAAATGATTATTATGGGGTTAAATGTTCTTTCTTATAGAAGAGTTTTTTGGCTTTTCACTTTAGTGTTAATTGTATGAGTCAGGTTATGAGTTTTATTTCCTCCACTCCTTTCTTAGTCCCAATTAATGGAGATCATTATAATTTTCTTAGTACTTCTAGAGGTATTAGGAAAGGAGGAGTTTCATCTCCTTATCTGTTTATCATAACAGTTGAGGGACTTGGAAAATTTATTAAACCAACTAGAGTTAGAAAAAGTTGAATTCATGGTTAGAGATGGTGTGAGAATATGTCTCCTTATTCCCCATTTTATTTTTTGGATGATATGACCATGATGGGAAGGGGTTAGATCAATGAAGCTATATGTTTAGTTATATGTTAACCTTGAGTAAAATAAATAATGAAGCCAATATATCTATCAGTTCTTTCTTGATACTCTTAACATAATTCTAAATAGGATTTATCAAATCCATAGATTTTATATTGATTCTCTTCCTCTAGTCTACCTTAGTATTTAAATTTGTGTGGGATCCAAAATTGGGAGTTCTTGCAAGATATTTTGGGTAAATTTCATAAGAAGGTTAGTAATTGTACTTGCTGATGGATTTCATTTATTGAAAGAGTGACCATGGTAAAATCAATGGTTCAGGTTCTTCCTATTTAAAAGTTCTTATGAAAGAATTTGATGTTCTCTCTTGTAATTCCTTTAGTATGATAATAAGTTTGTCTTCCAAATGGAGCCTTGTTATATGGATGTAAATTATTAAACCCATGAAAGAGGGTTTTTGGGTATTCAACTTGCAAGATTGATTAAATAGGTTTGAGTTGTCAATTTATATTAGAGATGGTGTACTTTCCAAGATTATGATTGGGTCAAAATTATCACTCATGAGTTCCTTAGGGTTTTAGATGATTTTGACGTACCTTGATGTGATTTGATGGGGAAAGGATCATAATATGGGACTCTAATAAAAGGGGCGCATATTATAAAGGAAGACCTAGTATGGATTTGTAATGATGTTTGAGAGGATCTCTTTTGACATGATTCTTGGGATGGGAACCCCCTGACCATTTCTTAATTTCTTCACCTCTATCTTGTTTGTGACATCCTTTTTTAAGTTGAACGAAGTAGGGTGAAAAAATTGATGAATTATTTTTAGAGGAAATGTATAGGTGACTAGTTTGAAGACCCTTAGGAATAGCTAGTAGATGGCACTACTAAGAACTATTAGACATAATTAGTTAGTATTTTATCTAGTAGGTTATGTAATTATCTTTAGAGAAGAGATATCTTGGCTTGGAGTCCTAATGTGAAGGGAAAATTTATTGTTGATTTTGGATATCTAGAATTGTATAGGAGATATGATGGATAGGGGGCATCTCTAGATATAAATAGGTGTGAAATTTCTTCTCTTGGTGTAAATATAATTTTTCCTTTGGTTGGTCACCCAAATAAAATGTCTCACTTGGGATAACTTATAGAAGAGGGGATTCTAGGGCCTATTGAATATGTTGAATAATTGAGAAGGGGTGAATCATTTATTCCACATACTCTTAAAAACTCCTCCAAATATCAGATATAGAAAAGCTTATATTTATTGTTAATTTATTTCAGTTAATGCACAATAATACAGCATCACTTGATACACATAAAGAACATAGGTACACTGACATAATGAAAACATGATATAACATGGAAACCCAAACTAGGAAAAACATGAAGAAACTAATTCTCATAAAATGAACAACACCAATTAAGGTTTCACCAATTAGGTGATTTGATAAAACAAGGATAACTACCATAAAGTACTGGTGGGAGGCTAACTTCCTGAATAACTACACCTTAATACACAACACAACTCACTTAAAAAATAAAAAATGAGGCCAAAAGAGGTTGTATTGTTAGGCCTCTACAAAATCTAGTTGTAAACTATCTAAACCTCCTTGATCAACTTTACTAAGTCATTCACACTTTTATTACTAAGAACAAATCATGCACCCAAATATGCATACCACTATTAGGAACAATGTAAATTTTTATTCCCAACACACTACATTTATTCACTCTTTTTAATACTTTGTTGACACTTCTTGGATGCAAACAATCTTCCATATATATACTGGTATTCAATATTACCTCTGTCATCCACCAGTAACAATTTTTTTTATTAAACCTCCAATGCATTGATTTTTTTGATAAATTTGATTCTAAGCATCAAACATAAATAAAAATCCTTATCACCATGTTATAATATTACAAAAATAGGTCACACATAAGATTTTTAAAAATTGCCAAAACTGCAAGAATGCTACAACGAAGTCCAAAACATGGAAACCTAAATATCATTAGATAAATCAATAACCCTAGGTAACATGTCAATGAAACAATGAATAAAAAAGTGTATTGATAAGAATAACCAAGTATATAATTCCACCAATAACAAGGAATACTGGATATTATTATTATGTATACTCTTAATGATGACCAATAGAATTATGTCCAGAACCTATACTAGGAGAATCGATATAGAAAATTGAATATACAAAAACCAATATTAATAGAAGATGTGTGTGTTGGTTTGTAGTGATTAGATTAATAAGAGGAGTGAGGGGGTGTGAATTAGTAATTAGAATATCAAACAACATATTCACCTTTTCAACCACAAATGGAAATCAAACTTAAAGAATAAAATCAAACATTTAGCACATGAAATCATTGATATATTTTGACATTGATATTTTGACTGCACAAAAACCCAACATAGATCAAAACCACAGTGGGGATTAGTACACACAAATAATTTGTACTCTTCTAAAGTATGCCCTATTAGTATCTTAACCCTATTAAGAGTTTACAAAGACACAATTAAGTACAATCCTATTAGGGGATTTACCTTTAGCCCTATTGGGAGCTTTACCCTATTATGAGAATCCTTATTAAAGGAATTTAAACACTAGTTAAACTATCATCATGTTAAAGAATACAATGAGGACCTACTAGGATCCACCTAGCTAAGGGATTTCATCTTTTGTAACTATTAGGGAATAACAAAAAGATTAATATATAAAATATCACTACCTACCTATTTAGATCCACTTAATCTCTTCAACTCTTCTCAACTCACTTCTCTTCTTTATAGTTGGTCCACACCTTCAACTTCTTTACACATCAATTAGACCACAGTCAACAATATCAAGCTTGTCCTTCTTTCACCTATTATACTAGTTTTTGCTTCTTCCACCTACTTAACAAAACCCTAAACATATTACAATTGGTAAATTCAAATATCACACTCAGATCCAACTAACATAAAATGCTATCTTATGTTAAAAGTCACTTTTCATGATTGTATCAAATTAATTCAAAGTATTTTGTCAAAGTTCAAGAATGTTTTGACCTGTAATGAAATTCCTCTAGAATCTTCTCCACAAACTCAATCACAATTATTGTGATGCTAGATCATCACCTCTACATGTATATTCATGTCACTAGATTACAACTAACTCATTGCAAGTGATTACAACCTTAATACCTTTAACTAATTCTAGCTAATTGATCATTACTCAAGAACTCATCCTTTATTAACATGTCTAGCTCTTCCTTAACTTGTCTACCACAACTTTACTGATCACATGTCCAACTTGAAACTTTCTCACCTATCATCTTTCCATCCTATAAATTCTTTACCTATCATGATAATGTGTTAATATTTAATGAACCTCTAATTTTGACATATAATTTGAAGTACTAGGAGATATTATTAGTACACTAGGGTTATTTGAAGGTAGGCTTTTGTCTAATTATTTGGTCTTAACTATTATGTTATGCAATTTAGCTTGAAAATGATAGAACTAAGAAGATGAAATATTGTAAGATTGTATTTAAAATGTTTGTTTGATTAGGATATTGAATATTACCTAGCACAAAGAATCTCCCATGATATGTAATAATTGCACGTCTACATGATAAAACTCTAAATCAATCCTAATGATACCATCTATTGTGAGATATGGAGTCCTATGATATGATTATTATTGATGAAATAAATATAAATTGGATATGTATTCATATTGCACCCTCATTTTCCTATAGAATAAAATGTTACCATTTTAGGCATATTCTTATCTTACGATGTCCATCATCACAAAACTATTATGTAATTATAATTACAAAAGGATGCCTTGTTCTTGCTTTAGTATCATACTTTCAATCATGTTTTATATTATTCTTTGAGAACATGAATTTGACACATTATTTATATAAATGTTATAGCTATAAATAAAGGTTCCTTATGATTCATGATTATGATTTTGGTTTAAGATAATCCTACTAATCCATCATGTCTTATATATATATATATATATATATATATATATATATATATATATATATATATATATATATATATATATATATATATATATATATATATATATATATATATATATATATATATATATATATATATATTCTTTTCTTAGATTGTCTATTGGATGAACGGACACCATCATTTTCACTCTCGCAGGATATGGTACTATGATCCACACATGCACCAGTTTTGATAAGAAGTCAATCACCTAGTCTAGGGATTATTTTTACCATTCTATTCGATGATTCAATCAGTGAGGGCTAGTGTTTAAAATTAAGGTGTCTTGGTCTTGATATAAAAATAAATCATGTATTATCATGTGGTTTTCTTATGGTATATGTATGGTAAATTTAAATAAGCATATATGGGTACACACATATATGTCTGCATAAATATACATATTAACATCATTAATGTACTTAATTATTTGTCTATGTTTATAAATTATCGATGAGTGATTAATTAATATTATTGATAATAAAGAGAATTATGAGATAATATAAAAATAAAGAAAATAAAATAATAAAATAAAAAGAATAAGTATCTAAACAAAGGGTAAAACCTAATACCTCATTAAGCTCGCACTGGGACTTAAAATGAATGGTTATACCATGCATTCAAGAGAAAAATCTATAATTGATATGTGTTACCCATGTGAAAATATATGACACTAGAACATAAATGCAACGACACGCATAAAAAATAGAATGTAAAGCACTATGGAGGGTATTTACATCATGGTTGGACTATCTATCCATTATATACCCCTAAAATTTCCTTAATATACTTATCATATGCCTAAATAGCTTGTAAAAAGGTAGTTAATTACATAAACTAAGGTATTTTCAGGAGTTAGAATTATTTTTATTTAAAAGGGTAGTGTCTTTTCACCTAAAGGGGTGTAGAAACTATTCAACTACATATATGCGGTGTAAAACGTAAACACAAAGTGGGGAATGGAAAATCATTTTTTCTTTAAAAAATGGAATTTAAAAAAGATTAAATATTATGAATAAATATAAATAAATGACTAACATTGTCTTTTCTCAATGATTATAATTATATGATTAAAGGATTTGGGAGGCTTGGTGGCAAGGGGAAGAATAAAGAGTGAGTTAGGCTTTAGGAAAGGATCTTCACAAGAATCTAGGTACAATCTACAACCAATGAGACTCTTAAATGTGTGTGTGTGTGTGTGTGTGTGTGTGTGTGTTCATCTACATTTTTGTGTGTCTGTAATTTAAAATGTATAATATTTCATATGATTGCAAAATATGAATACGTATATAGAAACAATGTTAATCATATTTAAAGAATTAATTAAAGGAATGAAATTTCATGCGTATACAATTTGAGTGTATAACTATGGTCTAATTTATAAGTTGGTAATATAAATACATATTTCAATTGCATGAGATATTAAGTATTATCATTTTTGTATGGTTTCTTTAGCATGCCCTTGTCAAGATATTTTGTAATATTGTATTAGTACCAAAGGCATTTATAATATTATTTTTGGATCGACTGTGTTGTCATTTTATGTTTATACTTTGCACATGATGTGTTTGTGAACTTTTGATGTGCTTGGAAGACAAAATAGTAGGGTTAGAGTTTAGGGATATCCTAGGGGTATGCAACCCATGAATGCTTCCTAAACCATCATGTTGAATGTATAGGTGTCTTTTTTGTGCAACCATACATCCTATTTTCATGTTGATCGGGGTTAGTTATTTCAAAATTTTGGCTAAGAGGTGAGTATGGAAATATGTTAAGGTTTTCATGTATGGAATCATATCATGTATATTATGTCCACATATATTACAGATAGAGTTTTCCTTTGAAGACTTAGAAAATTGTTAAGTATCATAGAGTTTATTTTTCAGTACAGATACTTTTTTTATTTGTAAAGTTCATAGACAATTGAATTGGCATGTGTTCACTTGAGGGAAAAGAGAACATGGTATGATGATTCTACATACAAGAGCACAAGTCATTATGGGTAGTATAGATGATGATATTAAAGGTTTAATGATTATAGGTTTGCATAGGAAGAACAAGACAAAGTTAAAGGAAGTCATAATTTTAGTTAAGGAGTTTTTTTGTTTACCAAAATAATTACTTAATCAATCAAGGATGGCATCCTGGATGTTAATCCTAACTTTGAAAAAGTCTATTTTTTATTTTGAGATACATTTGAAGACATGAAGGTCGATAAGATAAAATAACATGGTATAAAGGACAGAGTTTTGGATGCGAAGTTGTGTAATGTCTTTTAGATATTGTTATTTACATGTTTTGTAATGTCAAATTGATGTTAGAGCAAAGAAAGATCAATATATGTAAATTTGTGTACAAAGAACTACAAAGGCCATATCAAATATTGTAGATGTCAACATTGTCAAAGGATTTATATATTTATTCCTTTTGTGTAAAATATATATCATTGTAATTGCATGTTTGGGAAGTGGGATCATCTTCAAAACATTTTGTATATGTAATAATAACTCCTAATAGGGTTGAGGATTATAACAAGGCCTAGTCCTCTAACAAGGAATGATACACTATACATATGTAATAGACTCCTAACAAGGTCAATATATTTCACAAGATACTTCTAATTAGTGGATCATTTTGTGGTTACCATCCCCACTAGAGTTTCCCTTGGCTAGGGTTTCTCTAGTTAAAAAATAATGTGTTGTGAGTTGTGTGTGTCATTACTATGTCTACCTTTTAGTATATTTAAATTTGCATGTTTTAAGGTTATAAAAGATATCCATAGTTGGGAAAAACTTTGTGAAATATTTATTCAGAACCCCTCTCAATATTTCCTATTTCTAACAATTGGCATCAGAGTTTAGTTACTTAGAAGAGGCCTAAAAACTTGAGTAAGATCATAATGGATATAGACTAGTTTTAGAAGAATCTAAAAGAATCTCTTGATGAACTTGATGCAATCACTAAAGAAAGAGATAGTATGAAGAAGAAATACAAAGAGGAAAATAATTACATCCAAAAGTTAAAAAAGGATATTGAATTTACTAATTGCTAGAAGATTGAAGAAGATGATCAAATCAAGGAGACCAATGCAGTTTCTAAGCTTAAGAAAGAGAATGAGATCCTAAAGAATGAACTTGACATTACTAATATTAAGATGAGCTTGATGGAAGATGAAAAGAAAAGTTAATTAGATTTGAGATATGAGAATGTAGAAATGAAATCCAAGCTTACCAAGATAACATTAGAGCTTGAGAATTCAATGTGATAATATGTAGAACTTGAAAAGTACAATACTATTGTGAAAGGATAGCTTACACAAACAAAGAAACATCTTGAGAATTTGTAATCCAACACTAAGAAGCTTGATGAGCATGTTGTAAATTTGATTAGGTTAGACATTCTGGTGTTGTCATCTATGGAAACATATCGTCTATATAAATGTGAGAAAAATAGGAAGATAAAGTTATGGCATGAATACTTAGAAAATTGTCTAAGTGTTACATAGTTTATCTGTCAGATTAGATGTAGTTTTGATTATGGCAATTTACAAAGGCTATATTAGCATGAGCACACTTGGGGATATATAGTACATAGTATGAGGACTCTATAGTCAAGACCGCGGGATAGTATGATCATAGTTATGATGGATTTACCAGTTACAATAGTGTATAAGCAAAACATAGCATAATAAAGAAATGGGTATATTTGGTTAAGGAATTATTTTGTTTAAAAAATAATTACTTAACTAATCAAGGATAAAATCCTAAATGTTAACCGTAAGAGGGAAAAAAAATTTAAAATTTTGATAAAGTATATAAAGGTATGCAGGCTGACTAGATATATATTTGATAATTATCAAGGTATAAAGGATGATTGCTAAATACAAAGTTATATGTGAGTGGATGTGATATTTATGTAATATTTTGTTATGAAAATTTTGATGTATGATCAGAGGAATGCAAATTGTGATAATGTTTTGATGAGAAACAAAGACAGTATTAGATATTGAAGATATCAACAATAGTGTAAACAGGTTTTTGTATCTATCTCTTTGTATTAAAGAACTATATTATACATTGCATATTTGGGAAGTGGACTCATCTTGCATAATTTTTTTAATTGTATATAACAAATACTAATAGGGTTGAGGCTTCTAACTAGGCCTAAGTCCTCTAACAATAATTGTGACACTATATGTATGTAATAGACTCTTAACATGGTCAATATTTTTAACCAAATACTTTTGATTAGTGGATCATTTTGTGGCTACCATCCCCATTGGGCTTTTCCCTTGGCTAGGGTTTCCCTAGTTAACAAAATATGGTGTTATGGGTTACTTTATTGTATGGTTATGTTTATTGTTCATCATAGTTAGTTTAATTTCTCATGCAAATTATAAATCTATTAAACATATCCAATATTGGACTAAAGTTTGTGAAATACTAATTTACCCCCCACCCCCTCTTAGTATTTCCTATTTTGAACAACTGGTATCAGAGTACAATTACTCAGAGAAGGCTTAACAACTTGAGTAAGATCTTTATGGATATGGAAAAATTATATAAGAAGCTCTTGAGAGAATTGATACTCTTATAGAAGAAAGAGATGTTTTGAAGAAAAGATATGAAGATGCTAAAGACTACATTGGAAAGTTGAAAGATAAAGTAGATCATCTAAAGTCTAAGAAAGAGCCTACAAATGAAGTTTCAAGACTGAAGAAAGAAAATAAGATCTTAAAACATGAACTTAAGATTACAAATCTAAAGTTGAGCTTAAAGGATGTGTTGGAACTTAAAATTAAAGCTTTGATTTTGAGTACCATTCTAAAAATTGAGTCAAATCAAGCCCCTATAAGTGTTTTTCATACATGTGTACCTGACTATCATTTCGAGGCCCATGATATATTTTGTGTGTTTCACACCTTTCATTTAGTATATGCATGCATCCCATGATGATAAATTTCCATTCTAAATCATTCTGTAAAGTTTTATTTTGAGCATTGCTCAAATCTACATTTTTGCCCAAGTGTCAAATAGTGACAGTTGCCTAGTTTGCAATTGAATATCTTGCACCCAGTAACGTTTCATGACTCATCACTTTGGAAGTGTTTAGTTTGCATATCAAAGAACCTATGTTTCATATTTAAGTTGTTTCAATATGTTTTGACTAGGTTTTGAATCCATCAAATTTGGTTGTTTATTGTTGTCATGTTGATGCATATTTCTAAGAATTCCAAAATGCCTTGTTTGACCAGTTATAACATTGACCCAGTTGACCAAAAATCTAAAAATTATTATTGCATTAAATTATAGGGGTCAAACACATGTTGTATTCTAGATTTGAGCTTAAGATGAATGTGTTTGACTAGTTTTCAAATGCAATTTATAAAGTTTTACTGGTATCTAAAGGTGTAGATGGATCAGTAGTCATGTTTGGGATGTCATAACTTTGAAACTGTGATTGTTTGAGCCAAATGGATTGTACCACTATGTTCTACTCTAAAAATAATTCAAGTATTCCAATTTTCAAGTCTTGACCAACTTGTCTACATACTTTCCCAAGTCCATTCTATTTGTGAAAATTGATGTTCTATTAGTGTTCACAGTTCTGCATTTCCAAGTATCCCACTTTGAACACCTGTCAAATTCACCTAGTTATTTTTCATGAGCCCAAATCACAAACTTATACTCTCCACATGATAGTGAACTAATGCCCTATTTTTAAGACCCTCAAGTGATCATTTGACCTATTTTTAGAGCCAAATCTGAATGCATTTTATTATTTTCTAACATGTTTGTTTGCAGGCAGTTTGAAAAGTACAACTTTGCCAATCAATAACTTTTGACTAGTTGATTGTCATGAAGTGAGACTTTGTAGAATGAAAGAATGTAAAAAAGATAGCAAGCATGTCAGTTTTCAAGGATATGTCAATTTTTTTGGTCATTTTCTAAAGCCAGCTTCAAAGGCTTCTTGGTAGAAAATCATAGTTGTCGAAACAATAAAAAATGAGCTTTCAACCTATTGGCTCCTAAATTGATAGTTTTTTAATAACCAATGAGAGGGACAAATACATATAGGGGTAGCTAATTTACATGTTCAACATACTCATTCAAACACTAGGGCCAACTATAAGTCTATACTCCTTTAGGCTCTACAAGACCTAGGCAGGTAATCCTATAGATTCTATTATGGTACCAGTTCCCATAAACATAAATCTAAATCTATCTTTAGAAGATAAAAAACCAAATTATTCTAATGCTTATGCAAACAACATAGACATGAAATAGCCAAAATCATGACCTATGAACTTGGTAAACTAAGTGAGGGCAAATCCTTTCAGCTCTTCAACAAAAAGGGAAAAGATATTGATTAATGTGTTGAATATCAACAAAACCAAAGTATGAACAACAAAAATCATAGACTTATAGATGATTGGTGCCTTATTTATTAGGAAATTCCACAAATTACTAACACACATCCTTGAAAATCATTGATGCATCTCATGTATCAAGACTTCTAGATCTATCCATTCACCTTGTAAATCAAACATCTGCATCAATTCTAAATATCATACTTCACCTATCTCTTCATGAAATTTGCAACCCTATTATGGCAAATTAAGCATTTACATGAATCCTTGAATCATATAAGTAAACACACCAAAATATACAACCCAAAATAGATTGCAACTAATATTTGTGCTCTTTGTTCAGAGATCACAAAAGATTACAAACATCACGAATAAGATACAAGAACCAAACTGAAGATAAACTTGTTGCTGTATTTTTTTAAAATTTCCTTAAACCAAATACATAAAGGATGCATGAAATTAACTCAGAGACAATAGAATAAACTAAGAATGCCAATGTTTTCTCATTAGCTATTGTTCATCACATGGGAGAAATGTTGAAGAATGGTGGAATCACAACTATGGAAATTTTCCAAAAGTTTAGAACCAACCCTAAAGATGAAGAAGAGAAGAGAATATCAAGATAGGAAGAATTCCTAGATTAGATTAGATGCTGCCATTTGTCCACTTGAAAATCTTCCACTTGTTGATGGAAAACCTCTCTCTACCTTCTTCCTATAACTAAAAATCAAGTTTTATCCTTGCTACTAAAGAATACTTTGAAAATATCTCTAGAATTACGGAAACATGCAACTAATTTGCAAGAAGATGCCAGGTCTAATTTTAAAACACATGCTAAAATACCTGCCAAAATGACTTTAGAGGCAAAATGAAACTCTCAAAAAAAATTTCCCCTCCCATATTTTCCTTTTGACTAAATTCTAAAGCTTAATCATGAAACTCACTCATTCTATTAAGAATGCCCCCTATTTTACAAAACGGTCTATATCTCTTACTAGTGAATACCTATGCATATTCTGACTACATGTCTAGAAAGCTCATCTTCTCCTAATTCCAATAGTATACTACACTCTATATTTATGATAAAAATGGGCCCTCTAGTGCTTGTCTGAAAACCTGAGGCCCATGACCATGTTTAGAACATTTAAAATGATTTTTTTTTAAAAGTATATAGTTTCAACTATACAATATTTCAAATATGGGTAAATTTTTCATCTCTGAATGCACATGAAATTTTGAAAGAAAAATCAATAAAAATGTAACACCCTACCAAGGGATCCAAAAGAAACGACCTAAAGTTTTGCTAAGTTTGCCAACATTTTTTTTTGAAACAAGAAAGATAAATCATTCACATCAAACACATAGTAGCGAAAGTAATAACATACAATCAACTAAAAACATACATAACATGTTACATTTCTTAAGGATCCCAAGACATTGAATTACATATAAATTTAACCTAATACTAAGTCCATCAAATACCACATCCATATGAAAGAATAATTATAAAGTCCAATGTCCATTTAAATAATATACATTTGTTTTGAATACCTCTTGGCAAATTATTTTGGAATGCTCAATCATCCACTATACATGTCACAGGGTATGAAAGGCTTAAAAAAATATATACATATGTAGAAATAGAAATACATCATCCTCCTCGGATCCATGATACAAAGTACAATAAAATATATGAAACCATTCACCATACATGATACATCCATCCATCATAAAAGATATAACCATCCATCAAATGATACATAGAAAGAATGAAAATAAATGTAGATAAGGAATGCTCTAGCCACAATGACTACGGGTGGATCTCAATGGTAAGAGTGAAAAAGCACTACACCCGACCACGTAGAACCTAAATGGCCCACTCCTAATACACTAAGGAGATAGTCTCAAGTCCCAAACAAGATATCAATCCACATATCAAAATACTCTCTAAGTCCAAGAAATCCAAAAAATATTCTAACTCAAAGGGTTCTAAGATAGGTGGACATCTATACCCAGAGGCACATAAGACACATAGAAAACCTACTATGTAAGTGGGTAAGTGTCATCATACAAATCATGTTGGAGTTACTCTAGCCATCTCTCAGGACCCCTGGGTCCCTAGTGATCCTTATGCGGCCACTAGTATCCTCTCGTACTGACAAGGCATACTACAAAATGCAAGGTCGCAACCAAGCGTTCTCTCTACTCCCATTCTAGTCTGTACTAGCACTCGAGACATGGGCAAGAACATACAAAGACTCTTATTAGGGTCATTTTACTCTCATTTAATGTAATTTTTTCACTTATTAAACAACTTATAATGAGTTACCCTGGCAGCCACTTAGGGCCCCAGCCCCCATTGCAAGCCACTTCCTAACACTACATGTAGATAACCTACCCTAGGCTCATAAAAGTACAAATCAATAATCATATAAAAATCACCTCAGCCCTATACAAGCAACTAGAAAGCATCAAAAGATAATCATAATAATCACATTATTTTTCTGTGAGCAATTGGAAAGCATCAAAGATAAATCACAATATCCATCGGTTCTCAACGAGCAACCAGAAAGTATCCCAATAATACTGATCAATGACTCAAAATGGTTAATTCAAACATGTCACAACATGACATCATCAAGAACATAGCAAACACTTCAGTCCCATCAAGGCGACTAGAAAGTAACCCAAGTATAACTAATCAAGGACACAAAAATGATTAAGCCAAGTAGGTCATACATTCACCTCAGTGTCACAAAAGATCACTAGAAAGCAATAATAATCAATAGATCAACATATATCATAGAGCATACCATCACATTACCATGGTTGGTTTTAAAAGATCGAGATCAACATCAAACATCACACTCACATAACCTCAAGCCTCTGATAAATGTCCTAAATTGGTCAACACTCTAGTCAACCCCAATCCCCAAACATAGACATCACACAGAAAATAGGATAATCTCATAGTCGGGTTTGATTGATAATATATTGTTGAGTTAATGTAAAGTTTCAGTTTTCATTTCAGTATATATTTCTAGTAGGTGAAATTCCTAGTTTTTCCCCACCAACTAATCCATTTTAATATTCAAAATCAAAATAAAATTACCGTTATTAGTTAGAGTCAATTTTCTAAAAATACTCCAAGGGTAAATTTATTTATTTAAATTATTAAAATAATTGATGTAACCACAAGGTTTGCTCTTGCTACCTAGTCCTTTCCTAGGGCTTATAGGTCATTCCTTTGACCTTGATGGTGATTACCCACTCACCAACCTTGGATCAATCCAAGATCCACTCCATTCACCTTGTGACACCAATTGAAACAAAGTACAACTTCATAGGTGGCTGAAATTTTCTTTCACCACATGGCTTGCCAGGTGCTTCCTAGGTAACTGGCCACAATATGCTCTCCAGCCTTTCTTGAGGTTCTTGGTGGTCTTCCCATGCTTCATCAAACTTTTTTTAATCATGTTAAAACCAAAATAAAACACTTTAGAAATATTTTCCAACTTTACAAACAAGTTGGCAAAGTGCTGCTATAATGTTGCCAAAACAAGGCTAGAACATAGACCTTGTATTTTTCCAACTTCCTTCATCCTTGAAGACGTTTCTACTGCCTTAACATGTTCATATTGAAATTATCAAGCCAAGAAACAACTTTTAATAGAAGATCTTACAAGTTCACACAAAGACTTTTACAAATGCTGCTGTCATACAACCAACAAAAGAGGGTTTCAACACTTAAAATCGTGTGCTGCTCACAAAACCTACATAAAAATCCTAAAACAAATTAGGGATATGAATACCCTTTTCAAAAACAAAGATTATTCCACCACGTTTAGGCCTCCACCATATGCCAAACACCCAAAACACAAAAATGCTAAAAACTAAAGCTAGAAGTAGTTTTTGAACCCGGTTTTGCAAAATCTTGCATAACTTTCTTTCTAGAGCAAATAATCACCTCCAATTTCACCAAGAGTACTGTAGGAACATTCCCTACCACTTCCCATACTTGGTTTCACATTTTCAATCACCCAACATGTGATATGTTGCTGGTTACAACAATATTTCCACTAGCCAAGACACTTTTCTTGCCTAGGGCATCAACGAACGATTGTTTTCCTTCATATTTAAGAGCCCTTCTTATTGTAACATAATTTAAATTGTATCTTCCTCCAAATACCACAGCATCATGAGATTTCAATGGTGGAAAATGGAGAAAGAGTCCATTTAATTCAAACTGCTGCTATAAACTAGAAAACTGGCAAAAACTTCAAAAAAACTTATGTACAGTATTAACAAAGCTTGTACTATCAACTTGAGCACGTGAAAAAGATTAAAACTAATGCATATAACTATTCCAAACAAGAAAAACCAGACTTACAACCATATTCAACACCAAAATGCTCATTTACCAAGTGGCTGCCATGAAAAAATGCACACAAAATCCATACATGTATGGCCACTAAACTTGCCAACCCCTAAAACTGATCAAGAATGGACTTATATAGGTGTTTCCAACCTATTTTGGTCATGCTCAAACCCCTAACTAACTCTTTTCACTCATTTTCAACTTTGCAAGAAAAGTTGCAAAAAGTTGCAAAATTGCAATTTTGAGCAATTTTTGCCATAACTTAAAATTCTTAACAAATGAGTTCACCAAACTTGGTAAGAGTTCATATTAGGTTTATTTAGACATTATAAGATGGTTTTTGACCCTTGGTCAACTTTCCTACCACTTTGGTCAACCTAACCCCTGTTGAGCAACTTTTTGGCATAACAGCAACTTAGGAGCAAAAACCCACTTAGCAACTAATGAAACCTTACCTAAGGACCTATTTGGTCTTATTAAACCACTAGTGATGTGGCTAGCATCACTACAAGCCAAAATGACAAGAAAGAAGCACTAGGTACAAACTAGCCTACCTAGGTGCTCCTGCACCATACTCCCCCCCCCCCCCCCCCCCCCCCGGGGAAAGTCAAGCATTTTCAGTTTGAAGAAGGTCCAATGGAATGTTCAGCTTCTTGAAGTCAGCTTCAGCCACCCAAGTAGCCTCTGAGTCAGGTTTACCCTTCCACTTGATGAGGTGTTCAAAATACACCTTTTGCCTAGTAGCCTTCTTGGGTCTTGTTTCTAAAACCTTTTTCGCTTTCAACTTTGTGACCTGTGGTGTAGCAGCAACTTCCACATCTCCATGAACATCTACAGGAGTCTGAGATATATCACCCTTAAAAGCTATCAAATCTTGAACATTAAAAACTGGAGAGATGCCCAAATCAGAAGGAAGTTCTACCTTGTAAGCATTTGCACCATACTTAGCCAAAACTTTGCAAGGTCCTATTCTCTTCATTTGCAACTTGGTGGGAACACCTTTTTGGAGTCTTGCTTTGTTCAAATGTACCATGACATAATCACCAATAGCAAATTGTATATCTTTCCTCTTTTCATCCAATTTAGCCTTGAGTTTTTGAGTGTTCTCTTGGATAGTTTGCCTAACTTGGTCTTGAATTTCCTTCATAGTTTGAACAAAGTCTTCAGCTTGTCCACTCCTCTTATCTAAGTCTCCAAGATTCCTCAACTCACACACACCTCTAGGATGCATGCCATAAACCACTTCAAAAGGGCTTTTGCTGGTTGTTCTATTTTTGCTATCACTGTATGCATATTCAACTTGTGAAATCACCATATCCCAAGACTGACCATACTCCTTTGTAAGGCACCTTAAGAGGTTGCCTAAGGTCTGGTTAACCACTTCAGTTTGACCATCAGTTTGAGGATGGTAAGATGAACCGAAAGACATGTTAGTACCAAGCCTCTTCCAAAGAGTTTGCCAAAAATGACTCATAAATTTCACATCTCTATCGGAAACAATGCTCATAGGGAGTCCATGAATCCTAACCACCTCCTTAAAGAACAAATGAGCAATATGAGCCATTTTGCTGAACCTATCCACTACAACAAAAATACTATCAAATCCTTGCTTGGTTTTGGGTAAACCAAAAATGAAATCCATACTTACACAATCCCATGGACAGTTAAGAATTGGTAAAGGCTGGTAAAGACCTGCATTACTCATACCTCCTTTTGCCTTCATGCATATGATGCATTGCTCCACATACCTGGTAACATCTTTGACAAGTTTAGGCCAAAAGTAGAATCTTTGTACTAGTTCCAAAGTCTTGCTCATGCCAAAATGGCCACTTAAGCTGCCATTGTGTTTCTCTTGAATGAGATTCTCCCTTATAGATCCCTTGGGAACACACAACTGATTACCCTTGAAGAGTAACCCATTTTGCAAAGTATATTCTAAAAACTTGTATGAAAATGGTTCTCAAAATCTGCACATACCTTGTATGCTTCACCAAAAGCTTCATCATCTTTGTATAGGTGTTTGAATGCCTCTATGCCCATGCTATGGAGCTGTACTTCTTGGACTGTCATGATCCTTCTACTAAGTGCATCTGCTACTTTGTTAAGATGCCCTTTCTTGTGCTTAATGGTGAAAGTGAAAGCCTGCAAGTATTCCATCCATTTCAAGTGCATATTGCTTAATTTCTCTTGGGTATTTATGTAACTAAGGGCTTGGTTGTCAGTAAACACCACAAACTCCTTAGGTAACAAGTAATGCCTCCACTTCCTAAGACATTGCACTAAGGCATACAACTCCAATTCATAAGATGAATACCTCTTTTGGGCTTCATTAAGTTTTTCACTATAAAAAGTTATGGGCCTACCCTCTTGACTCAAAACACCACCTATGGCTAAACCACTTGCATCACATTCTAAGGTGAACAACTTCTCAAAGCTAGGTAATTGCAATATAGGCTAGGTAGCTACATGTTTCTTCAACAACTCAAAGGATTTTTCAGCCTCTAGGGTCCACTTAAAATTTGTTTTGACCCCTCCTTTGATAGTATCCAAAAAAGGTGCACAAATCCCACTAAAGTTCCTAATGAACTTCCTATAGAATTGTGACAAACCATGAAAAATTCTTACCTTGGTGGCTGTAGTAGGTGTTGGCCAACTCAAGATAGCAGCAACTTTCTCTTTATCCATCTTCAAAGAACCTTTGGATACAACAAAACCCAAATACACTAGCTCTTGTTTGAAAAATTCACATTTCTCAAGATTAATAGCCAACTTCTCTTCATGAAGCCTCTTTAGGACTGCCTCCACATGCTTGAAATGGTCCTCCTTTGTCTTACTATAGATGAGAATATCATCTAAGTACACCACCACGAATCTACCCGTGAAATCTTTGAGCACTTCATTCATGAGTCTCATGAATGTGCTAGGAGCATTGGAAAGACCAAATGGCATTAAAGACCATCATTTGTCTTAAATGTTGTTTTCCATTCATCTCCCTGCTTTATCCTAATTTGGTGATACCCACTTTTCAAGTCCAACTTTGTGAAGTACCTAGCACCACCTAGACAATCCATTAGGTCTTCAATCCGGGGTATGGGAAACCTATACCTGATTGTGATCCGGTTTATTGCTCTTGAATCAGTACAAACCCTCCATTTTCCTCCCTTCTTGGCTGCCAAAACCATAGGAACCGCACATGGGCTTATGCTCTTTTGAATTAGGCCTTGATCCAACAACTCTTGAACTTGTCTTGCAACTTCCAAATTCTGATCCAGGGTGAGTTTGTACGCTGCTTTATTAGGTAGAGAGGCACCAGGAACAAAGTCAATTTGATGGCTAATGACTCTCCTTGGAGGCAAAGTAGATGGTGTACCATCACTCACATTTTCCTTGTACTTATCAAGCAAAGTTTGAACTTCAAAAGGCAAAGGTTCTTTGACTATTTTTTCTTCATTTTTAGACTTTAGTATGATAGCAAAACCCTAATTTTCCACTTGTTTAAGTTCCCTTAAGAACTCCTTCTCACCACACAACAACACTTTAGGAACCTTTTCTTGTGTTCCCTCTTCTTCTAGTAAAGACTGAATTTTGAAAGTCTTACCTCCTTTCTTGAATGAAATGGAGTTTTCTCTACCATCATACTTCATCTCTCTATCAAATTGCCATGGTCTACCAAGCAAAAGATGACATGCATCCATGGGCAATATATCACACAACAACTTGTCCTTGTAGCTGGCTATGGAGAATTCCACCCAAGCTTGCTCATTAACCAAGATACTTTGCCCCTTATTTAACCAAGTGACCTTGTAGGGATTCTCATGAGGTATCATTGTCAATTTCAGTTTAGTAACAGCCTCTTCAGAGATGACATTATCAGTGGATCCTGAGTCCACTACCACCTTGCATACTTTGCCTAGAATCTTGCACTTGATTCTAAACAATGCCCTTCTTTGTTTGGGTTCATTAGGGGCAGGTTGTTTGATTAGTACCCTCCTATACATCAAACTCTCTCCTTTTCACACTCAAGATGATCTACATCAGCATCCTTGTTGTTTGAACAATCCTCTTGTACAAATGCCACTCTCTTGCTTGGATTCAAAGAAGAAGGCTTCTTAGGACACCTATAAGCAGGGTGTCCAAGCTAGCCACAATTGTAGCACTTCATGCTTGCAAAATAAGAACTTGATCTGCCTACTCCTCTTCCTCTTTGAGAGCTGCTATGATTGCCTCTTCCTCTATTATGACCTCCTCTTTGTGAGGTTTCATTTGGCTGCTCATTGGTCTTACTTTCAGCTTGACCTTTTGGTTCACCACCTCTACCATGGTAGCCTCCTCTTTGCCCTCTTTGGTTCCTTCCTTTTCCTCTAAAACTTGAATCACCTTTCTTTTTGTGCTTCTCCTCCACCTTTATAGCAAGTTGATGGCATCTTTGGACTGTTGTAGGTGTCCACAAACTAAGCTCTTCTTGAATACTCCATTTTAGGCCACTTAGGTACCTTGCAACTTTGATAGGCTCCTCCTCTTGCTTCTTGGATCTCAAACACAATCTTTGGAATTCTTCTATGTAGGAAGCCACATCTATATCTTTTTTTTTCAGTCCTTGCCTTCTTTGATGAAGTTGGATTTCAAAATCCTTCGGAAGAAATTTTTCTTGAATCTTCATTACCATAGCTTTCCAGTTCACTATGGGTGCTTTATCCTGCATAACTCTCTCACCTTGGACATATTTCCATCAAGTGAGTGCTGATCCTCTAAGTCTAGAGGTTGCCACCTTCACCTTTTGAGCCTCGGTTACCCCTTCACACTCAAAATGGTTCTCCATTCCTTCAATCCAATCTAAGACAGCATCTAAGTCCATCTTTCCTGTAAACAGAGGTATTCCTTCCAAAGCTTTGCCACCTAGTGCTTTGATGGCTTTTAAAAATGGCTCTTCTTGCAAGATAGGATCAGGTTCAGGTACAATGTCTTCCTCTGCTACCTTTTTACCCTTACCATCTTCTTCTTCATCTCTTTTCTTGGCTTCCTCTGTAACTGCATCCAATTTTTGCTTCACCTCTTCCAGTGCTTCTTCAAGAAGCCGATTTCTTTCCTTTTGTTCATTAACCTCTTTGGCTAATTCCACATTAGTCACCATCATGGATTCACCTACTGATTCTATAGCTTCAGACATCCACTACCTTTTCCCAAATCTTTAACTTGCTCTGATACCACTCTGATGTAACCACAAGGTTTGCTCTTGCAATTTTGCAACTTTTGCAATTTTGAGCAATTTTTGCCATAACTTAAAATTCTTAACAAATGAGTTCACCAAACTTGGTAAGGGTTCATATTAGGTTGATTTAGACATTCGAAGATGGTTTTTGACCCTTGGTCAACTTTCCTACCACTTTGGTCAACCTAACCCCTGTTGAGCAACTTTTTGGCATAACAACAACTTAGGAGCAAAAACCCACTTAGCAACTAATGAAACCTTACCTAAGGACCTATTTGGTCTTATTAAACCACTAGTGATGTGGCTAGCATCACTACAAGCCAAAATGACAAGAAAGAAGGACTAGGTACAAACTAGCCTACCTAGGTGCGCCTGCACCAATAATTCTTGTTGATTTTCCAAGAAAATAATATATGATTCTATTAAAATCAATATTATAATAATTTAATAAATTTAAGACTTAATTAAATAAATTGCCTTATAAATTACTCCTAATTAAATCATATTTAATTAAGTTAATTAATGAAATACATAAGTTGCAATTTTACAATCCCAAATCATTATAATAATAACTTAATTAAGACTTGATTAAATGTTATTAAAATTTAAGTCACCTAATTAAGTTATTAATATCAATTATTTATTTAAATATAATTTTTAATTATTACTAATGATTATTAATTTATTAATAATATAATAGCTAGTAATTATTTATTACCATTTCATAAATTAAAAACTTATTAATATTTAATATATAAATATATTAAATAACATTTAATATATATTAATTAATATAAAATAAAATTAATATTAATTAATAAATATACTAATAAATAAATCTTAAAACATAAATTTAAAACTTTAATAATTTTTTTTTTAAAAAAAAGAAATTAACATCATACACATTTAAGGTTCGTTGGCCATAATGATTGTGGCAGCTGTTGTGTGACAGGCGGACTGCTACCATAGGCGGTGCCTCCGTGCAACAGTACGCCTGCACACACAGGTTGCGAACATTGAAGGTAAGGGGGTAAGGTGTGGGTGAAACCCACCACTCCCCAATTATTATTTTAAAAAATAAAATTAATTCATTTTTATATAAAAATTTGATTTCCCAAACAATTACACCCCTTCCAATATATATATATATATATATATATATATATATATATATATATATATATATATATATATATATATATATATATATATATATATATATATATATATAATTTTTAAATTAAATGAAATTTGTCTCCTCAAATAAATAAATAAATATATATATATATATAGATAATAAACACTTGCCATTTTAACCTGATAGGAGAAATATAGACAACCATTCAAATTTCTAAATTAAATTTTCTTTTAAATCTCAAACCCTCCCTATTTTAAAACTAATTTTCTTTCAATTTGTAGAACAAGGTCTTCTAAATAGTTTTTCAATCTAGATCCATAGATGGAATTGAATAGCAAAAGATTCAGAACAATAGAGCAATAGATTCATGCATCAAAATCTAGAGAATTGATCTCAACAATCAAGAAGAAGACATGATTATCTAAATAACATAATTCTAACTAGGTGAACAAAACTCAAGAACCTACCTGGTTCTGATGCTAAAATCGCAACGCCTAGAAGATTTGTGAGAGGATTTGCTTCTATCTAAGAACTTCTCTGTAACAAATCTGCCCAAAATTTCCTTTCCAAAATTTGCATCCAAATTCATCTTTCTCCAAAATGAACCCTCAAATTGTGATAAAGAGTTATCTCCTTAAATCGAGGCACTAATTGTGTGTTCACCCGGGAGAACTCTCTGCTCACTAGACTTCAACTCCTATTAACTTTTCTTTTTCTTTTCTTTTTTTCTTCCCATGCACATTTAATGAATTATTAAATAACTTTATTAAATTTTCACTTGACTTCGCTTTTAATTAATTTATTAAATTTAATCCCATGCGCACTTTATGCAATTAAAATATCTTTATTAAATATACTTGTTTTATATTTTTAATTAATTTCTTATATTCTAGTCTCATGCACGCATGTGAACTTAAAATTTTTAATTAAATTAATATATTTTCTACTTTTTAAATTTATTTTCGAAACTTAATTAATAAAATATTTATTAACTTAAATAATAATAATATTTAGTATTTATTTAAAAATGAACTCTAAATATATTATTACTAAATTAATTAAATATTATCATGTTCTAAAATTATGCTTAAAACTTTTATCTTCAAATTTAATTCTTTTTATGTATTTAATTTTCCAATTAATTAAATATAATTAAATATTAAAATATCATAATAATTTTCAATTAAATTAAATCATTAATTTAATCTTTTAATTAGACTTAATTAATAGATAATTCACCAAAGGCTCATAAAGTAAAATACGAAAACTCGTCATAGAAAAACACATACAAAATCAAACTAAAGGGTTATAATCATGAATTAACGTCATTTGACATATTTGAAGGGTACACGACTTGGATACTTGTCCTACTTATCAATCACAACAAATGGCTCAAGGGCTTAGGATTTGGACTTAAGAATTTATCTCCCCTCTCTTACCATTGAGATAATGCGATAGGGTACGCTCATTTAGGCAATTCAGGGAAGTAGATACCTAGTACCTACAACCTACATAAAATCCACGCATATACAAACATGATATATACTAAGCTTAACAAACAATGACAAGAAGTGGTGCATCATGTAGATCCCGACTAGTAGGTGACTACGACTCCCTTCCTTAACCACATCAGAAATGCCATACATAAAGAAAACAAACACGCACACCATACACATGCACTATGGGGTAAGTATCCATAATAAAACACATATGATAATCCATCTACTAATCATCATTAATAACTAAAAACATTGCAATAAACATCATGCATACATGAAATATAGAGTACCAAGTAATCTCATCATATAACCAACTAAATGTAAAACAATATCTAATAATCTTAAAACAATACTACTAGTAATCAAGCATAAAACTGGCCTAAATGAGTTCGGCAATGATAGCAAAAATGTAACTTAAGGGCAAGCACTACAAAAAATAAATTTTTATGATTTCATATATTTCTCTCATCTATAAATCTAGGTCAAACCTGGTTGACCACCTGGGTGCCATGTGTTAATGCCTAATTCATCAACCTCTACAAGTAACTGCCACTTGGGTACTATGTGGCAGCCTCCCATTGGCCAGATCTACCACCTCACTCACTACATCATTAGGCTCTACCACATGTCGACTCCTTGCAACTTTGTGGCTTTAAACCTTAACCATGGCTAAACCCAAGTGACCAAGCAACTAACCATCTTTGCAACTTCAGAGCTTGTTTTCCTTAAACATGGTTTAAGCTTGTAACCCGGTGAAATAAGTTTTTTCACAACTCCAAGGTGGTTTTCTCTGACTTCACATTTAATGTTGTGACAGTGTGATGATGTTAAATCTAACTTTTTGCATTGTTACGCCTCAATCTCCTAAGCATGTGGTTTGAATTACGTGTGCACGATTTGAAGCCACGTGTCCACTAGATGATGCTATTCTTTGGCTTGCGGGTTTGTTCAAATTTTCTTTATTATTTCCTCCAACTGGCCATAGGTGGGCCCCTCCATGCAAGCCTTACATTGCCTTTTAAAAGGCTCATGTCTCAAAGACAATATCATACATTGTGCAAAGGTATTTAAAGAATTAAAAGTCCCTCTGCACAGTGAATGTGGAATTATATGTTTGAAGTTCTTCTCATCAGGTCATCGCTGGAAGAAGATGGAGTGAAGAATCATGACAACCACACCTTGGAAAGAGAGGGGTTAGAAAGGTCGGTTTCATTTGTGATGAATGCCAGTCACTTTTCTCTCTATGTTTCTCTCCTTCTCCCCTTCCATATAACACACTACAATCATTCCCTCACAAGTCTCATCTTCCTTAGTGACCCTGACATTGGCTTAGGTTACCATTTACGACACAATGTAGCTCATTAGTTATACTGCCCATCCTCACTGAGAATACCCTATCTCTGCAATATTTCCCTATCTAATCAAAATGCCCATTAGATTAGACCTTTTCTCATGCCTTTTCATGGAGATCTTTGTACCTTGGGGAAAACTCATCTCCCTCTTATTCATCCTCCTCCCATAAGAAGAGACTAGCTGTATTATTCTCCCATGGAGGGAGAATTTTTGCCTATTCTAGAATTTTGTTAATATCTTCTAAACTCTAAGGAGGGCTACCAGAGTCATCAAATAGGTAGCTTGCTTCTGCACCTTCCATGAGTTCCCTCAGCAAGTTTTTCCTAAACCAAGGGTGGCTCTTAATCTCCTCAATTTTAATCCTCTTGGTGAGATTGGCCACAAAAATTTGGGCAAGAATATGTTTGCACTCAAGAGACACATGTACATAATCGAGAATTGTGTATTGAACATTCATTATATGCTAAACTATTTCCCTAAAAAAATTGGGATCCTCTTGATCCTCAAATGGGTAAGTCCCCACTAACATCACATATAGTGTTACCCTACATGACCAGACATCTGCAAGCTTCCCATCATACTCTTCCCTTGACAAAACCTTAGGGGTAATGTAAGCAGGTGTCTCCACTGTTGATTTGGGTCATGACTGAAGGAGAGAATTCTTTGAGCATTCAAAATTAGTTCTATCTTAATGGTCTAAAAGGTTTATAACCATTTACTTCATAAGATGACTCTTAGACAACAATTTTGAAGGATTGGCCATATTTAAAAAAAAAAATCCTCAACATATGTGCTTAGCATGTTTAACTCTTCCATTTATACACCATTTGATTTGTTATGATCATGGTTCCACACACCAAAATGTTTAATGATCATAATCATTCAAACATATTTTGAGCAACTTCCCTCCCCAACAACTTATTAGCTTGATAGAATTAGTCGGGCCCCAAAGTGGGTCCGGCTAATTTTTTTTTTGAACTAAAACACCTAACCCTTCAAACTAATAAATTTAATCCATCATACTAATTTGATTCAAAATCCATCACTGCATTATCATTTAAAACCTATTTTACCTTATTTTTGAAACTATAACTTTCCGACTGGAAGGCTTTAAGACTGGCTTTAAAAATTGACCAAAACTAAAAATTGAGCTCTAAGATCTGACATATTGATTCTTTGTTCCACATTCTTGTATCCTATCAAATTTCACCTCATGAAAACATCTACGTCAAAAGATATTGACCATAAAAGTTGCCTTCTTTGAACTGCCTGCAAACAAACATGTCTAAAAACCATAAAATGCATTTGGTTTTGGCTTTAAAAATAGGTCAAACAAACACTTGGAGGCATGAAAACTGAGGAATTAGTTCACTGTCATGAGGAGAGTATAAATTTGTGATTTGGGCTGATGATAAGTAACTGGGTGCATTGGGCAAGCATTCGAAGTGGGGTACTCAAAATTATAGAATTGGGAGCATTGACAGAACAATAATTTTCACAAATGGAATGGACCTAGGAAAGTGTGCAGACAGATTTATCAAGACTTGAAAAATGGCACACTTAAAGTATTTTTAGATTAGAACATATTGGTACAATCCATTTAATCTAATCAATCACAGGTTTAGACTTATGACATCCTGAATAGGGGTACTAATCAATCTGCACTTTTAGACACCAATAAAACTTTACAAATTGCATTTAGAATCACATTTTTGAAAACTAGTCAAATGGATTCTTCATAAGCTCAAATCTAAAACATAATAAGTGTCTAACCCATATAATTTAATTCAAAATGAATTTTCTCATTTGGGTGAACTGGGTGAAAGTTATAACTAGTCAAACAAGGCCTCCCAAAATTATGAACAATTTACATCAGCATGACAACAGTAAACAACCAACTCTAAGGGATTCAAAACCTATCAAAAAATATCAAAATGACTTGAAAATTAAAACAAAGGTTTTTTTATATGCATATCAAACAAACCCAAAGTGGCAAGTCATGAAACTTAACTGGGTGTAAGATATTTAATTGTAAACCAGGCCTCATATCGTTGTTTAACACTTGAGCAAAAATATAGATATGAACATTACTCATAATGAAACTTTATGGGATGACTCAAAATGACAATTTATCACCATGGGACACATGGAAATGTTGAGTGTAAGGTGTTAGAAACATAAAACACCTCATAGGCCTCAAAATGACAGTCGGTCTCACAAGCAAGAAAAGCACTTATAGGGGCTAAATTTGACTCAAAATTTTAGAAAGGTACTCAAATTAGGAATGCAATTTTGTGTCCCATTAGTGGATTTGTCTATGCATGCATGTCCTTTTTAGGTATGGCAAGGATTCAAATCTATGGAGGAAGAAGACTCCAAAAAATCTCTCGAACAACTTTATTGAAAGCAAGAAAAATTACTCCTAAATTGTACAAATGATGGCGTTGGGCCACTGAAACTTCAACAAAACTTCTTACCTCTATCATATACCTAATTTTCATCTCCATTTTCATGAGGTAAGCTGAAAATATATTTTTCATCAGTTTCACCAATCAGATTAGTATTCTGAAACAACTCGTTTGGCAAAACAAAATCACTTCACTCTCATAGTGCATATACCAATTGGAATCTACTTCAACATCATGCTCATAATGAGAAGCTGAATCAACATGCTCATATAAACTAACATCAAATTGAAAACCATCATCTACATATGACAAATGCATGCTACTAACCAAAAACATGAAGGCTTCATACTCTACTTTGTTCAAAAAGTTGCTTGTGTCAAAAGTTTGCAACTCACCTTGTGTAACCGGGTGTGAAGAACATATAAAATCTGATTTCTCATCCTTTGTAGTCCTATTACTCATCCAATCAGATTTATCACACACTAAAACTCCTTCACACTCCAATAGTGGATTAGTCACCAAGTTCAAAAAACTATCATGAAAATGCTGACATAAAATATGTTGATCATAATATTCATCAAATAATTCATTAGAGTGAACTTTGAACTCATCAATCTTATCATCACAAGGTTCATCAGCACATAAGGAAAGTTTAGAATCAGATTTACAACTTCCACTATTTTCCTTTCCATCACATGAAACATCAAAATTTATTGCAGCATCAAGAACATGAGAAGAATCTGAAACAATATCAAATTTCCCTTCAACAATATCCCCTATATCTAACAAGTCATCGTGTACACAAACACTTGAGGTACTGTCATATACACCTCCAAAACTTGAAAAAAATAGTTCTGATTCTATATCTCTTTCCACATAAAATTTTGGGGAAATAACTTCATTAAGTGAAGAAACATCATAAGGGAAAATATAAGCATCCTTAGAAATACTTACACATCTTTCAAAATCATGAGCTAACAAAGCTAAAATTTCATCAGCATTCAAAAAGACTTCCTCACAAATCTTCTCCTCTTGGCTATGACTATTATCAGAATGACATGAAGAACTTACAACAACAAAAACATTAATAGTAAAATCTGAAAAATCAAAACTCTAACTACACTCATTTTCATCATAATAAGAATTATCTCTATTGTTGTTACACATTTCTTCACTCTGTCACACACTATCACAAGATTCATTTTTTGGTTACATATCGATCTTTCTCATGTTGATTGCAATCATCTGATTCACTAAAATTTGAATCCTTCTATTCACACTTAGAAGACAACTTATTATTATCTACAGATTCATTACATTCATTTTAACTTTTAGCACATTCATTAACATCATTAGAAGACTCAACATGAATTCTATTGTTATACAAAATACTTTTCATCTTCTTGATGTATTCTTCAACTTGCAAAACCTTTTGTAATCTTAAATGTGTTGGCCAGTTAACTAAATTAGTCATAAAGACATCTAGGAAAATAATAGGTAACGAAGATTCCTTAGGTCTTAAAGAAAAATTCAACTTCATGAGTGTTAATTTGAACTTTATATAAACTTGATGATCTCCCAAACCTTGAATACTTCTTACCATATTCCTTATAAAACTAACAATCTTATTGTAGATTTCCTTTTTTAACATAGTAATATTTTCAACCACACTTTCATAACTTGGTAAATTAACTTCAGATTTGAGATCTAATTCCATTTTGAAATGAAAACTCTACCTCTTTCTCCTAGTGTTGAAAATCACTGAATAGAGGCACTGATTTATAACACTTGACTTTCATGAAAGGAAAACTCATGAAAAGCAAAATAACTTAAGTGTTGAGGTTGAACTCCAATCTATTGATTTGGCACAGGTGCAAACTTCACTTCTTTACACCATTTATCAAAACCATGTAGAGTTGCCACATCCTTGAAGAGGACAAATGAAATCATTGTTGTGATTCTTTCTAACATTCAAATTCTTAAAATATTAGATGCATACAACACTTAAATTTTTCTATCAAGAACTTTTATCTTCTTTTCAAGGAACCACTATCGAAAGCTTTAGATCTACCCATAGAAGTTGAAAGTCCTTCAATTTTTTTTACATGAAATCAACTAGGATACTGGTACAGAGATTTAGAGTCATCACTCACACTTCTGAGAAATAAAATATAATTTGTCACTTGACAAATCTAAACCAGACTTTCAATTTGTAGGAAACATGCAAATCATCAAACCACTCTTGGAGATTTACAAACTTGGAAAAGAGAACAAACACTTTTGCTCACTCTTGACTCTAAAATTTTACAACAACACTTTGAAAATATTATCCAACCGAATTGATTGAAGATAAACTCTCTTAGTAATAATACAATTTACACTCAACCCTCAAAGCTACTATTGTCTTGAATAAGGTAACCACTGGGATGCATGACTTTGAGTAAGAAACTAGAAAGCACACTAAAGACTCACTGCTGCAACTTTTTTCATGCACTTCTTCTATTGTATTGAATCTCTTTTTAGATTCTCAAGGTTTGTCTATCTTACTGATTAATATAGTCCCTAGTAGAGTTGCCATTTTGTTGGCTCCTGAATTGATAGTTTTCTAATAACCTAATGATAGAAACAAATACATATAGGGGCAACTAATTCCCATGTTCAAAACACCCATTCAGACATCGAGTCCAACTATAAGGCTATAGTCCTTCTTCTTCTTCAAGCTCTGCAAGACCTAGGTAGGTGAACCTATAGATTCTATTATGGTACCAGTTCCCAAAAGCATAAATCTGAATCTATCTTTATTAGATAAAAACCCCAATTCTTCTAATGCTTATGCAAACAACATCAACATGAAATAGCCAAAATCATGACCTATGAACTTGATAAACTAAGTGAGGGAAAATTCTTTTAGCTCTTCAACAAAAAGAGAAAAGATATTGATTAATGTGTTGAATATCAACAAAAGCAAAGTATGAAAAACAAAACTCATAAATCTTGTAGATGATCAGTGCCTTATCTATTGGGAAATTCCACAAATCACTAACACACATCCTTGAAAATTATTGATACATCTCATATATCAAGACCTCCAGATTTATCCATTCACCTTGTGAATTAGACATCTGCATCAATTCTAAATCTCATACTCGACCTATCCCTTCATGAAATCTGTAACCTCAT
The DNA here is from genome assembly GCA_028749045.1 of Cupressus sempervirens. Lineage (NCBI taxonomy): Eukaryota > Viridiplantae > Streptophyta > Pinopsida > Cupressales > Cupressaceae > Cupressus > Cupressus sempervirens. The sequence continues at coordinate 521,467,178 of CM053793.1, forward strand.
TATGGTAAATTAAGCATTTACATGACTCTTTGAATCATAGGCAAAACACACCAAAACATACAACCCAAAATAGATTGCAATTTAAATTTGTGCTCTCTATTCACAAATCATAAAAGACTACAAACATCATAAGTAGCAGACAAGAACTAGACTGAAGATAAAGTTGTCACTACATTTTTATTTATTTCCTTAAAACAAATGCATAAAGGATGCATGAAATTAACTTAGAAACAACTAAATAAACTAAGACTATTACTGTATTCTCATTAACTAATGTTCATTACATGAGAGAAATGTTAAAGAATGGTGGAATCATAGATATGGAAATTTTCCAAAAGATTGGAACCAACCCTAAAGAAAGAGAAGAGAAGAGAATATCAAGACATGAAGAATTCTTGAATCAAATCAAATACTTCCATTTGTCCACTTGAAACTATTCTACTTGTTGATGAAAAACCTCTCTCTACCTTCTTCCAATAACGAAAAGTCAAATTTTATCCTTGCTATTGAAGAATGCTTTGAAAATATCTCCAACATGATGTAAACATGCAATTGATTTGCAAGAAGATTTCAGATATAATTTTAAAACACATCCTAAAATACCCATCAAAATGACTTTAAAGGCAAAATGAAAGTCTCAAAAACATTTTCCCCAAATCTAGAGCCAACAAACTCCCATATCTGCCTTCTAACTCAATTCTGAAGCTTAATCATGAAAATCACTCATTCTATTGAGAATGCCCCCCCATTTTACAAACTATATGTATCTTTTATTGGTGAATAACTATGCATATTTTGACTGCATATCTAGAAATTTTGTCTTCTCTTGATTCCAACAATATACTGCACTCTATGTTTATGATAAAAATGGCCCCTCTAGAGCTCATTTGAAGAATCCAAGCTTGTGACCATGTTCAGAGCATTTAAAATGAGTTTTTGAAAAAAGTATATAGTTTCAACTATAAAATATTTCAAATACATTTAAATTTTCATCTCTGAATGCACATGAAACTTTAAAAGAAAATTTTTCATATTTTTCTCTCATCTCTAAATCCAAGTCAAACCTAGTTGACCACTTGGGTGCCCTATGTTAGCATATAATTTGTTGACCTCTACACAGTCACCACCATCTGGGAGCCATGTGGTAGCCTCCCATTGGCCATATCTACCACCTCACTCACTACATCATCAGGCTCCACCACATATCCACACATCACAACTTCATAGCTTTCATGAGGTGGCCCACTTGTAAGAGATAAAACAACCTTGGGGTAATACCCCTTTTATGATTTCCAAGGTGCTACTAGATGGTTTTGATGCTAAGTGGTTTTTCACCATCTTGTGGCCACCATCATGGTTGTAGTGCCTCTACTAGGCCTTTTGATGCAAGGAGGGCTAAGAATAGCTAGGACCAAAGGTACACCCAACAATCCAACCAACCTTGCAAAGTTAACACAACAAAAGCAAACACACACAAAGAGAACAACACCCAAGAGAGAGAAAACAACACTTTTATTGATTCTTCAAATAATTAGCATACATGCCCAGTTGTAAGGCCTTCTAGGTTATAGCCAGATACAAAATACATTCAAAATCCAAGATCTAGCTTCAAATTCGCACTTCTAGACACATATGCATTGAACTTTCTAAATTCTCCCAATTCTAACCCAAAATATCTACCAAAATCTCTCTCTCTCTAACTCTAAACCTAAACACCCTATTTATGCTTGCCAAAATGACTTACAGAAGATTCTAGAACATTACAAAACAGAAAGGTCGACCCTAAAATGGTCTACACACATCCCAAGAAAATATCTTATCATAAAATTCATGATCAAAATTAATCCCACAAGTTGGCTCTCATTAAAACCAAAACACAAAAAAACTCATCCAAAATGCTGACACTCGGCATCAACAAGTTCACTCAGCACATGAAGGAATGCTTGGCAAATTCTAGATAACTCAGCACACACTGGATAGCTCAACACACACCACAAAACTTGTCGCACACTATAGAGTAAAAAGGGATAACACACTAATATGAATTTTAACATGATATAGAATAACTTCAACTCAGCTTATACTGCAAAATTATTGACACTTGACAATTGTTATAACTTGGTAATAACTGGTAGAATGAACACAAATGAATAGGTTAACATGTCAATCTAGGATGCTCCTACATTAGACAACCAGAGCAGAAAGAAATGATTCTCTTAAATCATTGAGATGTCACAACCTGAGTTGAATCCAACTCAGATTGAGAAATCCATGTAGCATCTTCAACTGGTCTATTTTTCCACTTTACCAAATATTCATAATATTTTTTTCCTCTTGTGCTTTTACCAAGTCTCTGATCCAATATCTGTTCAACCTCTTCAATCTGCTTCTTAGGATAATCATTAGGTACAACAACTTCATACTCTAACTCATGATACTTATACAGATCAAAAACATTAAATATAGGAGATATATCCATGTCATCAAGTAACTCAACTTTATACGCATTTCCACTATTAAACTTCCTCAAGATCTTACAGAGTCCAAACTTCTTCATCTTTAGCTACTGTACGTTCCAACCAGAAATCTTCCTTTCTTCAAATGAACCATCACCTCATCACCAACTTCAAAAATATGATGTCTTCTAGACTTATCATCATTCTCCTTGTACTTCTGATTAATTTGTTCCAACTTCAACTTTACTTCCTTATACAAAGACTCTATAAAATTAACAAATTCTTCTCTCATGGTACTTCTCTTCTCTTCACTAGCAACATCCCTTAAATCTAATACTCCTCTAGGTTGCATCCAATAAAAATCTCAAAAGTTGTCTTCTCTTTACTCCTATTTATTGAATTATTATATGCAAACTCAGTTTGTGCCAATACCATCTCCCAATTATGTGATTCATAGCCAACTAAGCATCTCAACAAATTACCCAAGCTTCTATTCACAACCTCTGTCTATCCATTTGTCTGTGGATGGAATGTACAACTAAATTTCAACTCAGTACCCATCTTCTTCCACAAAGTTCTCCAAAAATAACCAACAAACTTACTGTCTCTATCAAAAATAATACTTCTTGGTAATGTATACAATCTAACAATCTCTTTGAAGAAAAGTTCAACAATATGCTTAGCATCTAATGTCTTCTTACATGGTATAAAATGAGCCATTTTGGAAAATCTATCCACAACAACAAATATAGAATCATACACCTTTGTTGTCTTAGGGAATCCAAGAACAAAATCCATACTGATATCACTCCAAGGTTTCTCAAGAATAAAAATAGGTGTATATAATCCAATATTTTGACTTACTCCTTTTGCAACTTGACAAATTCCATAACTCTTCACAAACTTTTGAACATCCTTATACATTTGTGGCCATTAATTCTTCCCCTTCGACAAACTCAATAACTTATCAATTCCAAAATGTCTAGCTAGACCACCACAATGTTTTTCCTTAATCATATTCAACCTCATAGAACTTCTAGGAATACAGAATTGAATACCTTTGAACAACATACCTTCTTGAATAAAATACTCATCATACTTACTTAGGTGATCTATTAGATTTGGTGCTCTGCACTCTCTCCATGCTTTAGAAAAATCAGGATCAATATCATACAATGTTTCGTTTCATCAAAACCAAGAACTTCAACCTTTATCTCAGTTGACAAACAATGTCTTCTGCTCAATGCATCAACAACTCTGTTAGTAACTCCACTATATGCTTAATCACAAATGTAAAACTCTGCAACTATTCAACCCATTTCATATGTCTCTCACTCAATTTATGTTGACTTCCCAAGTACTATAAAGCTTTATGATCAGTATACAAAAATAATGTCTCCACTTCTTCAGAGCTTGAACAATAGCATAAAACTATTGATCATACATAGAATGTTTCCTTTTAGCATAATTCAAATTCTCACTAAAGAAAGCAATAGGTTTACCTTCTTGACTTAATATAGCTCCCATTGCACTACCACTTGCATCACATTCAACTTGAAATACCTTATTGAAATTAGGTAAAGAAAACATAGGTAACTCAACAACCTTTTGTTTCAAAGTCTCAAAACTTTTTATCAGCTCCATGTGTCCACTTGAATTTTTTTTAATCTCCTCTCATTGTCTCAGTCATAGCATTACAAATAATGTTGAAATTCTTTATAAACTTCCTATAGAAACTAGCCAAACCATAAAATGATCTTACCTCACCCACATTCTCAGGTATAGGCCATTCCAAAATTGTTTTAACCTTCTAAGGATCTATTCTCAAACCATCAGCTAAAATCACAGATCCCAAATACACAATCTCTTATTGCATAAAAGAACACTTCTTCAGATTAATCATCAACTGATTCACTTTCAATCTCTGCAATACTTGTCTAACATGCTCAAGATGTTCTTCCTTAGTCTTATTGAATATCAAAATATCATCCAAATAAACAATCACAAACTTACCCAAGAATCTTTTCAGAACTTCATTCATCAACCTCATGAAAGTACTGGGTGCATTATTCAAACCAAAAGGCATAACCAACCATTCATACAAACCATCTTCTTTCTTGAAAGTAGTCTTTCATTCATCACCTTCTCTGATTCTAATCTAATGATAGCCACTCTTCAAATCAATTTTGGTAAAATACTTTGCTCCACTTGAATAATCCATTATGTCATCCATCCTTAGCATAGGAAACTTATATTTTACTATGATCTTGTTAATAGCTCTGGAATCAGTACACATCCTCTATTCTCCATTCTTTTTGGGTGCCAATACAACATGTACAACACATGGACTCAAGCTTTCTCTAATCAAACCTTTCTGCAACAACTTGTGCACTTTCTTGTTAAGTTCTTCATTCTTTGTAGGTGTCAATCTATATGGTGCTTTGTTCAACAAACTAGCTCCAAGAATTAGATCCATACAATGACTTATACTTCTTACTGGTAGTAAATCATTAGGAATATCCTTTGCAATAATATCTTTGAACACATTCAACAATCCTATAATTTCTTCTGGTACTTAGCCACCACTATCTGTCACTCGGTCATTACCAGCTTTTGTTGCTCGGTCATTACTACCAACACTCAGTCCTCTAGGAACTATGGCAAAACATACTTGATTCTTCGTGACATCTTTTTCAAATTGCTTTCCATTAACCATGCAAACTTTGATTGCAATACAATTAATCTCATCTAGACTTTCAATCAAAGGCAATAATATTTGTTTCTTCCCATTTACCCAAAGAATATATTGATTCAATCTTCCATCACAAACATCATATCTATCATATTGCCAAGGTCTACCCAACAAAATATGACAACAATCCATAGACATAATATTACACAAAACTTCATTCAAGTAATGTCCAATCTTGAACTTCACAACACATTGTTCACTTACCAATATCTTATGTTCATCTTTGATCCATGAAATATGATAGGGTTTAGGATGCTTCAACCTTTGCAACTGCAACTTTGCAACCAACTCTTCTGATGCAAAATTTGTTGAACTTCCACTATCAATGATCACTTTGCAGCATTTTCCAACCATCTTACATCTGGTATTGAAAAGACTTCTTCTAAGGAAATGTTCCTCATCACTTCCTTTATTACATAAGGTTCTTCTCACCATCAGATTTTCTCCAACCTTAGGCCCACTAAGTGAGATTTCAACGTCTTCTTGAATCACAACATTTCTATTACCTTGCCCATGTTCAAAAGATCTACATTCAAAAGATCTATGCCCTTCTTTACCATATCTGAAACAATTACCATGAAATCCACCTCTATAATAAGAATTACCTCTTCTTTGGTAAGAACCAGTACCTCCTCGATATGAACTACCACCTTTCCACTCGGTCTTATCTTTGTCATCATTCTTGCAATCAAATTTTCCTTTATTCTACACAGAACTGTTAGATCTACCACCTTCACCATAAGGTCTACCTCTACCTCTCTAGAATCTACCACCTCTACCTCTTTGTCTTTGTTCATGCTTCTTTGTCAAGATCTCCTCAGCTTTCAACGCATATTGATATGCTTCTTCCACACTTTCCAATTTCACAAACTTATTTCATCTTTTATTCCAAATCTCAATCCATTTAGATATCTTGCAATTTTCTCAACATCATCATCCACATGTCTAGATCTGATGTCCAATCTATATAATTCCTCAGTATACTCCTTCATAGTCATGTCTCTTTGCCTCAAATTTTGCATCTCTCTCAACCAGCTAACTTGGTAATCAACAGGAAGGAATTTGTTCTTTACCTTATTCAACATCTTCACCCAAGTTTTGATCTTTTCCTTTCCTCTCCTTTGTCTATTAGTTTGCAAATGCTCCCACCACAGTGAAGCATGACCTTTCAATATAATAACTATAAGTTTCACCTTCCTATTATTAGGAGTGTTTTCATACTCAAAGAACTTCTCCATATCAGAGATCTAATCCAACACAACATTGGTGTCCAATTTTCCATCATAAGGAACAACTTGTATAGTAGGCTTTGATTGTGCCCTAGACAATACTCTCAATAATCTTTCCTTGTCTTGATCTTCTTTCGATTCCAAATTAGGGTTTGGTGCTACTACTTCATCATCACTCACATCATCAAGATGCGCTCCTCTCCTCTAGGTTGTCTCCACAACATCTAATATGGTTGCAATTTGTCTCGATGTATCCAATATGGGATTATCGACATTTCCTCTACCTTGAACCATCTTTACAAATTAGGTTCCTACAAGATCATAACCCTCTGCAAGTTATAGGTCAAATCCTTAGATCTAAAACCCTATAACCAAATTTGAATTAGGACTCTACATGATCTAATCTCCAGAAGGACAAACCTTAACCTTTGATACCACCTAACACAAGGAGGGTTGAGAATAACTAGGGCCAAGGCACACCCAACAATCTAACCAACCTTGCAGAGTAAACACAATGGAAGAAAAAAAACAAAGAACAACACCAAGGAGAGAGAACAAAAAACTTTTATTGATTCTTCAAATAATCAACATACATGCCCAGTTGTAAGGCCTTATGGGTTACAACCAGATACAAAATACATTCAAGATCCAAGATCCAACTTCAAATTCACACTTCCAGATACATATGGTGTTTTGCTCTCTCTCTCTCTCTCTCTCTCTCTCCCCCCCCCCCCTTGGCGTTGTTCTCTATTTTTTGCTTCTGTTGTGTTTACTTTGCAAGGTTGGTTGGATTGTTGGGTGTGCCTTTGGCCCTAGTTATTCCCAGCCCTCCTTATGTCACCTTTACACACACACCACATTTAAAGCTCCTTGATGCCACTCACATGACTGTCAGGATCCACCCATAGGTGGTCATATTCATCATCTCCTAGTGGTTTTGCATCTAGGTGTCCCACTATTGGTGGTTCTCCTCCTATTGCCTTAGGTTGGCCTAGTTCAGGCATATATTTAGGTTGACCCTCCTCTAAATGGTTTCCCTAGTTTTCCTTGACAATTTGTTTATGTAGAGTGGAGAAGGAAGGGAAAGAAGAGACAACCAATGGGTGGAATATTCCAAACCTTGTGCTTTACCCCACCAATGGTTAGAGAAAGAATAATGATTGAGACCCTTGTTCAGTTGGTACTGAATTAACCACCTAGGGGTTCTCTTATTCTAGGCTATGTCCAAGTTTCTTATGGTTAGTGTTTTTTGGGTTGAGCCAACTTGAGACAATTGGGAAGTGACCTTTTCCTCCCATATCTTAATTTTTAATTGTTATACTTAAGTTTTTAATTTAATGTAATGATAAGCTATTTTCTACAAAAAACGAAAAGAAAAAAAAGAACAAGAAATGCGTGAAGCAAAAATCAAGTTTGAGTTTCAAAAGTTAAATTAAATGAGAACAAATTTTAAGATCATATTATCAACAAACTTCCATGTGAATGATCACTTTAACATACCAGTTGTACTACATATAAAACCTTAATGCATAAAGAACTAAACATGCAACAAAATCCTTGAAGTAATGTAGAGGTTTTCAAATAACTCATACAATAAATTATTTTAGTATAATTTATATCAAATACCTCAAGGGTAAATATTTGGAATGCTAAATAAACAAATAAATTATATAACATATAAAAATAACATATTCCAACACTTACAAGTAATTTAGTGTGATTCGAATTTTCCCATCTGTTAAATGTGAATCGTCAATATTTTAGAAAATTGGGATTTTCAAATTGAATGAATTTAAATATGCTAAAAATATGTTAAGATCATTTTCATGGCTACCAAATTGATTTGATGAGAATGCAAGTTTGAGTCAAACTCGTAAATTTGAATGAAACTAATGATTTTGATTTTTACTAAATTCCATAAGTATTTTATCAACTTGCTTGACATAAAAGTATGCTTTGCATGCTTAAAAGTTCGTGTAATGTCACAAATAGTTATTCCCTTCTATTTAACTCATATAAGATTCTCAATCCCATAAAAAATGAAAGCGATTAGAGAAAAAGAATACTCACAAAGTATGTCTTATCACATTTGTTGTAAGCTGATATCACTAAATGACAATTTTTAGGTTCATGAGGTGCACTAACACATGTTTGATAAACATGTTTGGTAAGGACAAAATGCCCATGAATAATGTCCTATTGCATTGCTATAAGTCGATATCACTAGACGACACACTCCATATTTGTGAGCTACACTAAAACATGTTTAGTGAACACACTTGGACTTGGTGTAATTCACATGTTCTCTATATGTTTTAAGCGAATTAGAATTTGTTTTTAAATATATGCTTTCATATTTTAAATCAACTCATAATGGTCTATTACAAGGGAAACAATTGTACCCGATATTGAAATAAAATAAGATAATTTACACAAGTGCAAAAGTGATAACAATAATAGATCTAGTCTAAAATAAGAAACATATAGATCAAAGATCACAGTTCAAATTTTAAAATAAATAAACAAGAAATATACAAATCACTTTATAAATCAATTAACAAGAAATGCACATCAAAAGTCACTTAAAGATAAACATAAATAAGAACAAATCCTAAACTCAAATTATCTACCAATCTACAACTTCCATGTGACACTAAGGGCCCGTTTGGTGAGCGGAATAGGAATACGTATTCCAAAAATTTTGAATTCCTTGTTTGGATGCACCAAAACGGGATTGGAATACGAAGTAAAATAGGAATACGTATTCCAATTTTGGCCCAAAAATGGAGTTTTGCAATTCCACCCAAATAGGTGTTATTGGAAAACGTATTCCTATTCCATTTTTTTAATTTTGAAAAATATAAATTTTCGAGTCCGCGAATTCGCATCAAATATTGGCTGAACCAAACGGAGAACAAAAATACTTTCTATTCTAGAATACATATTCCAAAATATGTATTCCAGAATATGTATTCCTATTCCACTCACCAAATGAACCCTAATCATCAATATAATTACTAGCCGAATGCAAATAAATCAAATCAAAATTTGTCCAAATCAAACCTAAAACTTTACAAAATATATAACTTTCACCTACACATTTAACCTATTCATTGTTATTATTATTATAATTACTTTTGTTATCCTCAACAACTGCGGCTGGCGGGAAAAGAAGACCCCAAATACATTTTCCCCAAGGACACACGGAAATGACATTTTACCAAAGAAATTATGGATAAGCAAATCCTTAATAATCACTAAACATAATTAACTTGCCTAATGATCTTTTCCCCATGAATAATGTTAATAATCAGAGCTGAATTAAGAATTCTTAAAAAGCACACAAAGTGCCCTTGAGTGATTTGTTGTGACAAGCAAAATTCATGTACGAACAAATTCCATGAATTAAGACAACATTATTATTTTATTAAAAAAATAAAGAGATTTGATATTAATATTAATTAATCAGAACAGACCACATACAATGTAGATTTTTTTTAGATCACGTGAAGAAGATGGACTTTATCTTTTTCCCCACTCGATAAGCCCTTTATACCTTTAAAATATTACTTTATAGGAAAAAAATTTAGGAAAAGAAATATCCTGACACAGAGAAACCCGATTCAGACCATATGAAATTTGGAAGAATTCTACACGCGGATTTGAGACGAGTGCCCAATTGCGCACGCGGAATCCGCAATGAATAAGGCCAAAACGGATCGAATTGACTTGTTTCGGTGAATTCCAAAAGAAACAGTGATATGGATCGATCACAGCCACGAGAGATACAAAGTCAAGAAATGTGGGCGAAATCAATTTGAAAATCTCGTGGGAGAAAAAAAAAGGGATTATGGGCATGAGCACCCAGGGTGTAGCTATGGCGGGAATGAAGCTGTGGAGTGATGATGCAATGGTGGAGGCTTTCATGGCGTCCTCGGCTTCTCAGACGGATTATGGGTGGAGCAATGGTGGCGGCGCAGCGGTGTTGGAAAATGGGGGAAACTCTGCGTTCAATCAGGAGACTTTGCAGCAGAGGCTACAGATGTTGATTGAGGGCGCTCGGGAGAGCTGGACTTATGCAATTTTCTGGCAGTGGTCGTTTGATGCGGGCGCCGGGGCTGTTTTCTGCTGGGGCGATGGGTATTTCAAAGGGGGCGGAGCGGTTGAGGATGAGAGGCAGAGAAGTGGGGCCGAGCAGGAGCTGAGGAAGAAGGTGCTTCGGGAGCTTCACTTGCTCATTAATGGCAGTGGCACGGCGGATCAGCCCGCTTCGGAGGCCGACGAGGAGGTGACTGACGCGGAGTGGTTTTATCTGGTGTCCATGACGCATACTTTTGGGGGCGGAGATGGGGTTGCAGGGCGGGCGTTTGTGAGCGGCGCTCCGGTTTGGCTTTGTGGAGCGCAGAGGATGGAGGGGTGTGCTTGTGAGAGGACTAAGCAGGCGGCTCAGTTTGGCATTCGGACCATGGTATGCATTCCTACTCCTAATGGTGTTGTGGAATTGGGGTCTGTGCTTGTGTTACAGGAGAATTGGGGGCTTCTTCAACAGGCTAAGGCTTCTTTCACTTTTTCTTCGTATAACTTATGGGAAGACAATGGGAACAATAACAATACGGGGAGTATTAATAATGGTAGTAATATGAATAGCAGTGACAACTTTTGTAACAACAACCAGTCCTTGTGGGTTCCAGGGTCACCATTTTTCAGTGGGCATGTCCAGGAATTGCCGTCTGCCGATTTAGGTTTCTTCGGTAGTGAAGAAGGCAGACACCCAGTTCCTAATCTTACCCCAGCCCTAACTCCTATTCCAAGCCCGGCCCCTTTGCTGGCGGAGAAACCCTTACTCGTGCCAGAGAATTCTAGCTCCACCTCTTTTTCTGCGAAGAGAAATACCCAAAGCCCACTGGAGGAACACCGGAGCTCTGCCTCCTTTTCTGCTCAGAAGAACCTCGTAGTCCTCGACGAGCACCCAACGTTTCCACCTGCCCCGAGGAATCCCATCGTGGAAGGGCCGCTTTCGTCCGTTCCAAAGGCGGGGGTATTTGACGAGAAATCTAGTGAAATGTCATATTCTGTAGCTCAGAACATTACCCAAAATCACAATTCTTTGCTCTACCCCGGTGCTGTTCAGGAGCCCACCCATAATCACAGTTCTTTGTTGTATTCTTCTGCTTCTGTCCCTACTCAGAAGCCTCCTCAGAATCACAATTCTTTGTACACTTCCTCGTCTGTTCCTACTCAGAAACCCGCACAAAATCACAGTCCTATGTTGTATTCCGCTGCAGAGAAGCAAGCTGCTGTATGTGATGACGGTAACAATTTCCTTTCATATTTGAACGCTCCGAAACCTGCCGCTTTTAATGGGCCTTCACAGTATTTGAATCACGGTATGGTGCACGTTCTGGATCAGAGCAGCAACGGATCCCCGCCATTCTCTGTCCACAAGGCCGTGGAGGACAAGCGAGGGTTTGTAGCAAAGGAGGAGGAAGCGGAAAATTCAAAACCCATGTTGCGATTTTCAAATGGTGGTATTCAGCAGGACCCTTTTCTAAACGGAGAATCTCGGAGCTTAACGGAAGAGAAGATGAACAAACAAAAGACTCTTGACGAGAAGCATGGTTCCTTGCCTTCTATTTCCTCCAGTGGGTTCTTTGGGGGCGTTCGATCTGGTGCTGAGTCAGATCACTCTGATGTTGAAGCTGCCTCCTTCAAGGAAATGGAAGAATCTGTCGTTGAGAAGAAACCTCGGAAAAGAGGAAGGAAGCCCGCAAATGGACGAGAAGAACCCTTGAATCACGTTGAAGCTGAGCGACAGCGGCGAGAGAAGCTGAATCAGAGGTTTTATGCACTTCGAGCTGTGGTGCCCAATGTGTCGAAGATGGATAAGGCTTCATTGCTTGGTGATGCCGTGTCCTATATTAATGATCTCAGAAGCAAGGTGCAGGAACTTGAGGCCGAAAGAAAGGATCTTGAATCTCAAGTCGAATCTACCAAGAAGGAATTGATGTCGTGCCACTCTGGCTTGTCTGGCAGCAACTTTGGGTTTGTTAAAGATCATTCTATTTCTTCTCGCGTGCCCGATAACAAAGGATTTGGCACAAAGCAGTGCGCTGGATTGGATTTGGATGTCCGAGTTCTTGGTCCAGAAGCCATGATTAGAATCCAATCTGCCAAGAAGAATCATCCTGCAGCAAAATTGATGACGGCATTGCAAGAACTAGATCTTGAAGTTCATCATGCCAGTGTCACAACAGTCAATGAGTTAATGCTTCAAAATGTTATTGTAAAATTGCCAAAAAGTTTGTATACAGAAGAGCAACTCAGTGCCATCCTCTTTAAAAAGTTATCAGATCCAGGGTTTAGTTAACTATGTGGTAGGAAATTCTTATTGTATGAATTGGATCTGTCATCTACTATGATGGCATGGAAATCAAAGTTTCTTTGCAAGGGAGAGAACTGGCTCCAGAAACTCCTTTTCAATAGTAAAATGTGTTTCAATAACTAGTCCTGTAACCTAACTTCCTATTCAGATAGATGTCTGCAGTATCTAGAGGAGGAATGTCTTGTAAAAATTAAAAAATATATACTACCAAGAAAAGTTGACTGTTGGACACTGCTTCCAGATTCTGTTTTCATCTTAGAGGATGATCTTCATGATCAGTATTTTTCTTCAGCGGACTGGGCGGGAAATGAGGTCCGCTCTTCTGGTATCTTGGAGTGTTGTATGCTGCTTGTTTCGCCAAAAGCAGTTGGAACTGCAAACTTGTGTAATTCGCTAAAAGTCGATTCCTCGGTAAGATAATGTCAGCGGATGTAACTCATTGGCTTGTTCCATATTATTAGAGTGCACCATTCAGCTAGATCATTGAGAGAGCTGCAGTCATGTTTCTAGAATGCTATTTCAGATCTCAAAGGTGCATTGATAATGGGTGATGCTTTGTTCATAAGATTGCAGTGGAATTCGATCCAAGGTATGTAGCATGCTTGAATTAGGTTGAGGTGGCATTTGATTCAGTCCTGTAAATTAAGGCGCTGAAATGGATGCCTCAAGTGTATTGTTGGAAAGAAACGCAATCACCTGTAATTGTATCTTTTCTAATGCTAGTATAGGACAAATTGTTTCCTGTAAATGAGTACCCTCCTTACTACTGTACTCAAATAAATAGAAGATAGAATGTTTGCCAGGGTGACTAGGAAGTCAGAAGATATCTGCATCACCGCCCTTGCCAGTAACTACTTTGTAGTTATTTGCTTATAGAGCAAGTTATGAGGTGTCCTGGTCCCCAAATAGTAAATTACCTGAAACACAGTTTCCAATGAACTGGGAAGATATAGATCAACAGTTGATTTTTGAGAACACATTCTAAATCTTTAGCTTTAGCTCATTCAATTTAGTACCAAGCTTACCTCATAAAGAGTGGGTGCTAAAGTGATAATTCCTTCTCCAGCTTCTGGAAACGATGGATGCTACTTCAATAATTTATTAATTTTATTAATTCTGGCATTGAATGATTTTATTACTTCAAAGTTTAAATGTCTCTGCATTGATACTCAGTAAGATTACAATAATAGATCATGCTTTTTGATGCTAGGCTGAAATAAGATCGACGTCTCTTCCAGTGTATACCATGCTCTTGGTGGATCACTAGGTATGTTAGGGGTTGATAGATCCGGAACAATATAAGAATAAACAGTTATATGCAGAAACAATAGAAGAAAACACAAAGAACACAGATAACACAGATTTAACGTGGTTCACCCAAAACCTGTGCTATGTTCACCTACACAGCCTTGAACCTTTCTATTATCCAGCAAAAAACGTTCACCAACATTACAATGCATTATGCATCTCAGCCGCTTATAAAAACATTTTTGGGCAACCTCTAAAATTGATCATTTTAGGGTTTTTACAATTTCGGTTTTATGTTACCGGAAAAAACACTAAAATTTTTTGGCGCTGTGCACCTGCCAGAGGTTTACGGCTACTGCCCCTCACCTCCGGCAACTACCTGAGAAGGCACCACAACATCAACCCCCACTACATGAGCAGTCGCCACAATATCAACATAGGTATACCTATTGCTAAAACATATGGAATATCTTAAGGATAACATTATGAGAAATGAAAATGATATTTCCTTGGTTTTCATAACTCTGTTTGTATTCTTTGTCAAACTTGACTGGATTTACATTCGCCACTTTTAGATTTGGTATAGTTAATGCAAAATTTGAAACATCAGAAACTTGCTTCTGTCTCTCAGCTCTACTGGATTCGTCCATATACTTGATTTGCAATTTAATGTTTGGTATTGTAGTAAATATATTATTCTTTGCCTGTTTTCTTTCTTAAATCAACAATTGTCTTATATTGTATTATAACTCACTCATATTTCATGGATGTCAATTTTATATTTGTTTCACTTGTGATTCAACTATACCTAAGTTACTGCGTACCACTTGGAATTCTTCTCTGTAACTTGACAGTCTGCATGTTTGATCAGTATCGGAAGTGGAGTCTATTCATGTATAATTGTTATTTCGTGGCAAGGAATTGCCATTTGTTCATGCTCATCTTGACTTTCTCAAGTGTTTGTTCATGTTAACAACGCAGACATGTACACCCCATGATATTAATGCCAAGTTTTTGAAACTGACGGTGGCAAGTTACTGCTACTAAATACCAAAATGAGGCTAACAATGTTGATTTTTATATTTTATCCATGTATACTGAACTTCCTAAAATTTGTCTTTGGTATACTGAACGTGAAGTAAATGAGTTGTTCTCTATGACCTATCCACAAGGAAATTAAATGCTAAAATAAATGTTTGAACTCTTAGATCAAAATATTGACCTGAAATATTTGTTTGAGAAGCTTGTCAGTAAGACACATTACTAGTTCCAATAGCTGATGAAATTTGTCTTGCCCGTTTGGGGTGCTTCTTGGATATGGGAATTAAATTAGCCACATTTTCAGGTTATCAAGTTGCTATATATAGATTTGCATTTATGCCTTTTGGCAACAAATGGACTCATTTGCTTGGATAAGTTGCTGCTTACACGTCATGATGTATGCAGAGTGCTCTTAATCTTTTATTTTGTGAAATATCTCTAGGATTAAGGTGTAATTTTTTCCATAAAGCAACATTTTGTCACAAAGCAACATTTATTTTCCACTAGATTAAGGTGTAATTTTTTTCACAAATAACAGCTGGGTAGCAACAACAGCAGCATAGAGCTGGAAAAAAGCTAGCAACAGCAGCAAAAAGTGGAAATTGTAGGAGCTGCACCAACAGTCACAGCAAGAGTCACAAATTAAGGCCACAGTCTCCAGCAATGCATCAAGAAGATAAGTCAATTACAATGGTAGTAAGAGTGGCCACAACTACCATGAACTGACACTTCGTTCCAGATGACAGTGGGATAAGTATGTAAAGAAGAGGAGGGGATACAGATATGTAGCAGCAAAGGTGGACATGAATGTTCATTTAACCCAACATGCTGGAACTTTGTGAATTATATGCATCAATGAACATTTGCAGGGCAATGAGTATCATATCCCTAATTTGTTCATGTCTTGTCTCAACCTGAAGCACCAAAGGCGTGGTGGGCCTTAATAACAATAACTATTGCAGCAGTTTGAGACACAGTGCAGCTGAGGATAGTTGTTGAAGAAACTCTCAATAATCTGGTAAAAACTCTTCATGCCCTGAGGTTGAGATCATAAGTTGTGGAATTGTTTTGCAAGGTCATTAATGCCTTTGAATTGCTCTTGATCTTAATGACTGCAGCAATTTGAAACAAAATACATCCGAGGAGATTAGTTGAAGAAAATCACCCTATAATCTGAGAATAGATAATATGCATAACCTCGAAGCCCTGCATTTGGGATTATAAGTTGTTGTCGTAGAAGCTCATTGTTGCCCTTGAATTGGTTTTTGATCACTATGGCCAGGTTATAATCTGGAGCCATGAATTGGTGTACAATATATGAATTTCAACTAGCTTTCCTTACAATTTGTTTGTGGATAGAGCCTACTTAGTCCCAGACAATAGTTCTCTTTTCATTTTGTTTATATATAACATCTCTAAATATCCCTAAGTGAGACACCAATACCAAATTGAAGGTTGAAGTATCCAGTAATAGTGCCATGTTTCATCCCTTCTAGATTGTTGGGGTCCAGGATGTGGGGGTTAGGATGAGCAATTAAAAACTTTGTTTTAATGTATTTTTAAGTGGAAGCTTGAGGCTACACAAAAGCAATTCCAAGATATCTACAGTACTCTCACTTTTTTGGTAGAATTTTAGATGAAAATAATGTTATCATCATAAAGTGCGAGATGAGTGCCTTAGTATTATTCTAAGAGATGCCTGAAATGAGGTTGTTAGCTTGGGCATGTTGGACGTTTAGAGGTGGAATTAGGGGAGAGGAATATTTATTGCTAACTTAACATTTGCATCCATGAAAACATTTTGATATGATCACATATTTGGGGGCTAGATTCTATCCAAAAAGCTTCTAGAAAATGATGGCTAACATATGCTACTAGAAACTTTATTGAAACCCAACTTGATGAGAAGAACATACTGGGAAGTTTGTTAGGCCCATTTGTTTGTTGTCAAGGCCAAAATTGGTTTGCTCATCACAAATCAGCCATCCAAGGAGCTAGTCTATTTAGATCTCATGATTTGTTGAGTTATGGATCTAATTCTTTGAGCCAAAGGCTTATCAATAATTTTGTAAACGTGTGCAACATTGACCATTAATCGTATCATCTTGTTTGCCCCTCCGTATGATTTAAATTGGTCTTCGAATAATGGAAGCTCCTAGAGATTCACTTTCAATGCTTTCAAGATAAACATTGATAACTAGGAGATAATTTCCATAGCAAGTCAAATTGTGATATTGTTATAAGGATTTAATAGTGTGATTTTGGGTCAAACTCATTGACCCATGCTTCACGAGTATTGATTCAACATGAATCCATCTCTCATGAGAATAAATGGAACACTTGGCACTCATCTGTGAGCATCGCCTAGATCCAATGAGTGCCAAGTGTTCCATTTATTCTCATGAGAGATGGATTCATGTTGAATCGCTAGTCGTGAAGCATGGATCAATGAGTTTGACTCAAAATCACACAGTTAAATCTTGATAGCAATATCCCAATTTGACTTGTTGTGGAAATTATCTCCTACTCATCAATTGATGAGCTTAAGGGGCTTTCTAATGAATGGTTCATAAGGCACAACACTTGGTGAAGGTTTTGCAAATGGGCTTGCAAGCAGAGTGGGTTTAACCATGGAGGAAACTTCGTAGTTAAGTGTGCTCAAGCTGGAGTAGTACTAGGATGGGTGACCTCCCAGGAATTCCTAGTGCTTACACTCTGTAAGCATCACTTGTAATGCCCCACTCGAAGATCCTTGGAACAAGGATAAATATAAGTGAAGATAATTTAAAAAAAAAAAACAAGTATGGATGCACATGACAATCAACATACAAGGATCACAAAGATCACAACAGAGGATGAAACAAACATCCAACACCAACAAATCTCCAAACGCCACTATTGACAAAAAATGACAAACTATGGAAGTCACAAAACACATTCAAATTTGAAACATCTCGAATTCAGGAGGTCAAACACTAGGGTTTGAGAAATTTGTAATGGGTATCCCAATCACCTCTCGAAACCTTTCGGTCAAGTCGAAAAGTGCATGTTGGTCACTTGAGCAGATTTTTTTACAGACCCAGGGAACAATTCCAAACAGCCATGGGCGATACTTTACTAGTATCATATGACATTTCTACAATGGCCATGCGATACTTTTAGGGTTCGAGCGATAAAGTTTCTAAGGCCGTGCAACACTCTTCCAATGTCGTACGATAGTTCTCCAAAAGGCGTGCGATACTTTCTAGTATCGCACGATAAACTTCCCTTGGGCATGCAATACTTTCTAGTATTGCACGATATTTCTTCGTTGGGCGTGTGATATGAAAGTATCGCATGATATTTCTTCTTTGGGCATGTCATACGTTATAGGTATTGCCCAATGTTGGAACACTGTCGCCCAGGAAATGCAAGAAATGTCCCAAGATCACTTAGAGGGATAAAACAGAGAGTTAGAACCTCCACATTGGGGAGTACCAAATCCATGAGTCGAGGCTTGGACACTCGAACACAAGAGCAGCAAGACGGAAATACAACTAACCATCTAAACCATAGTAGCATAAGAAAACGTATTGAAAGCACTCTCGCAATCTACAAAAACAACTATACTCTTGCGCAGTTCCTCCCAACTGTAATTGCATCATGAGACCTTGAAGGCCCTAGCCATCACTTGCGTGTAACACCCCAAATTGTTGACTGAATAGTTGGAGTTGTCTTATGAGGGCGTCACTACTAAACATAATAACATCATTAGAACAAGAACATCTAATCATGCTACAACCATAAAATAGTAGACATTCCCAATAAGTAAATCACATCATCTATCCCTATGCTAACATCATAATAAAGGAATGCGTCAAGTAAACTAACAACATCTAAACATGATATCCAAGCATCCCAATAAAAGCATAAATCACAAGCTAACGTACTCCGAAAATTGAAATACCAAGTGAAACATCAAGCATCGATCGCACTGGAATAATAGATAGTCTCGTTACATTGGTCCCCAGCAGTGGTATAAGTAGCTATGTCTCCCAATCACGTGAACCTTGTAGGTCCACTCCTGCCATGCTGATGGAGATAATGATCCAACCACAACCACACATAAAGCAAACATCCATGACTAACACTCACGCCAGAGAATAAAGATGATTGAAACCAAGATCATGAGACAATGCAAGTGGATTAGGACTTGGTTAGACACTCTATGGGTCACTATGTAATACGCTTGGGATTCCCAAGCTAACCTAGTGTGAAAACACTCTCAAGGGACTCCCTTGGAGGTCATCACACTAGTGTGGAAACACTCTCAAGGGACTCCTTTGGAGGCCATCGTTGAGTGTTCTCGGAATCAAACTGTAATACACTCGCCCTCGAATAAACCAAACAGGCATTTCATTTTATTATCTTAATTTTATTACCCAGTAATTTCACTAGTTATCGCTTGTCTAGAACTTCTTCATGCCAACCTTTTGGGATATAGTCACCAGATTGCGAGAGAAGCACTTCCACTGCCTACCCGATATATACCCATACTCATCACACGATGAGTGCAAGTAGACATGCATATTCCCAACCCAACCCCAATGAACATAACTCCACTGAAATACAATCAGGAGTTCAAGCCTCGCATGTCACTCGACAAATGCACATGTGCACATGCTTGTGTGTGGCGCACCACCATCACAAAGATCATAAAACAAGGGTTGGATGAGAACACAAGCAAAAATCACACTCAATCGAATACAAGCTCGGGAGTACAGATGCGGCACACATCCCAATGCAACATAAAAGTGCAATAGTGGTATGACTGACATTGTACTGATAATCCAAGTCCACGACCTACATTATGCTAAGAAAACTTGAGAAAAGTGGGTGACACACAAATCAAGGTGAAAAACCTCAAAACTTAAAAAGTTCAAAATTAAAACCCGTTTAGTCTTTAGGGCACAAAAGCCATGAAAATTCAATATAATTTAGGTTTGAACATCATATATGAAAATGACCAACATAACAGTGCGAAACTCCAAACCCTCATCTTGAAAAATCAGGAAAACATTCATACTCGGCCAACTGTGCACAACTAAGAATAAAAAACGAAGGGGAACACTAGTTCTCACAGTCTCCTAACATACAACTATCATAAACAGAAGCAGATTTGAAGCAGAAACTTAAAAACGAAAGAGCCCTACTTGACAGCCAAAAGGGCTAAAACGGGAAACAACCAAATATAATAAATATCCAGTGGAAGTTGCCGAAAGTCACAACAATCCAAGGTCTCTCCTAGCTGGATCCAACGAGACCGATCTCGTGAAGATCCCGTGCTCGTAGCTCCTACAACGAATAGAAACACAATCCTCCAGAAGAGGATTTTGCAAAAAGCTCTAATTTTCTAATTTCCAAAAGTGAGAAGGAATAAATTTCCTCTTTGGACACTTATTCATTTTTCGAGTGAATAATCAATTGGTAAATAATTAGATAACCTAGTTAAACCCTGAGTCAACCCAAACGAAAACAGGCTATTTCAAGTAATTGGCATTCATCTATGGCAAAGCTGTCGAGAATTAAAATTAAATCAAATAAAGTTCGAAATTCCCTTAAACCAAAATCACAGAGTTTCTTAAAACTTTCATGACAAATGTGAACCTCTAAATGCACAGACACACTCACAGGTCTAATCACATAATGCAAATGAGTCAGGATTTATTAAATCACTTGAAGGTTTACTTTAAACAATTAAGTAAGATGTGTCGACCATACATGGACGACATTGGCTAGATTTGAACAATTGAATCACTAACTCCATGTGCCACTGCCAAGGATATAAATCTTGCACACTAAAATACACGATCAAGTGCAAATGCATATATTAACATAGCCGAAGCAATAAATGCATTAAATAACTTAATTTAACTTTTTATTTAATTATAGTGAAATAATCTTTTTACATCACTCACTTTCGCATAAAGCATCACAAAGCAAGATTGAAGCAAATTACCATAGCATTAAATCCAACATACAACATAATCAGAGATATGTCCAAATACTGGATAACATATATCATCATAAAACATAATGTCATCTCAAAAGGCATCATCATGCAGTTATGATCGACTGAACAACATAGTAATCTAACATCTATGATACTGGAAATAAAGTATAACATCTAACCCTCAAGTCATCTCAAATATAAAAATATCATGAGTTAAAAGTATCTCTCAAATCAAAATATAATAAGGTACATACTGCAAACACGAGAGGCACTACACCACCTAGATTCAATGAGTGCTAAGTGTTCCATTTATTCTCACGAGAGATGGATTCATGTTGAATCACCACTAATGAAGCATGGGTCAATGAGTTTTGACTCAAAATCACATAATTAAATCCTGATAGCAATATCACAAGATAAACATCGTAAAAATTCTTTTTTCAGATGTGAGACCAAAGGGCCCCACAAAGTTAACTAGGGACTCATCCATATTGGTGCTTATTTTTGTTAGTGTAGTTTTTTATTTTTCCTATTTTGATAGTTTTTTCCTACACTTTTAATAATCTCGCTTAGGTTAATAAAGCATGTCTTATTAGGTGAATGGTTGTGAGGTGTCACCTTCCTACATGTGAGCATCCATTAGCTATCTTGGGAAGATACTTTGCTATCTTTAGTCCAATAGATGGTTGCTCCTCATTGGTTGGTGTTGCCACCTCCTCCCTCTTCCTAGCCTATAGAAGCATGCTACCTGGCTTGTATTTGCATCTCTTGTTTTTGCATCCTCTTAATGCTATTTTGCTTCCAGCATTTGCATTACTCTCTTGGAGACTAACTCTATGATGCTATTTTGATTTTGTATCATTTGCATTCATAGTTTAGATATTTACTCTTTGCACTAGTTTTCTGGGTTATTAATCTTTTCAGATTCTAACATGGTATCAGAGTTTTTCTATGTGCAAGAGTAGATTTTAATTTCCTTATTTGAGAGATTCAGGGGGGGGGGGCAAATAAATTTTATTGTAGTTTTTTGAAAAACAAAGTATGCTCTTCTCTTGCATCTTTGGATGATCCTGAGAATTAGAAAAGTTTTGACAAAAACAGTTTTTCTCTGGGGTTTCAATCTCAAATCTGACAACCAACTTGCATATTTGGAGTTTTCAATCAGTTTTGCAGGTTCCAGCATGCCATTGATGGACTTAAGAAGCTGATCCAACATTTGCATGTCATATTTTGGTTGTTAGGGTCGTTTTTTGATTTTTGGAGCCGTTTTTTACTGTTAAAGGCGTCTAATTTACACTACAACATCTTCTGTTCATCAGCAAGAAAAACGCTTTATGGGTTTTGTTCGCAGCCCCGAAAAACCATCTGGGTATCTTTTAGATTTTGCATGCAAGCTGTACATTTTTCAGAATCGAGCATTCAAAGCTACAGCCATACCCCTCTCCGTTGGCAGTCGCAGATTTGAATGCAGTTTTCAAATGTCTCGTTCTTGCTCATACGGACTCCGATTTTGATGATTCTTGTTATGAACTTGGCTATTTTTTTGTGCTCTATCCACTAGTGGAGTTATTTTTTGATTTTCATGCATGAATTTTTAAAAAATTGCAGATTCTCAGCCGTGACTGTGCACAGTTCTCGTTTTGAAAACTTCGGAGGATCATAACTTTCTCATACGACCTCGTATCGAGGCGATTCTTTTTTTGAAAGTGCATAATTTTTCGAGTAGATTGCAGTGGTGCTATTTGTTTCCTTGATTATTATGCCCAAGTTTCACTTTTAGCATATGCTCTTCATGAGGGTTTGTAATGCATTGAAATCAAGACCACTAAATATCTCTTTCTAGTGGTAGTTGTAAATGCATTAAAATAAAGTGCCAAATCATATTTCTTTGGGGGGGGGGGGGGGGCATTGTCGTGGCTGGGTTCTCTTCTTTTTAGCATTTCTTCTCTGCATTTCTTCATCATGGATCAAACAAATATGCCCATCCTAACTCCATACAATTACTTTGAGTGGAAATCATGCATGACAATTCACTTAAGGAAAGCTGGATTAAATAGGATAACTATGGGACTTGAAACTGAACCTGCTAAAGATGAAGATAAGCCTAAGTGGTTTAACAAATGTGATGAGGCATTTGGAACATTGTGTTTGTCTGTTTCTTTTGACTTTCTATTTCACATTGAGTCTTTGGATACACCAAATGAAGTATGGACAAAGCTAGAAACACTATTTGGCACACAAGATTCAATGAGGGGTCATATGTTGGAAAATGAATTAATTAGTTTGAGTCTAGACAATTTCAACACAATCCAAGATTTCTTCACCAAATTGAAATCACTAAGGCTGCAGTTAAGACAATGTGGAGTTGAAAAGAAAGATGAACAACTGATTCTTAGTATTCTCTCTAAGCTAAGTTCAGAATATTTTGTGTTTGTCTCTACCTTCTATGCTACTAAGGGTGCACTTGGTACTCAATTCACCATGCCATCTTTAGATGATTTTGTTGTCAATCTCACTCGAGAACAGGACAAGCTAATCCAAATGGGCATTCTTAAGTCCTCTAAGTCACATGCCTTGGTTGCCAACCAAGGCACAAAAGAACAACAAGGACAAAGTAGTAACAACAATAGTAAGGACAAGAAACACAAGAATAGCGAGGAGAAGAAGGATCAGATGCTAGTTTCTTCAAAAGCAACTATTGATACACCATCTTCCAAGGGCGATAAGCCTAAGAAAGAAAAGGTCAAATGTGCCTATTGTAAAAAACCTGGTCATGATGAACATAAATGTTTGCAGAAACAACTTGATCACTTGACATACATTCTTGAGAAGAATAATATCATTGTTCCTGAGTCTATCAAACAAAGTTCTAATGAAGGGTCTAACAAGGAAAAAGAAAACATCAAGGGGAAAGGAAAGGGCAAGGCCCTTTTTGCAGTTGCTTCCTCACCATCCACTTGGGTTCTTGATTCAGGTGCTTCACACCAAATGGCTTCATCTAAGGAAGAACTTGCATCCTTGGAGCCGTGTATTATGCCTTCTATTTTGATGGGTGATAACACTCTTGTTGAGGTGTGTGGGAGAGGGTCTGTTGATGTGGGGGATGGTACATTCCATGATGTTCCTTATGTACCCTCATTGTCAACTAATCTCCAATCCTTACACCAGATCACTCACAGAGGTTTAGGCAAGCGGGTTGAGTTCACTCCTAGTTCAGTGGAGATATGTGAGTTTCACAATGATTCTACAGTTGCAGTTGGGAGAGCAGATCATCAGTCACGACTCTATATGTTTTCTCACTTTGTTCCTGATCCTCCTTTGACTGTTTCACTCACTCACTTTAATGATGTGAGCAGATTATGGCATGAGCAGTTTGGCCATCTTAACTTCCACTACTTGCATCAGCTTAACCAGCGGAGCATGGTCACAGGATTGCCTTCTACTTTGACATTGGAGTCACTTGGAATACATGATAGATCTTCTGACGGGTCAGATTCACTTGAGCAGTCTTCTACCTCCACTTTTGATGCAGAGAGTGATTCAGAGGACTCACCTCCTTCCTCTCCTAGTCATCATTCACATGTTGATGATTCTCCTCTAGATTCTCCATCTTCTGGTCCACTTTGGGCTAGACAGACCTTGCAGTTTGCAGGTGATTGGGTTGGGGATCCATCAGACACCAAGCAAACTCGTTTACAATTCCAAGATGCTCTACATATCTTCATTGCTACTGCCTCAAATCCACAATCCTTTCATGAGGCTTCTGGTATTTCTGAGTGGGATATAGCTATGCAGGAAGAGTATAGTTCCTTGATGAGGAACCACACTTGGGATGTTGTCCGTTTTCCTAAGGGAAGAAAACTTGTTCGATGTAAGTGGATCTACCAGACAAAATTTGCAAGCTTTGCTGGGGGTGTGGGATGCTTCATCTTTTGGGGGGGCCTCTTCCTCTCACTTGGAGTCCTAATTTTCTTTGGGGAGTCTCTTTTCTCTCTTTTGGGGGAATTTTATGTACATGGGTACCTCATCAGGCTTGACTTGCCGGGACCCATTTCTACATCCACCTTAGCTTCGCTTATGGGGGGGTGTTAGTGTAGTTTTTTATTTTTCCTATTTTGATAGGTTTTTCCTACACTTTTAATAATCTCGCTTAGGTTAATAAAACATGTCTTATTAGGTGAATGGTTGTGAGGTGTCACCTTCTTACATGTGAGCATCCATTAGCTATCTTGGGAAGATACTTTGCTATCTTTAGTCCAATAGATGGTTGCTCCTAATTGGTTGGTGTTGCCACCTCCTCCCTCTTCTTAGCCTATATAAGCATGCTACCTGGCTTGTATTTGCATCTCTTGTTTTTGCATCATCTTAATGCTATTTTGCTTCCAGCATTTGCATTACTCTCTTGGAGACTAACTCTATGATGCTATTTTGATTTTGTATCATTTGCATTCATAGTTTAGATATTTACTCTTTGCACTAGTTTTCTGGGTTATTAATCTTTTCAGATTCTAACAATTTCTAGGGTTGGGTTGTTCATGCATTCCTCAATCTCATTTATGGAAAGATATTGGTCAAGATATGTGTTGTACTTAGTTAGGTTTGATTATATAGGGGATACAAACAACAATGATCTTTATGATTTGGAATCTTAGAATCATGAGCAGAGTTGTTAGCTAATGATTGCTTGTGATAATCATAGAAAGTTTCCTTAAACATTTCATGGATAGAAGGGGAAGTACCCTTGCCAATTTTGATGAGAAATATGCCCCATTTTTGTCTTTGTTGTCATAATTGGAAAATAATTTGCATGCCTTGTCCACATCTTTGAGTCATTGTAGTTGGGCACACAAGAGAGTACCTCGTTATTATTTTTCAACTTTTTAAGTAGTTGTTCGATGTGGGTAGCTAACTGTTGGAGAGGGGTGCTAAGGGGGCTATTAGACAAGAGGCTTTTGTTGTGCTCAAGTTGCCCCTTATGTAGCTTCTCAAGTCCTCAACATTTAGTTGCAAATTTTCTTCTATATTCTTGAATAAATAGAGTTCAAGTTGTGATTAAAAAATATAGTTTGAGTTGTGGTTGTCTACCACCAATTGACTCATCTATCATGTTAGGGTTTAGATTTAATATTCTCAAAAGAAAGAAGACTGTAAGACAAACTTTCTTTTGAAAATAACATTAAACTTAAAGGCACGATCATTGGGAAGAGTAGGGGGCTTAGAGAGGGATAAGGTGGTAAAGATGGGGAGGTGGTTTGAGACAATGGCTGCAATATCAAGATGTATGAGGTGAGGCCAAGGGAACATGGTTGAATATGGAAGTTAGAGGATGAGTAAAATCTATCCAAGCAACTAGTTTATCTCAAGAAGCCTTCATGAAAGTTGTTTCAAGTGTTGCAATATGACTTTTGAGTCTCTGATTTTCTGTAATGAGGTTAAAAACACCCAAGGATTCGTAGACTACTATATAGGCTTCCAACTAAAATTGGGATTTAGGGATTCTCTTAGCTATAATCAGTTGAGTGCTCAACCACAGTTAAGTTTCCATGGGAGATATAAATGTTTTGGCATGAGAGTTTTATCATTAGGCAAGATGGGGTTGTCAGTTAAGCAAAAACTAGGCATTATATCTTGAAAAAGAATAACAGTTCGAATGCAACGATTATGAGCGCTGGTGTTATTACCTTCAGGTGCAGGAATTGTCATTAGACATTCCATCTCGCCACGTGGTGCTCCTCTGATAAGGTTAGATTGAAGAAATCACCTTCTTGATAATTGGGGGTTTCAGACCATCATTATACGATTCAAAAAGTTTCCAAGGATGAGGATAGGGTGGATTGCTCATCTTAGAATGATCTTTCCTTGGCAGATGGTTCTGTTGTTGTCGTTGATGATACAGATGCTGTCTCTAAGGCGACTTTGATACAAAATGTTGATGATGTCCCTTCTTTTGTTGCTATCTCTGTCCAAAACATTATTGCTGGTGTTGATTCAATTGTCTTATATCCTGTTGCTATGGGTATTGAGGCCCATGTTTCTTCTGCGAGGGTTTTGGAGGTTGGCAATGGTGCTACCCCTTCCCCCCCATGGATAATCTTGCGGTTTTTCTTGGTTCTTCAGGTTTATCTCTAGATTGGTAGGTGGCTACTGAAAAGGTGGAGGATGGATGGACATCAATTAAAGGAAAAAATGTAAAATCCTCCAAACTTTCGTTTGATATGTCATTACGTTCTCAAAAGATTGGACCAAAATGTAAATCTTGATGGTCTTTTATTTTTTTCTGGGTTGGTTTTTAGCCCTCTTGCGGTGAACTTTGGTGTGTCCCTCTAGTTTGCTGGGTGGTGTTCCACAATTGTATTTAGATCCTTCATTGTTATATCTTTCTTGTCTCTTTGTACAAGGTTTTGGGTCCTTTCAAAACATGTGTTTACTCAATCAAAACAATTATGAGAGCCGGTGTTACAAGCGACAATTGATTTGGCAAGTCAAGGGCAAGATCTCAAGCAACCCCCTTGTTGCCCTTAGGATGAGTAGTGTAGAGGAAGTGGGCCTCTTGCTTGATTGTAACCAAGTGTGTTCTAATTGGACAACACTAAATGCTATGTTTGTGTCATTTTGAATAGATTCTTAACATCACACTTTTGAGATGGGATAGACAATTGCCTTACATTCCAAGATTGACACTGATACTTCAGTTGGAAGACTTGAGAGAAATAACATCATCCATGAGGTGACATGGAAACAATTTTTTAATGTATTCACATTTGATAGACTTACATTAAAATTGGTACTCATGGAGTTATACATTTATGTTTGGGTTTTGATTTTGATTATTTATTGCATGACAATCAACAATATGTTCAGAATGATTTAACTTTACATGAAATCATGAATATGATAATTGTAGGTTGTTTTTCACAATTAACATTCTTTTTAATATCATGATTTGATTTCAATTATATTATGTTAAATATTATATTGTTAGGATTTTGAATTAGTAGTGAAAAAAAAAATACAAGTGTTTAATCACGATGAAAACTAAAAGGATACTGATGAAATATTATTATACACTAAATGTGAATCATGTATAATTATGATGGTAAATTTTAACTTGTAAATGTCTATATTAGAGTTAATTATGTGAAATATAGATCGAATAATAAATGATACATTTAAACAATATTGACGCTTCAATTATTTTATAAGAATATTGGTTTTTGTTGGCAACTGTGCAAGTTATGATGTGGCCAATAGAAAACTTTTGAAGGTTCCTAAGAAACTTTCATAATTATTCCTTAGTGATACCATTGCCAATAAAAGGATTCATGTCTTCATTTTTGATAATATTTTTAAATGTGGATGTATACATATTTAATATTTCTTATTTTACTTTGAAGTTATACTATTGGGCTATGCGTATTCTTAGTTACAAATTTTGGATTTGATCTTAACAAATATATTTTAAAATACCATAGAATATTTTTCTTATAAATTAAAAATAATTCCTAATAATGGATACATATGCGATGGGTACTGATTGAAACAAATTTGAATATTTGAGAAAATATTCGGGATGGATGTCAAAATTTGGCATCGGAAAGAAGATTATTTTGAATAGTATCAAACTATTCCTTATTGTGGTTACCAAAGGTGACATGTGAGCATGTAGGTTGCCAAGTAGGGATAATTTAAGAAACCCCCTCTTGGGAAAAGTTGTAAAATCCTGGCGAAGCCTACATTATGTGGGGGGGGATTTTCATATTGATGGCAGATTTCTTTTTCAAATTAGGGGAAAAAATTAGTTTGCATTGTCATTTTCTTTTTCCTACCATAGGAAAATCCCACAAAATCAACATGATTAATTCATTAATTTGGGGGAAAATTATAATATATGAGGCAATTTTTGGCTTTTGAAGGAAAATATATTGGATTGTACAGGGCAATTTTTTCGCTTTTGAAGGGAAATATCTATATTGTATGAGGTAAATGTTTTTCTTGCAAATGATTTTTGTAAATTGTATTGGTGGACATTATCTAATAATAACCACTTTTCAATAGTTGTCACTTGTCATGTTGGCCTATGCCAAATGCCAAGTGATCAAAGACATCACTCTGCCCAATGTTATTGATAAGCGCAACTACTACTATTTGTACCTAACATCCATCTACTATTTGATGGTTATAGACCAATTGTTGAAGTTCTATTTCAGGTTGAAAGTCATGAAGGAAACTTCAATCTTCTACATGTCTCTGAAATGGTGACAGTTATCCTTGCACCTAGTCCCATTTGTAATGACATTAAATTAATGTATTGCCATTGTCAGTGACATTCTCTATCTTTGATACGCTCCACATACACGACTTCTAATTTGGTATTGGCGATATTACTAATAAACCAAAATACCAATTTCGTATAATTGTGCATTTATAATTTTTTTTTACAAAGATTTAATCATTTAAAACAATTGGGACTGGAAGGAAAAAGGAATGAATAAGGTTAGATAAGGAATTGCAAGGTAGTCGAGGCTATTTATAGAAAATCTAGCTTCTTTCTTCCTTAATTCATCTTTG
The DNA here is from genome assembly GCA_028749045.1 of Cupressus sempervirens. Classification (NCBI taxonomy): domain Eukaryota; kingdom Viridiplantae; phylum Streptophyta; class Pinopsida; order Cupressales; family Cupressaceae; genus Cupressus; species Cupressus sempervirens. The sequence goes on from CM053793.1 coordinate 521,496,846, forward strand.
ATAGGTAAATTGGTATAGCTACCTTTGGTTTAGGTCATTAATGTAAAGATAATTTGGTTTCTAGGTTTATGAAGATTTCGATGGACACTCCTATTAGACTTAGATGCACATTTGAGGAGGCCTAGAAGGCCTTTTTGGGCTCCTTGTCAGGTGAAACCCTCAATTCAATTTGTAGGTAGGGTGAGCCTTTCATAACTAAAGCTATCAAAATGGTGTTGGGCATGAACACAAACATTATCCTTGAATTTCTAGCATCTCTTCTTGACCTCAGAGGAGAAAAGGTGGACATATTGATGATGGCGAGGAAAGTTTTTAGAGAAGAATACCTCACGGACAACATTGATTTTTTCATATTTGCAGAAATAGAGGGATCCCTTGGGCAACTGAAATACCCAAGCTTCTCCTCCCAAACAAGATGTGGGCATGCAATCTTTTCTATTGGATCTAAATGCTGGGCAATTGAAGCACAATAAGAAATGGGTGCTAACTGCTAGGGATTTAGTTGATTTTTTCTCAATGAAATGGAGGTAGGAATGTACGAAGAGCTTGATAAATTCTCACAATTAATCTTGTCTTTCCACATTTGAAATAACATGGTGGAGTTTTAAAACTACAAGCTTAAAAAAAACACCAAAATACCACATAATGAGATACCTAGGGATCAACTACTTCCCATTTTCAGCAAAACCTATCTAGATCTAGACCAACTAATGAAGCAATAGTGCTTCCTACACTTTAGGCTCTGCTAACGAAGGCGGGTTTAGCTAGGGATTTCAACATTTTTGCATATTTTCACGCTATACATCCCTTTAGAGCAGATTTGGTCTCTTAATCTTCATGAAATTGAAATCAACTGTTGAATTATAACAGCTAAATACAAACTAAAAAGCTATCACAATAAGTGAATGACCAACATATAATTTCTTGTTACAGACTTCAGATATTGATTTGTTTTAAAATGATTTGTGCTACTAAATAATTTCTTCAATTTGCATCCTAACTAATGACTGTGCCTTATCCATTGTTACACATCGTCATTTAAGTAGATTTCGATACATTTAATTGACTTGCAACCAAATATATCAACTACTAACCCTAAATCACATTCTTATGATATCACTTTTATATACTTGGAAATCTTATCAGCTCACTGAAGCATTTACTTATTTACTTGAATTAAAAGAAACAATGAGCTGATATACAACCTATCCAAGCTGCATTAAATGGAATGAACTTTGTCACTCAGTATCAGAATGACAAGTACATGAAAATGGAGACAAAAAATACGGATACCAATATTCAATAACTTCCTTTTGCATTAATCTTCTTGAGAATGATACATATATCTGATATAAGACTCAAAATTAACTTAGGATTTGATAGTATTTCATTCATTCACCATGTTCTTGATATACAAATTTGAAACAACAAAAATCAACACAAGAATTTGGACCAATTGCAAAATAACATTATCATTAAAGAAAATAGAAATTGGACACTCTCTCCACATCTTGGAAATCCTTTTATAAGACAAGGATTGCAAACAAGCTACAAATGGGAGGACACTTGTCAAAATTTGATTAAAAAATAAATACAAAGACATAGAATATTTTCTTTTGCAAAACATTCTTTGTACTTGGATGGAAGATGGGAAGCAGTTTCAAAACTGAGGTGGCAATTGATCTTCAGGTACAGTCTGGGTTTGTTTCTGCAGGTGTTTCCAAGATAAGCATGTGTACAACTCAACAACCTATTATAATCATTGTCCTTTCTCTATATTGTCTCTTTTGCCATTTAGGTACGATTTCTAATTGCTCCCTGTGAATAACCTCGCTTTTTTCCCAACTGCTTAGTCACTATCTTCGAATGGTAAGATTTTATACCAGCTATGACCTCCCAAATTGCAATATCAGTATCAATGTATGGCCAAGTGACATCTCTGATTGTATTCAGTTCATCAAGGCACTTACTCCATTTTGCATATGTTATGACCTTCACTTCTGTAGTCACCTTTACCATCTCCGATTCTATTTTATACAATGAATTAATCATATCATATACTACCATGACATTTGCCTCATTGTTACAATATGCAACAAATCTTACATGTTTTAGAATATCATCAAAAGAGGATGACCATTCTTTCCACCCCTTCACATTTCCATTTTCATCAATGATGTTGGGCACAAAGTTGGGAGTCCCTATGGTAATTGTTTTCATTTTATTCTGGATTAGTTGTAATTTCCCTATCAAAAAACCATTTAATTATTTAGCTTTATGAATCAATTTTCTAACAAGGATAATTACTCTCTTGGGTAAATCCTTTTGTGTCAACATTGGTACACGATTTTCAAAGAATGGTGTATATGGGCCCCACATTGTGAATAAAGGGGATAATAATGAAATTGCTTCTGATCACTGATACTTAGCTCCTTGCAAAGCAATGCAACTATTATGTACATTCTGTGAGGAATGTTTCAAAGAGCCTATCTTATGAATCAACAAATTTTGCATTGTTTTAAATTTTTGTCTCCTTGCTTGATTCTAGGTCTTCCTTGTCAGTGACCATAAGTTTGCCTACTATATCACCTATGTTTGTTGCATAATCATCTATTTGTACAACTTTGTCTTCAATCTCAACAACATGCCTAGTAGTATCTTCCAATGTTTTTACCTCATCCTCCAGCAGAAGATTTCTTTGTTCTAAAACATATGTATTTTTCATCTCCTCCTCATAATGTTTCCTTGTATCCACATACCTCTCAAAGGCTCTATACAATTGTTCCTCCAACACATCAATTCTATTCTTTCCTAGCAATGATGCTGAAGTCATCAGTCCATAAATTTGATAACAGAATGTAGAATGAACATTCCAGAAAATTACATTTCCACTAGGGGAATCTCTAACCTCCATGAGGGTTGGCTTTTCATTTTTTGGAGCCAAGCTCCATATTTCCATGGTCTGTGCATCAATATTGTAACCAAGCCCTCTTAATTCTCCCTATTGGTCAAAAGAAAATTGTCTTCTCCTTCTTCTCATTAGGTCAAGAAAAAATAAAGAGCTGATTTCCCACCCTGGAAAGATGATCATGCCACTTCTCTTTATCAGTTCTCTTGGCTCTTCTATAGTTAAGTTTTCACTCTTAGGATCATACTCCTGTAGCCTTTTGACCATTTCTGCTACCTTTTCATCGGAGTCACCTGGCTTTAATTGTAATTACAATTCATTTTGCTTGATTTTGAAAAGGAAGCTTTTAAAATCTTCTATTTTTATGAAATTTTCATCTTTCATAAATTCTCTAGCTTGTATGATCCTGTCATCTATCATCATGATCTCCAGCTCTATTTTTCTTAGTGTTTTTCTCATCCTTAGTGGCTTGTGCCATAAAAAATCTTTGCCTTGTATCATTGAAATACTTGCTACCCCTTGGCATAACCTATAAGGCTTTCTCCCTTGCCTTTTGAGGAATCTCAACCATTTTTTGTTTCTTCCTACCTCTCTGAGCCCAAGTTGAGCTTTCAAGCTCCTCCTCCTCCTCATCTACTTCTAGTATAATCTTAGGCTTAGGAGATTTAGGATTGACTTTTTTTTAAATTTCTTCAGGAACTTGCACTATAATCTCATCAAAATTTTCAATACATTTATCAAATCTAGGCCAATATCCTTCTTCATGATAGAAACCCTTAAAAGATGGGTAGATTCTCTTCATTTCTTCTTCAAAGCTCATTATTTCCCTCCATTTTATTGTCCTATCTCTACATACATTTTCATCTAGAAAATCTGCAATGACATCCTCTTCCCAATACTTCTTGCTCAAGGGCAATTTATATCCCCTCATTTGCATTAGGGAATCCCTAACAACATCAAAAGGATCATATGTCCTTGTATGGGTAGTTGAAAATTTAAAATTTCTATGGAATGCATTAGTCTCTTTAATTGCATTCTTACCAATATCAAAGTCTCCACACTTAGAACTTCTACACAAGAATGTTACCTTCCTAATAGTAGGTCCCAGATACTCCCTATTTGTAGATATCAATTGCTAGAAAAATTCAACAATCCCTAATCTTTCTAGAACAAATCTAGAAAGGAGATGTGGTGGTTGAGGGCATGAAAAAACCCTAATGATTGTGCAATTTTCCAACAGAAAAACACTTCCCCAATCATGCCCTAATTATTTTCCTTCATCAAAGCACATAGAGGGTTTAAGCAAGTTCCTAACATTTCTAGGAATCCTCTCTACTACAACCCCCAACATATTTAATATAGGGTAGACAAAATCATTATAAAATGAAAGAGAATTTGAGTAAGGGTAGAACCTTTGCCATAACCTAGTCCATCATTGCACAGACAAATTCTCTCCAAGTTCTTCTATGTTCTCAATGAAACTTGGGTCAATGTACCTCACATTCTTGAACAAAATCAAATGCATCAGTAGAGAATACTGATGAAATTTGAAGTTTCCCAATTCTCTGTGCTGAGAAAAGACAATCTCATTGTGAATGTGGTTTGCTATGTAGGTGATAAAATCATATCCAATGTTGGTATGTGGATTCTGAATATTCAATGCCATGATGTAAAGTCCACCATAACCATCCATAGTCCTAGCCAAACCTAAAACCTTGTTTAGACCAAAGACTATACTCTGAAGATATCTTTGAAAGTACCCAAGAGGCATATAATCTCCCACTTTCTTTGCTATGTCTCCCCGTTCCTTCATCGATTTTGCAATATACCTCAACATGGCCTTCCTAGTGTAGAAATTCTATTGCTTCTGGAAATCATCATCAAAATTTTCCAAGTCAATAGGGAATGCCATAGGTCCCCCTATATTGAAAGCCTCAATGAAAGTCTCCTTGTCTAATATGCAAAATATAATTCTGTCCTTTTTGTGGAATGCACAACTAACAAGATTGTATGCTTTGATTAATGCCTTTAACAAATCGACATCAACAAAGACCTTAGGCATAAGCAACTTGCCCAAATTTCTATTCCAAGGGTTTGATATAGGGACCTCACACAATCTCTTGTTATAAAATAAGCAAACAATTCATTCCCATTTCTATCTAGCACATTTGCATCTCTACAAAAACTATATGAGTCTCTAAAAGCATGAGCATTTGTAGATTGAAGATTTAATGAACTTGGAAAAAATTGTAACCATTCATCAAAAAAAGGGCTAGGACCCCTGGCCTTTGAAATACTTGATGGAGCTTCTTTAATTTGAACCTACGCAATCAATCCTCCGTCCTTTTGCACCATTATTTAATCTCTCACAATATCACCAAACTTTGCTCTGGAACCCAATTCTGCTCTGTAATTTCAAACACTTTGCAATTGGTGAGAAAATCCTTGTCCCTTTTACCTTTTATTTCCTTTTTACAAATTGGAGTGTGGCATTAATGACATTAAAAAAATATGCATGCAAATATTTCAGTGTTTCAAAATTTTTCCTACATTTAAATTTTACGTTGCTCGTACTTCCAACTCATCATTTGGTGCCATCTTGGAAATGCACTTTGTTTTCTATTTTTTTCCTTCAAAACATAAGGTAGCGATGTGGCGATTACCCTTTTTCTCCACTTCTCAGCTTCTTTGTGCCCTTCATTAATCTTAGTCGTGACAGCACAAACACGGTTACCATAACCTCCTCCCTGCTTATCTGTCAAATCGCCAACTTCAGCCCAAGATTTCACATTACTCATGCATCTCTGTTTCAACACCATATAATTCTATTTACAATGGAGACCCATGAAGAAATGAAAAATACTTCATAACCTTTCGTGCGACATCACACTAGTTATGAGTTTAACATTTAACATCATGGAGATGTAGCATTAACCATTGAATCATACCTTATCACTCCATCGTAGCTCAACTTTATATTGTTTGCAAGTAACTCGTGAAGTGGTGAACTTGGTCATCATAATCATTTCACAGCTTCACAATCATTCAACTAACTATCCCACTAACTGCAACAACCCAACAATTTTTTATTGTGAACAACAGCTTAACCTTTATCGCCACATCTCATCTTTAAAATTTATTGCAGCTTCAACCTTGCAAAGGCACAATGACCGCCTATCTCTTCATCGCTACTTGTTATCCTTGTTTACCTTTTAGCCTTGCAATGTAGAAAAACTCCCTTTTATGTACATCTCTAGGTCTCCACAGTTTATAACTTAACATTTATCATATTGGAGATGTCATGAAAACTTTATCTTAGCTACTTTGATGCTTCGTAATAGTCAACAACCTATCATCCTTAACCCACACGATGATGCGAACACTACCTTGGAGCTAACCATTACTTTCTTCGCCGCTTCACATCCATAAACTTTAACTCATAACTTAACCTTGTGATGCTGCAACCACTAGTTGTCTCCACATCTCCACTCTCTACTTACTTCACCTTTGACTGCAGGAGATGTAGTGATAAATTGGCTTCTAATCACTATGGTTAAACTTCACAGGTTCACAACTTAAAAATCACCTTGCAAATCATAAGCCAAGACCTCGCAATTCAAAGTTGTTCTCTACTTAGCAGCCTCAACTTAACTATTAGCCTTGCCACCTGAGATGTAGCGTGAACCTCCTGATTGATTGCTTCACAATATCGCTACCATTGAAATAGTTAGAAAATATAATGCAGAGCTTCAGTGATTAAAAGGTGTTCACTGTTAAGGTTGTACCTTTTATCAGATTGATTTTATCATGAGATACCTTGTCGATGGTAAATAATCTTTAAGATATATATATATATATATATATATATATATATATAAATAATATAATATATTATATATGCAATATAATATATATATATATATATATATATATATAATATAATATATTATATATGTAATATAATATATATTATATATTATAGATTATATATTATTATATAATAATATATTACATATATGGTTAACATATTAATATTACATATATGCTTAAAGATGAGTTATACATATGGTTATTTATATTATTAATATATTAACTAATGATGATTAACTATAGAGACATGTCTCCTCCTCTCATATTTATGAGTTCAAATATGCATTTGGAAGATATCAATCACATTGGGAATGTTAGTACATTTGTAAAAAATGATCCATGTTACTTAACATGATATCATAGCCTAGTTGCAAATGTAGAAAAGAAGATGAAACACACAGACTTCAACAACTTTTGCATCTATTGACTTGCCTATCACAAAGTATAGTTGAAGATATCGATTGCATGAGGCTCATAGATATATGCAGAAAATGCATTCAACCAACACCCATAGCATGTTGAAGGTAGCAAACAACGGTTGTTATGTTATTTAAGCAACAACAATAGCTAATCTGAAGTCACAATATCTACACAATGGCATGAAAATTATTTTCATTGAAATGTATATGCACACAACAATTAAGTAGGAGTATCGTGCTTTTGAAGATCCCATTGGGACTTAGTAATTTAGTAACAGTTGGTACCCAATATGGACACAGTTTCAAAATTTTTAATTTATGGTTTCGAACCGCTTTGAACTAAGGTTCAAAGTAGTTCGAAGTGGTTCAATGGTTCAAATGGGCATCTTGCAGGTTCAGTTCAAGAAAATTTCATATTCATGGCTTGAAATGCAAATCTGTTGACTCAAAAAGTTTATAATCCATGATCAAATTAAAACTAGAATTCAGTCTTAGTTCATAATTCAAGTTCAGTGGTTTATTCCGAAAGGTTCATATGTACAATTTGGTAATTTAGGCTAAGATGTCTAACACATTTGTCTCAAGCTCAGTGATTCAGAGATCAAATCCGAAGACCAAGTTCAATACAACAATTTCAAATGCAAATTCAAAGGCTCAACCATCACCATAGAGGCATGTTCCCTCAATTTGATCACATTAATTCATGGGTATGATTTCAAGTTTTTAAATCATAGACCTAGATAATAGGTTTGATTAATTAAATTTTGTCAAATCAACTCAAATCTTATAATTTCTCCCTATTTTGGGAATGGGCTGCATACTGCCATGAAGCATTTTAAGGAAGTAGATACCAACTTAATAATATATATCAAGGGAATCAATTTCAAAGTGGGTATGTTTGTAGACAATTAAATAACAAATGAAGACTTTCATAATTTGCATGGAGTCATACACCATGTGACTCGAAGCCTGGCCTGATGTAACTATCTCATTTAATCTCTATTTTAAATGTTGATGGATGCACTTCCCTAACAGACCCAAGTCCCTATGTGATGGTATTAAGCTTAAAGCATACATATGCGAAGTCGAGTTCTTGACAATGATGCACAAGATAATCATTGGATGCAATGGGTAGCATTGAACTTAAGCAACATGTATGATGCTCAGGATTCACTTTGGTGTCAAGAGTCAAAAGCATCTATTTCACAATTTCACAATACGAGGGACAAAGACATCTAGGGCCCGTTTGGTGAGCGGAATAGGAATACATATTCTGGAATAGAACATATTTTTGTTCTCCGTTTGGTTCAGCCAATATTTGATGGGAATTCGCGGACCTGAAAATTTATGTTTTCTAAATTTTTTTAAAAATGGAATAGGAATATGTATTCCAATAACACCTATTTTGGTGGAATTGCAAAACCCCATTTTTGGGCCAAAAATGGAATACGTATTCCATTTTTAGTTCGTATTCCAATCCCGTTTGGTGCATCCAAACAAGGAATTCAAATTTTTTGGAATACATATTCCAGAATACGTATTCCTATTCTTCTCACCAAACAGGCCCCTACAAAATTCTATGGGCGGTGCCCCAATAGAAATAGCACTCACGGCTTAACATGGAAAAGTACATACTATTGTAATGAATTGATTGTCGAAGGCACAAGTTAAATAATCAAAATATTAGGTAGAATATTAAAAGGGACCCGATGCATTAGATATTGAGTTCCACTGACCTGAATACCTATGAGAAGCTGTAGTGGAGCCAATGCATTGGCTTGGAGCCTAAACTAAAAGTTGAGTGTTAGGCCCACACTCTGATTGGCTCAGGCATGAGACACATGAAATAATTCCCAATGATATTGAATCAGGTTTTTATAAACCCATTTTTTCTGTAATATCGATGAGATTAAAAGCGTGAATAACCCACTCAATCATGGTCGAGAATATCAAAGTAGAGAGTCAGGAAAGTGGAATACCATTCAATCCAAGAATGGAAGGTCAAGTCCCAAACCAGAATGTAGTTACAGTACATGATAGACATAGAGGAATCACTCACAAGTTTCAGGTTCCCGAGGACCAGTACATACTACAAACTGTAGAAGATCAAGATATATCATTACATGGGTGCTCTACAACATGTTTAGTACGTGTGAAATTTGGAGTGCTACACCATCCTGAGGCTCTTGGAACTTCTTCTGAATTGAAGTATAAGGGATACACTCTTCTCTGTGTTGGTTTTCCAGCATCAGATCTTGAAGTTGAAACTCAAGATGAAGATGAGGTTTATTGGCTTCAATTTGGGCAGTATTTTGCTCGAGCACCTATTGAAAGGGATGATTATGCACTTGAGCAGGCTATGGGTGATGAATACAAATTCTTCTCTCTATTAAGCTTAAGTGCTTTGATTGAAATGGGAGATCTAAATCAGTCTATCAAGCCTGATGGAATTACAACTTTAATGATGTCATAAGTTTAATATTTTCTTATTATGAAGGAGATAAACATTATGTTCTTAAAGATTGTAATGTTAAGAAAATAACAAATAACATATTTCCAAGAATCAGTTACTCAAACCGAATTGAAACTGATAGGAGAAAAGATAAATATGCCATTTGAACATGAATTAGAGGTTCCACTTTTTCTTCTTGAAATTGCAGACTATGTGCTATAGTAGGAGGGGAAATAATTGTTCCAGATTATTTCATTTCTTGTGAGGGAGGGAAAGAAGAGCTTATTTTTGAACTATGTGTTAGAGGAAAGGATAAATTTTGATTTGTTTTACATAATTTAAGGGAAGAGCTTTAGTTTTCTTTAGATAGTGACTTTGATTGTAAATGTGTAAGAGGATCTTTATTGTCTTTAAACTTTAGAGAAGGGAGACTGGAGGATAATTGCATCAAAATTTTGATTATGAGGTAGTTTCTTTCCACTGATCACAATCTTTGTATTGTTTTCAGTTTTCTCTAAAATACATTTAATGTCACTATTTTCTTATTACGTTATCATTTCAAGATATATTTAAAAGCTCTAATTTTTCATTTTCTCAAGAGGATGGAAGATACATTCTTCGTTTTCACTTTGTAATGCAACATTTTGGTAAATGAACTTTGTATTATTTTCTGTTCAATTTCTTTCAGTTAGTTAATCTTTTACATCTATTTCATGTTTACGAGTGGATGTTTGTAAAACTTTCATGCTTTCTGGTTAAAAGAATCCATATTTAAATTCATTGTAAACCATGTGTGGGGAGCTGTACCCAATAAATTCAGAGGAAGGTTATCAATTCAATGATAACCTATCCAACTGTTAGTGTTGATTCAATCTTCCTATCTGGGCATTTAGAGTTAATTTGTATTTATTTCTTTGGAGGACAATCTGTTCATGAACAGTAACTATTGTAGAGGACTCCAATGTAGATATGAATCTCTAGCTCTTGCAAGAAAAGTTCAAACACAAATATGTAAAAGGCACGATATGCATCAGTAGCATATGATTCAGAGTAAAACATTACAGGAACATCATGGTCAAAGAAACATTCATAAATGTTTTAAGTCTCCAGCCTAAATGGTTTATAGAAACAATATGCTTGATATATTTTTGGTGAGAACCCAATGATAAAGAAAAAAATATGGTTGAATGAAATACTAGCAATGAAGACTATATACCATATGAAGTTTTTATAAAATAAAGTGTCATTATTCCCAAGGAACTTGGAGGCTCAGCTTCATGACATTAGAGATGCTGTTAACTATTCAAATTCTGATATTGTATTGATGCTAGACACTAATTTCTCAGGATGATAAAATATACAACATGAGTAATAAGAAGATTGGTCTTGATGAAAGGCCTTAAGGAATGCAGTCATGGTCAACTGGGAATTGGCTTCCTACAACATCCTGCATTTATTAAGTGGACAACAATGACCAACAAATCTATTCTTCATTCTTTATTTTCATCATACTTTCATAGGCACTAAGTATCGATACTCCAAAATGAAGCCAAGCGATTGAATGAAATACCTTGAATGTTTAGGGCAGAGATAAACAACATGAGAAAAGTTAATAGGAAGAAACACATGGATAAATATGTGCTACGATCATTGATCACGAGAATTACTTCTAAATATTAACTAAAATGATTAATAATATGTGATATGACAACAAATTAATACTCAACGAGGACTATTACTGGAGTAATAAGCTAATCGTGCTAGGGGTGCTCTTTGGAGTTATTGAGAGTTATAATTTATGAGGGGATCAATAATCAATAAATCAGAGTCTATATCTAATATAGTCAACATTAAATGTACAATCATCATTGCAAATAGGAAGTTATGATCTGACATAACAACTCAATAGGTATCGACAACTAACAAGGATAATTCTCTTAGATTCATTGATAGCGACCTTTGATCACAGACAGAGTACAAAGAATATGAGAATGAACTCTTACTAGTGATCTAGGTGTATAAAATAACTACAATAGCAAGAAAAAATAGGGTGTTAGAATTCTTTTAGAATAACTGAGAGGGGGGGTGAATCAGTTATTCAAGGTCCAATAATGTCCAATACAATTTTTTTAATAAAACAGGGGTGAATCAGAAGTACTAGCCTTTTTACTTTCTTGTCAAATCCTTAATGGCATATAATTGAAATTATCATGCATGCAATTAAACATTAAACAATCATGAAAAGTAAACATGCATCACCTCATAACACAAAGGATTTTGGTGACCCAAAAACCCTCTAGGAATAAGAAGGTAGAACTGGGGTGGGGATGACACCCACAAAATTACTGCATAATTGATTTCAACCACTTCTGATGGTTTTCCCTATTAAAGGCCTGCCCTATTAAAGGCTTTACACACTATCAGATGTGACCCTGTTAAAGGATTTTTACACCTTGTTAGGAGTGTGCCTTGTTAGAGGACTTAAGAACATTTAACTTAGAATGCCACCCTATTAAAGGATTTACACAAAGCTGTTAGGCCCACCCAAGTCCATGGGATTTATAGTCACCTTCTCAAAAGAATCTTTTATCCCTCTCTAAGAATCTCCTATCCTTCTCCCGAGGATCTCTTATCCTTCTCATGGGGATCTTCTATCCTTTTCTTGAGGCTTATCCACCTAGCTATTAAGCTAACCTAGCAATGTATGATTTCAATGTCTAATACAATGGTAAGAAAGTATTAGAAAGGTTTTGACCTGATAAAGATTGTAGCTCTAACCTTGCAGATTTCAGATCACTCTTCAGTTCTTTTCTTTGCTTGGCTTTTCTTTCTTGCAGCGCTGACAACTTGTCCACACTTCAAATCCATCTCCTTGAGTTCTTCCACTTGTTATGCCAATGCACTCTATGGTCACTTGATCAAATCAGAGTCTTGATGCTCTGTGCTTACTCCTCACTATGTCCTCTTCTTGGCACTTCACACTAGCTTTCTCTTGGCTTCTTCACACGACCACACTTATGACCAACTCACTCTCTCATTTTTGATCTCTGACCTGTAACTCCTTATAAAGACGTTCTGTTCTTCATTTTTTGCTCAAGTCTTCCCGCTTATCAATTTGAATTGATTTTGAAATTGTTTTCCCTCCAAACTATTTCTTCTAGAAAATCCATTAGTATTCTCCTTGAATTGGTTTGCATGGTTTACATAAAATTCTGTGACATTTACTCATCATCCCTATCATCCAACTAATTCACACAATTCAATGTAAAAAACTTATCATTACTGATCTGGCAATTCTTTTGACTTAACAAATAATGTAGCAACTCGGCATCATTGGTTTATTGATGCTCGACATTAACTGGGTTACTTGGTTTCTACTACTATTTACTGATGCTCAACACCCTAAGAGATTTTCTCGGCATATAAAGAAATTTTCTTGGCATCCACTACCTTTTTCTAATGCTCGGCACCTGAAGGATTGCTCGACATCTGAAGAAATTTGCTCAGCATCCACTACCTTTTTCTGATGCTCAGCACCTAAAGGATTGCTTTCCATCTGAAGAAATTTGCTCGGCATCCACTACCTTTTTCTGATGCTCGGCACCTAAAGGATTTCTCGGCACTCATAGATGAACTTAGTCAGTCTTTGCAAAAGGTTGAGTCAGAACTTGCATTTTGTAGTGTCCATTCCCTTTGTCTTAAAGTATGTCATTAATACATGATTTCATCATTGTCTTAGCTGATCCTTATATTTCATTACAACATCATAACTTCAACCTTTCTCTAGGTGTTCTAGTTACATCTTGTCAATCAACTAAGTGATAGTATTTTGATCACTTAAGCAATTGTCATTCCTATAGTTAGCAATTTTGACATCAATGAAAAAAAAATGATTGAAAGCATTCTTTACCAATTCCATCATTCTTCATTCAAAGATCTTTTCAATCATATCCAACATAGGGAAAGTCTCTACCACTATTGGTTTTTTCAAATTGTCTCCCTAATATTAAAAAGAGATGGAAGTCTTCATTTAAGAGATGAGAAAGTCTTGAGTATTTTCATACGCTATGAGTCCCATACAAATATGATAGAAGGGAAATTCTCGAACACAAATTTATGGGGACATTCCATAAGTCAAGTCACATGATAAAGATAGTTACATGCGACATTTAAAAATGTACAATGTTATAACATTAGGTCTGACCGCCATGACGAGTAGAGGGTTCCACTATGAAAGGAAAGGTAAGTATATAGGTATGAGTTTATTTCACAAATATTGATTTCTATGTTCAATGTTTATTAGATATTTTTATATTTGATTATTTTGAAATACTTGTCAATTCATATGGCTAAATAGCTAATAAATATAAAATGTGTATGTATGTGGAAATATCTTTTAATTTAATAATTTGACATTATTAAATGTAAAAGGATTAGTTGGTGTGAGCCAAGATAGTAATATAATTTCTTATGAATATAAGTAAATCCTTAAATTAGATTTTTATATATATTCGAACAATCATATATTGTTATGCAAAATTATTTAGTATCCTTCAGTATTTTCTTTAACTAATCAATGAAGTCTCTCTCTTATTTGTATTTTTATAAGAGCTACGTGCCTTGATATTTTCCTTTGAGAATGTTCTTGTAGGAAAAGAGGGAGATTGACGTTTCAAGCAACTTTGAAAGACAAGAAGCATATAGAGGATATGATTTAGTCAACCTTTGGTGATCTTGATCATATTCATTTAGAGGGAGTAAACCACATTGTGATAGATTCATTAATGATATAAATTTGGAATACACAGATTTCAAGATGTGCGTAATATAGGTTTAATCAAAAGATAAAAAAATACCTTTGCATGAAAAAAGGAAAATTGAGTTGTTGTGAGACATCAATGAAGTTTTAAAGAATTCATTTGAACCATCTACGAGTCTCTCTTTGATGAATGAAACTCGACATATGAGTTGTGGATTCATACATGTGGCACAATTATACTCAATCATTATATTGGCATATTATGGACAAGTTTGAGAAAATGGAAGGACATGTTCGTTTCCACTCTTAAACCAAATGAATGTTTGGACCTTCAATGGATGAAAAAAGAAAGTTGGAACTTAGAAAGGAGTTGTCATATTTGATACAAAATTGTTCAACAATATAAGAATGAGTGGAAATTTTACATTGTTGGGGGAATAATAGTCAGTGTTCCATTCCCACTTGAACCTGCTTTAGAGGGGAGATGTTCCATTCTCACAAGAAAAGAAAGTTGGTACTTTACATATGCTACTAGATATTGTGCAGACTCAATCTAATGATAGTAGCTCCAAAGACCTTGATGATCAAGATGGATAAAATGAGGCTCTTGAAGAAAGCATCTTTGATGATTGAGATTATGAGATTCTTCTACATTAAGAGGGAGTATGACACTTCTTTGTGTTGCTTAGAAGATTGATACTCAGAGGGAGTCTAGAAATACATGTGTCTGACTGCATGATTTAGATGTGCATACTCTTGAGTGCATCATGAGAAAGTATTGACTTATCACTAGAAAATCTAAGATTGATATCAAAGTGAAGAGATCTTTTGATGAAGTAACTAGAGGACCTGACTTCCCATGATCGATGTTCAGAGGGAGAATTTTGAGGTGCAATCCTTTGTAAATGATATCTTCTCTATGAGAAGTTCTAAGTAAAATTTAGTATAATGTATTATTCTCTATGAGATAGAATTGAGGTGAAAGTGTTTGCACCGCCCTTTGACCTGGTTCACAGTGGTTGATGATCTTATAATGGTAGACCGGTTATCATGACAATCTTCATTAATTTGTTGTCCTAGAGTATTGGAAATCATGATAACAAACAAACAAAAGGTAACCATTGTAAGGTCATGATCTTATAAATGGTAGACTTGTTATCATGGTTCTTTGGGCCAAAGTTTTTTGGACACCATGATAACGAACTTGTTATGGTTCTTTGGGCCGAATCTTTCCAGACACCATAGTTACTACTATAGACCACACTTAAGGTGGTGTTTTTATAGTTTTGGAAATTACTTCAATTGTGTGTTATGAAAGATGGGAAATTTAGCCTCATAGTGAATTGAATTTCATACTGAGATGATATCTCTTCTTATTGTTGAGAGCATAATGTGTTTTATAAATCCTCCCTAGCTAAGAGAGAGTGTTAAGGTTGTATCTTCTGTCAGATTGATTTTATCATGATATATCTTGTTGATGGTAAATCATCTTTAAGATAAATATCTTATATATATTAAAGATGAGTTATACATATGGTTATCTATATTATTAATATATTAACAAATGATGATTAACTACAGAGCCATGTCTCTTCATGAGACATGTCTCCTCTCATATTTATGAGTCTTCAAATCTGCATTTGGAAGATATCAACCACATTGGCAATGTTAGTACATTTGCAGAAAATGATCCATGTTACTTAACATTCATGACTTCACGACTTAATTTTTTTTAGGACTACAACATTATACCACATGAATTTAAAACTTAACTTAGGGATAAAAACATTTATACGTATAACCAAGGTTTTATCATATCACCCTCTTTAAAATTTGCAAACCAAAATGTTAATAACTTTGAAAAAATCCTACAGTCTAAGTAAAATGAAGTTAGGCTTTCTCCTAGAAATTGGTGAGAACTCATGTAACCCTAATCACAAAGATATATTTCTTCCTGATTTTCATAACAGATAAAAAATTTAAGATTAGTGAAAATTCAGGCCATCAATGGCTCTGTCTAGGGATAATGGATAGCTGGTATCCATATAAGAGTCTAGAATTTTTGGAAGAGAAGACCACATACTTGAAAAAACATGACAACACTTAGAGAGCAACACCTAATAAAGCAGGTAAATACACAAAAAAAACAATAACCATAGGGTTGTACAAAATATACAAAACCCTAAACTAATGTTCATGAAAAAACTAATATCTTCAACATTAGTACTTTTTCAAGAATTGTTCATGAACTAGAAATTCAAGAATATCTCCTAATAGTTCTTTTATGAAATAAGAATCCTCACCATGATTCTCATGAATCAAATATGGACCTAACCATACAGGATCAAACTTTCCATGTTTTCCCTTTTCTTCTTGCCTAGCATTCCATAACAACACTAGATCTTCTGGTTTAAATTTCCTCGCTACTATCTTTTTGTCATATAAGTTCTTTACTTGAATATGCAACTTAGCATTACTGGCCACCCGATATGTAGCATGAACCTCTTGAATAAATTCTTCACAACATCACTACCAAAACATAATGCAAAGATTCAATGCAAACATAATGCAAAGATTCAATGATTAAAAATGTCTTCGCGACTTAAAACATTTTACGACTACAACCTTATACCACATGAATTTTAAACTTAACTTAGGGATAAAAAAATTTATACATATAAACAAGGTTTTATCATATGCTCCTCTTTAAAATTTTCAAACAAAAACCTTAATAACTTTGAAAAACCCTACAATTTGAGTAAAATAAAGTAAGGGCTTTCTCCTAGAAATTGACAAAAACTCATGAAACCCTAATTGAAAATATATATTTCTTCCTAAATGCAAAAATTCACCTTAAATAGTAGGATATCTTCTTGTCTTCTTCTCTCATGCATCCATGGCTTCCATCATGAGGTTTCATCCTTGCATTTGCATATTAGCTTAGATCCATATTTGTTTTCATAGATTAATATGGCATTGTTATTTCCTTTCCTAGATTAGGTTTCTTTTCTTGCATTGCTTTAAATTGTCATCATTTATATTAGTTTACATTTTCATTTTCATGCATATTTTAATTCTTGAATCTTTTGTTTCATGGTGTACTTTCATGGGCACAAACTAGGTCAAACTGAGGGCCTCCATTACAAACTCTTGCACTCCATGAATAGAGAGCTATGAGCTGCCATTTGAGACCTGATTTTTGAGCAATCTTGGATATAATGACTCATAGAAGTGTGCCCACATTTTAGGCATACATATCCAACATATTCAATGAGACATAGGTATATTCTTATGGAAACATATTAATACACATGGACTAAGGTTGAGGCATTCCACAACTATACTACCCAATTCATGACCAACTTCTTGAAAAGTGAATTATCACAAGATTTTGAATAACCTTAATTCTGGTATGTGATAAAAAAACCTATTTTTCTTTGTTAATTCTAATGCAATGGGCATTGGAAAATATAGTAATCATCAAATTCTCATCTAACTATTATCGTCAAGGAAATATAGTTCTTGAGTCTACTGACAAGAATCTGATCGATATGGTTAAATGCTTAATTTATGAGAATATGAAATATTGACACTCACAATTAGAATATGCACTATGGACTAGTAAGGTTAGGGTAATAATGTCATAGGTACCTCCCCTTACTTGTTGGTCTATGGTCAAGGGCATGTCTTCCCAATGAATCTATAGACTCCTGTATTGAAATTCATGAGAGGATATGTGGAAAACAAAGATAAGGTTCAAGTTAGGTTGATGAGTCTTTTGGAACTAGATGAGAGAATAACATTGGCATTAAAAAAAATTGTTGAACATCAAGCTTTTCTTAAGCATTGGTTTGACAAAAGAGCTACAATAAAACATTTTAAGATCCTGACCTAGCTCCCATATGGGACAAGGAAAAAGAGAAATCATGTAGTCACACCAAGTATCAATGCTTATGGATTGGTCTATATAAAATCATGGAGATTTTGGGAGAGAACACTTTCAAGAAAAGTACAATAGATGGAGAGTTGGTCTTTTTTTTTTCAATGGTTGATTCCTCAAATGATATTTTTGGTCCTTAAGAGTGAAAGTTACACCTTGTACCATAGTATATTGTTCTAGGGTTTTTTGGATCTTTTGTCATTATGTTGTGTCTTTTCCTTTTCTTCTAGGTCTTTGAGTAAGGGAGTCAATGTGTTTTTTTAGGGTTATTCCTAGCATGTGGTCCATCCCAAAAACTCTTATCTAATGGAAGAGGTATTTCTTCATCAAAGTGCTCAAAGATCTTGTCTTGCAAGAGACTTTATATAGATATCATATCTATGGAGATGTTGATCTCTGGTTATCAATCTCAAAATCCAAGGTTAATTATTCTCATCACATCAAACACTTAAGCATAATTCAATGGTCATTGATGATCTAGGTGAGTAGTGTTTAAGATTTGTCTACGTTGGTCAACATGTTTGATGGTAGTTCTCAAAGGAATTCTCCATATACTTCTTGGCTTGTGAGTTTCCAGAATTCAAAAAGAGGAATGCAAACAATGGGAGTTAAAGGGAAGAATCAAGAAAGTCCAAACGCATCAGTAGAATAGTCTAATTGCTACCTAGGCATTTCAAAAAGAAAAAAAGAAAAAAAAGGATAGAAGATCTCATAGGGTAGCATAGTTTAATCATTTCCCTGAACACTCAAAATAAGAATCAAGGAGAAATAAAATGAAAACATATGAGCTTACTTGAAATGCAAATATCATATTTTAGAAATGAAAATAAAAATAATTTGACTCATTAAAAAGCCCTGTGAATAGATTCTCACATCTAGTCAGAAAGATAGAGACACATGACTCTAACAATCTCTACTAGGAGTGAAAGGCTTGTATGGTTGTAGAGCAATGTTAGATTGAGTCTATTGAAGTTTATATCAGTTTTAAAGGGTTTTTACTAAATAATTCTTATTTGTGGTTTCCCTCACCTAAGGATTGAAAGAATGAAGACATTGAAAAATATGAAGATGTGAACTTTCTAGTCAGGGATACTTAATTCCCACCAAGAAATTTGTATTTGGTCTAGAATAAGGATTCTCCTAATATTTTTGGATCCTTTGTACAAAAAATATGAGATTTATAAAAAGGTGATTGGTGCAAGAGCACCTCACACAATCAATTTGGAGAAGAAGACTAGGTAGACTTTCAAGACCTTTAAAGAAAATCTAGAGGATGAAATGTAAAAACCGGGTCAATAGATCAAATGGAGTATCTTGGCACCTATAATGTTATTAACATAATGCGTTTCTTCAATTAATTTGTAGTGTCCTCAAAGGACTAAAATGTTATGTTTGTAATGTCCATCAAGGGACTTAGAATTGGATTGTCTTAAATTGATGTTGTCCAAGGTTTAATAATGCTTTCAATAATGTTTTAGGAGTCTAAGCTAGGCATTCAATGGGTCTAGGTCAATAAGGAACAATTAGAAAGGAGTTATATATTCAAAAAAATCTTGTTATGATTTTGAAATTCAAATATTCAAACATAAGTGGTTAGTTAAGGAGTTAGAGAGAATCTTTAATTTGCTATTGTTTTAAGTCTAAACTATTCAACTCAACGATGAAAGTTGGTTGAATTAGTTTCTTAAGTGGTTATAGGGAGTCTCTTATATTTACATTGAAGGAGTCTCTATTTAGAGAGGAGAAAAATTAGGCGTGTATGACAACAAGCAATAAAAATGTAATTTTTGCAGATTTCCTTGATCTTTTGAAGTCTAAAATTGATTGGTCTAGTGTTTTGTTGGATTACATAGTTAATCATTCACTCACTGCCATTATTGGATGAACTCTCCATTATTTTGAAATTTTTGTGGCACTAGTTATTGCAATAAACTTTCTTTAGTTATTCTTATTGTTGTAGTCAAGTTTTAGGTAGAATGAGGATCATCCCATGAACGTAGAGGCCTAACCTTCATGGGATGAAATTGTTAACATGTACTATAAGCTGCTAACAGTGCATATGCAGTTTTGTGGGGTGTAGAAGTGATCACAGTTTGAAGATATATATTGAAATTGAAAGTCGTTTACAATAAGGAATGATTTGCCTGAGTTAGGAGTAGATTCCATGCTTGGGAGCATTTCATTAGAGGAAGGCAAAGTTGTATCCATCACTAAGAGGATTGTGTGGAGACTGGGTATTGAATAGCCTGTTAAGGTTTTGGGTTCAATTTGAGGGAATTTTGTGAAGTGGGAATGGGATTGAAGTAAAGCTCTAGGATTCCCTGAATATAGGCAATTGAAGTCCTTATAAAACTAAACTCCTCATTTAGGATCCTTGAAGGTAGAATTGATAGGTCATTTCTTTGATGAATTTAGGATTGTTGATAGCACCAAGTGTCTAAACCTTTGAAATTTGTAACTCTCATTGTGCATTTAATACCACCACCATTCCCTTTGCATCAGTGATCACCATTCTCAGAGTGGCCAAGCCAAAAAATGGTGATATTGGATTTTGATCTAGACATGTAAAGGCACTCACTTTGAGTTGGATCACCAATCTATTCCCTTTGGATTTGGTTGCACAAAGACCGTAGTTGGTAGCATCTACATAACCTAATAAAGATAAAGGAAAAAAGGTAAATGTTCCTACATAGGGGCAAACTACACCAATAAATCCTAGGAAAGTCTATGGGCATGAGAGGGAGGTTTCCTATGAGCATAAATATGAGATGGCTATACGAAAAGACAAGAAGAAAAAGTTTCAATTGTTGAAGAGAAATTGATAGAAGGATGAGATACACCTAGGAAGCTGATTATAAAGAAGAAAAGGAAAACTCTCATGATGATCATGCATGGACCTATCAAGGGGAAGGAATATTAGAGAAAGAAGGGGAGTTCCACTTCATCTTCGACAATGGGATCCATTCTTAAGGAAAAGGAAGAAGATCTAGAAGACAATGTTCCTCTAATTAAGAGAACTTGGGTGAGTGTAGATGCAAAGGAGGAGAGAAGGAGGAAAATCCAAACACAAAATCCTCTGTCTACAAGGGATCAACCCATTCATATTGATGATTCCATAGATCAAGAACAAAGTGATACACCAGAGGAATGGGGTTCATATGTGTTTGCTCTTGGAGATTTTAATTTCACTCCATAAAGACATGTTGAAGTAGAGGACACTCTCCCTATAGTTTCCCCAATTGTAGAGATGATATAGAAGAAGATGGATAAATAAGGGAAAATATACTTATAGAAGATATTAAGGGAAATGATTCAGAGGTAGTACCATCTACTAAGGAGACAACTTTACTTCCTTTGGAGAATCCTAGAACTCCACCACCTTTTCCTCTTGAGCAAGAAGAGACAGTTTCACCTCAACCTCCAAAAATAGAGAAAGAGGAGATGGTAGCCAAAGAAAGTGTTGATAGTGAGAAAACACCTTAGATTCCTTCTTAAGCTCAAGTAGAAGATTTCAATTTTCAACCCTCTCCACCTAAGAAGCCAAAAGATACAACATTGCAAACAAGGGATACAAAAGTTAGGGTTAAAACAAATCATTTAGTAGATAAGGGAAAGGAAGCTTAGCAAGTTATAGTGTTATCGCTAGAGAATCCAAAGTCATCATCCCATATCTCTAGACTTATTTAGTTGTTCAAGGCTATTTAGCCAAGGAAAAGAACCTACATAGTGGTAGAGGACATGGATATTCTCTTAATGGGTGAGTCTTTTTGGTTGCCAATAGTTTCTTTGGAACACCAAAGAATGTCTTTCATGACATAATATTAGAGGGGTACTTAGAAGGCTCAAATTTTAGTTCCTCCTACTTAAGGGGACACCACCAACCTCAACCTAGAAGATTAAAAAATTGAATAGATAGATCTTGGGCAACCCATTAGCGAGGTTGGTAAGGAATTGACTACATTGGGCATGAATCATCTATTCAAGGAGATAGATAAAGATGAGGCTGAAATTAAATCACTTGGAAGTAGAATGAGGCCTTAAGAGAACTTGTTAATAAAAGAGCGGTCCAATTAACTTGACAAATCTAGATATTTCTTTGAAGGATGCACATGAAAAGTGATCCCATACTACTATTCCTTTATATTCTTTCTTAAGAGTATGCTCTGAACAGAGGCATAATTTTGGTAATTTTGGAGAGAAGTGTATAAGAAAAAGAATGCAACGCATACATTCTATTTTTGATAATGCATCAAGGCTAGCTACCTTGGTAGAGAGCCAAAGAAAGATTTTGGATCAGATTTATGATTGGGTTGTTTTGAGGTTAGGATTGAAGAAAATTAAGAAGAAGAGTTACAAGAAACTCTTGGTCCTATATGATGTCACAAAATTAGATAAATCTAATGATTAGGTTAAGAAAATTGGAGTTGGTGAGAAGAAAATGATGGATATGTTCTTGCAAATATAGGAACTTCGAGGAAAGGCTTCTAATAAAGTAGTAAAAGGAGATCATATATTCAGTAAGGAAATCTTAGAGATCTTCAGGGGTGATTCCAAGATGGAGTTATGATTAGTTACAATGGTGTCACTATAGTTCCATGCCTCATTTAAGACTATCTATTAAGGAGGAGCTACAAGGATTATTCTAGAGAGAAAGTTTTTAGGAAGCTCGATCACAATGATGAGAGTTTTGAGAATACAAGAAAAGAAGTTCAAGAATTTAGAAAGAGGACTACAGAAGAACTCATGGCTTTGTATATGCTAGATTTTAGCATGAATTTTGATGATATTCCTATGAAGGAGTATCCTAGAATTGGTGGAGAATTTGGGAGATTTTTAGTATGCCTATATGTTGCATTCATGGAAGTGTTTGTCATTGATTTTGACACGGGTTATTCTATATAGGTTGACAGAAAAACAAACAAAGATTGAGATTGTGAGGTTAGAGGGTTGAAGACAAGGTCAAGCGTAGTTGAGGATTTGTTCTATAGATTGTTTTAATGACATGGTTAAGTGTGCATGTAGAAATTCATAGATTAGTGATAGTTATCCAATATATAATGAAGTCAGTATATAGATAGAGTTCCTGAGAAGTGTTTCTGGTAATTGGATTATATCTCCTAATAGAGATAGAATCTGGTTAAGCACAATTAGGCAAAGGTAGAAGACATCATGATGATGATGTGGTTGAGTATGTGAAGTTCAAGGTTGTACATGTGAATATTAGTGAAGACTCTGAGTCAACGATGTTATATAATCATGAAATGATGTAATGTAACATGAATTGTTTTATCTTAATGAGGTCCTATTGTAGTCATAAATTGAGAAAGCCTCAAAATTGACTCAATAAATTAATATGAGGAATTGGTATAAAGTGTTGGCTTCTTAATTAATTTTTTTTGAATAACCCAATGATAAGAACACATACACCTAGGGGCAGCTAATTCCCATGGTCAATGCACCTATTCAGACACCAAAGCCAACTATAAGGCTATACTCTCCTTCTTCTTTAGGCTCTGTAAGACCTAGGTGGGTGGACCTCAGATTATTTATATGGTACCAGGGTAAAGGCATATAATTGAATCTATGTAATAGATAAAACCCCCTAATCTTCTATGTTTATGCAAACATTCATGGACATGAAATAAAAAATAACAGGGCACATGAACCTAATAAACTAAGTGAGGGAAACTCCTTTTCAACTCTTAAACATAAAAAGGAAAAGATATTTGATTAATGATTGAATCATCAGCATAACCCAAGTACGCAACAACAAAAACATGTAATCTCCAAGCTAATCAGTCCCTTATCCATTGGGCATTCAATAAGTCAGAACATACACATGGACACCTGAAATACACTCATATATCTAGATATCTGATCTATCTATCTACCTTGCAAATAGAAATCAATATTCAAAATTTTTTTGTACTTATTAGATCTTCCTATGATCCCTGTAGTTCTGCCAATGCAATATCAAGAAAATTTACTTAGGTCCTTGACCCAACAACAAGATATAGACCAACATATAACTTCAAAACAAGCTGCAACTAGACAATATGCACTTTGGGCATATATCAACAAAAAACTACAGACCAACAAAAAAGGAGATAAACTTTAGAATGGAATTTTCAATGAAACTCTGTATTCATTTCTTTAAAATCAATACATCATGGTGCATACAAAACTCAAAAAATACATAACAGATGGCTATATAATCTAAATACATCAAATAATTACACTGCTACTATTCAATACAAAGGAAAATATGTTGAGAATGTGGAATCACAATTCTAGAACTTGAGCCAACCTTATGGTCTCACAGTCATAAAAATTGGAACCCTATTGGTCTCACAATAGTGAGAAAATCTCAAAATTGGAACTCGTACAATGAGAAATGAAGAAATATTTATAGAGAAGAAGAAGCTCCTAGATATGAAATATGATTCTAACATGTGTCATGCTGAAATTTCTTTTCTCTATTGCTATTGAAACTAATCTCCTCCATCTGCCGACAAATCAAATCTTGATTAATTGCTATTGTAGAACATCTGATATATCTACCAAAAGGTAATCAACAAAACCCCTTTCAGAAGGAGACTGATATATGATAAGATGTGTAGAGGTTTTACAATCTGATTTTATTTGTTTTGTTCTACCCTCAACTATAAATCTTTAACTGCTCTTGTTGACAAAACTCATCCTTTGCATTTGCCTTTAAACATATTCAATTCTCACTTTATCGTCATTAGTGCATCAAATCTTATCTAAAACTTATCCAAATCTAATTATATTCCATCAAAAACAATAAATCTACATTATTATCAAGGATTCCTTGAAATCATAAAACCTCATGTAGCTTCTTCTAGTGAATACCTATGTAAAAATTGACTACAAAAATGGAAAATTTAGATTCTCCTAGTTCTGATGGTATATAATAGTCCATATCTCTGATGAAAATAGTGTCTCTGAGGTTGATTTGAAATTTCTAGGCTCTTGCCATGAACATAGCAATAAAATTGAAAAAATTAAAAAGCTATATAGTATAAACTATATCCTATCATTAATTTAATTTAAATCTTTCAATTTTTAATTTCTGATGCATTGAAATATCTCTAGACTTTATTTATTTTTTTCCTTTTCCCTTGCCATTGGATGACACTTGTTGATTCCCCATTGGTCAACTACTTGGGCGAGGCCCACATCTTTTCAAGTATCATTGAAACATTTCAATTTGAACTCATGATCACATGACAATGTCGTATTATCTTGTCTAAAAAATTTCCTATTTATGATCACCCAACACTTCAAATTTTTGTAACATCTTAGACTTTAATGCTAAGTTCTCCAATCTCCCAATACCATGACCTTATGATGAAATTGTAACATCTTAGTCTTAAATTTGATGAAATTGTAACATCTTAGTCTTAAATTTGAAAACTTCTGAACACATGACTGATCATAGCATCACAGGTCTCCATTTTTCACCTCCCAATCCTACACCAATCTTAACTTTGTAACTCAAATTTATTGCCTCTCCTAATACTGTGAACTGCCAATATCATGACCATTTTATACCATCAGAGCTCAATTAATTTCATCTTATGATATCACAAACCCTCTTGGAAATCACATGCATTTGGTCAAAACTTTGTTGATCATGCTGTCAACTGGCCACGATGGGCCCCTCCTTGCATGAGCTTGTGGATTGTCTCTCAAGAGAACACGTTTGAGACACTTAAGGATGTTGTGTTCATAGATTTAAAGTAAAACATACCTCCTCCCACAATGAATATGGGATTAAATTATTTGGCATTTCCCTATTCGAATGCAGACCTTTGCTCACCATTTTCTTTGCATGTGCAAGCCACAATGCCCACCATTTCCCTTGTCCCTACCTGATCATACCATTCTTCTACCATGGACCTTGCTCCACCTTTTTTGTGGGTGTCCTTCATCTCAGATCTCCACCCAACATGATGGAGCTCTCCCTTTACATGCTATTTTCCTACATTGTTCCTACCGTAGACGTTGCTCAAGCTTTGAGCTTCTTCAATGTGGGCTGTGGTCTTTTCCTTCCCTCTTTAATGTTGGTGGAGTGATCCTTTACCATCATCTTTCATGTGGACTACAACATTTATTAACACCGTGGAGATGGATGCCAGTTCTTTCCTCCTTTCCTCCTCATGTGGATGCTCTTCTTTTCATTGATTGGAGCTCTGCTCACCTCCATTGCTTGTTGTGGATGACACTTCCCATGGTCTGCAACCTCTTCACCTTGGTTTGTGAATGGTGGAGGTATCCATGTGATGGAAGGCACTAAAAGTTGCTTCCTTAATTTTACATTTTGAAATTGATGTACCCTTCCTTATACATGATTTCCTCCAATAGTCTTAGTATAAGATAATCTATAACCAAATGAGAATATTCCTTGTCATGGAGCTCTGTCCCAACCACTAATTTTGTATCATGAACAAAATATACTTTTGAAATGGCATGCTCAAGAGAAAGATCCTCACGTTAAAACATTGGTATCTCATTTCCAAAATAATGTACAATTTTAACTT
This sequence comes from Cupressus sempervirens, assembly GCA_028749045.1. Classification (NCBI taxonomy): domain Eukaryota; kingdom Viridiplantae; phylum Streptophyta; class Pinopsida; order Cupressales; family Cupressaceae; genus Cupressus; species Cupressus sempervirens. Next base: position 521,523,758 of record CM053793.1, read on the forward strand.
GCCAATAATGTTTTGGGTCAATGACTGTAGCCCTACTGGTGTTTTTTTTCCATTCAACAATAATACTCCTCCAATTGTTTCTACCCAAACTCATGGTGGAGGAACTTGCCCTCTAGTTTTATTTTTGAATAAAGATACCCAATGATTCAATTTTTTTCTTCATAATCCCCTCACTACATTGAGAGATGGGCTTGCACTGCTAGGCAACCTGGGATCATATATACGGTCTAAACATTCTCCTCTCAAATGCATTCAATTTCCTATCACAATGATGCCCCTTGAAATGAAACTCATGGATAAATTGATCAACTTAGAACAACATTCATCCTAACATGCACCATTATTCCCATACAACAAAACATTTAATGATCATAATCATTAAAAGATCTTCTAAGCAATTTCACTCCCTGACATCTTATCAATTTCCTCCATTGTTGGATTTGAAGTTGTGGACAATGTTTTTCTTGATCATGATGATATTTTTCTATTCATACTTGACCACCATATTACCTCTCTACAAATCAAGATCGTTTTAAAACCTCAACACACCTTTAGGATTTCATGACATTCTACCAATCTGAAGCAATCAGTCGAACCCCAAAGCGGGTCTTGCTAAATTTTTTTTGAGCTAAAAACACTTGATACCTCAAATTGATCCACCGACAATTTGGTATTGACTAGAATCAAATTCAAACCATGAAACATCATTTAAAGCTTGTTTACCCTATTTTCACAATCTATGATGTTTTGATAAGAAGGCCTATAGGTTGGCTTTAAAAATTGACATAAACATATAACAAGGCTCTGAAAGCTGATATGCTAATACTTTATTCCTCATTCATTTACCCTATCAAATCTCATCACATTACAACTTTTGGGTCAAAAGACATTAATCATCAAAGTTTCCTAGTTGAAATTGCCTGCAAACCAACATGTTAGAAAATAGGAAAGTACATATGGATTTGGCTTTGAAAATAGGGAAAATGGATACTTGAGGGTATATAAATTGGGAAAATAATTTAATGTCATGAGGTGAACACAATTCTATGAATTGGGCTCATGAAGAATAACAAGATGCATTTGGAAGGCATGTGATGTTAGGTACTTAGAATTGTAGAATTGGAAACATTAGAAGAACTGTGGTTTTCTCAAACAGAATGGACTTGGGAAAGTGTGCAGATGGATTGCTCAAGACTCAAAATCTAGCACACTTGAAGTATTTTTAGAGTGGAACATAGTGGTGCAAACCATTTGATCTCATCATTCATATATTCAGAGTTATGACATCGCGAACAGGGGTACCAATTAATTTACATTTTATGACACCAGTAAAATTTATAAATTGCATTTGGAATAGCATTTGAAAACTGATCAAATAGATTTTTCATAGGCTCAAAATCTAGAACATAGAAAGTGTTTGACCTTTAGAATACAATGAAAATAGAAATTTCTCAGTATGGTCAATTGGATCAAAGATATATCTAGTCAAACAAGACCTCCTAGAATTTAGGGCATTTTGCACCAACATGACAGATATAGGTACCCAACTTTGAGGGATTCAAAACCTAGTCAAAACATATCTAAATGACTTAAAAATTGAAACATATGTTCGTTGATATGCATAAAAAAAAAATCTTAAAGTAGCGACTCATGAAACATAACTAGGTGCAAGATATTCAAATGCAAACTAGGCTTCTTGTCACTATTTGATACTTAGGCAAAAATGCAGAAATGAACACTACTCAAAATAGAACTTCACAAAATGACTTAGAATGATAGTTTTTTATTATAGGATGCATGGACACACTAAATGCAAGGTTTTAGAAACATTAAACACCTCTTAGACCTCAAAGTGATAGACGGGTACACATGCAAGAAATTACATTCATAGGGCTCAAAATGACTCAGAATTTTGGAATGGTACTCAAAATGAGAATGCAATTTTGAGTCCCATCATAAAGAAAAGTTGTTTTTCTTGTTGTTAAGTGTGAAAGTTAATTGTAAGTGTAAATTTTAAATTATATGTGAGTAAGTTCTCTAAGGGATTTATGTGACTCAAGTATCCATATTTGGTATTGAGACTAGCGAAGTGTTTGGTGCTGTAGAGGCACAATGAAAGAGCAAAGTGATTGTATTTTATAGAGAGTGCTAGAGGACAGTTGATCATTTGGTATTGTTTAGAAAAGAATAATACTAAGGCCAATTGGACAGCGAATTTGATGATCTTTCCCTTGAATCTATTTATATAGTGGGTCCTTCCACCTTCCACAAATTGTAATAGGGTTGGAATCTCCTCATAGGGATTCAAAGTCTCCTAATAGGGATTGATATCTATAGAATACATTTCATTGAATCCTAATAGGGTCCATCCTTTTGTGAGGAACTTATATAATAGTACATCATTTTGTGGGTATCATTCCCATAAGGGTTTTCCCTCTGATCAAGGGTTTCCCTAGTTAAAAATTATGTTTCTATTGTGTATGGTTATCTTCTTGTGGTTATTGAACTTTCTCATTACATGTTTAAGATTTAATAAGGTTGATAAGATTTGTTTTAATTGGATAATTAATTCACCCCTACCCCACCTCTTAGTTATCTTGGTGGACTTTACTTTCTAACACTAGATTCATTTGATGTAATGGGGATTATAGAGAGGTTCAACTCTAGATATGTAGGAGTACTCTTGGATTCATAAGGGAGAATACCCAGATCTAAGTTTTTGAAATTTTGGACTTGGCTAGTTTTTTTCACATTTTGTTAATGAAATCTCAAGGCTCCACACTCCAAAACTTTGAAGGAGACTCCATAGCTCACTATGTAGCTTCTAAGGAATATTGAGACTCAACATATGGACATGGAATCTCCTTCAATGATTTTGGTGGTTGACATGTTTATGCATTTTTCACTACCCCTTCTTATTTAGATAGCTTTCTTACACATTTTTTGGTGAGATGAAGTACTTGGAGGTTAAGTATGAGTTTTATATGGATGGGGAAGGTCCTTATATTTTAAGATGCCATATTTTGAAAAGTGAAGCTCAAATAACACTTCAAATGACAAGTTTAAGCTTGAGCTTCAACTTCTTCTTCTTTTCTCTTTTGCTTTAGTTTTCTTATCATGTAATGACCTCATGCACATAATAAATAAATACACTATTGCAGGCCAAGTTAGCATCATTTTAGGAGTTAGTTTTGGATATAATTGAGTTAAAAAATATTATTTTACATACTTCTTGCATGGTTGAAACCCTACCTTTGAAAATCATAAATTTGAGGTTGGTTTTCTATAAAAGCATGATTGATTAATGAATTAAGGGTTGATGTTTTGTGTAGTAGAGATATACAATTGGTGCTTTTATTCTATATGTGGTACATCCTACTTGAATATTGCAACATCATGATTTTTTTATTATTAACGATGAAAAAGAAACTTATTTATTGCATGTGATGCTTGTTGATCTTAGTTTATTGAAGTTTGGCATGATTACTATGGAAACCTCTATAGTGATGAATTGGAAAGGGAATTTTTGCTATCACAATCAAAGTAATTTATCTTGTGTGCACATACACTTGGAGAGATTGCATAATTTTATGAGTTATGAAGATTCATAAAATGCTTGAAAATTTATTTTGACAATTGCATCTACAAATTTATGGTTGTGTTTCTCCTAACTACACAGGCTCCTTACCATTCCCTCATAAATTCAATTTAAAAAAGTATTACATGACGCAAGGAGGGAGAGAAGAACTAGGGCCAAAGGCACACCCAAAAATCCAAACCAACCTTGTAGAGTTAATACAGTGAAAGAAAACACACAAAGAGAATAACACTTTTATTAATTCATCAAATATTAGCATACATGCCCAATTGTAAGGCCTTCTAGGTTATGACCAGATACAAAATACATACAAGATCCAAGATCCAACTTTAAATTCACATTTCCAAATACATATGCAATAGACTTTCTCAGTCCTATAAAATCTCTAAGATCTCTACCCCCAAAAATCTTTTTAAAACTCTAATCCTAAACACCCTATTTATACTTGCCAAAATGGCTTATAGAAGATTCTTGAAAATTACAAAATAGAAAGGCCAAACCAAAGATGGTCTATACACATCCCAAGATAATATCTAATCATAAAAGTCATGATCAAAATTAATCATGCAAGTTTTCTCCCATTAAGAATCAAAATGTAGAAAATGAATCCAAAATGTTGACACTCGGCATCAACAACAACACTTGACACATGAAAGATCACTTGACACATGAAGGATAGCTTGGTACACACTATGTAACTTAACACATACTACAGAGTGAGATGGGATAACATGCTAATCCAAGTGTTAACATGACATGGGATAACTTCAACTTAGCTTATATTGCAAAATTACTAGCACTTGACATTTGCTAGAACTCAACAATGATTGAAACTTGACAACAATTGGAAAAATGAACACAAATGAGCAAGATAACACGTCAACCCAAGATGCTCCTACATCAGATAACTAGGGTAGAAATAAATGATTCTCTTGAATAATTGAGATGTCACCACCTAAGATGAATCCAACTTAGATTGAGAAATCCATGTAACATCTTCAACTAGTCTATTCTTCCACTTCACCAAATATTTGCAGTAGTCTTTTCCTCTTGTGATTTTACCAAATCTATGATCCAATATTTGTCTAACCTCTTCTATTTTATTCTTAGGATAATCATCAAGTACAACAACTTCATCATATGACTCACGATACTTATATAGACAAACAACATTGAATATATGAGATATATCCATGTCATTAGGTAACTCAACTTCATAAGCATTTCCACTGTCAAACTTTTTCAAGATCTTACAAGGTCCAAAATTCTTCATCTTTAGCTTACTGTATGTTCCAATAGGAAATCTTCCTTTCTTCAAATAAACCATCACCTCATCACCAACTTCAAAAATATGATGTCTTCTAGACTTATCATTATTATCCTTGTACTTTTGATTACTTTGTTCCAACTTCAACTTCACTTCCTTATGTAAAGACTCCATAAAATCAAAAAATTCTTCTCCTATAACACTTCTCTTCTCTTCACTAGCAACATCCCTTAAATTTGATACTCCTCTAGGCTTCATTCTAGTAACAATATCAAAAGGTGTCTTCCCTATACTTCTATTCATAGAATTATTATACGTAAACTCAACTTGTGCTAATACCATCTCCCAATTATGTGTTTCATCTCCAACTAAGCATCTTAGTAAATTACACAGGCTTCTATTCACAACCTTTTTCTATCCATCAGTTTGCGAATGGAATGCAGAACTAAATTTCAACTTAGTACCCATCTTCTTCCACAAAGTTCTCCAAAAATAGAAAACATGTTTACTATCTCTATCATAAATAATGCTTCTTGGTTATCCATGCAGTCTAACAATCTCTTTGAAGAAAAGTTCAACAACATTCTCAACATTTGATGTCTTCTTACATGGTATAAAACAAGCCATCCTAGAAAATCAATCCACAACAACAAATATATAATCACACCCCTTTTTTGTTTTGGTAAATCCAAGAAAAAAGTCCATACTAATGTCACTCCAAGGTTTCCCAGGAATTAAAATAGGTGTATACAATCAAGTATTCTGACTTACTCCTTTTGCAACTTGACAAACTTCACAACTCTTCACAAATATATCCTTATACATTTGTGGCCAATAATACTTCTTCTTCAACAAACTTAATGTCTTATCAATTCCAAAATGTCCAACCAATCCATCGCTATGCTTTTCCTTAATCAGATTCAACCTCATAGAACTTCTAGGAATACACAACTGAATATCTTTGAACAACATACCTTTTTGAATAAAATATTCATCATACTTACTGATGTGATCTATAAGATTTGGTTCTTTGCAGTCTCTCCATGCCTTAGAAAAATCAAGATCAATATCATACAAGTCTTTCATTTCATCAAAACTAAGAACTTCAACCTTCATTTTAGTCAACAAATAATGTTTGCTACTCAATGCATCAACAACTCTATTAGTAGCTCCATGCTTATGCTTAATCATAAATGTAAAACTTTGCAAATAATCAACCCACTTTATATGTCTCTGGTTCAATTTATTTTGACTTCCCAAGTACTGTAAAGCTTTATGATCAATATACAACACAAACTCCTTAGAAATCAAATAACATCTCCACTTCTTCAAAGCTTGAACAATAGCATAAAACTCTTGATCATACACATAATACTTCCTTTTAGCATTATTCAACTTCTCACTAAAGAAAGAAATAGGTTTACCTTCTTGACTTAATACAACTCCTATTGCACTACCACTTGCATCACATTCAACTTGAAATACCTTATGAAATTAGGCAAAGCCAATATAGGTAACTCAACAACCTTTTGTTTCAAAGTCTCAAAACTCTTATCAGCTCCATGTGTCCACTTGAGTTCCTTTTTACCTCCTCTCATTGTCTTAGTCATAGCATTACAAACAACATTGAAATTATTTATAAACTTTCTGTATAAACTAGCCAAACCATGAAATGATCTTACCTCACCCACATTCTCATGTGTAGAACATTCCAAAATTGCTTTAACCTTCTCAGGATCCATTCTCAAACAATCAACTAAAATCAAAAATCCCAAATACACTATATCCTCTTGCATAAAAGAACACTTTTTCAAATTAATCATCAATTGCTCGTCTATCAATCTCTACAATACTTGTCTAACATGCTTAAGATGTTCTTCCTTAGTCTTACTAAATATAAAAACCTCCATTCAAATAAACAATAAAAAGCTTACCCAAAATTTTTTTTAGAGCTTTGTTCACCAACCTCATGAAAGTAGTAGGTGCATTAGTCAAACCAAAAGGCATAACCAACCATTCATACAAACCATCTTTTGTATTGAAAGAAATCTTCCATTCATCACCTTTTATACTTTTGATATGATGATAGCCACTCTTTAAATAAATCTTGGTAAAATACTTTGCTCCACTTAAATAGTCCATTATGTCATCCATCCTTGGCATAGGAAACCTATATTTCACTGTGATATTGTTAATAGCTCTGGAATCAGTACACATTCTCCATTCTCCATTCTTCTTAGGTGCCAATACAATAGGTACAATACATGAACTCAAAATTTCCCTAATTAATCCCTTATGTAGAAATTCATGCACTTGTCTATTAAGTTCTTCATTTTTTGTCGGTATTAATCTATATGGTGCTTTATTCAGAAAACTAGCTCCAGGAATCAGATCCATACAATGACTATACTTCTCACTGGCAGTAAACCATTAAGAATATCCTCAACAAAAATTTCTTTATACTCATTCAAAATTTCTATAATTTCTACTCATACTCGGTCAATATCACCAATTTCTACTGTCACTTAATCATTACTACCCAATTTGGGTCCTCTAGGAATTATGGCAAAATAGACTTGATTCCTCTTCCCTTCTTTTTCAAATTGCTTTCCTTTGACCATGTAAACTTGAATAGTAGTATAATTAACCTCATTTGGACTTTCAATCAAAAGCAATAGTATTTTCTTCTTGCCATTCACCCAAAGAGTATATTGATTCAAACTTCCATCATATACAACATATCTATCATATTGCCAAGGTCTACCCAAAAAAATATGACAACAATACATAGGCATAATATCACACACCACTTGATAAAAGTAATGTATAATATTGAACATCACAATGCATTGCTCACTTAAAAATATCTTATGCTCATCTTTGATCCATGAAACATGATAGGGTTTAGGATGTTTCAGCCTCTGCAACTACAACTTTGTAACTAGCTCTTCTGATGCCAAATTTGTAGAACTTCCACTATCAATGATCACCTTGTAGCAATTTCCAGCCATCTTACATCTAGTCTTGAAAAGAATTCTTCTAAGGATAGGTTCCTCATCACTTCTCTTATTACATAAGGTTCTTCTCACCATCATATTTTCTCCAGCCTTAGGTCCACTTAGTAAACTCTCAATGTCTCCTTGAATCACAAAATACCTATTACCTTGACCACTTTTAGAGGATCTACATTCAAAAGATCTATGCCCTTCTTTACCACATCTGAAATAATTACCACAAAAACTAGCTCTAGAATAATAATTGCCTCTTCCTTAGTAAGAACTAGTACCTCCTCAGTATGTACTACCACCTTTCCACTCAGTCTTATCTTTGTCATCATTCTACCATTCAGATTTGCCTTTATCTTCCATAGAATTATCAGATTTTCCACCTTCACCATAACACCTACCTTTGCCTCTCTGGAATCTACTACCTCTACCTCTTTGTCTTTGTTCATACTTCTTTTTTAAGATCTTAGATTTCAAGACATATTGATATGCTTCTTCTACACTTTTCAATTTCACAAAACTCATCTCATCTTGAATTCTAGATCTCAATCCATTTAGATATCTTGCAATTTTCTCAACATCATCATCCACATATCTAGATCTAATGTCTATCTATAGAATTCCTCAATATACTCTTTCAGAGTCATGTCTCTCTGTCTCAAATTTTTCATTTTTCTCAGCAAGCTAAGTTGGTAATTAGTAGGAAGGAATTTTTTCTTTACCTTGTTCACCATTTTCACCCAAGTTCTAATATTTTCCTTTCCTCTTTGTTTTCTATTAGTTTGCAAATGTTCCCACCATAATGAAGTCTGACCTTTTAGCCTAGTAACTAAAATCTTCACCTTCCTATTATCATGAGTATTTTCATACTCAAAGAACTTCTCCATATTAGAGATCCAATTCAACACAACATTGGTATCCAACTTTCCATCATAAGGAACAAATTTTATAATAGGATTTGAATGTGCCTTAGATAGTACTCTTAACAATCTCTCCTCATCTTAATCTTCTTCTGGTTTTGGATTTGGGTTTGGTGCTACCACTTCATCATCACTCACATCCTTAAGATGCCCTCCTCTCCTCTAGGCTATCTCCACAACATCTATTTAGGTTAAGATTTGTCTCAATGTATCCAATGCAGCATTATCAACATTTCCTCTGCCATGAACCATCATTATAAATTAGTTTCTTGCAAGATTGTAACCCTTTGCAAGTAATAGGTCAAATATATAGATTTACAATCCTACAACCAAATTTGAATCAAGGTTCTACATGATCCAATCTTCACAAGGATGAACCTCAAGCTCTGATACCACCTAACACAAGGAGGGAGAGAAGAATCAGGGTCAAAGGCACACCCTACAATCCAAACCAACCCTCTAGAGTTAACACAATAGAAGAAAACACACAAAGAGAACAACACTTTTATTGATTCATCAAAATATCAACATACATGTCTAGTTGTAAGGCCTTCTGGGTTACATATAGATACAAAATACATACAAGATCCAAGATCTAGCTTCAAATTCACATTTCCAGACACATGCAATAGACTTCTTAGTCCTCCAAAATCTCTAAGTTCTCTACCCCCAAAAAATCTCTTTTAACTCTAAGCCTAAACACCCTATTTATACTTGCCAAAATGGATTATAAAAGATTATAGAATATTAAAAAATAGAAAGGCCGATCCAAAGATGGTCTATACACATCCTAAGACAATATCTAATCATAAAATTCATAATCAAAATGAATCATGCAAGTCAGCTCCCATTAAGAATCAAAACACAAAAAATGCATCCAAAATGTTGACACTCAGCATCAAGAGGAACACTTGGCACATGAAGGATAGATTAGCACACACTGTGGAACTTGGCATATGATATAGAGTGAGATGGGATAACATGCTAATCCAAGTGTTAACATGATATGTGATAACTTCAACTCAGCTTATACAAAAAAATTACTGGCACTCAACAATTGCTGTAACTCGACAACAACTGACAGAATGAACACAAATGAGTAGGATAACACATCAACCTAGGATGCTCTTGCATCATTATAGTAGTGACTTATGTCCATTTACATTATTTTAATTTTTAGCAATTTATTTATCTCTTGACACTTTATCTCTTTGCATTTATTGTTTGAATCTGGTTAAACTTGAAAATACATATCAATTACATGTTAGAATTTTTATGCAATGAAAAATAAAAATAAATATAGAAAATATTAGAAGTTGTCTATTTTCATAGTTTTAACAAATTTTCACAATCACACAAAATATCAAACAAACATAGGCCCACTTGTAAACATTCACATTTATCTCCTCTTGAGCTACCCAGGTGGTTGAAAGACAATCTAAAGAAACCTTGGAGTTGATATATTAAACTTTGCAATATAGAAATTTATCTCAAACATCTATCATTGTCATTGTGTAAAAATGACACTCAACAAATACTTACTTTGATAAGATCATTGATAAAAACAATTCATCTTGTGATTTTTTTCTTGTGATATACTTTGTCATTTTATTTTATTAATCATAACCAAAATTGACCATCACTCCAATTGACTTTATCAGATGATTATGTTTCCGTACAATTAGAAATTTCATTAACTTAGTTTTGGTCACTCGCCAATAATGATACCCTCCAAGAAAACATGTACCATTGAAGAAATATTATATAATGCTCTCATGGGGGAAAAGTGAGCTACCTTGGGCAACTTGCCTATCAATATTATATAATGCTCTCATGGGGGAAAAGTGAGCTACCTTGGGCAACTTGCCCATCATCACCATTATAGCATCATGGTAATATGATGGCATAGGAAACCCTATAATCAAATCTATGCCTATAATATCCCACTTTCACTTAGGAATATAATGTGGCTGCAAAAGGCCTATAGGGTAGTTATGCTTTGCCTTCACTCTCTGACACTCAAAACATAAAAAAAAAGAAATAAAAAATATCATACCTCATCCCTAAAAAAAAGTATAACTATCTAAGGTTGGCATGCATCTTCTTAATGCTAGGATATGCAAAATATGGTGCACAATGTACCCCTCAAAAAAACAAAGAACAAAGACTTGATACTAGCATATAAATGCACTCCAAGTGTTACAATAGCTCATCAAACTTTGAAGAGAAACCTATAAAATTCTTGTCAAAGGTATGTCTAGACTCTATCTCCACCCTAACCTCTTACTACCAAGTGTCTCTGGGTGAAGCCTCCAATACACGACTACGAAAATCCACCCCCAACGATAAAAATGAAATATTGTGCCTCCTTTTTCTCAAGGAATACATGAAAACATTATTGTTCCCCTTTATGTAATGAACATCAAAATTATACTAAAAAAATAACTCCATCCAAAAATAATGTTGTACATTCAAGTTTGGATGAGAAAATATATATTACAAGCTATGATGATCACTATACAACTGAAACCTATGAACCAAAATAAAATGCCTTTTAGAAGACTAGTTCATGAAAATCACCTCTAACTACAAATCATGAGTCAGATAGTTCATCTCATGGTCCTTGAGCTTCTTGGACTCAAATAATCACATGTACCTCCTGCATAACCATTTCCTCCATACCCTTTAATGACACATTGGTGCACAACTTGAACTCACCATACAACTAATAATCATGAAGACACCACAATACCTAGCACAAGTAGACCTCAAGCTCCTATTTGGTCTTAGAATAAATTTCTATGTTCTCAAGAAAAATAAGGACCAACTGATTGAGATACATGAAAAATACCTTGCTCATCAAAATTTTGAACACTGATGGTGCATTAATCAACCCAAAGGGTAAAACCATGAACTTATAATTGTCATACCATGTAGGTAAAGCTTTCCAATAAATATCAACATCCTAGATAAAAAGCTCATAGTATCCCAACTTTAAAACTATATTTGAGAACACTCATTCTCCCTTCATGTGATAAGTCAAGTCATCAATCCTCAATAAAGGATATTGGTTCTTCATTGTCACCTTATTCAATTTTAGTAGTCAATTCACAAATGCAAAGATCTATCCTCCTTCTTAGTAAAGATGAATGGTGCACCCTATGGGGATGCAATAGGATGAATATTGCCCTTGGCCAACAATTCCTCTAGCTACAATAAAAGATCATCCAACTCTTTCAACTCTTGAGTAGTCACACAATAAGGTGCCCAAGAAATAGGCTCTTCTCTAGGGATGAGATCAATGTAGAAATCAATATTGTGTTGAGGTGGCATACCTGGTATCTAATCTAGAGACACATCAACATACTCACATAGGAGTGGATGATTTTTGTGTGATACCTCTCGACTCTCAGCTCCATCTAGGTCAGTAAAAAAGACTAAAAACATCTAATATGCCTATCTCACACTCCATTTTAGCTACTTGAATAAGATCATCTAAAATAAAATGTGTCTTTGGACCTCTACATGTTAAACTCACCTACATATTTTAAGACACTATACCAAATTACATCAATAATTAACACTCTCCTAGTGAGGGGCTAATGTTAGTCTAACATGCATCTTTGGAATGAGGAGTAAGAGAAGCATTGAGTGTTGTCATTGATGGCCAAGAACATCTATTTGGAAAAATGTGTCACAACTAGTTGAGAGCAAGTAGGAGAAGGAAGAAGTCTAGAGATACCAATTGAGAAGCACACTAGTTTAAACTCTAGCCCACCTACTGGAAAGAAGTTAGAGATGGATATCAATTGATCTAAGTCATCAACATGATGAGTCACTAGTGATGAAATAGAAAGGAGAAGCTAAAATGATGCAAGTAGGAAAGGATGAAAGGCCACCATTGGTGTGCAACTAGGATTGGAAAAAGATACCATCCTATACCTTAGGAATAGGGTTCACGAGTCTTTCATGAATAAAGAATACATGGAATTCAAAGTGAGAGGGACAAATTGGTTATGGGTAATTGTGCCCTGACATCAACAAAAGGAATACACAACAAAGTGTGAATGTTGTTGTCAAGGTTATAGAAAATAGAGAGGAAAGAAGTCAAAAGAGGGTAACTAATGCAAGGGGAGAAGCAAGAGAAGTAAAGTGAAAGAATAGTAGCAAAAAATTTTTGTAAGAAATTGAGATAGAGAGAGGTGAGGATAAAAGAACTCATGAAACAAGAAGGAAGATAAGAGCTTCTTCAAGGGAGACATAACATAGGTCTTCATGGAAAACCAATACCACATTTAGGTGAAACACTTTTGTATGCTTTCTTACCATTGCATCCTTCTTGTAAGCCCTTAATAGGGCCAACTTCATTTGGAAGCCTATTGTGAAATCCTCTAACAAGGTGTCTTCCTAAAGGAGATTTGTAAATACTTTAACTAGGTAGCTATAAAAAATCTCTAGTAACCCTAAAAAATTGCAAGGATTCCTAATAGGATGTGTTTTTAGAAGAAGCACTTGTAGCTCTTAATCAAGTGACCTTTTATCTATAGTAAAGGGCTAGTAGGTATATTATTCCCACCATGGGTTACATCCTCTCATTGAGGGTTTCTAAGTACAATATACTTGTGTCACTAGATGAATGTTTTTGTGTGAGTGAGTTGACTTGATTTACCTTGATGCATTTATCTTGTTTTTAAGTGTGAAGTATATTTTACTAAGGTTAATTAGATAAATAAGGATAAAAATATATTATGAGAAGTACTAATTCACCCCCAACCCCTTCTTAGTATAGATTGAGACCAACAATTGGTATCAGAGTGCAAATCCCTATTACAACAAGGATAACAACTTGAGGGAAGATCAAATGAAATTACTACAAAGATAGCTAGAAGAAGCCTTGGACACAATTTAAGACTTGAAAGAAAAGCTAAGAAAATCCTTAGTTAAGATAAAGAAGTTGATGCTAAAACTCAATGAAAGTGAAGAAGTTATAGAACAAAAACATAACAATTTAAAAGAGTCAGAGGAAGCCATCTTTAACTTAATGGTTGGAATACAACAACTGAAGGGAACCTATGCCCAACTAATAAAAGAGAGAGATGAGAAAATTAAGGAAGTTGGTAAAGCTTAGGTTGAATGAGATGCAACCATCCTAACAAGAGATGAATCCACTACAACAAAAAGAGAGCAAGTGAACTAAAGACCAAAAAGTGTAGGTGCTTGAATATGGAACAATTCATGGAACTGGTAGAGTAATTTCTCAAATTCACTAAAGAGATGAGAAACAAAAATGAATAAAATTACAAAATGAAGAGATTTAATTAAAGCTCTGAAAAGACTGATTAGCAATTGAAGGCTTAGAGAAGAAATAAAAGTAAATTAGTATTTGTTACCAAGGTGATAGATTGAAGAAGGAGAGACCTCTAGAGAAAAGAATGAGAACATCAGAAGATCAAGGAATAAGTCTCCAAAAGGAAAGGGTATTGATAAACCACATGTAAAATTTATGGTAAAATAGGACACACATATCGCATGTATTGGAATAAACATATGACACTTGTTCAACAATTTACCTACAAAAGGTACTGCAACAACTGCCATCTCTATGGCCACACTAAAAAATAATGTATATCTAATTTTAATTAGAAGTGAATAGATAGAAATTGCTACTACTATAGAAAGTATGGGCATAGAGAAGAAGATTGCCAAACAAAAGATCGAGATAATCAAAGTTCTCCTAAGTCATTGAGTCCCATTGGAAGGGATAAGTTTCTCGCACTAGTCTATATGATCTATGGAAATGAAGGTCACCCAATAACTCAATACAAGATGAGGACGAATCCAAGGAACAAAACTAGACCATGGAAAGGCATCAAAATGACCTATTATATTTGCCACAAAATTGGGCATCTTGCAAGAGATTGCAAATGTAGTAGAAGACAAGGCAACAAGTCTCTAGTCAGAAAGGAGAAAAAATTTGCCACTAAGTGGACAAAGAAGAGTGAAGAGGTTGAGACTAAGCTTGACAAGGTGGAAAAATCACCAGTCATTGGTAAGAACTCATGAAATAATTAAAATCATGCAACTTAGAGGGGTTAAGAGACTAAAGTAACAATTAGAAATTGACCCCTACTACAAAATCAATAGCAATGCACATGAAAGAGAAGGAATGGATACATCAAGCATAACTTGTTGATCAAGTCTCTGTAAAAGTAACCATTGCAAATGACTCAAGGCATTAATGATATATATCCTTTTTAGATAATTGGAAGGGGTGGATTAATTATGTATGTCTAGTTATCTCATTGTCTCTTCAAACATTTCATCACCATCAAAACAATATAAGCATTAACAACATTAAATTTAATATATCCAATCTCTTGGTAGACATTTCCAACTTGAAACTTAACTTATACATCAACTTCTTTGCAAACTATTATCAAACCATTCCTGCATTACCAACTATCACTAAATTTCCATTAATTATTAAAAGATAACTTACTTTTATTTTTGATTAAGGAAAACAAGATTTAATTGGGCCCTACAACCCTTACAAAACATATAAAAAAATAAAGAAGAATGCTTAAAGTATCAAAAGAAACTAAAAGAAAACATCTGAAACAAATCCCTGAAACTAAAAGATAAAACCAATAAAAGGCTAGGGAGTCAAGACAAAAAACTAGGACTAGCCAAAAAAATCAAGGGTGCTCAAGAGATATCTCTCAACATTTATGCTGCACTTATTTCTAGCTCAGTCAATCTACTAGCCGCCTCCTTCATGTTTGATAGATCCTGGCTAGGTTTTAGGGTATCCTTCTTCCTCATGCTAGATCTAGTGTGCTTCCTTGAGCTATGATTAGGGGTCCTGTCCATAGCACTATGGGGAGCAGGGTCATCCTCCTTATTGATTATTTTCTCCTCCATATTGTTAATGAATAGCTTAATATTCTCATTGGCCTCTTTGAGAATATTGTAGCTTTGTTCCACTATAATATGCATCGAGCTCTCCATCATTTGGACTCTGTTCGTGACCTCCTTCACTCTATTATCCATGCTTTTTTCTTCCTCTATTATCTTGTTCTTAAAATTGAAGTTCCCCCTTTCTAGGCTACTAACCCAATATTTGAGCTCTTGGATTTCATAAAAAATCCACTTGGTGGTGTGGAAGCTGTCCACAATGTTGTTTTTGGCATTGTTCAGGACATCCATATCCAGATTTTCCTTTGTAGTGTCACTAAAAATCACCAGGGCTGGGTCTATCAACTCTTCCATTTGTATTTTACCCTCCTCATTCTCTTTGACCAGAGTTTTGATCAAAACATGATTTATCCCCATTCTAGCAGAGGTTGTGTCAAAGTTCCACCACACCACATTCCTATCCTTCCCCATGATTGAGCATCTATATTTGCTGGTGCCGAATTCCTCATGGCCCTACTCCTACTCCTCCCTATCAATCTGATTGGGGTCCCCTTCCACCCCCTCCTTCTCCACCCCCTATTTATCCTCCTTGGCCCTAGATAGGTTCCTTTTCTAGGCTCTAGGAAGTCATGAGTTCGTCCTCTTTATTAGTTATAATTTTGATGATGATGTTTTTCTTGCCCCTCTTCTCCTCCGTGCGTTCTTCTTCTCTAAGATCCTCCTCTTCTTCTGCACTTTCTTCCCCCATGTCCATTCCTTTAGCCTTTTCATTATAATCCCTATCTGAGGATGTGTCAAGGCCTTACTTGGGATCAGGAAGAGCTTTTTTCTCCTTCCTTTTTGTTTTTGATCATTTTTTTGCCAGAGCCCCCTAGAGGGCACTCATCTCTCTCTAAGTCCATATGAATCTCAAGGCTATCCTCAATATCAAAAGGAAAATAGTCCTCTTTTGATTCTTTGGAGTCCCTTCTACCCTTCTTGCCCTCCTTCCTATACTTAATTTGTTTCCCCATTGCCCTAGCCTTAAAGAATTCATAGATTAATAGTAAAATCCCCTCATGGAGTGCTAAATTCCTAGTATGCTTCTCTTGATAATCATTAATTTTCTCATTCATAGAAGAGTATAAGTAGAAGGGGATAGAAATTTTTGCCCCATGCCTAAAGTGGTTAAGTAACACAAAGTAGTGGGTATAAAGGTGGTCAAATCTAGTATCGAAGAAGATATATTTGATGATGCCTCATAGCACGAACCTCCATAGTGGCTTGATGGAGCTGAAGAGATAATGCATTCCTTTCTTCACCAGTGCCTTTTTCTCCTCTTAGTTAAAGAATTCATAGATTAATAGTAAAAGCCCCTCATGGAGTGCTAAATTCCTAGTATGCTTCTCTTGATAATCATTAATTTTCTCATTCATAGAAGAGTATAGGTAGAAGGGGATGGAAAGTTTTTCCCCATGCTTGAAGTGGTTAAGTAACACAAAATGGTGGGTACAAAGGTGGTCAAATCTGGTATTGAGGGAGATATATTTGATGATGCATCGTAGCATGAACCTCCATAGTGGCTTGATGTAGCTCAAGAGATAATGCATTCCTTTCTTCACCAATGCCTTTTTCTCCTCTTAGTCCTTTGTGAATTCCACCACTGCTTGTCCTGAGATTTTCCTATCTCTGGAGAATCTTTTTCCCACAATGAGAATGCCAGTAACAATAGATATGACATCCTCTATCATCATGAAGTTGACCCCATCAATTTTAACTATTCCCTCATTCCAGCTCTTTACCATACTCCTGGTAATGGATGGTTTCCAACCATGAAGTCTTTCAATGAAATTCATGATTCCCCTTTTTTCAGAATGTTCCACACTTTGGAAAGCCTCCACTAATTCTGGGCTTCATCCTCTGGTTCCCTCCTATGTCTTTTTCCCCACCATGTTATCCTCCTCCGTGCAAGCTTAGTAACTAGTATCAAAGCCCTTCAAAATCAAAAAAACTTTGGTGCTCCTCATTTTCTTAGATCTTATTTCCACCTTGTGAATTTTTTGCCCAAAATTGGTCCTTGAAAAAAGTTGATATAAATTGTTGATGTGCGAAGTACAAGTGATATCATACTTCCACATCACAATTATGTACATACCCCATAAGAAAATAAAAATCATAATAAATGTACTCATCATATTTTTGACTACATCCCATAACTTATTAACAATCATGATGAACTTTTTATGATACCCAATCTACCTAAGATCATTTCCCTTTCGATTAACTCATTAATTTCTGACGGGATATAATAGCCATCTGTCCACTTAGCCACTTCATTGTACTTAACTGCCCAGTTAGCCAACTTGTCCGCCACTTGAGATAACTTAGTTATTACCAAGTTGTAATAAATTGTAAAACATATAAATCAACTTGTAAAAAATAACACTGACACAATTTTGATACCAATATTTAACATGGAAACCCTATTAAAGGAAAAACCACCTAAGACCAATAACCCAAAAATTTCACTCTTCTAAAGTGATCTTTGTTAGGAGATTACCTTGTTAAAGGTTACATACACTTTGTTAAAGTGACCTTGTTAGAGGATTTCACCAAAAGATAATCTAGACCTCATCACTCCCTGTCTAGTACTAAAAAGAGTGTCTTAATTTAAAGGACATACAAACACCACTAATTGATGTTTTTGATTAATAAAAATAGGTTTTACAGGGATCTTGAAACCTGAGAGTTTCTACATACTCATTGGCACTCTGGGTCTCCACACCCACACTTTCTTGGTTTGGGTCGTTAGTTCATTCCACCGAGCCCCTAGTCTTTTTCATTTCTCCTTTGATCTTCCTGAGGTCCATGTTGGCCTTTTCTTCCTTTTCCCCACTAATGCCTACCTTTTTCAGTGATTCCTCTAGACTATCTCATTTAGAATGTTAGCAATCACGTCATTAGCTAGGCTTTGGTTCGATATCTCCATCCTTTGCATCCTTTTCTCAAACTTTGAGAGATGATCCTCTTGGTCAGTGAGCTAACCCTAGTTGCTGCTCATCCTATAGCCTTCCCCCTTGCTCCTTTTCTCCTTGAGTGCCTCAATCTCATGGAACAACCACTTGATGGAGCAAAAATGATCTATCATGCCACCACTAATTGATTTTACCATAGAGGATTTCATAAACTTGTTAGGTCCACTTAGTGCTTTTGAGATTTTTTGCTACAAATGTTAAATAGTAATAGTATAACGTGATCCGTTAAGAATAGAAACTACCTTTAATTTTTTAGATCTCTATTCTTGCTCTTTCTCCGTCTTTTACTCACTCAGTTGATTCTATCTTCCATAAACATCTTTCTATTCTTGTCTTCTCTTTGTGCTTCTCATTTCACTTGGCTCAACACTTAGCTCTTTTCTCCTTCAAAAACTTCACACTTCACATAAACTTTTGAGACTCCAATATAATCAAATTTTGGCTAGCAACATGAGATCAACTCCACAACCTTTTGAAATTAGGTCAACAACCTAAAATATTATTTTCTCCTCCTTAAATATAATTTTCAATGCTTCTAGATCCTACCATCTTTTGATTCTTAATTAGAATAATTGATCTTACGTTTACAACTAAATTTATTCATACAATGAATTTAGACACATAGAAAATATAACTTTTCATATAAATTTGTGTCAATCTTTATCCTTATTCAATGTCCTTCATTAGATCCTTCTTGATTTTTCTCCATCATTGATCTTGCAAAAAACTTTGACTCTCACAATAGACCTTCTCAAAATTTCTAAATTTTCCACAAAATCAGCTTTAGATTCCAATTTCTCAAACTTATTCATCTTGCTATCACTCGATAAATATTACAATTATGCAAGCAATATAACTTTGTTAATACTGACTCACTTGGGAAATACTTCTTTCTTATTTCCTTTGCAATCACTTAGGTAATACTGTAGTCACTTGGTGAATATAATCACCCTTCATTAACCTTGTGACTCGATTAGGAATTGTGATCTTCAATATATTACACAAATGCATGATTGCAAAATAATCAAACCAATATTACATCATTATTATCCAACTCATTCAAGTACCCATTGAATACCTTACATATCAACTTCAAATTCATCATACTTTCTAGAAATCCTCTTCATCAATCAAATACTCTTCACCAATCAAATGATATGGTAGTTTCCTAAGTTAGCATAATGTATATCCCATTAAGAATTTGACACCAATGCCAATATAACAACTAATATGACTCTTTTACATACATGAACATAGCATCATCACCTAGCAATCTCCTCACCATCTATTAAACTATTAGTTGGGGATAAAATTCCCCCCCTTTAGAATTGATGACAAAACATAAAATAAGATTTTACATCAAAAAAAAAACATAGGATAATAAGATTGTATGTATGATCAACAATAAAACTTTACAATTCTGGTTCTTCAAACTAGTACTCTGTTTGTTTCTTCAGCAACAAAAAAACATCAATATTATTCCCACTTTGATTATGATCTCTTGTTCATGTTCAATCTTCTATCTTCTTCATTTGATTATTCTCCCATTCCATATCTTCTCCATTGTTTCTCTCTCCCTTACAACATTTTCTCCCCCTTTGACAACAAAGCCAAAGGTCATTATAAATTTCAATGTGAAACTTACAGAACATTGTAGTTACTTTTGTACATTGCATGTACATATTACATCAAATTCATCATAGTTAACTTTAGAACTTTAGAAATAATTTAAAAGTGTGAACACTTCTGCATCAACTTTATAAGATTTCTCAATTCATCCATGAATTAATGCAATATGCAACTTCACCTAGTAAATTTTGAATAGAGGCAAGACCCCCACTTTACCTCTTAGATACTGAAAAGAATCCTTAGGAAATTGCTTGGTAAATATGTCATTTATTTATTCCTTAGACTTTATATACTCAATCCTTACTTGGTTTTCTTGTACTTGCTCCCTCAAGTAATGATACTTGATTGATATATGCTTTGTTTTCCCATGTATCACATATATTTATAACACTTGTGTTTTCATAGTAAATAGTGATAAGCTCAGTTACTTCTTTCATTCCTTCCAAAAATTGTTTGATCCATACAATATTTGAACAATTAATTGCAACATCAACATATTCAACTTTAGCACTAGATTGTGAATTACAATGTTGTTTCTTGCTTATTCATGTGATAAAATTTTCTCCTAAGAAAAATGCTCCTCCACTTGTGCTTTTTCTATCATAAATATTTCTATCCCAATTAACATCTATCTAGACTTTAAGATTAAAATCGTCCTCTTGTTTATAGCATCAGCCATAATCTTTAGTTCCTTTGAGATATTGGAGTATCCTTTTTACAATAGTCATACATGTTTTCCTTGGATTAGATGAAAACCTTCCAACAATTCCAACAGCTAGGGTAATATCTTCTCTATTATGTACAGAACATTGTAGCTTCCCAATCATATATTTGTATTGTGTTTGATCAACTTTACCAATAATGTCTTCTTTTGACAATTTTACTATAGTAAGCATAGGTGTATTGACTAGTTTAGATTCATCTATCCCAATTTTTTTCAAGATTTCCTTCACATACTCAGATTGAGAGTGGTTGATAGAATTGTAAATCTCTCCAAACATCGATATTTCAAATTTAGTACTCATTTGATCAATAAGTGACTTGCTGAACATACCATTTCCACCAAATATTATATCATCAACAGATATTTTAGAAATCAACAAATTGTTTTGTTATTCATTCTTCAAAAATACATTACTATTTTCACTTATCCTAGCAAATCCTATCTTAATCAAGTAAGAGTGTAACCTTTCATACTATGCTCTCGAGGCTTGTTTTAGTCCATATAATGCTTTGTTGAACTTTTTGTCCATGTCCTTCTTAACATGTTCAACAAATCCTTCAGAATGTTCAATGTAGAATTCCTCTCTAGTATTCCATTTAGAAATGTATACTTAACATCCATTTGATATACTTTGAATTTCTTGTATATAGCATAAGACAATAGAGTTCTTATAGCTTCCAATGTTGCAAAAGCCATAAAAGTCTCACCATAGTCAATTCGTTCTTCTTGGGCATAACCTTTGCAAACCAATGTAGCCTTATTTCTTACCACTTCTCCATTTTCATTCAATTTTTTTAGTGGAAATCCACTTTGTTCTTGTCACATTCTTATCAGCTAATCTTAGTACAAGTGTTGACATTTTGTTCTTCTCAATTTGATCAATCTCCTCATTCATAGAATTAATCCAACATTCATCATTCAATGAAACTTTTACTCATCTAGGTGAAAATCAACAAGTAAACATGTACCTTCTTCTTTTTTTCCTTCTTTTTTGTACTCCAACACTTTTATCTTTAATTATTTATTTAGGTGGATGGTTCTTTCTTGCATATTTGGCCAATATAGGTTCAATTGTCTAATTATTAGTATCTTCTTCTATCGGTAAGGGTTTAACTTCCTATTTGGGTATTATCTAGTGCTAGGGTATAATTGTTTGAGACTCAAGTGCTACTATCTATACCTTAGTATTAACTATCTAATGCTCGGTAGGCCTATGCTATAACTCAGGCAGAGTATCTAGTGCATCTTCATAGACATTGTTATAATCTTTAGGTTCTGTTGGCGATCAAAATTGCATTCTCAGTTTGAGCATCTTTTTGAAATTTTGAGTCAAATCAAGTCCCATAAATGCATATGTACTTGACTATACTTTTGAGGCCCAATGGGTGTTTAATGTTTCTAACACCTTGAATTCAACCTATCTAAGTGTTCCATGATGATAAATTACCATTCTGAACCATTTTGTGAAGTCTCATTTTGAGTAATTGTCATATCTACATTTTCACTGAAGTTTCAAACAACGACAGGAGGCTATGTTTGCAATCGAATAACTTGCACCCAAATTTTTTTTAGGACTCACTGCTTTGGGAGTGTCTACTATCCATACCTAAGAACCTATGTTTCAGATTTCAAGCCGTTTCAAGTTCATTTGACTAGGTTTTGAATCCCTCAAAGTTGGTCAGTTATTGTTTTCATGCATTTGCAATTTGCACATAATTCTGGGAAGCCCTGTTTGACATGTTGTAACTTTTGATCAGTTGACCCAAATGTTGAAATTATTTTTACCTTGCATTGTAGACGTTAGAGAATTCCTATTTTTCAATTTTTAAGTCTTGATGAATCCGTTTGATATGTTTTTGAGCGTGATTCCTGTGTGCTAAAATGTTGCCACACTTCTATGAATCATTACATGTAAGAAAAATCAAGAATGAGCCCTCACAAATCGATCCATAGCTCTCTACTCATAGAGTGCAAGGGTTTGCAATGGAGGCCCTCAGTTTGACCTATTTTTGTGCCCATGAAAGTACACCATGAGATGAGAGATTCAAAGAGGAAAAGCAAGAATGCTAGTCTCCATGATCTTCAAATATGCATGAAAATAAGATCTAATCTATGAAAGCAAAATCTAATTAATAAATGCAAGATCTAAGCTAAAAGCCCATGAGGGGTGCAAGAGAGAAAAAGACAAGAAAATAGAAGTTCTCCACAAAAAGATTTTGTATTCAAACTCCTTCAAAAATTGGTCTTCAAACCTGCAGCATAACGATAGCATAATCATGGGTGTCTAACATGAGGAGAGAGCTCTTCCTTATAAAGGAAATTATGGAGGTGAGAGGCTTATCACAACCAATATGGGATAATAGAGCTTGATCCATGTGAGACAAAATTCCACCAATGAGAAAAGAGGAGTGGTTGAGAAGAAAGTGGTTTATATTAAAATTAATTAAAATGATAATAGAAGATATTTAATTAAATTAAAAGAGAGGTTTTTCTCTTAATTAATTAAATGTGGATGAACTGTTTAATTAAAAGAGAGGTTTTCTTTTAATTAAATGGGGATTTTATTTTATTTAATTAAAAGAGAAAATTTTCTTTTAATTAACTAAGACTTGGAATAAAATGATCAATCTTAGAAATGAAATAAATTGAATTTGATCAAGGAAATTGATTTGAATTGATTTAATAAAATATTACAAACCATTGATTCAAAAAAATTGATAAATTGATAAATTGAATAATGGGGGCCCATAGTCTAGGTGACCATTTTTGGGTGCATACAATTCCAAACACATTTTCTATCTTTTTACTGGTGTCAACATTTGCAGATTGTTTGGTACCCCTGTTCAGGACGTCATAACTTGAGATCTGTGATTGCCTAAATTGAATGGATTTTACCACTACGTTTTCCTTTGAAAATACTCCAAGTGTCCCAGTTTGCAAGTCATGACGAATCTATTTGCACACTTTTCTAGGTCAATTCCATTTGTAAAAAATGTTTTCTGTCAATATTTCCAATCCGCAAATTCTGAGTAGCCCACTTTGACCGCTCGCCATTTGCATCTTGTTATTCATCATGAGCCCAAATCATAGATCCATACTCTCCTCATGAAAGAGAACCAATGCCCCAGTTTTCATATTCCCAAGTGTCCATTTGCCTAGTTTTCAAAGCCGATTTTGAACCCAGTTTATTGCTTTCTAATGTGTTTATCTGCAGGTGATTCTGAGAAGGTGACTTTGACAACAAATATCTTTTGACCCCAAATTCGTCATGAGATGAGATTAGATAGTGTAAAAGCATGTAGAACAAAAAATCAGTGGGTCAGGTTTCAGGGCCTAGTCAGAGGTTTGGATCAACTTTTAAGGCCAGTCAATGGACCTCCTGCCGCAAAAGTGACAGGTTGCAAAAAAGGATAAAATGGGTTTCTAATGACAAATTATTGATCGAATTTGATTCTAATCAATTTGAAGCGATCAATAGATTAGTTTGCTAGTTCAGCTGTCTGGGAGTGAATTTTTTTTTAGCTAGACCCACTTTGGGGTCCAACTATTTCTATCTGATTAACAAGACATTTGGATTTTGAAATGTTTAATAAAGAAGAGATGTCAGGATTGTTTTAGAATCATCACAAAGATGATTTTAAATTAAGGATGGTGTGAATGATAATTTGTATTGGCATCTTTTAAAAACAAGGATCAGTTTGTGTACTAACGCATAAAAAAAGGGCAAGCTACAGCATTAAAAGGAAGCTTCCATGCATTGTTAAGAGCATCCAGAGCATCCAGAGCATACAGCCAGTTAGAGAAAGTCAGCTCAAGCAATAACAAGGAAGATGTTGGAAAAAGGCAATCTATAATTTCAATGCCAGAACCGTGGATTAAAAAAAAAAAGTAGAGGGAAATTCAAAGAGTTCATGCCGATGCAAAGATAAAGGCCCACAACTTTCAATAAGGGGAGCTATCTAAGAGACCCACGTAACATTGAAGATCATCACCCATGTGGGCAAAGAAGCTTTCATAAGAAATTGGCTAAATACATATTCTAAGCTGCTGGTCAAAGGCACATTAAAGCCGTAGTAAGCCAAGCTAAGGAAGCCCACGACAGGGGCATTCTTTGGTGCAAGAGAGACAATACAAAACCCACATGATTGGCAGGGGATTGTAGTCAAAAGGAAGTAGCTACATGCCAAAGGAAGAGATAGCAACTAAAAAGAGAAACCTAGCGCCAAAGGGAGCAACTTCATATGCTATTTATAAGAAAAAACACCCACAAGTAGATCACGCCAGTCATTGGCAATCAAACCAAAAGAAATTCATGCCATATGAAGAGGAACAAATCTAATCTATTAATGGCTGTCACAAATTGCAAAGCACCGATGCAAAGGAAGCTCACACTGGCAGAAAAAACCATCTAATGCAAAGTTCTAAAGGGAGAATTTTCAGTCATAAAGGGGGCGTCAACAAAGAAGCTGCCGTATATAGCCAAAACAATAGATCACGCCAAATCAAAAAAGAGACCACGTGAGGCGCAGACCAGAAATTTAAAAAGAAGCTGCCCATGTGGACAATAGCAGCTCATGCAACAACAAGAGAAAGGCACCAACTGAAACAAAGACTCACACATATAGGTAGGAGTGGGAGTTTTAAATAGCAAAGGAAGCATACACGCATTCAAAGCGATGCCAAAATTGAAAGCTGCAGTAAGTAAAAGATGTCAGTAGCAAGTTGATTGGAGAAGCTAGCATATAGATGAAGGAGACCCCACGACTTTGATAAAAGAAGGCTCCAGTCATACCTCCATGCAAGCAATGAAAGAACGCCCAGCCAATCAGAAAAACACAACAGAGCCTCATGTATAAGTGAAATCTGCAGGTTCAAAGAGAAAGGGAAGCCTACACAACACATTGATTTAATCGCACATTTGGAATGTGGTGTTTTTCAAAATAGTTTAAATACAACACAACATGTTCTATAATGTGAATTCAAGATGGAGGCTTTTATAAGCTGCTCATTGATGCAAGGAGGGCCCACTCATCCAACTCAGCCAGTTAGACACAGTCAAAGCATAATTTTAAACAAACACGTAGTCAAAGTTCGTGACATCAGCAGATGGAAGCAACTGAAAAGCTCAAAAATTCGGTGCCTCGCTACTTCGCCAGCCAAAAAATGCAAGGTTTTTCGGCTAGTGAATAGCGAGTTGCCAAAAAATCTCCAAAATTTGATGAAATTTGAATAAGCCTATGGGTCTCGATTGTAGTATGAGCAACGAATCAGATCATACCAAGTGGCAGTGAATGTGAGGCAGGTTGTGATGTGGTGAGTAGGTCTAGAGATGCACTAGATCATGCCACGTGGCAGATTTGAGGGTTCTCGTTAACTCACTATAAGAAAGATGTAGGGAAGATGACATGGTGAAGTAGTGAGAAGATGACACGTGGTGCTAATGAGGATGTCCAATCAAAATGTGACACATGGAACTGCTCAAGTTTGAGCCAATCAAAACATGACACGTGTCACTAGTGGTCAAACTTGGGTTGACCCAAAATTGAAAGGGCTGGGTAAAAAAAAATAAAAAATTTTAAAATCTCTTCTTAAAATAGTTTTTCAAAAACTTGCATGTTAGATTTAAAAAAGTTTCAAAAGGGTTTTTCTGTTCTAAAGTTTTAACTTTAGAGATATTTTAAATTTTTCAAAATTTAAAATTTAAGATGTGCATAGCTGAGTTTTCTATCTGGAGGGCATTTTTCAAATTGAGATCAAATGGGTTTCTAATAAGCAAAATATGCGATATTGTATATCGTCAAAACTGGGAGAATCCAAATTTTCTAAATTTGAGGTCGGTTCTTGCACATGTGTTCACTAGTTCATGCTGTAAGTCAATTTATGTTTTCCAGGGCATTGGCAGTGGAATGAGAAGATTTCTTCATTGATGACCAAAATCAATTACATCCTTTCATCATCAGATTTTTTAGATATTTTGATGCCTTTGAGGGGTGAAATGATGGGGATTTTATTTTTGGTTAGAAGGAGAAGTTAGAAAGAGATTTTTGATCTTCTTGGGAAGGATTTCTAAAGGGACACTTGTCGATTGTAAATTCAATCCGAGAATTGCCCTTTTCATACATATTCTTTCTTCTTTTCTAAATAGGTTGTTGGTTGGTTTTCTATTTTCTAGTTCTTGGAGCTCTGCTCAGGTGGTGAAAGCCACACACCCAACATTTCTCTCTTGTATTGAACAACATTTTATGTTTTATGCAGATAGTTCTTGTCTGTTAGGTGATTTATGAGTTTATTTCTATACATTTCCTATATTTGGTTTCAAGGAAAGAAAATAAAGCACATCAAAGGGTTTCAAATTCAGTCAGAATCTTGTCTCCTGCTCATGGATATGTGATCTTTTCCAGTTTGTGATCAAAGACCATAGATTAGGTTGCATCTCATTTAGTGATGTATGTGATTGAAGTACCTTGCTTATGGAACAAAGAGTCATGTAATTTCTTGTGTTTATCATAGGGTTTATTGATTTCATGAAAGGATTATCTGAGTATGAGATTCAAATATGAAGCAGATGTCTATTTACAAGGTGAAAGATAGATCAGGGATCTTGACGTAGGAATTATGTCAGAGGTTTCCAGGAGATGTACTATTGTAATTCATTTAAATTTCCCAATAGATAAGGCACTGATCAGAGATAGGATCATTAAGTTCTGTTGCTCATATTTGGGTCTTGCTATTATCAACATATTAAATCAATTTTCCCTTTTATGTTGAAAGCTATTCAATGTTAACCTGCACTTAGCTTGCCAGTTTCATGAGTTATGTTCTTAGCTATTTCATACTTGTGATTCCTAGTTAAGTATAGAGGATTTAGGGGTTTTATCTGCTTTACATTAGATTCAGTGTATGCTTTGATAACTGGTACCATATAAAGAATCTATAGGTATACCTGCCTAGGTTTTGTAGAGCCTGAAGTGTAGAAGGAGTGTAGCCTTATAGTTGGCTTAGGTTCTTGGTGAAGTGTGTCCATTCTTGGAGATAGCTTCCCATAGACGCATTCTTGCCTTGCATAGTTGGTTGTTTAAAGATTGTTAAATCATGAGCCAACAGGTTCCTTTATTTTTTTTAGATCATTCTTCTCTGCAAACTCATAAAATCTTACATTTTCACTTTAAATCATCTTGTTAGTAGCCTTGTTCAAATATTTGCAAGCTTTAATCTTAGATGAATATACTAGGAATATACCTTCATTTGCTTTAACATCACATTTACCATTCATAGCATACTTGTGAATATAACATCTATTTCCAAAGATTTTGAAATTACTTACATTCAGTGTATGACCATACCATAGCTCGAAGGGTGTCTTTTCTATTTCTTTCTTCAATTAAACTTGGTTGAGAGTGTAAATAGAAGTATGCTTTCTTCTCTCTAGAATATTTGAGAGACTTCCTTCTCAATCATCAGTGTTCTTGCAGAATCCATGATGGATCTATTTCTTCTTTTAGCAATACCATTTTGTTGTGGTGTCCTTGGTGTAGATAGCTATGTTTTGATACAATTCTCAGCACAAAATTTACTGAATTCAACCTACATAAATTCACCACCTCTATTAGATCTTAAATTTTTAGCAATTTACTAGTTTCTTTTTTAACTCTCACTTTGTACCACTTAAACATATCAAAAGAATGTGATTTCACTTTCATGATCATTATAATCATCATCCTTGAATAATCATCCATGAACTATATAAAACATCTATCACCATAGCAACTATCAACTCCAATTGGACCACATAAATTAGTATTCACTAATTCCACAATATCATTGGAACTCTATGACTTTCTAGAAAAACTAGACTTTTCCACCTTACCAAGATGACATTCTTTGTACATACCATTTTCAATTTTTTGCAGATTTGGTAAGCCTCTAACTCTTTTCTTTCTACTAATTTTCACCATATTTCCAAAGTTTACATGATACAACCTTTTATTTCATAGCCAAACATCCTCAATTCTAGAAAATAAACATGTCTCAACTGTAGGATCGAGGGAGAATAATTTACCTTTAGTTTGCACTCCTATTCCAATCATATTACCTTCATCATCAAAGATATTGACCTTCCTTTCCTCGAACTCTAGCTTGTGACGTGAGTTATTAGATTGAGAAACACTCAAGAAATTATATTTAAGTCCTTGAACCCAATATGCATCATTACATCTAATCTTATCATTCAACATTAGTGATATTTTACCTTTCACCAAATAGGGAATATCACTACCCAACTTAACAATTCCACCATAATCAATTTCTTCAAATTTTTCAAATTTATTTTGATCACTAGTCATATGATGTGAACAACCACTATTAATAATCCTTGAATCATTATTTGTAACATGAAAAATAAGGCTAGTTTCATTCTCATATCTTTCACCATTTGGCTCTTCTTTGATTCCAATATAGACCATTTCAACTACTTCCTTGCCATCATTAGAACTTGTTTGTATGTGTTATTCTTCAACAATGTAGCAGGACTTCGTGTTTTTGTCTTTATAATCTCAATTCTTCCTGTAGTTTTAATATTTCTTTTCATTTCTATCATTTTTATTAGATTTGGCCCAATTAGGACATTTAGCAACAAAGTGACCAACCTCATTACATTTGAAATAGATCAAGGACAATTTACCTATGTATTTGCCTTTATCTCTTGATAACCTTCTTGCAAGAATGATTCAATCTCATCCAGATCATCTTCAATTTTAGATTCACTTTCTTCTTTAGTTTTATTTTCTTTCTTTGTTTGTTTATGGTTAGGGAAGGCTTAATTTTTTTTCCAATTATAACCATACTATCATCATAATTGATCAACTTAAATGCATTCAACCAACCAACTAGACCATCAAGTGTTAGACCATGTTGGAAATGATTGAAATAATTATAAGAAAAGTTGAGGGAGATTGTTGGAATAAAATATGGAACTAGTAAAGAATGTCCTCAATCATTGTTTTGTCATTGATGTCAAACTTGCTACTTGCAGGGATGACAATTGCTTTAGTGATCCAAATACTATCAATTAGTTGATTGTCGAGGTGGAGACAATTAATAAGATGTAACTAAAATACCTAGAGAAAGGTTGAAGTTATGATGTTGTAATGAAGTACAAGGATCAACTAAGCCATTGATGAAAGAATGTATTTGATGACATACTACAAATAATGAGCACACTGAAACATATCAAAGATTTAAGGTTTTAGCTAAGTCTTTTGTAAAGCTCAAACTAAGTTCATTAGAGAGAAGGAGCTGGGCAAGCTAGTAAGAGCCGAGAAAATTCTAGTTAATGCCGAGTAAACTTCAGATGCCGAGTGGTTCCGAGTAGAATCAAGTGCCGAGCAAGTTCAAGTGCCGAGTAAGTTCAAGTGCCGAGTAAGTTCAAGTGTCGAGTAAGTTCAAGTGCTGAGAAAGTTCAAGTGCCGAGCTATTATAGGTGCCGAGTAACACAGAGGTGCCAAGCACCAGTAACTCAATAATGCCGAGTTGCTGCATTATTTAGGAAATCGAAGATTTGCCAGATCTAAGCCGACAAGGTTGTTATCTAGAAATATGTGAATTAAAAGGAAGAGAAGAATGATGAGTTGGTGGCATAGAACACCATCTAGAACATTTTTAAGATACAATTGGCAAAGTTTCAAGAAGAAAACAAGATATGGGGTAGGTACATTGTATCCTACCTAATCAATTTTGAAACCCTAAAATTGAAGAGGGAGAATTGAGCGGTAAAGGCAAATCAGACTTCTATATAAGAAGACATAAGTTAATGAGAGAAAGAGAGAGTGAGAGGGGATAGAAGGAAAGAGAGACAGTGGTCAAGCATAAAAGCATGAAATGCTGAAGAATGTGCCTAGGAGAAGATAGCACAGAAATTCTATTTGTATAGATGACCAAAAAGATGAATGCATTGACATAATGAGTTAGAAGACTCAAGGAGACGAAGCTTGAGAGGAAGACAAGCAGTCAGAGCTAAAGAGATTAAAGCCAAGCATAAGGATTGAACTAAAAGTGTGATCTGAAATCTGCAAAGTATGTTGTAAGTTATATCAGATCAAAAGACCATTATTGTTACTTTCTAGCAATTGTAATTGTAAGTATAAATCCTATGGACTTAGGTTGGTTTAACAGCCATTAGAAAAATCCTTTAATAGGGTGACATTCCAAGTGAATGTTCTAAAGACCTTTAACCAGGTCCATTCCTAACAGTTTGGTGAAATCCTCTAACAAGGTCACATTTAACAGTGTGTTGTAAGCCTTTAATAGGGCAAGCTTTTAACAGGGCATCACTTCAAAAGAGTGAGAATCAAGTAGCATGTTATTGGTGGTTTTTCCAAAATTGGCTTTCCACGTAAATCATTGTGTCATGTGTTGATCTTGAGTGTTTTATCTTTGCATGTTGATTTACTGTAACTTGCTTATATGATTGATTTAAGTTTGAACAGATGAAAAGGGTATGGATTCATTAAAAGTAGTAAAAAGGTATTAATAGGGCATTTCGACCTTGAATAATTGATTCACCCCCCCCCCCCCCCCCCCCCCCCCCCCTCTCAGTTATTCTAAACAATTCTAACAGACCATTTCTAGATATAGCTCTTACTTTTTGAATAGTAGAAACCTTGATAGCATAAACATGCAAAAGAGTTCTCAAGACTTTACTTACAATTTTAGAATCTAATATGGAACCTCAAGTTACTCTGATTGCACTCACAACATCTTTGATTTGGTTCACATATTGTGCAACATTCTAACCTTCTTTCATTCTTATCTCTCAAGCTTTCAACTTTGTCTCTTCTTACATTTCCATATCCTCCATGGACAAGCTATAGTTTATCCCATATATGCTTTGCATTGGAAAAGTTCTTGACATCATAAAATTCAACATCATTGAAAGAAAATGCAATATCAATGATCAAACTATTATGATTCTTCTTTTCATTCATTTGATCCATAGTTAGGGGACTAGCAGGTGTAAAATACTCATTCTCAACTAGTATATGCCATTATCTCCATTACTTCAAAGATGTAGCTTCATTCAATCTTTCTAGGAGGAAAATTTCTTCTTATTTAGCTTTAGTGACTCTCTCTTATACATCTTGATCTTTAGCTCAAGTACTTGTAAATTTATCTCTTCAAGCACTCTTGCTTTGATACCAAGTTGTTAGATAGTTGAGAGGTGGGTGGGGGTTGGGGGGTTGATGAATCAGTTATGTCCAGTTGTCTCATAGTCCCTTCAAAAATTTCATTACCATCAAAGAAATATAAACATTAGAAACATTAACTTCAATATATCTAATCACTTGGTAGAAATTTCCAACTTGAAACTTAACTCATACATCAACTTCTTTCTAAACTGTTAGTTACATTATCGACTATTAGTAAATTTCTAGTAATTACCTAGTGATAAATTAGTTATTATTGAGTTGTAATGAACTATAAAACATGTAACTAAACTTGAAACACAAACAACATTCGCACAATTTTGACATTAATATTTAATGTGGAAATATTGTTAAGGGAAAAACCACTTGGGACCGGCAACCCAAAATTTTCACTCTTCTAAAGTGATCTCTATTAGGAGATTACCTTGTTAAAGGTTACATGCACTTTGTTAAAGTGATATTGTTAGAGGATTTCACCAAAAGGTAATCTAGACATTATCAATCCCTATCTAGGACTAAAAATAGTGGCCTAATTTAAAGGACTTACAAACACCACTAATCGATGTTACCATATAGGACTTCATAGACTTGTTAGGTCCACTCAGTGCTTTTGAGATTTTTAGATATAATGATTAAATAATAATAGTATAAAGTGTTCTATCAAGAGTAACATCTACCTTTTTTTGTTTGGATCTCTGTTCTTTCTCTTTCTCTTTCCTTTATTCACTTAGCTGATTATGTCTTCCAAAAACTTCTTTCTCTTCATGTGTTCTCTCTGCTATGCTCAGTTCACTTAGCTCAACAATTGGCTCTTTTCTCCTTTAACAATTTCACACTCCTCAAAAATTTTTAACAATCCAAAATAATCACCTTCTAGCTAGTAACATGAGATCATCTCCATAACCTTTCAAAATCAGCTCAACAACCTAAACTATCCTTTTATCCTCCTTAAGAATTTTTTCAATACTTTCATATCCTTCCATCTTTTTATGCTTAATCATAATCATTGTTATTAGGTTTACAATTTAATTCCTTCATAAAATGAATTTAGACTCATAGTAAATTCAAATATAAATATAAATTCATGTCAATCCTTATCCTTCTCTAATATCCTTCATCAGATCCTTCTTTATTTTTCTCCATTGTTGATCTTGCAACAAACTTTGACTCTCGCAATAGAGCTTCTAGAACTTTCCAAATTTCTATCAAAAGTCAACCTCTAATTCTAATTTGTTAAAATATTTCATCTTTCTCTCACTCGACAAACATTAAATTTAATTGGGAAACATATAACTCATTTAATACTGAATCACTCAGGAAACCCTACATTCTTCCTTCCTTTGTAATCACTTAGGCAATCCTGTAGTCACTTGGTGAATACAATCAACCTTCATTAACCTTGTGACTCAATTTAGCTTTTTGATCTTTAATACATTACAACAATACATGATTGTAAAATAATCAAACCAATATTACACGATCATTTTCTATCTCATTCAAGTACCCATTGAATGCCTTACATACCAACTCTAACTTCATCATACTTTCTTCAAATCCTCTTCACCAATCAAATCCTCTTTATCAATCAAATGATATGGTAGTTTCCTAAGTTAGCATAATGTCTAGCTAATTAATACTTTGACATCAATGATAATATAACAACTTATATAACATTTTTACATACATTCATAGCATCATCACCTAACAATCTCCTCATAATCTATTACAATATCAGTTGAGAGTGATAGTACTTTGGTAGGCAAGGAACTTTCTGACCATTGTAACCCTAACAATGGAAATATTATGACATAAATACAAGGATCTAGAGTAATTTGACACTTTTCATTGTGAAAAGGCTTGTGCTTTCATACTATAAAATCTTAAAAACTCAGAATCAAGAGATTGTGAAAGTATCATCTACAGAGAGAAATTCTTACAAATCTATTCAATAAGGAAACTTGAATAAGGTTAAATGGAAAAAGAGATTAACAAGGTGAATCTGATTGATAATAAGCAAAGAAGTCCCCAAGAGTATCAAAGAATTATAGCCAAAGGGAGAGATGTTGAAGATGTAACCATACTATCATATTTGCATGATGATATCCCTCTTAGAGAGGATGTGATCATATATCAAGAAGTTGAGATAGAAGAGATCAACAACAAAGAGATAAGGGAACTATATGAGACATTCTGTATAAAAGGTGCCCTCGAAGAAGAATACAAGGATCTAGTGGAGTCAACACTATAAAAAGTGATGGAAATACTAATTTATTTCATGATAAATGGGTAAGAGTTTTTCTTTGCATACTCCATTAGAAATACATGTGGTTGGATAAAGTATATAAGGTCACCAAAACCCTAACTGAAAGGGTAATTGGGTTCAATGCATATGGTATTAATTTTTCTTTGAATGTTGTCTTGGTAAGAAAAACAACCTCATTTTATAGAGAAAGGAAAATACAAGGTGGAATGGGATGCACCATAAGTGGCATTCCAAGTTTAAAATTGAAGTTTTTGACCATGGTGTTGGGATACAAATTTTGCCACACTAGTGAAAGTGACCATGTCCCACATAACATAGCTTACATAGAAGTTCAAATAATACACAACAAGTCAAAAGTTGATCTGTGTAGATATCTTCATAGACATATGCTTGAGAATATTGGAAAGATAAGGAATGATCATCAGAATCAAAATTTGAGATATGAATCCATACCGGTATGCATTTTCTACCTATGGCGAGAATTCCCTAGATCCCCAAAGATCAAATAGAGTAAAGACCAAATGATCATGGATCAAATAGGAGAGCCATATAGAATATTGTAAGGAAAAGGAAATTCCATGATGTGGGATTACTTCAAACATTTTCAAAAGGAAATGAATCAAAGAGAAAGAATAGCCACTAGTCTAGTGGAAATCTACAAGAACATGATTTGGTTTTTGGCAAGCACGAATAAGTGCATCGTGTCTTCAAAAAAACCCAGAGCTCTATGGCTAACACCTTTTGGATATGAGGTCAAAGATGAAGAAGGTAGGAACCATATAGAAAGGCTTCTAGCCTCATAAAAAAGTATCATTCTGCCTAGGTTTGGCACATGTGAAAAGATTAGAAACAAGCTCTTATTGGAGAAACAAGAAACACATAAGTCCACTTAACCAAGAATGACAAGAATTCATGAAACTAAGTCCTCCATAACTATGCCATACAAGAACACAAATGGGATGAAATAATATCTAGCAACTAGTTTTCCTCAAGTGACTACAACAATAGAGAGGAGAAGTGAATAATCTCTTGAGGAACTAGAAGCTAAAGAAATAGAATTAGAAGATGATGCAACTAGAGTATCTATGATCACAAAAGCTATTGAAGAGGAAGCTTTACTAGGGCCTAATAAAGGTAATAAAAAGTCTAAACCAATTCATATTAGCAAGGTTGTATACATAATTGTAAGAAATCATGATTACAGTATTCTTATGAATATATTCACAAGATTTACCAAGGAAAACAAAATAAAAGCTATAAATGTTGTACTATCTAGTCTAAGAATAAGAGACAAAAGGCCATATAATGTTGGGTTAAAATTTCCAAATATTTAAGAAAGTTATTGAATGAAAAATGTAAGCACTGGAGTAAAGGATTATGGAAATATGGTGGAAGATACTCTAATGAAGATGAGACTTAGAATGAGAAAGTCTTAGAAAAAATGTATAATAGGAGCATATAGAGGAAGATTAAATAATACTAGGGATATAATAGACCTCATAACAGGTTGAAAGAACCATTAAAAAAATAATCAACCAAAATTTAAAAGAGCCAACATTAGACATTGATAATTTCCTAAAAGGAAATTAGTTACTAGGAGATGAAATGAGTATGGGAACTGATAGGCCCAAGATAATAGGCATAGAGACCCACTCAAGGATAGAAGTAGAGAGAAAAGAACAAGAAGGGAGACATGAAGCTCCCAATCCTCAAAGAAAGGAAGAGGTCTTAGAAGAAGAGGAAAAAGAACCAGCTCATGCAACTAAAAAGGAGGTAGTAACACATAAGGACATTGAGCTAGACAAGTTTTCCATCAAAATAGAGAAAGATGAACAATTGGTAGAAACCTCACTAGTCACACTAGAGAGTAAGAAAAAGAGAGAGGATAAAGTATGAAAACTGGAGGACATGAATCCTCAAAATATTGATGAAAGAATCAAAACCATGACCATATCTATAGATTCAACACTAGAAAAGGAAGAAGATGAAGGGGAATAATTACCTTTCATATTTCACATACAAGATGAAGAACCTATGAAAGAAAATTCCCCAGTTATGAAAGAGGATGTGGAATCCATAACTAAGGAAGGAGAAAAGGAAAACGAGTTAAAGAGAGAAGGACAAGGTGTCACTATTAGGCCAACACTATCATAATCAAAGGTTTTTGAAAGAAAGACACATAGATAATAAAGTAAAAAGATAGACCTAATCCTATCCAAAAAAATAGGTGGATACCAAGTAAGAAAGAGAAAAAAACCAATCAGATACATGACAAAATATTTATCCTCATCATAATCATCATCTTCTAGCTTAGAAGATGAAAGATAATTTTAGAAAAGAGAAGCTAGGCTAGCAAAGGGAAAAGAGGAGCTAGATGCAGTAATTCTTGAAAATAAAGAGAAGATTTAGGACATGGGAAAAAAAAATGAATATAAGAAACATCTAAAAAGGTAGGTAGAGCTCAAGAATGAGAAATGAGATAGAACATTGGTGATTACCAAAAACATCATTGTAGACCTAGAATCTGATGTCAGCTATGATCCTAATATGGATCTCATCAACCAAATATCTTGTTTGGTTGACAAAGTCAAAGAAGACCAAGTGTAGAAGAAATGGTCGAGAAGAAGCTTGCAACCAAAAGAATTAAAACATTGCAAGAACACGTGGCTATAAAGTGGACTGCCTTACAAGAAATCAAAGAAAATTTGAAAAAAAATTTACATGTCACAACCTTAGTTATGAACAAGTCATATGATCCACATGCCCTATTACTGCTCTATAACAAAAAATTCAATAAGCTCAATAGGAGCTAAAAAATTTGCAAAAAAACTACAAGATAATCACTGACTCTATAGCTGACTCTTTGCACAAAACACAAGGGACACTACATCTCATACATGAAATCAAGGATGAACAAAAGAATAAAACACTTAGGCTCATAGAGGTACAATGAAAACTATCTCCAATTACATGTATCATTTAGGCACAAATTACAAGTATGAAAGTTGTCATCAACAAAACCCCAAACAATGACATGAGTGAATTGGAAACACTCTAGGGTGAGATGAAAAGTGAGATAATTTCTCTCACAAAAATGAAGGCCTTTTAGGACACCCATATTACTACCATCTATAGGATTTGAGAAAAAGTGCATAACAAATCCATAAAGCCCAAGAAAACCTGCATGCAAAAAACTTGTCACGGAGAAGACAAAGACAAGAAGAGGCAAGGGTTTGATCTAAAAAACTCAGATGAAGAAGAAAAATATTATTCAATGGATTCAATAATTTACAAAGAGATTAATCCTTATAAAGGAGATCGAAACTCAAAAAGGGTAACCTAAAGCCTAAAAAAGCTAGGGTTTCATATTATAATTAATAAAATATTAATTATATGTACCTACGAGATAGCTTAAGAAAACTAGAGTAATAGGCAACTTAATTAATTAAATCAAAGTTATTTAATTAATAAGTGAAAACAACTAATTACTCTAACACCCCCCCTTAAGCGAAACTTAGGAGGTAAGCTAACCTAACACAATTATGAAAGCATAAAAGTGGGTCTTGGCAACAAGGCCTGATCAGATACCCAATACAAGGAAATCTCTGTAAACCAGAGAAATAGAGAAAACCACATGGGAAAAACCCTACTCCAAAAAGAGATAGCAAAGAATGTTCCAAAAGAAAGGAACAAAGAGAGATCATGAAGAGAACCACTGAAGCATGAAAAGCCATAAAACTCCGTCAAAAGGTCCTGATCTGTAGAACCTCCACAAAAATAGAAGGCACAAACTAAGCGTGTCTATATGGTAGATGATCCATCTCACTGAAATGCATAGGCAACCAGCCATTGCAATCACCTAGTATGTAGGATCAAGTACTAAATACATATCTCACACTAACAAACCATCAAACTAAGGAAGCATTAGAACCAACAATATAACCCCCCCTTAATGCAGATGGGGTGAGGTGATAGGAAACTAAAAAGATGGGCAAAAAATCTCCTACAACACAGGAACCAAACACATCAAGGGTGAGGTACAAACACCTATAAAGGCCCGTGTCATTGAAATATCATGGGGCCAATGCTGTGGAAGGGACACTCACTTGATAAAGGAAGAGGGCCTAAATGGCAATCAACTATCCCCCCATGGCACTTTATAAAATAGTGCAAGTATAACAAATCACAATGATGAAAAGGATCCTGAAATGTAAGAAGTGGCACTTTATCTCAGTGTGTTTGCATAAAGATGCTTACAATGAATATCAATAATGATCAAAAAAATGATAAGACTGATACAAAAAAAGGTACAAACCAAAACGAAGCATCTGAAGCAACAAAATTGATCCCCAAACTTGAAACAACCAGGATATCCACCAGAATGAAAAAATGCATAAGATTGAATAAAAAGTTCTTGAAGAAGAATCTAGAACAACAACCAACATCACTAGAAAGAGTGCAAAAACAACTTTCCAGCGATATAAAGAAGTCCAAAATTAGAGATCTAATGCTCAAGATATGCCTCCTGGAGTGCAAAATAGAACATCTGACTTTGACTACCAAAACAGGCAACCAAACTACATCAAAACCCAAAAAAAAACTATACCAACATCTCCATCTCATAACCAGCTCTTTGACGCATTTTTTGGATCGAAAAAATATGTCCATATGCTCAAGCTACGGAGAAAAAATTGATAGGGCCTCTGAAAATGCATGAAAAATTATTATTTTTAATTTTTAATTTTTTTTAAAAAAAAGCCACCCCCATACCACCGATGGAGTGGCAGCCAGGATAATGGGAGGGAAAAGGGCCATCGTGGGGTAGAGTGGTGGTGGGGCCGCGACGGGCATCATTGACGGAGCCACTGGCAGACCGCTAGCGGTTTGCTAATTGCCGTGGGTTAAAAACCACATTTTTTCAATTTTTTTTTTTGATTTTTGATAATTTTTGCCTCAAACTACATGCTAGGGGCCATATGGCGCTGTACAACAAAAATATTTTGCCTCCTAGATCAATGTTGTCCAAATGAAATAGATTTTATATCAAAACAAGGGTTTTGATGCCTTTTTAATCCATCTATGACGTCCGTTTGGCCTCAAACTAGTCCAAAAATTAGTGACTCCCTTGTTTTCTCAAAAAAACTTGAAAAAACACCAGATCTGATTTGCCAAACCCTTGTTCTCCCTTTTCCTTGAAACACCGAACAAGCTACAACATATTTGGCTCTGATATCATGTAGGATTTGAGAAAAAGAACATAACAAATCCACGAAGCCCAAGAAAACCTGCATGCAGAAAACCTATCACGGAGAAGAAAAAGACAAGAAGAGGCAAGGGTTTGATTTGTAAAACTTAGATGAAGAAGAAAAATATTATTCAACAGATTCAATAATTTACAAAGAGATCAATCCTTATAAAGGAGATCAAAACCCGAAAAGGGTAACCTAAAGCCTAAAAAAGCTAGGGTTGCACATTATAATTAATAAAATATTAATTATATGTACCTACAAGATAGCTTAAGAAAACTAGAGTAATAGGCAACTTAATTAATTAAATCAAAGTGATTTAATTAATAAGTGAAAATAACTAATTACTCTAACACCATCCAAGGAAATTATCAAGATGCATTCAAAAACCTATAGTCATCCCAAAACTATGTTTTTTATTGATGAAAAAAGGGGGAGAATATCAAAAGGAGAAGAATATATGAAATGTGAGGAAACTATGAAAAGTGGAGAGAGATAGGAAGAACACACAACAACACAAGAATCACTTGAAAGTGACACTAGAAACCAAAGGGACATGAAATAGAAAAACACACTATAAGGAGAATGCCCAATGCATTTTGTCCAAGTTCATGTACACCTTTCACTAGTACAAGAAAAAATAGGACAAAAGGACTTTAAATAAAGAAATAGGGAGCATGGTGGTAAAAATGTATTGACATCAGTGCCAAAGGGGGAGATTATTATCCCCACATGCATGTTTTGCATGAAGAGTAAGATAGGCATCGAGTCTTTTCATTGATGGAAAAGAATGTCTATTTGGGAAAATGTGTGAAAACCAATTGAGAGCAAGCAACAAAAGGAAGAAGTCTAGAACTATTGGTTGAGAGGCACACTAACATACACTTTGATAGACCAACTAGAAAGAAGTCAAATATGGATATGAATTTATTTGAGTCATCAACATGATGAGTCACCACCAATGTGATAGATAGGAGAAGCTAAAATGGTGCAAGTAGGAAAGGACAATAGGCCATTAGTGGCATTTAACTAGGACTAGAAAAATCTTCCAGCTTAGACTCTAAGTATAGGATTCATAGGTCTTTCATGAACACAGAAGACATGGAATTCAAAATGAGTGTGAGAATTTGGTTATGGATAGCCATGCCCTAACATCAACAAAAGGTCATACACAAAAAAGTGTGAACATTTTTCTTGAGGTTGTTAAAAACAGAGAGGAGAGAAGTCAAAAGAGAGAAACTCCCACAGGGGGAGAAGAAAACACATTAGAGTGAAATAATAGAAGTGGAAAACTAATGTAAGGAGGGACATGAATAGGTAGGGCCAAGGGAACACCTAATTATCCAAGAGACTTTCTTAGTAAACACAATGGAAGAAAACACATAAAGAACAACATCAAGGAGAGAGAGAACACACACTTTTATTGATTCATCAATTTTTTAGCATACATGCCCAACTGTAAGGCCTTTTTGGGTTAAGATCAGATAAAAAATACAACTCCAAGATCTACAATACAATTTCAAATTTATATCATTTTCTCTGAACTCTCTAAGTCCCTCTCCGTCCTAAGTTCTAGCCTAGACTAAACCAAATACCTCTCATTATACTTGCCAAAATAACTTACAGAAGATTCTATAACATTAAAAGAAGAAAGGAAAAACTCAAAATGGTCACCACTCATCCTTATACAAGATCCTATCATTAAATTCATGATGTGAATTAAATACAAGAGTTGGCTCAAACTAAGAACCAAAACCCATACAACTTGGTCAAAGAAGGACCAGAGCATCAAAAACACAGGTCCACTCAGTGAACAAAGAAACATTCAGTCAAAAAAGGAAGAGCTCAGTTCAGAATGAAGGAACTTGGTTAAAACTAAAGAAGTTAGTTTACATTGAACTACTTGGTAAAAATTGCAACTCTACAAGGTCTAAAAGAACTTCGTTAGAATTGCAACTTGGTAAGGTCTGAAAAAACTTGGTTAGAACTGCAACTCAAAAAGCATATACAGACTCAATTAAACTATCAGAATGAAAAAATGTGTAGGATACAAGGTAATCTAGGATGCTCCCACATCAAACAACTAGGAAATAAATGATTCCCCTAAATAATACAAGTGTCACAACCTAAATTGAATCCAACTTAGATTGAAAAATCCATGTACTGCCTATTAGAAAAATTAGTCCACCAAGATAACTGAGGTGGGGGGGGGGGGGGGGGTGAATCAGTTATCCAATAATTAAAACATTTATCAATCTTAAACAATCTTAATCACTCAACAAAAGTAAACAAAAACCATAGCAATATGCACATAGATAATCACACTAGATATATTAACTAGGGAAACCCTTGATTAGAGGGAAAACCCCAATGGGAATGATGCCCACAAGATGATGTACTAATATAAATATTCCTTGTTAGAGGATGGACTTTTTTGGGAGTCTATTACAACATTTAGTACATGTGAGTCCCTATTAGGAAGCTTTGAATCCCTATTAGAAGATTCTAACCTTGTTAGGAGTTTTACCAACCCTATTAGGAGTTGGAGAAGAAAAAAGGACCCACTATCCAAATAGCTTCTAGGGGAACATCACTGAACTCACTATCCAATTGACTCTCAACTATTCCTTGTAGAATAATTGTATGTGCTATACTTTAACTTCTTTCCTCTATCTTTCGAACTAGACTAATCACTATTTGACCTTGTAGACCAAGCCATGAACCTTGGATCCAAGTATCCAACTTTGGATTGCACAATAAAACCTTAGCAATGAAGTTTCCTTCACATTATCTCTGCTCTGCTTAACTTCACATTTTTCTCTTTGTGCCGCTTATAATCATTTGTACATCTTCATCATTCATCATACATGATAAAGGAAAATGTCCTTCCTCTATATTTAATCCATAAAATAATTCCTTGAGTTGGCTATTACACCTTCTCAATTAATTATTATAGGACCACATTAAGAACATGTTACACTTAGTGATAACATTAATCTTTTTCCTTGTAACTTGAATATCTTTTTGTACACATATCATTATGATGAGAGAGCTTAGCTACATCATCTCTAGAATGTCTTCTTCACATCTTTAAATTTGGCTTCTCAATATAACAACTCTACTAAGAGATATAAGAAGTTTACTAGAACATGTCTCTATAAACTCTATCTCATAACAGTCTTCACCAAAACTTGCATAACTTCTTCCAAACTTAATACCTTATGATTTTGAGGTTACCTATGTATACTAGACATAAATTATAATGTCCCTTTAACCTAACTACTAAAATTACTCAATGATCTATCTGTACCAACTTGATCTTTCCATTGTTCTTCTGTCAAATACCATTGAAAACTGCTATGTTGACATCAATGAAAAACATAGTCATGAATGTAACATATCATCATGATAATGATCTAATTGAGTTTCTACAATACTCCCCCATAGGAATATCATCATCATTCATTCTTCCAACACCATCTTCAATTGGTCTATTCTTCCACTTCGCCAAATACTCATAGTTATATTTTCCTCTTATTCTCTTACCAACTCTCTAATCCAATATCTATTCAATCTCTTCAATATTTTTCTTAGGATAATCATCTACTACAAAAAAATCATCATCCAACTCATGATACTTATACAAATCAACAACATTGAAGATATGAGATATATCCATATCATTAGGTAACTCAACTTCATAAGCATTTCCACTATCAAACTTCCTCAAGATTTTACAAGGTCCAAACTTCTTCATCTTCAGCTTACTATATGTTTCAATAGGAAATCTACCTTTCTTCAAATGAACCATCACCTTATCACCAAC
This sequence comes from Cupressus sempervirens, assembly GCA_028749045.1. Taxonomy (NCBI): domain Eukaryota; kingdom Viridiplantae; phylum Streptophyta; class Pinopsida; order Cupressales; family Cupressaceae; genus Cupressus; species Cupressus sempervirens. Next base: position 521,567,366 of record CM053793.1, read on the forward strand.
TTTAAAAACATGATTTCTTCTAGAATTATCAACATTCTCCTTATAATTTTGATTACTTAGTTCCAACCTCAACTTCACTTCCTCATGCAAAGACTTCATAAAACCAACAAATTCTTCCCTTTCAACACTTCTCTTCTAGTCACCAACAATATCCCTCAAATATGATATTCCTCTTGGCCACATTCTAGAAAAATATCAAAAGGTGTTTCTCATGTAATCATATTCACATAATTATTATATGAAAACTCAACTTATGCCAATACCAGCCCCCAATTACTTGGTTTATCTCCAACTAAGAATTGCAGCAAAATAGCCAAGCTAATATTCACAACCTCTATCTATCCATCTATCTATGGATGGAATTAGAACTAAATCTCAACTTAGTACCCATCTTCTTCCACAAAGTCCTCCAAAAATAAGCAAAAAACTTACTATCTCTATCAGAAATAATACTTTTTGGTAATCCATGCAATCTAACAATCTCTTTGAAGATAATCTCAACAACATGCTCAACATCTGATGTCTTTTTACATCGTATGAAATGTGCCATCTTAGAAAATCTATGCACAACAACAACTATAGAATCATACCCTTTTGCTGTCTTAGGTAATCCAAGAACAAAATTCATATTGATGTCACTCCAAGGTTTCTTAGGAACAAAAATAGGTGTATACAAACCAATATTTGGACGTACTTCTTTTGCAACTTGACAAACTCCACCACTCCTTACAAAATTCTGAACATCCTTATACATTTTTAGGTAATGGTACTTATCCTTCAAAAAAATAATGTCTTATCAATTCCAAAATGTCTAGCCAACCCACCACAATGCTTTTTCTTAATCAAATTAAGTCTTATAGAAATTCTTAGTATACACAACTAGATTCCTTTGAACAACATACCTTCTTGAATGAAATACTCATCATACTTATGTGATTTGATACATTTGATGCTCTTCACTCTCTCCATGCCTCAGAAAAATTAGGGTCAGTATCATACAATTCTTTCATTTCATCAAAACCAAGAACTTCAACCTTCATCTAAGTCAAAAAAGAACGTCTTCTACTCAATGCATCAACAACTCAGTTAGTAACTCCATGCTTATTCTTAATCACAAATGTGGAACTCTACAATTACTTAACCCACTTCATATGTCTTTGATTTAATTTATGTTGACTTCCCAAGTACTTTAAAGCTTTATGATCAATATACAACAAAAAATCCTTAGGAATCAAATAATGTCTCCACTTCTTCAAGGCTTGAACAATAACATAAGACTCTTGATAATACACATAATACTTCATTTTAGCATAATTCAACTTCTCACTAAAGAAAGCAACATGTTTACCTTCTTGACTCAATACAACTCCTATTGCACTTCCACTTGCATTACATTCAACTTGAAACCCTTTATTGAAATTAGGTAAAGCCAATATAGGTAACTCAACAACCTTTTGTATCAAAGTCTCAAATCTCTTATTAGCTCCACGTGTCCACTTGAAATCCTTTTTATCTCCTCTCATTGTCTCATTCATAGCATTACAAACATAACTAAAATTCCTTATAAAATTTCCATAAGAACTAGCCAAACCATGAAATGATCTTACCTCACCCACATTATCAAGTGTAGGCCATTCTAAAATTTCTATAATCTTCTCAAGGTCCATTCTCAAATCATCAGTTGAAATAAAAAATCCCAAATACAATATCATCTTTGCATAAAGGATTTTTTTTAATGTTAATAATCAACTTCTCTTCTTTCAATCTATGCAATACTTATCTAACATGCTCAAAATGTTTTTCCTTAGTCTTACTAAATATTCAAATATCATTTGAATAAATAATTACAAACTTACCCAAAAAATCTTTTGAGAAGTTCATTCATCAGCTTCATGAAAGTACTAGGTGCATCAGTGAAACCAAAAGGCATTGCCAACCATTGATATGAACCATCTTTTGTCTTGAAAGATGTCTTCCATTCATCACCTTCTCTGATTTTGATTTGATGATAACCACTCTTCAAATCAATCTTGGTAAAATACTTTGCTCCACTCAAACAATCCATTATGTCATCCATCCTTGGCATAGGAAACCTATATTTCAATGTAATCTTGTTAATAGCTCTAGAATTGGTACATATCCTCCATTCTCCTTTCTTCTTAGGTGCTAATAAAATAGGTACAGGACAAGGACTCAAACTTTTTTTGATTAAAAGTTTCTATAAAAACTCATGCACTTATCTGTTAAGTTATTCATTCTCTTTAGGTGTCAATCTATATGGTGCATTATTGGAAAATGAGCTCATGGAATCAAGTAAATACAATGAATTATACTTCTTACTTGTGGTAAACCATCATGTATATCTTCTACAATAAAATCTTTATATTCCTTCAACAAACTTGCAATTTCTATTGGCACTTGGTCAATACTACCAACTTCTGCTATCACTTAGTCGGCACTAACTTCTATCACTTAGCCACTACCAAATAGGACTCACTTATTACTAAGTGTCAGTCGGTTATCATTTTTTTTTGCACTCAATTATGATTAGCATAACTCAGTCTCCTGGGAAGTATGGTCAAATAGATTTGATTCTTCTTTATTTCCTTTTCAAATTGCTTTCCATTAACCATGCAAATCCTTATAGGAGTACAATTAACCTCATCAGGACTTTCAATCAAAGGAAACAACACTTGATTTCTCCCATTCACCCAAAGAGTATATTGGTTCAATCTTCCATCATGCACAACATATCTATCATATTGCCAAAGACTACCCAGAAAAATATGACAACAATCCATAGGCATAATATCACACATAAATTCATCAAAATAATGTCCAATCTTGACCTTCACAATACATTGTTCTCTTACCAATATCTTATTCTCATCCTTGATCCATGAAACATGATAGGGTTTAGGATGCTTTAGCATCTACAAATGAAACTTTGTAACCAACTCTTCTAATACTGAATTTTTTGAACTTCCACTCTTAATGATCACCTTGTAGCTTTTTTCAACCATCTTACATCTAATCTTGAAAAGACTTCTCCTTAGAATAGGTTTCTCATCACTTCGCCTATTACAAAATGTTCTCACCATCATATTTTTTCCAACCTTAGGCCCACTTGGTGAACCTACAATGTCTCCTGAAACCATAACATTCCCATTACCTCATGCATTCTTAGAGGATTTACACTAAGGATCTATTCCCTTCTTTGTCATATCTAAAACAATTACTAGGAAAACCACATCTAGAATAAGAATTACCTCTTCCTTGGTAAGAATTACACATTTCCACTCAGTCTTGCCTTTTTCATCATTTTTCCATTAAAATTTGGCCTTGTCTTGCACATAATTGTCAGATGTTCCACCTTCTCCATAAGATTTACCTCTGCCTCTTTGGAATCCTCCACCCCTACCTGTTTGTCTTTATTCATGCTTCTTTGTCAAGATTTCCTCAACTTTTAAGGCATATTGATATGGTTCTTCCACACTTTCAAATTTCAAAAATCTTATTTCATCTTGAATTCTAGATCTCAATCCATTTAGGTACCTTGCAACTTTCTCCACATCATCATCCACATGTCCAGATCTAATGCCCAATCTATAGAATTGCTCAACATACTCCTTCATAGTCATGTCCCTTTGTCTTAGATTTTGAATTTTTCTCAACAAGCTAAATTGGTAATTAGTAGGAAGGAACTTCTTCTTCACCTTGTTCACCATTTTCATCCATGTCTTGATCTTCTCCTTTCCTCTCCATTGTCTATAATGTTGCAAATTCTCCCACCATAGTGAGGCATGACCTTTCCACCTAGTGACTACAAGTTTCACCTTCTTATCTTTCCTCATCTTAATATTCTTCAAGTTTTGGATTAGGGTTTGGTACTATGGATTCATCATCACTAACATCATCAAGATGTGCTTCTCTCCTCTACCTTGAACCATCTTTATAATTAGGTTCCTGCAAGATCATAATCCTTTGCAAGTTATAGTTCAAATTCTTAGATCTTCCACCCTACAACCAAATTCACTTTGGGTTCTACACAATACAATCTCCACAAGGATGAACCTTAAGCTCTAATAACACTTGATGCAAGGAGAGACATGGATAGGTAGGGCCAAAGGAACACCTAATTGTTAAAGCATCTTGCTGAGTAAAAACAACATTAGAAAACACATAGAGAACACCACCAAGGAGAGAGAGAAAAAACACTTTTATTGATTCATCAAATTTTCAGCATGCATGCCTAACTGTAAGGCTTTTTGGGTTATTACCAGATTCAAAATACAACTTCAAGATCTACAACACAACTTCAAATTTGCAACATCTTCTCTAAACACTCTAAGTTCCTCTTCCTCCTAAGTGCTACCCTACAATAAACCAAATACCTCTACTTATACTTCGCAAAATGGCTCATAGAAGATTCTAGAAAATTTTCAAGAAGAAAGGTGAACCTCAAGATGGTCAACACTAATCTCTAAACAAGATCTAATCATTAAATTCATGATCTAAATTAAATACAAGACTCAAATAAAACTAAGAACCAAAAACTAGACAATGAAGTCAAAGAAAGACTTGAGCATCAACAACAAAGGTTCACTTGGAGAATGAAGAAATGCTCAGTCAATAGAGGAAGAACTTAGTTCAAACTAAAGAAACTTGGTTGACACTAAAGAGCTTGGCTCACACTAAACTACTCAGTCAACACTGAAACTTAGCAAGGTTGGAAAGAACTCCATTAGAACTACAACTTGGAAAGGTTTGAAAGAACTCTATCAGAATTGCAACTCAAGAAGTACATACTAACTTAGTTAAACTACCATAATGAATAATAGTGTAGGAAACACTACAACCTAGGATGCTCTTGCACGAAGAACTACTATAGCTGACTGAGAGAGAGAGAGAGAGGTGAAGATGAAAGAACTCATCAAACAAGGAGGTAGATACAAGCATCTTCAAGAGAGATAGATAATAGATGTACATGGAAGACTAGTACCACATTTAGGTCTAACACTTAGTATTATTTCTTACCATTGCATCCTTTTTGAGCTCCTAACCTAGCCAACTTCATTTGGAAGCCTATTAAAAAATCCTCTAACAAGGTGTCTCTAAGAAGGAGATTTATAAATCCTTTATGTAGGTAGCTATAAAAAATCTCTAGTAACCCTAATAAGTTGCAAAAATTCCTAAAAAGATGCACTTCTAGAAGAAGCACTTGTAGCTCTTAAGCAAGAATCCTTTTATCTATAGTACAAGGCTAGTGGGTATATTATTCCCACCATGGTTTTCATCCTCTCATTGAGGGTTTGTATGTACAAAATAATTGTGTCACTTGATGAATGCTTTTTGTGTGTGAGTTAACTTGTTTTTTTTTTTTTTTGTTTAGACTGCAGGAATCGGTGCAACACGGCCCCCCTATAAATTGCAGTGCACCTGGTAAAATTTTTAACATGATCGATAGTGCTGGCGTGACACGCCCACCGGTACCACGAGGACGGGGGAGACTAGAACCCGTGACCAACCCCCTGCAACAGGGAAGATTTAGCCAACCGAGCTAGGGCCCCTGCCCTATGAGTTAACTTGTATTACCTTGATGCATTTATCTTATTGTTAAGTGTGAAGTAGATTATACTAAGGTTAGTTAGAGAAAGAGGATAACCAGTTTTATGGGTGGTATTGGTTCACCTCTCCCTCTTAGTACCAATTGGGGCCAATAACTAACTAGTCTATACCCAACATAATTTCATATGATCTTAAAGGGTAGGATGTGAAGATCAATGGTGGTGGTGAAGGTGATCAAATCCAACAAATAACAATGAATAGGGAATCCATGGTCTCTTTGGACCTACAGATAACTCTAGCTACCACCTATCTACCTATCATGTTTTCATTAGACCACATCACTAAACAAGATAGAGTGAACTAAAAGGATCTGCAACAATGAAACAAAAAAAAAAGTGGTATAAATATAATGTAATGCACTTGTATTTTAAACTATGATGACATAGTGTTTGTCCTATCAATTATCAACCACCATAAATCCTTTGTGGGACCTACCTACATCCCCAACTATAGGTTCTGACATTGAAACACCCCTTCTCAATCCTATTGATGACTGTTGAGGACATTTTGAAAATTTTTGACCCTTTTGGTCACAAGAAAAGAACACCCCAAAGACATATACTCATCCCCTAAGAGGAGCACTAGTCTAATGAAAAATTCCATACTAGGATTTTTTTGCAAACTCATAATTAATTGACTAGACTACATCTATCTTCCTTTCTTCTAAACATACCCCTTCCCTCTTGTTAGCTCCTTTTTGAGCCCCATTGTTTCAAAGTGATTTTGGAATACGTTTGAGTTTCAATGGTTGTATCTTCTATCTAGTGTAAATGTTTTGAAAACCCTTGTATAGGGTTGTTTCTATTACTAGGTTTTATTTTATAAGAATGGGGTTAATTCTTTTAATTTCCCTATTTTTGTCTACCTATGGTTGCATCCTGGCTAGTTTACATACTAGTTAAATATGTTTGATTAACCCAAGTGACTATATTTTTCTCAATCATTTGATTCATCTCAGATCAATGGATCTCTCTTCATCACTATTACAAGTTACAACCCTTTTAGGTTTTGAAAAAATGCAAGCTTCTGACATCTGTCTAGTGGGACCAAAGAAATGTAGTAATCCTCACAATTAATCTTATTCCTTAGATGCTAAAAGGATCAAAACTTGTTTCTTTTTCATCAAGAAAACTTGTGTATACTTTAACAACTATGACATAGTGATATATTAACATTTGAACATGGTGAGAAGAAAAGACTCTTAAAATGTTACATCATCATAGGACAACTGTCAGGTAGTGGTTATTTTATCACTCAGGCCAAGCATATTTTTTGGGTGACTTCTTGATCCTTGACCACGATGAGAATTCACAGATGTCTTATTTTTTCCATGGAAAGGTACCCAAAATTTAATCCTTGCAAAAATGAGAGAAGCTACCATGTGTTCTTGTGGGTCCCAAAAGGATGGATATGTTTTCATCATAGGTAAAATCTCTAGCCATTGATCAGAGGTGAAATCAATGATTGTTGTATTGTCACAATTTCAAGGTGCATGATGTTTAATTAGAGCAACAAAATGACTACATGACATGTGTCTAGGGTGGGGCTAGGTAGATCACAATTTTCAAAAGGAAAATATCTCATCATAAAGTATATGTGGTATGTTGTGATTTTCCCTTAGTTCATTTTATGCATTGATGAGGTGTTGTTCCTAGCCATTGATTAAAATAGAGATTAATAATCCTGACTTTGTTGCTTTAGGAAGTAGTAAGGTCATTAACCAAAGTGATTCTACAACATGATGACACATGTCCTTGTGGGCCACAAATAAGGAATGGAACTAGAGACTTCCAAATCGTCTGATCAAAGAGGGATCAAAGGTCATTTCTTTGTCGCTATGAAAGATGCTCAAGTTTTAAGACGTGTGACAAAGAAAGAATTTTCCATATGTCCCTAGTGGGCCCACTTCTAAAGAAATACTAAGAAGAAGCAATTATTCCTAATTGTTCGATGCATAGGTGAACAAGGATTATTCCTATCTTGCTAGTTTAAGATGCATAACTTTTAACGAAAGTGACAAAGTGAGAAATTGCCATGTGTCCTACCAAGTGAAAAGATGACTCTATACCAATTTTAAATCACAATCATCAGATTTCTTTCTGATCAATGACCATTTTTAAAATGTCTTGCATTGCATGCTCAATCAAACTATTGTAGGCATTAACGGTGGATTAAGATTTTCCTCATGTGAATAAATTCAAAATAAAATGTGTAGGTTGTTCCTCATTCAGTACAATGCAAGACACACTGGAGCCAAGTAAATAGAGCTTGAGTTTCTAATTCTTTAGATTGCAAATTGTTCTAATTGAGGTAGTTTTTGTTGTGATCAGAAGATTGCAAGTAAGTATTTAAACATTTTTTAAGAAATTTTTTTCCTCTTTAAGATTCTAAAGTTGTAAAGATGCCTCCTCAAAGGTACTTTTCTAGGAAAACACAATATCAAAATGTGAATTTTCATGATTATTTCCTGGATAAACTACCTACTTCAATGAACAAAATGGCTAAAGGCAAGGACTTGGTTCCAAAAGATCCTAGGTTGAAGATTGATGAAGGCTTCTATGATAAAGGAAATTGGTTGAGGGATGTAGAAACATAAATGGGTGGCTTGGAGCTATTTAAAAAATGGTTTTCACAAAGGAATCATGATACATCACTCAACAATGTCTAGGAATTCGACATTGGGAAGCTTGTTGTGCTAGGTGCTTCTATGGATGTTGATCTGTTGACAATGTTGGCCAAGAGATATGACCCTATATTGTGGGTTGTAAAGAACCATTTTGGGGATAACTTGTTCAAAGTTATAGCTAAAGGAATTAGAGAAGTATTTATGTTGAACCCCAACATCGCTCTACATGAGAAGATTGACTTTGATGACTTGTAGGCTAGATATGATGCACAAAGATTATTTCTTTAAGGTGGACCACTACAAGCACATTTTTTTAAGGTAGGGAATCTAACATTGGTGACACCATCTACCCAAGATCCCCTTTTGAAGAAATATTTCAAACCTAGGGTATAGGCTCTATATATTTCACTCTGTAAGAATTTTGGCAATGATGAACAAAAACATGTTCTAGTGCCCCTAGTTTCCATGATGGCACAAATATTACAATATGGAAATATTTGATTTTTCTTCCCATTTAGTTGAAGAGATACATAATGGATTAATTGGCATAAGAAAGGGTAAGGAAAATAAACCTTTTGGTTGGTATTCATTCCTTATATACACGTGTCTACTCAAATGTGTTTTTGTCTTTAGAAAAGATATGAAATTAGAATGCAAAGGGATGGTAAATAGCTACGAGTCCAACTATGGAGTGCAAATGTAACTTGGGAAGTCAATAATGCCAGTTTTGTCCATTTTTATTAACACTTTGCATCTAAGATTAGGGCATTGTTGGTTCAAGACAACCCTCAAATTCCTAAACCCTTACTGGATCTGATCATGCCACAAGATCATGCTAAGGGTTTGAAGGGTAGCCACAATTGAGGAGATATTATCCCATATTCTATTTCCACTATTTTTAGAAAATATAGTTTCCAAGGGAAACATCATTTCCTACCCTACCAAGTACCATTAAAGGTATGTGTTTCTAAATTTCTTTGGTAAATTGGAAAGCTCAAAGAGAGAGAGTTGGTGGGAAGATCCAAAGAAACATTTTTTATGAATTTCACAATTGCCCACCATTTTGTGATAACAAAGGGAGGATAGAGATACCTCAATAAGTTCCTACATAAGTATTGGATGGCCCAATCTCATCTTAGGTTTATAGATTGAGAAGGATTTTATGAAATGTTTAGAGAAAGAACTAAGGCTAAATCTTATAATCACATATTTTACTATCCTGAGAATATAATTAGAAATAAGTTTTTTTTACAAGAACATGATGTAAAGAAGAAAAAATAGAGAGTTTTTAGAAGAGTTCTTGAATTTATTAATGCATTAGATAGTAAAAATGATCCATTAGGTGACATAATTTTTTTGGGAGATTAAGTAAATAAATTGAGGACACATTTTGCTAGGATTATGCAAACCTTGAATGAGAAAAATGAGGCATTAATAAAGGCATATTGGGACCAAGCCAAAGAGGTGGAGAAACTAATAGTAAGAAGAATTATCATTAGTCCAAGGAAATACACCCTCTAGAGAAAGGCTAAATATTTAGTTGCTAGAAATGTGGGGGCACATCCTTTGCCAGTTTATCAAAGGAAACATTCAGAGAGCCCACCTTTAGAACCAACAATTAAGAAGAAAAGGTTGGAAGAGGGATCTTCATCAAGGATGGAAGAATAATCTCACTCTCAAACCCCCATACATTTTTATAATGAAGACTCCTTGAGGGAGTAATTAAAATTAATTGGCAGCTAGGATGATGTTTTAATTACAACATAAAAAATAGAGGATGGAATGCCTCAAGAAGTTCTAATGCCACTCTTAGATCTCACTATTAAGGATTAAAAGGTGAAGGAGATAGACCTTATCATAGAGCAGGCTGCTAGAAAATTTGTGACTAATGATGAATTTTTAAATCTAAGGCCTTCATTTAATTTTTTTGGAGAACCAATATTTCCAATTTTGATGCGAAATGTAAGAAATAAAATTAGAGCAACCTAACAAACATGAATTTGAGATTGAAGAAGAGATTAAGGCCAAAGTAATACATAATTTTGATTAGATGACCCCTGAGGGGAAGACAGTTACTCAAGGATACATGTGTTCTTATATTTCTTGAATGGGACTTTGCTAATGCAATGATTTTTTGAAGCCATAAGAAAAGAAAAGGATACCAAATTTAATACAAAAGAAGAAGTCAAGGAAGCCCATAGAGGGGTAAAATATAGTAAGAATGAAAAAGCCCTAGGTATGTGCCTGATTTAGAAAAAAGATGAATCTAGACTTCAGGAAATTTTAGATGGCAAACATATAGGAAGCTTGGTGGTGTATTGAGTAGCAGATGTAGACAATGGAAAAACTGCACTAATGAATAAGGAGGTGGCTTATTTCAATTTAGTAGTTACCAAAAAGGACAAGTATACATTTATTGAGCTAAATACTAGGTTTGAAAAGGTGTTAGAAGCCTACAGTGATAGAGAAAGAAAGAAAAATGAAATGGAGAAGATCATTTAAAATTTACAAAAGCAACAAGGAAAGAGAAAAATGATGGAAGCGTAAAGCCAACTCATGATTGCAACCTCCCCTACTCCACCTCCTCTCACTAGGCCTATTATTGATATCGTACATACACCTCAACATCAAGAGTTCTATACCATAGATGAGTTAAATAAAGACAGATCTAAACTAAGGGTAACTATAGCAGAGGTGCAAGTGAAATATGAGGATAGGGTTAGGGATACAATCTTGTTTCTAGTTGATAAAATAATTTTTCCTATGTTCCATTTAGAAATATCAAAACTAGTGAACATTTGGAATGAGCTAAAAAGTGATGAAACTACTTTGAGACAAATTTTGAACAAATGGATCAATAGAGAAGATCATATCACTGTTATGTGTTTTACTATTATTGACAAAATTGATGATCAAATTGAGAAAACATATGACCAAGCAAGTGACCTACTGGATTTTGATTTAAAAAGAGAAATGTTGCAAAAAAAGATAAGATTATGTTTCTCCAAATATCTTAGTAGGAGTTTTGATATTTTTCCTCATGTGCTAAAGGGACTTGGTAACATTGAAAGTAAAGAGGAGTGGGGAAATTAATTAAAAGAAATAATGACTATAAGGATGACTGATGTTGTTAAGAAAGAAAACTATATCTAGTTTTCTAGGACTATTGAAGAAGTAGTTAGTGTCTAGATATTCTTTGATTCTTTCAACTAGGAATTTGAGGAAATAAAGAAAATTGCAAATGATGTTCTAAATAAAGAAAAATAAATTCTTAAATTCATTTTTCTAGATGACACTGTTTTCAATAAATGGATGGAAAAATATTCTTCAATTTCAATAGTTTTACAGGTGACATCTGAGATGCAATCAATGGGAAGATCCACAACCACTAAGGAGAAATAATTGATTGACAAGGCTATTCAATAAACCATGGTAGAGATACATGGGGTGGATTTTCAACTGGCACTTGAAGTTGAAGGAAAAAGATCAAAAATAGTTGAGGAAAAGGACATCCAATTATGAACTAAAGAGGCAATAGAATTTGATTAGAGCTGAACAAAATAGGAAAAGGTTGCCCCATCTTCTGAAGGAGATCAAAAATTTGAAGATGAATCATTAGAAATTGTGGTTGAGCAAGAAATGGATAGAACAAAAGAAATACCTACCCCACTAAAAAGCACTTGACGAGAAACTAGTTTGTTGTCAAGAAAAAGACATCATGAATGTTTTTAGTTTTCTTGTGCTCTAAGGATGGTGATATTTTGTCTTTAGTGTAACCTATTTTTCAAAAGGACATATTTCCTTTCCCCTCTATGCCTAAAGCTTGTTGCAATTCATGCTATATAAATGAGTTCCCAAGGAAAAATAAGGGTCAAAGAATCATTTTGTTGAATTAGTTTTGTTCATTTTCTAAGTCAGTCCATGTATATTGTCTAGTGACTTTCATGGTTAGAATGAAAAAGATGGTTAACAATTTTTGAGTCTAGTTGAGCATATCTGCAAGAAATTAAAATTGAAATATATATTTTACAAGGAAGATAATACAAAGGCATTAATAGAATGGTTGTTCAATCTAAATCTTGTCTCAATTTTGCAATTTTTGATTTTATGAGATTTTATAGAAAAAATTTATTGAGTCTTAGTTATGATCCTTTTTGGAATTGTATTTCAATCTATGTTTTTCTTATAATCCAATGGATTATGTAAATCCTTGATGTGAGCTGAGAGAGTGATTGGTTATCATAAGAATATACTAAGGAAAATGAGATTTCTAATTGAATATTGATTTCTTTTCACAAAGTTTTGACATAGATCTGATAGTAAATGTCAAGTTTCTATGAGATAGTAGCTCAATGGATAAGGCATTGGTCGTCATCAAAATTTAAATAGCTTGGAAGTTCATATGGTGTATCAATTTATAAATTAAATCTTTACTTTTTCTTTGTTGAAAGTTTGGAAGTGAGCTTATGCTTGATTCATGGAGTCTTAGTGTTGGAATTAACAATGGGAAAGTAAGTTCTAGGGGGGGATGAATTAACACTTAAATTTTTTACATCTAAAAAATTTCACCATACATCTATCTCATAACTTAACCTAAATTGAAATAAGCAACAATTCATCCCATCCAAAGCATGAAATAAGTCAACACATAACACATAAGATTTTGGTTACCAAAAACCCTCCAAAGAGAAGGTAAAATTAGGGTGGGGATGACACTCACAAATCTTCACTACTATAGTTGTAAAGTGTGGCCTATTATGGCTACAAACTTTTGATCACAAGCTATGATCTACCTGATGAAAGGTTTTCCCTATTAAAGGCTTAGAAGACTGTTAGGCTTTACCTTGATTAAAAGATTTTAACTCACAACTAAGTAACCACTCTGTTAGGATATTTACAAAAGCCTATTAAGTATACTCTATTAAGATATTTACCCAATATCACCTGTTAGAATGATTCAAAACCTAATCCTTCAGTTGGCACCTTGCTACTTGATGTCAGATCTCCTCTTCATTAGTTATCTCTTGATCCTCCTGATCAAATAATATGTCTTCTCTCTCCTTTCACTATCTATCTCTATTCTTCTTAAACTAATTTTGCATTGTAGCTCCATAACTTAGCCATCATTCCACCTTGCAATGCTCTCTTCACATCCTCCTTTTCATGCATAATGTTCTTTAGGGTTTACCTCTTTTGTACACATTATGTAGATAGGCTAGGTTAAAATCAATGGCTGTGGTTGATCCTTATTGTTTCCTAACTCTTCCCTTTATCTAATTGGCTGCATGTATAAGCATAGGGATTTGTAATATGAATGGATCCTTAATTCTTAATATCAAAAATTCATGCTCATTTTGGCCAAAAATGGTTTATATATTAGTTTGTGATATAATAAACATCTATGTGAAAGATTGTTAACTCGACATCAATAGACCCTAATGCTCGAACTTCAACGTGCTCCATATAATGATATTACTTGGCACTTGAATCACTTGAAACACTATGTTTTCATGGATCCTTTTGTTTTCTCAACACCTAAGTGACTCAATACACATTGACTACTCAACACATACTAGTGCTTGGTATTGACTGTCATATTACTCAACATGTATTGTCTGGAGGCTTATGTTTGACATACACTATGCACTTGGCTTTCACTATTCTCTATTGAATAATGACTAAGTTTTTTGTCACTAATTTTTCAAAACCATAATGAGATTAACAATCTCCCTCTTTTACATCAGTAGCAAACAAACTTTGTCATGGCATATGCAGTCTTATTTTATGCATAAGTCAAACAATATAGTATCTCTATTTGGCTCCTATGCAAAATTTCAAAATCTCAAAATTTGCAAGCTATTGTCTCCCATACCTTATTACTACCCCTTAGTAAATACTTAATTTCATTTCTATAGCTCCTTCTAAGTAGATATCTTCCTTGAAAAAATTTATAGAATCTTTAAAATCCCCCTTTTTTGACACTTATGTCATTTTTGTGGTACACTGATAGTGTGTTTTTCCCAAAATAGCTTGTTAAGTTCAATTACGATTCCCAAAGCCAAATCCCAATTATTATTGGAAACATCTAAAGATTGAATATGTATATCTGGATTCACTACCATATCTACTAAACCTTCTTGAGTAGAAAGATGAGAATATTTCTTAACTAATGTTTCTATGCAGGCAAGTTCTTTCTACAAAACTTCCATGTGCAGAGTCAACATGGACTAAATATTGATCAAAGTGGATATGATATTTGCATCCTTTGCTTGCAACTCAGAATGCCTACTTTGTGTTTGCAATAATTTTTGAAAATGAATTTGACTAGTCCTAGGAGATTGCCTTAATGTAGTACCTATTAACTATAGATCTCATTACAGCTGGTCAATTGACTATTGAGTCTCTTTGGTAAAGATATATACGTGACACAGTTTCTTGTATAGAGAGAAAATTTTATTCAAAACTTGCTTCAAACTCTTCATCTTTGTTGATAAATCAACTTGTCTTAGTGGAATGGCACTAGACATCTTGTCCATAACCTTAGTGTGAAACTTCCTTTTAGACCATTCCATTATCTTTACATTTGACTCTATATCTTTATCCTTAATCTTATCAACTATATGTACACATTTCTTTAAGATAGGATTATTAGAAAATTAATCTAAGATATCAAAAGTATCTACATAAATATCTCTAATATCATGTAGAACTTGATTTTGCTTGTTTTCGCTTCTCAAAATTTCTTGCCTTGATTTCCTTTGAAAAGCCTCTTGAAGAACAGCCATTTCTTCAAGTGTAATTTTTGTGTGACCAAAATATGGAAAAATAATAACCTCATCTATACTCACATCCTCATATGATTTAGTTTCACTACTCTTAGGTGTACTAGTACTTGGCCTTGATACATGCAATGGTGTAGCTTGAGTACTCAACCTTTGAAGAGTCTCATTACTAGGAGGAGGTGTAGTGATTGGTAAGGTTACTAGTGTCTATATAGCTACCTATTCCTTGGTCTTAGTAGTCATCTTGTCCTCTTCCTCTTTTTTCAACCTTTATCCAATCTTTAATAGGTTTTTGTGAAGTGAGTGTAGGATTCTCTTCATTATACTCTTTCTCTTCATTCCCCTTACTATCAATTATGACAAGTGCTGGAAACCTTGAGCTTTGTAGATTCAAAAGTAATTTATCTTGGGTATCTACCTCCTCCTTCTTTATCTCAACAACAAGAGTAGTCATTGAAAATGGTGCTTGATTAAGCTCACCTTGTTGTTCTAGGGTTACACTTTGAACTATTACTTGTTTATGGGGTTCCTTCTATTTAACATCTACAACATGTGGGGGCACAAAAGATGTGTCTTGTTGTATCTCACTGGATGCAATCTCAACCTTTTGAGATTCATCAATCCGTACTAGTATAGGACTTGTGCATGGTAGAACAGTATTGGTGGATTCCCATTGTAGTGACTTCAAATATTCCTCACTTGATGGGTTTAAATTTTGTGTAGAGTGATTGGGGATGTACTCAATGGCCACTAAATCCTATTGAATCTCTTTCTCACTATGTGTAGGACTCATGCTCAGAACATTAACATCCTATGCATCTTGTGCATCTCACTCCCTCAATTGTCTCATCTTGAGTAGTCTCAACTTGTTCTATTTCAGTTTTCTCTACCTCTGCTCCTTTCTTCTCTTCCATGGCTTGTGTGGTCAACCCATACATTTTTTTCCATAGTGACTTGCTCTTGGTTACCACCTCTTCAACTCTACTTCTCAAGATATGAAAGGCCCTATATTTTCAAGAATATCTCCCTTTGTGTTTCTCAACTGCCTTTGCAATCTATTTTTAGCAAATTTAGGCATGACTTGAGCTAAAGTAGCCTCCTTGATTTTCTTTTTGGTCTCCATGCTGAATTTCCATTTCTTCTCAACTCTTTCATATATGCTCTTGGGTAATGAGTTAGCAATTTCTAATGGAGTGGTTTTAAATGTGGCCATCATATCACAAATAGCCTCTTCAATATCATTCTTATCTCCATTGTCAAACATATCAAAATCAACATGCTGAGAACCTGACAAATCTGCATCACTCTTTATGTTGTCACATAGGTTTTCAATATTAGATAAAGGATTGTGGCTTACCACTTTGAATTGACTATTATCATTTGATTCATTCCTTTCCTCATTTGATTTAGTCCTTATCTCATCTGATTCATCCTAAAGTTTCAAACTTCTCTTCAATATCTTAGCAGGCATGCTTGGCTCTACTATATCATAGTTGTTTTTCTCTTTTTCTAATTGCGCTTTCTTAGCTTGTATGGTGGAAGCCATTGTGCTTGACCTTGTCAAAGGTGTAACTAGATTCTATTGTTCTTTCTTATCCATAGTCTTAGGTTTCACAACCTTCTTCTATAGTGACTTGCTCTTCTTATCAGTCTTCTTAGGTTCTATCTTGACTTCCTTTTCACCCTCTAAAACTTCATCTTGACCTTGTCCTTGTGTAAGATATAAAGGTCCTTAACCTTCATCATCATCATCATCATCATCTTCTTCTACTTCTTCTTCTCCTTCACCAAACTTCTCCTTCAATTTCTTCTCCATCTTATTCTTCTTTTTGATAATTGTGGTAGTTTGTAAGTTTATAATTATTCTTTATTTTGCTTCATCATAATTCCCAAAGGATGTAGCATCTTTGTCAATCTCTTCTACCAACAATGTAGTGATGGTTGCAGATGCCTCATCAACATTTATCTCATATGGTAGTGGTCTTAACCATCTAACCCTTAGAACTACTACTTGAACATGAGTATAGTCAACATCTACTAGGAAACATACATCATTATAATGTTTCTCCACTAGAGGTACAAGGATTCTTGACCCATGCTTCACACATCTCTCAAAATATTCAAAATAATTGGTCATAACTGAATCAAAATTCTCTCCTAATTGCTCAATGAATTCACCTATTTGTTGGGTAATATACTGACTAGACTTCCAAACTAACTTTCCAAATGTAGGAAATGTGTTTTGCACACAAAAGAATGTACAAACAAGGAGTGAACCAAACTTACATAAATAACTCTTTGCCTTTCTGATAGCTTCAAGGTTTTCTGAAAGTTTTTGAAGTTGCAACTTAGCTAGTTCATAAGAATGATCTTTCTTTATGATCTTGTAACCTAGGTCAATGAAAAGGCATGACATATTGTTGAGTTAGATCAACTAGTAGAATCTATATGCAATCACCCTCACTATGAATGCAACAATAGGGTCTTCAATTCTATTGATTGAAATTCCCCTCTTGTTCCATATGGCTGCAGTATTCTTCTCGATTACTTCTTTTGCATCACTTCTCAATCTATTCAAACTATCTAGGGTAGGATACCCTATCACTATGTGAATGGTCCTCTTTGATATTTTGATAGGTCAATTCTCCAGTAATAGCTAATTATCATGTATTTGGCTCAATATGATCTTTATCCATTTCCTTTTTGATAGCTTCAAGGTTTTCTAAAAGTTGTTGAAGTTGCAACTCGGATAGGTCATAAGAATGATATTTCTTTATGATCTTGTGACCTAGGTCAACAAAAAATGCATGACACAATGTTGATTTAGGTTGACTAGTAGAATTTGTGTGCAATCACTCTTACTACAAATGCAACAATAGGGTCTTCTATTGTATCGATTGAAATTCCCCTCTTGCTCCATACGACTCTAGTATTCTTCTCAATTACTTCTTTTGCTTCACTTCTCACTATCTTAAACCTATCTAAGGTAGGATACCCTATCACTCTATCAATGATCCTCTTGTTATGATAGGTTCATTCTCTAACCATAGCTAATTATCATGTATTTAGATCAATATGATCTTTATCCATTCAATTTTGAAAACTTGCAGAAAATATAGGGCATGTGTTAACCCTTTTCACTCTACAATTTTTTTTTCCTCCTTCAAAACACCATTCTCATACAACTTCTGATAAGTCTCTTTGATTTATAAATTGCCAAATTTTCTAGCCTTGTATGTGTAACAACATATCACATCTTGAATCATTAAAACCTTGGGCTGAATGGTCGATAATGCGCTCGACACATTTCCTTTGTATGCAATCTTTGGAATAACATGAAATGGTGGTTGTTGAACATCATTGCTGATCAATTGTACATTGGTAACCTCTTTACCTTCCTTACTCCTGTAGATGAATTTGCTACATATTTCACTTGCCAGGGTTTGCAAAATGTGAAACAAGATAACTCAAGATAGGTGAAATACATTTCAAATTGATGTAAAATGTCATGTTGCAATTGAATCTAGTATGTAGTTGCTAGAATCTCTTTCTCAAATTTCCTTCATGCTCTTCAATAAGTGGAAAATGCAAATGAATAAAAAATATAGCCTTCAAAACCTTGCAATTAATTCTTAGTGCATATACACCTATAAGCTTGATCAATATAGGGTTTCCAATTCACTCAGCTATCATATCTAGCTCGATAGTCACTACAGTGCCTCATTACTTGACACTTGCTACAATTCTTCCAATACTCTACAACAACATAACAATGAACATAATGTTAGATTGTTTCTTTATTCTAATCAGTTACTTACATTTTAATATATGTTGATAGATCATTTTCATTACTTGAATGCTTGGAACTTGTTGGCTCCTAAATTAACAATTTTTCAATAACCCAATGATAGGAACAAATACATATAGGGGCAACTAATTCTCATGTGAAACATACCTATTCAGACACTGGGTCCAACTATAAGGCTATACTCCTTCTTTAGGCTTTGCAAGACTTAGGTGAGTGTACCTGAGATTCTTTTATATGGTACCAATTTCAAAGCATACAATCTAAATCTTATAAAGTAGATAAAACCCCTATTTCTCCTATTCTCATGCAATGGAAAAGATATGTAATAGAAAGTTGTAAATCCTATGAAATCCACAAGCTGAGTGAGGGCATCCTTTCAACTCTAAAATGGAAAGGGAAATGGATAATTTATCAAAGTTTGATATCAACCAAACCCAAATATGCAACAACAAGAAAACGTTTATTCTTTAGCTAACCAATGCCTTATCTATTGGGAAATTCCATAAATTACACATATACATCCATCATACCAGTGACATATTCCATACATCAAGATATTAGATCTATCCTATCACTTTGTGAATCAAACATCAGTGTTCATAAATGCCTCATACTCATAAAATATCCTTCTCATGTAACCAACAACCCTGTCAAATATATCAAGCATTTACTTAACTCTTTGATCCAACAAAAAAACATATTTAGACATACAACCTTAAGGAGCTAAAAAAGGGTTTAAGTTCTTTGTTCTTGAACCAAAAAACAATGCAAATAACAGATATAAGAGATGAGAATCAGAATGAAACTAAGAAGTTTTCTATTCATTGTATTCATTTCTTTGAAACTATACATTCAAGATGCATGTAAATAACTCATAAAACCATTGAATAAACTAGAACTATCTATATTAGTTTTATTACTATTGTTCATACAAGAGAGAATTCTAAAAAATGGTGGAATCACAACAATAGAAAACTTTCCAAACTAGAACCATCCTTATGGTATCATAGTAGTGAAAAATATCCAATAAACTAGAACCAAGCCAAAGAAAGAAAGAAAAAAGAAAGATATAAATGACATATGTCCACTTGAATCTCTATCCCCTACTGCTACAAAGCCTCTCTCTTCTCTCTACAACCAAAATCTAAATGGAATCTCATCATTGTGTTTCAACAAAATCAAAATATCTTCTCCAAGTGATGAGAAAACCTCATTCTAATAAAAAAATCAAATATGCATCTAAAATGCTGATAAAATCTTCAATAAACTAATTTAGAGGTGAAAGGACATCACCAAATGCATCTCTACTAATTTTGGTGCACATCCAGTTTATCACAACACCAAAAACCAAGTCTAAACTACCCTACTAGAATATAGTTGAAAAATAAGAACCTGGGACAAAACCCTGAATATCTCACACATACTAATTCTAGTGCAAAAATAAATGACAAATATGGAAGGTTCATTCTAATACCTTTTCGTTGATATATGATAGTCATATGTTTTCTTATCATACATGCCCAAAAGATCTATTTGATGATAAGGTTCTTAATAGGAGTACATTTTTACTAAAAATTATCTTTTGCCTAAAGTCAAAACTTTATATTATAACATTTTAAAATGGACTTTTGCATATACTTTCAAAGGGAAATATTAAAATTTTTAATGCATTTTGGATTTTTTCCTCTAAATTTTCATCTAGGTCAAACCTTGAGTTGACCACCTATGACACATGTCACCATGTGATTGGTCCATCCTTTGCTCTGCCACCACCACTTGGGCACCATGTGGCACCCTTGACTAGACCTCCATGTATGATCACTGCCACATCATCAACCTCTTAGGGCCTCTTAGGGCCCCTGCCATGTGGCATTGCTCCTGCTTAGTCATCACCACTTGGGCCCACTACCACATGATACCTCATTGCTTTCCCACTTCCCTTAACTACCTTGCATCTTTAAATTGTAGGAATATGTGAGCTGTTCATCTCACCATGTATCACAATTTGGTGAGTCACATTTTCTCGGTGCCACATCACCATCAATGACATGTGACACCTTGTTGCATGCCTGCTTTTGTTAATGATCGTGCATCTTTAAACTATGGGAAAACAATGACCATTGAATGTTCCACATGTCATAATCATTTAAAGTCATTCTACTTGACACCACGTCATCTCTGCTTAGTCTTTGTGCCAAACTTTGAACTATCTACCACATGTTGTACTGCAATTGGTTCACTTAGGTGCCACATGTCCACTTCAGATGCTACCATGTCAGCATCCTTGATTTGCATATTCATTCAAATTTTTTTCTACACATCACCTCTTACTGGCTGGGGCCCCTCACACAAGCTTGTGGCTTCAAAATACATGCATCTCTTAAGACTCTATTGTATTGTATGTATAGGTATTTCAATATTAAAAGGCTCCCCAACCCGCTCAATGTGGAATAAGAGGGATAAACAATATTCCATATAACTGTGTGGCTATCGAGAGGATACTCCATAATAAAAAAGTTCTTTCTTCAAAAAAACACCATTATTACTATGATTCCAACTTTATACTATCTCCATATGTCAACAAACCTATAGCTCTTCACACACCCCTTAATGAACAAGATAGTTACCCATAATAAAAAATTATCTGTTGCCATCTGTTCCTTTAGAAAAACATCTACACCTATCAAAATGGTCAAAGTCACTATGTTGTAGATCAAACCATCCCTTTGTTTGTATTTTCAACACCAAAGAGATATCACAAGGGAAGTAGGTGGAAAAATCTTCAATGTTATCATGCCAAAACTAGGCTATTATCACGTTAAGTGCAATGCCCAAAATGTATGCCACACTATAAATCACAGGCTCACAAGCATTTCTCCTAACAAAATAGGCTGTAAGTGGTAGTCTCACACAATGGGCATTGGTCCTTGGTTATAAGCGATAGCTTCACGCAATGTGCATGTGTCTATTCACTCCCAAGCTTGGCTTGTAACTCTCTACACCTTCTATTTGTTATTTGGATCATGAGTAGTGTGAATACTGCTAGCTTTAGATAGACCCATCTTAATTCATTGTAGCATCCCCACGTCTTTGAGTTGGAGTGCTACACTTATGTGTGCATAGATCATTTGACTAAAGATAGTGTTTTGAACTGTGTGCATGTATTTATGAGGAATTCATAATGATGCACATTTGGAGCCCACTCTACATGGACGCATAGATAGGAAATTTCCATGTGCTCATAGATTATCACTACGTATTCTAGGATCTCAAATTTGCGAGTGGAACTGGGTAGCTACTCATGATGCATTTACCAAGTTTGGCTAATCAAAAAAGAATGGCTAAGCATAATTGCACTGGGAACCCTACATTTATGACTTCATCTATTTTCTCTTGAATATATTGGCTATAACCAATAGTGGGTGAACAAAAATCATTGAATTATGGTGCTTCAACCAAGAGGAAGGAGAAGAGGATGGGTTAGTTGGTGCCCTAATGAAGCACTCTATTGGCTGTGTCTTCACTAGATTGGCTTCATTACTGGTGAATTTTCTCTACTCATATTTTTTCATTTAAGCACTCCCTATGTCTCTAAAAGTGTCCTTTTCCACATAATTAGATAATTTAAAAATCTTTGTTCTTTTATTAACTCACTTCCATCTCAATACATTGCCATTGATTTACACCTAGATAGCATGCCTCTCTTCTGCTAGTTATGAGAAATGAATTTTACACTTAGATAGCGATATCTTCAAATATGTATGGATTCAGGGAAAGCTAAGGGATCTTTGATATATTGGGTATCCATCATCAAACTAGGTTGAATACTTTATGAAATAAGTGGAGTATTAGAGACTATAGTGAGAGCAACTTTTCAAATCATTGCATATAAAATGCCTATACATACTAAATTTATTACTAGTTTGCATAAGTAATGCCAAACCGAAGAGATATTTCTGGCAGAAAAAGATCATTTATTTGATAAGAAATACATTTTTTTCTGCCAAGGTAATAATTGGAGGAAAAATGATTCAGTCCCAAACTTACTTGAATGTAGTAGACAACAGTGGAGCCCTATTTATGCGAGTATTTGGAAACCTCATTTGATGATAACCATGCTTGTTCCCATTCTATTTTTCCTTGTTTATCAAAGAGCTTTGATTCAGAGACAACCTTGGCTTCAAAATCTAGTAGTAGAATTCTTTATTGGAGTCACTTTACAATTGCTAAACCCTGCCCTTTTCGGTAAATCTATCTATACCCGATTAATCAATTTGATGCTATTCAGATATAGCAGAAATTTTTTATTTCTGTTGAGTACCATAGCTAGATGGTTGAGCAGAATATTTCTTTTTGTAAAAATGACAAATTTTTTTGGTTCACGGGTGGAAAATGATGTTCCCTTAAAAAGGGATAGAAAGGGAGAACTTTTCACCTTCAGTTTTCAAATTATTTTCTTCGGCTATGCCATGCTGGCATGCTGTGGGAGGAATCCTTCTCTCATTGCTACTAAGTGGAATGATTCAAGGACATTCATTCATGGTCCTCAAGAAGAACTTGAAGAACTATCATTAGAGTTATCTGATAAGAAAAAATCTTTTACGAGTGAGCTAAAGGCATCAAACAAGAAAACAAAACATAAGAAGCACAAGCCTAAGACTCCTATTAATATTCAAAAAAATGAGGAGAATGTTAATAAGCTGTCCATTCCTTTGCCTTCTTCTTTTAGAATGCTAGTGAAATTTTTATCTGATCAATTGATATTTCATGCTGACAAAGAAAAAATATTACCTTTTATAATCAAAAGGTGGACATTAATAGTGTTGGATTCTAATTGGTTTAACAACCCCCTTTGATACGTGAGTATAGGAGATTATATTTGGATCACCTAGTTATGAAGTCACAACTCTTCCTCCAACAATGCTCATTGTATTTATACCTCACACCAATGCTTTCATCATGCTCAGTCATAGGCACCTCATTCATTTAATCCCCATCTCCATCTCATCTTCATATGAAAGAGAAACATCATGCTATGTTTAGAAACAATGCCAAATCAATTTGACATATGGAAATCTCAACCTTAAATGGGCTACCAATGCTATGATTTCCTTATTATTTTGGCCAATCATCCTTAAAAGTAATAGAGATACCTTAAGATTACTTGATCCAATCATCATTATCATTATTCTTGACACAAATTTACTAGTTTGATAAAATTAGTTGGGTCCCAAAGTTGGTCTGGCTAAAAAAATTCCAAAGAGAAACACTTGATCCTTCAAAATGATCAATTAAGTTTGCTATACTAATTGGAATCAAAATCAATAACTGATTGGTCATTCAAAAAACATCTTTACCCCCTTTTGCAAATTGTAATTTTCTGATAGGAAGGCTTTGAAACTAGCTTTAAAAATTGACCAAAACAAACAAATGGGCCATGAGAACTGAGATATTGATTCTCTACTCCACATTCATGTACCCTATCAAATCTTGTGTCATGATGACATCTGGGTCAAAAGATATTGATCGTCAAAGACACTCACTTGAAACTTCCTGCAAACAAACATGTTAGAAACAATAAAATGTGTTTGGTTTTGGCTTTGAAAAAAAGTCAAAATGACACTTGGAAACATGAAAATTGGGGCATTAGTTCACTATCACAAGGATAGTATAAATTTATGATTTGGGATCATGAAAAATAACTAAGAGCATTTGGTAAGCATGCGAAGTGGGGTACTAAAAAATGCAGAACTGGGAACACGAGCAAAAAAGTGATTTTCATAAATGGAATGGACTTGGGTAAGTGTGTAGATGGATTCATCAAGACATGAGAAATGGAACACTTAAAGTATATTTAGATTAAAACACATTTGTATAATCCACTAGGTCTCATCTATCACAGATTCAAAGTTATAACATCCTAAATTGGGCTACCCATCAAACTGCACCTTTTGACACGAGTAAAACTTTATAAATTGCATTTGGAATCACATTTGAAAATAGGTGAAATAGATTCTTCATTGTCTCAAATTTGGAGCATGGAAAGTGTCTAACCATTAGAATACAATGCAAATTGAAATTTCTCATTTTAGTCAACTGGATTAAAGTTATATCTAGTCAAATAGGACTTCCTAGAATTCTGAGAAATAAGCATCAGCATGACAACCATAAATAAGCAACTTTTAGGGATTCAAAATGTAGTCAAAACATATCAATATGACTTGAAAATTGAAATATAGGTTTTATGATATGCATACTAGACACTCCCAAATTGAAGAGTCATGAAATTTAATTGGGTGTAAGATATTCAATTGGGAACTAGGCTTCCTGTCACTATTTGAAACTCAAGTAAAAATGGAAATTTGAACAATGCTCAAAATAAAACTTCATAGAATGACTTGGAATGGAAATTTATCATTATGTGATGAATGCATATACTAAATGCAAGGTGATAGAAACATAAAACACCTCATAGGCATCAAAATGACAACTAGGTACACATGCATTAAAAGCACTTATAGGGCTCAATTTTTAGGATGGTACTCAAAATTAGGGCTTCAATTTTGAGTCCCAGCAAAACTGATGCAAAATATATCATTTAAAATGTTAGTTTCACACATACCTTTGATTTCCTAGTTGGTGATGATGTGATCACCTGATCCATTGGATAAAATGACCTCATCTTGACTTGATGTGCTGCAATCTTCCTTCTTTCTCCATGTCTTGTTCATTTGCATCTTTGTCTTTTCAACATCTACCTTTGATTTGCCTTTGCTGAATTCATTTCTCGGTGTAGGTGATCGAGTTGGATAGTTTTTTCTAACATGACTAGTCTTAAGACAATTAACGCATAAAACCTTATTCAACCATCTTTTGTAATTACCTCTAAAATGTGTCCTAATACAATTTACAACAACATGACCATAATCACCATAATAATGACAACTATACCTTGTATTGTAATCTCAATCATAAGTATTCCCATGATGATGTACCTTGGTTTTCTTGTTTGATGTCCACTTGGGTGTAGATCTGCATTCATATACTTCTGATAGTTGTAACAATATCCTTCAAATCTCTAAGTGTTGGTGGTCTTTGTCCTGCATTCATGTGCCTAATGTCCTTCTTTATGTAGTTATGGCAATGTCCCTTGAATTTTTGCTTAGGGTTTTGATTTCCAGTGTTGCTCCTGCAAATGTTTGCTATGTGAACCAATTTTCCCCAATGATGAAATGTGAGCTTGTTGATCTTTCCCTTATATTTCCTTTGTTCACCACTTCTAGATGATTGTCCTTTCTTAGTGATAGAATATCCCAATCCAATAGTGTTATTATTTGACCTTGGTGCTTCTATCAATTTTTCAAAGTACTTTATGACTTCACTAGGCTTGTTAAGCTTTTCCTTTTTTGGCTTTAATTCATCCTATAGTAGGCTATTCTTTGTTTCCAAAGTTGTAATCCCAATGACTTTCCTATTGAGTTCTTGATTTGTAATCATCATTTGATTCATCGGATCCAATTGAATGCTTGATAACTTTTGCACATTTGATGACTTCTCCTTAAGCCTATTAGCTAGTAGTCCTTTCTCTTCTTCAATCATGACTCTATCTTCTTCAATTTTATTTTTGAGTTTAGTTGTCTCACATAACAATATTGACTGAGTTTCTTGTTCCCTTTTCAAATTCCTAAATTCTTCATTTAGGGCACTGTTATTTTCCATTAGGTCTACAATAGCTGCATCAAATTTATTTGAGTTTTTGTCCTCAAATAATCCAGTAGTGCCTTCTTCTTGATATTGTGTGTCATTTTGCTGAATAGCCAATTCTTTTCTTTTCTTCAATGAATGTTGCAGTTCATCTCTTGCCTCCTTCAGTTGATGTAGGGAAAGTTGTATTTCAATCTTCTGATTCTCAATAGTCTTTCCCAATTTTTAGACTTCCATCTTCAAGATCTTACCTCCAAACCTATCAAAATTTCTTTTCTAGAGACCAAAGATCTGAAACCAATTTTTAGAATTAACAATGGGAAAGTAAGTTCTTAGAGGGGGAGGGGGGTGGGTGAATCAACACTTAAAACTTTAACATCTAAAATATTATACCATACATCCATCTCATAACTTAACATGTAAACTTAAATAAGTAACCATTCATCAGATCGAAAGTATGAAATAAATCAACACATAATACATAAGATTTTGGTTACCCAGAAACCCTCCAAGTAGAATGTAAAACTAGGGTGGGGATGCACTAGTACATTTTGGCAAATATGTGACTATGTGATTGAAAATTTTAGTCACACCACTAAAATTTTTAGTTACATGACTAAAATTGATCACATTCTACTTTTCATTGTAATTTACAACTATAGGTGACTCAATACATGACTAATGTAGTCATCAGGTAAAATCACAAGATCAACTAAATAAAAGTGACTAAATAAACTACCAAATAAGTGACTAAAAAATTAGTCACCTAAACAAGAACTACTCAATAAGTGCCTATATAGTTGGTAACCAATAATGAGTCACCCAAAAAAAAATGAATAAGTAAAATATTATTAAATTATATAATACAATATATTAATATGATTAAGATATCATAAATAATCAAATTATATTATTAGTCCATTTATCTCATATATATTATATAAACATCAAAATACTAATTGAAATTAAAATGAGATAATTGAAACATCAAATGATATTAATTCAATAAACTTACAATGGGCAATTGATTATAAATGAAAAGGTTGTAGAAAAAACCTTCATAATCACAACACCTTGATTAATATATTGTTATGAAACAATGACATTCTCAAGTTATCACAAAAATAGTAAAAATATGTTGGAATACCTTATATGTTGATGGAAAAATACTCTACATAATTTGATACAAAAATTGCATATTATTGTAGTTTTTAGTCAAATGTGTTTAGGGAAACCATTGAGAATTTGCAATTCTTTTTTTATAGGATTATTGTGTGGGAAATCCATCTCTTTCTTTTGTGAGCCAAAAATTTAACTCTTTGTCAATTTAATTTTTTTTTATAAATAAACAACTTTTAGAGATAGAGTCATAATGTAGTTTCTTATCAAATAATTTTTTAGCTAACAATGAATAATTGCTATCAAATAATTTTAACTCTTTAAATAAAATAAATTTCTAATTGTAAAGTATCTTTCTATGCCTATTTTTCCTTTAAAGAGTATAATAGCTTTCTATGCTTCTTAGATCTTCCAAATATTTTGTAGATATTATTAAAACACATGTTCATAATTTGAAGAGGTGAAATGTTTAAGAATAAATTATCAAAAAATATATATTTTATATTAGAAACATAATTTTTTATTTTAATTATTTTTAATTATTAATTGTCCTAAATTAAAATTAAGACAAAATACACATTTTTTTCATTAGGGGGAATACAAAGAATGATGGGAAAGAGTTGGGAATTGGGGAAAAATAGGGGGAATAGTGGCAAAGAGTCAGGAATGGATCAAGGAAATCAAGGATAGGGAAAAATATTATGGAGGTTTTTGCATTTGGTTCATTGCCAGTTCTCCTACGTCAACCTCTATAAGACTACATTTCTGTAGGCCAACATTTGAAAAGAGAAATAAAGTTGTGAGAATTACATAGCCGTGGTTGAAAATGAGAGGGTCATACAATTCTATGTATATGTCTTTATGTCCAGGTTGCATGGACTTGAATAGTTAAGGTAACATTCATTGGAGTTTTTAGAGTTTCTCTTGATCTTCATTGACAAATTCTAGGGTTTCCTTATTATGGTAGTTTTGAAAACTCAAAATTGTTGAAGTGCTTCTTTTTCTTTGTCTATATTGTATTTGGTTTACATCATGAGTTTATTGGATATGATGTGAAGATAGAAAATATGTTTATTATTTAAAAAAAAATTGTATTTTTAATGTAATATCAAGTCACTATTGAAACAAAGATATACCCACTTTTTCTAAATGGTGTTCATAGCCTCAAGGTTGTTTTAATTATTGTAATTTTTTCTTAAAATATTGAAAGATACCTTGCACTATTCTCCTTTTTAGTTCATTTCCTATTATAGTGTGTGCATTTATATTAAGGTCTTTCATTGGTCTAAAGATCATTAAATCATTGTGTAAGGAATTACTTGCATTCTGGAAAAGGTTAGAGCACCATATTATTAAAGGTTTTCATGTCAAGCTAAAATCCAACCCCAATTATATTTAGAATTTATCTTTGAATACTTATCATTTTAAAATTAGCAGCATACGAGAGAAAGAGCATGTTCCATTAAAGATTTCCCATACACTATCTTTTTAGACTGACATATATCATAATCTCTACTAACTGATACAAAATTTCATTCTTGATATGTGAGGTCATTTCCCTAATGATCTTGTTGAGCTATCATTTTGCACAATGCTCAATGACAAGAATCCTTTCAAACTCCTCTCTTGAAAAGATAATTTGAGGATCAACTTCAAGGTTTTGGGTGATCTTGTGAACTACTAGAATCAACTCAGTTGAAGATAAATGTGAATGTGAATGTTCATGAGGAGGCCTTTGCTAGTTTGAAAACTTTGGATAAAATGTAGAATCTGCTTACTATGAAAAGAATAAAATACATACAAAAAGAACTATATTTTTGTATTTTTATATTTTTAATGAATGCAATCTTACAATGCAACTTATGAATTCTTAATTTAACCAAGGGGTTTGTAAAGAAAATAATGAAGATAAGGTGATGAGAAGTTTAATAACATAACATGAAAAGTAAATCCTAACAGACATAAAATTTACAAACAATGCATTTGCGAGTTGAGCTTTTGAAAAGATCGGTAGGTGACCAATGAAAGTAGGAGCAATGCTTCCTTAATTCCAATGATGCAATAATCAATGGGGAATTCAGTAACTATAAGATGTTTCACTTTTCATCAGATCACAAGGCCACAGAAAGTGTGCTGATGCAAGACAAAAAGCTATGCAGGAACAAGATGATGATCTCTTCTCGAACTAAGTATGTCAGTGGAATTTATGAACCCATAACAAACACCAAAATTAAAAGATCGCACAACCAGAAATAACACAATAAAATTTTGGCTCAATTATATCCCATGAAAATACATTCACAAAATATAACACACTTAGGCAAGAATCACTACACTCCAAATGCGAGCACTAAAAACATATATTATTGAAAAATAATGGTGGCCTTGATTAGATATTACAATCTAGAATTTATAAGAAATCTTCTCCTTAATTTGTGTTGAGAGTGAGAGATATCTTTATTCAATCATATGCTTTTAAACTAACAAAATAAATCTATTTATGTACAAGCTATCTATCTAATTGGTGCTAAGTAGGATTCCATCCATTTTATATCATTAATTGGATGCATGAGACTTTACATGTCATAAAACAAAGAAAGCATGAGAAAATAAGAAAGAGAAAGCCTTTAGTTGATGTAAGAGTGACTTGGCAAAAATAGTAGCTCCATCTTCACTAGGCATCCATAGGAGTTAAACTGCCATCCGAATGCATTTTTGATGCATGGAAAAATTGGTAGTTAACTGTTAGTGCACCTCTAAGATCTTCAATATCTTCTAGAACACTCCTAAAAAGTGCACTTGGCACACCTAGCACACTAGTGCACCTTAGAAGTAGGCTCCACAAATTGTAAAATTTCACTAAGTGTCAAAATTGAAATTATGGCATCTGGGTTTTGTTCCCCTTTATATCAAAGCTATGTCTATATCTTTGTCCTTGAATTTCTCAATTATCTTAGTGACTTGAGATGCATCTACAAAATATAAGGTGTTATAGTTATCTTTCTCTTTCTACCTATAGTTGCCCACTTCTCTACGAGTTTCTGCAAAATCTCTGAGAATTACATCAAGCTCTAATAAAGCTTCTTCCATTCTAAATTCCTACTTGATATCTTCATCATTAGAGGCTTCTTCAAAAGTCTTTCAAAATTTCTCAACTATTACTTTTACTAGTACTAGCTTCTCTCGTGTGTCATCTTCAAAAATGTCTAAACATGCATCACTATAATGTTTATTAGCTTCAAAAATTTGCTCTTGGTCTTGGTCCTTGAGCCTATGAATCTCTACATGTAATGATTCCATTACTTTATTACCATCCACAATATTTTCAATCCAATCATCTATTTTATCTAACTCCTCAGTTGTATATACATCCATCAACATCTGATACCTTTGTCCTTTAATAGACTACAATACTTTCAAGTCTTATCCCTAGGTATGCACTTCATCCATTAGACTAAAATCCTGATTCAAAGTGGCTACTAGCCTATCTAAATTATCTTTCATGATGTGTAAAAAATTCAAATTTCCTTGTATAATCATTACACCTTTCTCCTCAAAATTTCCCTCCAATGTTGACAAGCTCTCAAAAATGGATCCAATTGGGCTGTACCTCTATCTCTTCTATCAGTTGCTATATTCAAAGTCTCCTCTGAATGCTTAGGGTCCAAGGGACCAACAAATTCACTTAGATATCCCTTTAGGTTTTCATTTTGCCTCTTAAGTGTTATCAGTCCTATCCCATCCTGCTCCAAGCTCCTAAACACCTCATTCATTCCTATTGTAACCATTAGTTTTGTAGTATCCAAGGTAGGCTCCCTGATATGATAATCTCATAGAGTCAATTCTTCAACATTTGAATGTAGAGGAGGGATAGCCACATGAGCAAACAAGTCCTATTTTTGATCAATCATAATAAAGGCTAATGCCCGTGCATCTTTTGGAGGTGAATCAGGCTTCCTCAGGACTTCAATCAAATCCATTCTATCTTCCTCCTCTATGGTGAATTGCTGCTTTTTATTTCTTATTACCTCTTTTTTTAGCCACCTTGGGATACGTTCTAATGGAGATTTTCTTTTAGAGGACGAAGGAGTCTATTCTGTAATGTCCTTTCCCTTATCTCCCCTTTTTAGAGTCTTTTCCTTCTATGAGATATCAACACCAGGAGTCTCTATATATTTGGAACTGACAATTCTCACCTCGATGTCTTAGGAAATTTTCTATGGTTTTTCACTTATCTATCCTTCTTCAGACACTTCCTTGGTGGATACTTGTTCTGGCTTTCCCTCCTATCCCATTTGTACTTGCTCTTCTTCATTGCTTGGAGGAATTGGAGTAGCCAATCCCTTATCAATACCTAATGTGACTTGCACCTGGGATGGTGACATTACCTTAGGCCCTTGTGATTCTAGTGGCATCTGACTCCACTCCTCCTATTGAGGTTGATTGGTTGGAGTATCCTTGATCTTATCTCCCACCAATTTAGTACCCATTGACATGGAATAAAAATCTAATATCTTGAACCCATCAGTGCCTTCCACATCTTGCTCATCTATCCATTTTTGCATCTCATCTTCTAATGTGGTAGTTTGAATGGGTTTCTCAGGAATAGATAGAGGTGTGATGGTAGAGCTTCTTCTCCTCTTTGACTCTATAGCTCTTGCTAGACAAGTCATCTAGTTCAAAGGTAAGTTATCCTCTTCATCCTAATCATCCTCTTCTTCCACTTCTTCAGGGATTGGTTTGGGAACTGATGGGAAAGGAATCACTTTCTTGATCACCTTTTGCCTTATCTTTACTTGAGTCTTGAGCTTTCTTCTTTTAGGTGCAGAGGGGGAGGCTTGCTCTATGTTTTGAGGTAGGGAAACCTCTTGTACTTTAGTTTCTACTTCCCCTTGGCCCTATTTAGCTGGTAGTAATTGGGGATCTCCTTGAGCTTGTGAAGCTTCTACATCTTCTAACACTTGTACTTTTACTTCCCCAGTCTACGCAGGTGCTTGAATTTTTACCTCTTCTAGTTAAGCTTGTTGAGGAGAATTCCTCTTCCTCTTGCCCTTACCTTTACCCTTTTAATCCTAATAATACCCAATTGGTCTATCAAGTTGGTGCACCATTTTTGGTCCTACTAGTGACTAGACTATAAATGTAGGCATGATGACCTTTGCTTCTCTACCTCTACTTGGATGAGCTTGTGCATGGAAGATTTCTATCTTAGGAATTGGATCAAGTTTGAAAGGTCTTTTGATCAAATTATTCATAAATTTGATCTTGTGCCCTACCCTATGATTAATTTTTGAGTTCTCTTCTTTGTCAATCTCAACATTCATGATAGGTCATTCACCAATCTTATCCCTATTGAATAATGGATCATGCAACTCCTTCATATCTTGTTGCACTATCTTCAATAGAATCTTTATCTTCAAGGCCTTTCTCTGCTAGATACAAAGTCATCCTACAATAATATGTTATGTGAACATTGTAGTCATTTGTCACATTCATCTAGTGATCTTCAATGGCATCTTCATGTTGAAATGTTTTACCAGCTAAGTGTTCTAGTCTCCCAATGTTGTCAAAATACAACTGAGGAGAATTATATTCATCCAAGGGATACTGATCCCATTCACATTCAAAAGAAGGAATATCTTGCCTTTGATCCACTTGAAAAGGTCCTATAGTCATAGGCGACATCCAACATATTTTGTGTTGCTTTCTAAATTTGTCATATGTAGATGAGAGTTGTCAAGAGATCTCCAGGAGAATAATCTATCACTAGGATACCTAGGGAGCTTCTTAGGGTTGATAATTTTACCCACTACCCTTAAATATGTAAATGTCTAGAATTGGATATAATAAGCTCCGACGAGTGATATCTGTGCAACTACCTCCTCTGATATTCTCTTCACATAATCCCCTTTTATGAACCAAATTATTGAAAATATGAAAGCATCATTTACAATTCTATATTCTTTTCTTTTCTCTAAAAGCCTCTTCTTTACTAGTTGAGAATATCCAATATATGGCCATGCATTTGCCTCATGCATGCTACCCCTCTTATAGAACCCTAGATAATCTGTTACTCTTGTAGCTAGCAGGTATACCAAATATGAAGTCATATAAAATTTCTTGTTATTCTTCACCACTATTAACTGCTCACATAAATTCTCACTGAGAGTAGAAGCCCAATCTAGTGGCATCTCTTCTTTCTTTATTGTCTCAATAAAATGTACCATAAAAATATTCAAGTGTGTGGCTACCAGAAAACCCATAACTCTACTCAAGAGTATGATTGAATATCTAATGTCTTCCTTCATGTATCCTCTTGTCATGTCTACTTTTCTTGCTTCCTTTCCTAGAGGAGACTTCTCTATAAGGTATGTAGACTAGATGATCTCAGAAGCCTCACAACATGTTGCCTATACCATCTCTCTGCTTGCTCATAGGTTTTTCTAATGAATTGATCCACCCTTGGGAGATGGAATACTTTCTCAATATTCTTGGGTCGTAGATCAAGGATGATCTCTCCAATTATGTTTTTTATAACCCTTTCTTCAAAAACATAATGTTTTGCGAGTGTCATAATCAAGTCTAAGGATTGCATTGACACTAGGTGTGATGCTGCGCTAACAAGCCCTAATTAGACCAATGTGGATATCATCTAAGATATTTTCGTGGGTTGGTTGCATAGTGTTAAGAAGGCACCCAAATTTGTGTGACCAAAATTTGTATCCCCCATCTTTGAGTACTTATCCTAAAATTGTGAATTTGTAGGAATGCCCTGGAACTTGAATACTACTGGTTTTGGTGCCATTTTCTTAGGAAGGAAGGATGATGAAGATGCCATCAAATCTACACAAAAAGATGTTCATCAGTCCAAAGTTGAAAGAAAAATGATCAATCAGATCCTAGTACTAATACGAGAAAAAACTAAAAAACCTAGTTCCTTTGAAAACATGAAAAAACTTGATTTTAAGTCCTGAAATGCAAAAAACATTAGCACACTTGATAGGTGCACCTAGTGTGCCCCCCCTTTTCAAATCAAATTCTTAAGATAAGGTGCACAATAGTGCACCTCATGGGGTGTGCTATTGCACACCCTACATTTCAACTCTTGGCAAAAAAACAAGTGTTTTGTGAAGCTTTTAAGGTGCGCATCAGTGTATCTAATTAGGTGCAATGATGCACACCCTAATTTAGGTTTTTCTTGTTTATTTTTTAGGTTCCTTTTATGTTTTAATGGACAAAGATGCAAAAGAGGTGTGCATCAACACACTTGGGTAGGTGTGCTAATGCACCCCTCCTTTTGGTGTTGTTTGATGTTTGTTTTCATGTTTTGTAGATGGAGAAGATGAGCAAATGAAGAATAATGGAAAGGAGAAGGGTGGGGGTTATTATAGGCCCTATCAACTTTGGTGTTGTATAGGTGTGCAAATGTGCATCTGCAAAGGTGAAATGCCTCTTTTCTTGATGTACTTTGGCACATTAGCATACCAGTTGAGGTGTGTTGGTGCACCTCTTGACTTTTCAAAAGACTTGTCTCTTATAGAAATTATGATTTTTGACAACTGGGCTTTCCAGTCAGGACCTAGACGTGAACTAGGAAATTAGATAAAACCTTCAAAAGGACTTGGAGCTTAAACTAGGGTTCCAAAAAATTGAAAAATAAAGTAGGGGGTCCCCATTTCTGGTCAAAACAGGGTGTGCACTGTGAAACCACAATAGATCTATTTCTTGATAAATATTCAACATTCCTATAAGTGTGTGTAAGTTTATTTCATCTTAGTTAATGATCCATAAATACTATAAGACTCTATAATAATATTGGTAGTTAATGAATCCACCTAGAAATCTGATCACATAATTTCTTCAAAGACATCATTCACGATCCCAAGCTATGTCCCCTTAGCATAGAAAGTCATTAATGTTGTATAAATTGTAGTAACTAGGAGAAATTTCACATCTTATGCAAACTTGATAGATTAGAATCTAATATAAACTAAAAAATATTGAAATAATGGTATGATCACTTGCATTCTCTTATGGTAACTTCAAAGTAATTAGCACAAATAAATTTATGCCACTTCAAACTATGTGTGACTTTTTCAATTTAGTAAGAATAAATTGATTATTTGATGAAATATTAGAGTTTTCCAAGGATTGTGTGTGGTTGTATTTTGGAGGGAAAGAGAAAAATTTAAAATTTCATATTTAATCAAGGGTGGGTTTGAGAGAGGACATGCTTGTTTATTCATTAACTTTACTAAATATATTGGAGACTATGTTTGTCTATCACTATATATTGGAGGAGAGAAACTCCTTAATTTCTATGACTTTTTAGTGGATACAAAACCCCTTGAACTAGTTGCAAGAAGTTCCACATAGGAATTATAATGGAGCTTTATTGATTTTCTATTTGGGTGGCTTTAATAATGATCATTTGTTTAGGTTTAAGGGAGATTCTTTGTACCTTAGGTTTATAATTATGAGATGACACCCATAGGACCATTCTAAATTCATCATATTTATTAATAATAATATAGATTCTATTTTTTAACAAGTCTAGTACACTTAACTGACTACAAGTGTAGTTTTTGTTATAATTAGAAGAGTAATTTGTTATTGTGAGTAGTTTGTGGTGATTGTTCATTTTGCACGAGTTTATAGTTTATTTTTACATATATTTTTAAGTATATTACTTGTTTAATTAGATGTGAGTGGGTGTCAAAATATTTACTTATTACCACCTAAAGATCCATCTCTAGGTATAAGAAAGATATGGGGTGGTGTAGATCAGTATTGATGCATACATGCTCTATATCAATATACATAAGAACTTGCTTCTTTGATTTCATACATTTTAAGTATATATTAAGTAACAAAATATTTGAAATTTTATTTTCTATGTATCACCATCTAATATAGAACATGTATTTATGTCTTTAGAAATACAGGCTTGGTAAGAACCTTCACACTTAAACCAAATACAAATAGTGAAATTCATGATTGAAAGTTCACGTGTTTTTTCTTCTTTCTTCTTTGTTCCTCTAGTATTCTTTCTTTCTACAAAATACATGCTAACATCATTACATGGGATGGGAGTGGCATATTTGAGCTTTTCTAGAAACAAACTCTCATGAAGGATATATTATAGGTTGCTTTGCAGCAACATGCAAGCCATATGAAATTCAAGGTATCAGAAATACTGCCCCAAGAATGATGGGAGCTCACATGATAGAGTAAGAGTCCACTCAAATGGTTGTTCTATTTTTTTAATAACATTAAATTTTTTTACATACACATCACCAACTCCACAAATTCTCTTTAGACACCCTTGTATGAATAAAATGTGACCAAATCCTCATGTTACTGTCATGTGTCTAAGATAGTTTTTATTATTGTTCTTCATTAAAACCATGTGATATTACTTTGTGTGGTGATCTAATTTTTTTAGAAAAATAAAATAAATGTTTCTTATAAAGCTATTACATTTTTCCAACTCTTGGGTTTCCCTAGTAAGGGTTTGTACAACATGTACTAAAAAATAAATAACTTTTCCAATACTTGATGGAATTGGGTGACACAAAAATTAACATGAATTAGATGAATTCCTCCATCCAAAAATATAGGTTTTAGAACAATATTTTAAGTTTACAGTATGAAACAATTTCTACAATTATACTCTAATGTTATAATAGAATAATTAAAATTATAGAAAATGTTTCTTACCTACACAACCTTCACTAGGAGATTCTTTTAGAGAATTTCTTGTACATAAATCACCAAAAGTTTCTTCAAAACCTTAATTAAACCCTTTGGACTTCACAATACATTAAAAAACTATATTTGCATCTGATATAGATACACTTTTTGTCATAGTCTCTGGCATAGAGGAAAGTGGTCTTCTTTCACAACCCCATTTACCTACTTACTTCCCCTTCACCTTTTATCTCCAAACAAGCCTCAAAAGGTACTAAATCTTCACACAACACCCTACTTCC
Organism: Cupressus sempervirens; assembly: GCA_028749045.1. NCBI lineage: Eukaryota > Viridiplantae > Streptophyta > Pinopsida > Cupressales > Cupressaceae > Cupressus > Cupressus sempervirens. Next base: position 521,605,025 of record CM053793.1, read on the forward strand.
TTGCACTCTCTAGGATCTTGAGCTTCCTCACACCCCTTTGTACTATTTTCTAACATCTCAAAAGGTTTCATGACTAGACAATACATTTTAAGTATCTCAATAGGCTCAAACAAAAAACTCCTACAAGTAGACCTAATTGGGGCTCTTCTTGTAGACCCTTTTTTCACTTTTTTCCTTCTATAACTCATAAATATTCCAAGTAACCCCACAAAAAGACTTTGGAATCTTCAATAGGTTACCAAATATAATGAATTTCAGAGAATTGGATCTGGTGACCCAAAAAAAGCTAAAAGATTTATGCAATTTGTGTGTGAAAGTATTGATAATCTAAAAATATATTTTTATTTATGAAGAATCAAATCCAAACTTCCCATATTCTTCCCCAATATTTTTCTCCCCAATGCCAAATTCAAGCCAAAATAATGTATTCTTTCTCCAATGAAATTGTGCTTTGATGTCACAATGCAATCATTACAATGTATTCTATCTATTCTTCTCTTAGTAAACCTAAACTTAAGAATTTAACATCACAGACCATAACCCACATTCCATTTAATATTTGTAGCTAGGACCCTCCTATTTTTCTTCCTCAGCCATAAGGGTGCTCTTGTAATAAAACAACATTATTTTTTTTTGGTGGAAACAAATTTAGAGCTTTTTTGGTCACTTATAGAAAGCTTTTTGCTCAATATGTTGGATACCTTTGTAACTGTTAAATTAAGAAAGGTTGTATTTTACTCTTTCTTTGAATTTCCACTCTTAAATTATTTGATTGAATGGAGGAACCTCAAGCTTCTTAATATTTTTGTTTTCACTTATTAGAACAACTTGAATCCATTTTTTTTTTTTTGATAATTGGATTCTTTATCTTTAAAATTAATTTTAGCTATTGTAAAGCTTGCAGGGTATGCCTGCTCGACTATTAGCTATGGTGTGATGGTGAAATTAGAGCCATTTAAAATATATAAGAATACACCATTAATGAATTTAAATCCATTTTTTTGAAGCAATGGATAATAATTTATTCTCATTTTGTTTTATTTTACCCTACAAATTTTCTATAAAATACTTTATTTTGAAGAAGCATCCATCTAGCATTATTAGTTTCCTAGCTGGTGACCCAAAAAAATATAAAACATTTATGAAATTTGTGTGTGAAGGTATTGATAATATAAAAATATCTTTTTATTTATAAAGAATCAAATCCAAACTGCCCATATTCTTCCCCAATTTTTTTTTCTTCGAAGCACCAACTTCAAGCCTAAATAGGTTACCAAAGTGAGCACCCAAAACAAGCTTGTGGCTTACACCTATAAGATGAACATTCTTACTTCTAGGAAATAGACATGCACACACTCGAGGCTTGTTATTTTTCCCATTTTTCCTTAATGTATCAATCAAAAAATGGAAAATCCTTATTAGGGCTTCATGATAACATGTGAAACTCACACCCCTAAACTCTCAAGCTCAATCCATGTGAAACCTCTTGTGTTCTTGCAAAAATGACTACTATTCATGGAAAGGTTCCCCTACCTAAAAATAGAGCTTTGAACACCAGCACCCACCTTTAATCCCTTGAGTTTGATGTTAGTGTCATATGATAGGCATGAACAAGCCTACTATTGGAATACTTTAGAATAACTTGGGGGGGGGGGTGGTGGTGGTGAATTAGTTATCCAAGGTCTAGATGTATAAATAAAAATCTTCACATCTTAGTGAACCCATAAAACATTTATACTCATGCATGCATCCATAGATTATGCATTTAATTAAAACTTGTAGGTTACTGTCAAATCAACTTGTAGAAATGTAAACCATGTAACATAACAGATTCATCAACACATTTGACACAATGATTTACATGGAAACCCAATTTGAGAAAAATGACAAGTAACATGCTACTCTTTTCACTCTTCTAAAGTGTTGCCCTATGAAAGGCCAACCCTATTTAAGGTTACAATACACACTACTAAATGTGACCCTATTAAAGGATTTTAATCAACCTATTAGGAATGAGCTTTGTTAGAGGACTTTAGACAATTCACTTGGAATGTCACCCAGTTAAAGGATTTACAAATGACCATTAGGTCAACCTTAATTTAAAAGGATTTACCCTAGACTGATACAACTATTAGAGAGTAACAGTAAGGCTTTGATCTAATACAACTTACAACTTCATTTGAAGATTATAGATCACAATTTAGTCCTCAATTCTACTTGTCCTTCATACTTTGCAGCTCTAATAGCTTGTTCACTCTTTAAGAATTCATCTCCTTAAGCATTCTTGCTTAACATGCCATTGTAGACTCTTCTCTTAGGTCACTTAATGAAGAAAAAACCTTGACTCCTTGTCTCCCTTAGGTTATCACACATGACAACCTTGCTTCATGACTAGCCATTTCTATAAATAGGAAATTAAGATATTTTGCTGCTCATTCTACATCATCCAATTAAGGGTTTGGATGGATTAGGTAGGATACAATGTATCTACCCATATCTCATATCTCTTCTAGAAACTTCTCCAAGAATCCACTTTGAATTCACCTAAAAATGTTTATCCTTGAATTTTGTGCCACTAGCTCATCAACCTTATCTTCCACCTAGTTCACATAATCCAAAAAAAAACTTGTCAGCTTAGATTCATCAAATTCATGATCTTTTAAACAATGCAATAGCTTGGAATTATCAAAATTCTAATGCTTGAAACATATTGCATTGCTTGACATCCATTGTGAAATTACTCATCATGAACTAAAGTTTACTGGTGCTCGACATCAACTAAACTTTGCTCAGCATCCACTATTCTACTCAACATAGACTAGAATAAGCATTTAATTGGCTAAAACTCATTTTTTGCTTGGCTTTCTCTGACTTTTCTCGGTACCTACTATCTACTTAGTCAAGCTTGGTAGAAAAACCTTTTGTAACTTTTTCTTCTAAACTTTCTTAGTGTAACCAACCTTTGTAACCTTAAGTAGATTACCAATACATCATGTCATCACTATCTTAACTGATTCTTGTGCTTCATTACATAATCATAACTCAACCTTTCCTTTAGGTGTTATTGTTACATATTTTGATGAAATCCTCTTCATTAATCAAATAAGTGATAGTATTTGAATCTTATGAGTAGTTATCTTACCAACAAATAGCAGGTTTGACATTAATGACAAAACAATGATTAAAACACATATTCTTCTTCAACGATCTCCCTCTTTCAATAATCTCTCTCAATAATGATATTTTCAATCTATTTTCAACACCTAGGCCTAGTTTCTATTTAGGAACATAGTATATTCTACCTCTACGTTGTATAGTATGGTATAGTTAGCTAGTACTATTACTACTACTACCACTACCACTGACTGTCCTTGCCTTCTACTGCTTCTACTAGCCACTAATGTGGTTATATGTAAGCCACTTTTATTGGAGTGTGTATACAACACCCTTGATGTAGAGTGCACAATAGTAACTTCTCTCCAATCTAATCCTTCAATATGGATCAATATGCTAATGTAATATTTATTCAAACTTTTACTTTCCCTTTCCTAGGTTCTCACTTTACTCCCAGGGTCCAACTTCCTTAAAAAGGCACTACAAACTTCAATATTCTGATCCAAGTCCTAGGGTATCCTATAATGGTTCAAATGATGGATTTTATTCTTAGTTCCAACCACCAAACATCTCAAAAAAGAACTGATTACCTAAATTGTAGTTTTGTGGCTTTTTGACCTTCTTGTAAACTAGGTCTCTCTTGACAACTTTCCATTAAAACAAGGTTAAGGATGTGGATTTGGGAATTCTTGGAATGAATTAAATAGGTTCAAACACAACCCTTTCACTCCCTCAAACACCAATTATCAGTTTCATTCTTCCAACACAAAACAACTGCAAACACCACTTTAGCCTAATTGATCAAGTTAGGCTAGGGCTTGATAGAATTGCCTTAGTTGGGTGTATGAAACAAATTTATTGATTTGCTAACCTCCTATAGAAATATTTTGAACTATTTCATCAAAAATAATTTACCCACAACCTTCCTTTTTTGATCACACACTCAAACAATGCATTTTTAGGCTAAATACAAGGTTATATTTAGGCTAGGGTATAAAATTAAAAATAGCAAATGGGATTTTCCTATCCCATGCTTTTGAAATAATAAAATATAACATATTAAATTGTATTTCATATAATGACATTAATTTCCAATGGTGAAATTGCAATTTAGGGCCATCTCTTTGCTCCAAACCCTTGAATTGAGGGTTTCAGACCTATACTCAGTAAAAATGATGTATCTCCTTTCAAAATTAAGAAAATTCAACCAAACCAAGTGAAAATGAAAGCTAACTTGGAGAACTAAATTTACGCATGCTATATTTTTTCCCACAAATTTGTATAGGGCCATACAACAAAAATTGTTCCAGAAAATAGGTTTTTCTTTTCATAAAATGTTGTTACCATCCATACAAATTGATGATATGATATAGGAAATATGTATTATGTATTAAATACCTTAAATCAACTTTTGATGGTTATTAATGTTGTGATTTTAAAATGATTTTTCTTGACAACTTTTGAAAGACTTGCATTTAGCAATTTTACCATTTTTTGTTGAATATGACAACTTTTTACATTTTTGCTCCTTTTTGTTACCAAATGATCCCAAACCTTTAGGAATGGTGGGAAATACATATCTAACGTTAAAACAAACCCTTTTTTAGTTATTAGACTCCAAAACACTCAAAACCAACAAAACTTAACCTAGTGGACTAAGGGCTTTCTTGGTTTATAAAGTGACCACAAAGAGCCTTGTCCACACAAAAGGTTAAAAAAAACACAAAATGGATGGTGTTATCACATCCTTATTACATCACAAGAAAATAACAAAATAAATCTTCAAGAAGGAGATAGGTATAGACTCCCTATACTAACCCTTCCTTTTCCTTTTCCCTTTCTTCATTCTTGATTAAAAAATATCACTGCAAAGACATATCACAAGGACATAACAAGAGAAAAAGAAATATATTCACTCCTAAATTCTAAATGAATGAATGAATGGAAAAATACGTGACCAACATAATTAAAAATACTCCAAAACATCATCCATTGCATTCAAAGCCACTTGACTATCTAGATGATTGGTAACTATAAGGAAACCAAAAGGTTGGTGAATGCAAAATTAGGTTAGAAGGGAACAAAAATGAGTCCATGGGGTTGTAGAAGATTGATAAAGGATTATATGGATTGTCTGCTACAATTCATGTATTCTAGTTTCAACAAACCTCAAAGTTTGGAGGCAAGCATATGATAGGAAAAATAACATGTATAATATGATGGAAGAGGATCATGCATCATTTTTCATGTGTACACAATGCAACAAAGAATGATACTAGTCTTAGATAAGTCTGTGACAACAATATGAAATTTTTTACAAGTTTTTAAATTCAAGGAGTGGTTTAGTGAAGTTTTGATTATGTTGGAAAGTAGTGGAAATGGACTGATCTTTCAAAAAATGTAAGAATGAATAGCACTCAAAATGGAGGGTTGGAGAGTTATTTCTTAAGGGTTATTGGGCATGACTATCCCTGTCTAATTTGGTAACTTGTTAATTTGGTGATAGAGTGGGAAAGCTCATTTACACCTTTCTAGTTGTCTACTCTACATCACAAGGGCCTTAATTGAAGGTGTAAAATCATATCATGGGCATGAAAAAGCCTAGTCCTAGTTATTATTTATGATCATAGTATAGTCTACCTATGCACAATACAGTAAGGTATAGTTAGTGCACATATCAAATTCATATGGAGTGTAGATAATAGTCTACTTCATCATGAGGTTGTTTCTTTGTTTTCTTTATCCCTCACACCATAAAAGGTAGAGCAAGAATCCTTGATTTTGGAATATATTGCTCTTCACCTTCCAAGACCTTAAATTCATCCTCTTTGGCCTTTACAATAATTTGGGATTTTAGTTTATCATTAGAGCCAAGAAGAGTTTATGTGTCATCATCATCTTCATTGCTACTTTCATCATTGGTACTATCATCATTCATAGAATGAATATTCTTTATCAAAACAATGTTCATACATAGTTTCTTAGCTAAGGAAACTTTAGTCCCCTCATCTTGTGTTTGTTGTCCAAACTTTAATTCTCTCTTCTCCCACTTAGATCATGTATTTTTTCTCATTAATGTTATGCATTCCTTGACATGCTTGAATTCCTACTTCATAGACAATTCCTTTGTAGCTTCAGGATTATTAGATGTGTTTCCTAATCCATATTTTCATCTTTCCTTCTTTAACATGCAGTAATATGTATTAGAATTATTATTTTTAATGTGTTTTGCTTCCAACTCATGTCAAAAAAATAAGACTATATTTTTGCAAGTCAACCATGTCATTCCCTTACTTCTTCAAGAGTAACCTTATTTAATTCAAGTAGCTAAACTCAATCCATTCTCTAAGCTTCAACCACATTTTTATCCTATAGAAAATCCATAAACTATTTATTAAATTTAGATAGATTATGGAAATTTGATAGATTTGAATCATGAAGTTGTTGACAACTTTAATTCTAAATTTGAAAACATTAGTTAAGGGTTGGACCATGTTAGAAATATAAGAGAAGTAACTAAGAGGAGAGGGGTGAATTAGTTACCACTAAAATACACTCTAGATCCCTTAGATGGCAGCACAAAACATAAATACTACTAAAAATATTGTTGTTTGGAAAACACATAGGCACTTGGTTAACATTGATAATATGTTGTAACTCGGTAATCGCTAAAATAACAACTTTAGCTCGACAAATGCTTAACATGAAAATCTTAAGATGCTTTCTATGATTAACCTAAATTGACTTAGTTTCATACACATGAAAGAAATAACATTAGCATAAGTGACACCAAGATTTTAACATGGGAACCCAATTTGGGAAAAAACCCACCAATTGCAACTAGTTACCATTTTTCACATTTATGAAGTGAGTCCTATTAGGAGCCAACCCTATTAAAGGTTACAAAAAACACTGTTAGGTGTGACCCTATTAGAGGATTTAATCACCCTATTAGGAGTGGCCTTGTTAGAGGTCTTTAGACACTTCAATCTAGAAATGCCACCTTGTTAGAGGATTTACAAATAGTTGTTAAGCCAATTCTATTAAGAGTTTAAGATAACTGCTACAATGGTTAGAGAGTAACAATGAGATGAAATTATTTCTTATCCAATTAAATTGCTAATTATAGATCTCAATTCTAGCTTGAACACTTGATCCTTTCTGATTGAATGTATCTTTGCAGCTCCTCAAGGATATTCTGCTTATCCTTCTAATTCACTTCCTCTAAGCATCTTCTATTCTTCCATACACTTTCACACATTCAATCTTCAACTTGACCCTATACTTATATCATATCCATTATCAAATTGTATTGAATAGAACTTAAAATAACTAATATTCATCTCCTTTGTTGGCTAGAACAAACAAACAAATCCATTAAACTCAATATGCCAAAACAAGAAAATCCTTTATTAGCTGACCCTGCTCGGTAGACACTAACTCAGAATTAATTTTCCTATGTTAACCAAGTGAAATTCGTTAACACTGCATCTTCAAAAAGTTCCTTTGGTAACTAACTAAGTTGAGTTAACACTCATTCCATCCAACTTTACTTTGTCACTCGAGTGAACTTGGTTAACACTCAACTTCTGTGAGCTTCTTTTTGATGCCCAAGTGAATTCGGTGGACATTGCCTTTTGAACTTAGAAAACACTAGAATGCTTGGCAAACATAAGAAACTATCTTCATTTCCTGAGTGATGTTGACATACACTATCTAGTAAAGATATGACATTTTGTTTAACATCAAAGACAATACACAATTAACCAATTATTTTCAACAATCTACCTCTTTGTGATTGATGGAAATACAACATGTCATAATACAATGAAATTTTAGAGAAAAATAAAGAAAAATATCTTTAGTTTCATTTTGATTCTCATCCTTGAGAACTCCCTTTATCAGTGTGAACTCCCTCTGCCTTTAGTTTCTCCCTCTATCAATAAACTCTATCTTCAACATCTTCTTCTGATAGCAAACTCTCCTTCTTTGATATTAGATGAAGTTCTTCCTTTTTTACATCTTATGCAATTTTTTTTGATGATATTCAAAATCTCTGTCTTCAAAAAATTTCTATGATATGATAGCCAAACTCTCCCTCTTTGACATCTTATGCCAAAGACAATATTTAGTGAATATCAATGTACCTCAAGTACTGATTCATCTACAATCTACCCTTTTCAATACTGCATCAACTAACTGATCTTCAACATACTTTGGTTGATGCATCACTAAACTTAATTTAGTGATCTTCAAATAGGGGATTAACCCCTAACTTACCTCTTAGATACAAAAATTCATCCTTAGGTAATGACTTAGTGAATATGTCTTCAATTTTTTGTTTTGTATTCACATTTTCCAATCTTACATCTTTATCTTGCACTAATTCTCTTAGAAAATAATATTTTATAGCAATGTGCTTGGTCTTGGTATGCATCACATAATTTTTTGATATATTAATTGCACTAGTATAATCACAAAAGATAACTAGTGGATCCTTGATTTCTATCTTCATACCTACCAATAGTTGCTTGAATCAAACAATATTAGAACAATTAACTGCTGTTAAAACATACTCTACCTCTGCTATAGATTGAGAAATACAATTTTTCTTCTTACTTGTCCAAGACACTAGTCTTTTACCAAGAAATAATGCTCCACCATTGGTCCTATTCCTATCATCAACACTTCCTACCTAATCTGCATCAGTGAAGGCCTTTAAATCCAAATTTCCTCCTTTCTTGTACCATAATCCATAGTCTTCATTACCCTTCATATACCTCATGATTCTCTTGATTTCCATCATGTGATTTTATTTAGGATTTGATGAGAATCTTGCCACCATACTAACTACTAATGCAATATCAGGCCTTGTACGCACTACATATTACAATTTTTCAATCATTGATCTATATATGGTCTGATCTACTTCCTTGGAATCATCATTCTTTAGAAGATTATGTCTAGTAGATATATGTGTTCCAGTTGGTCTTGAATCTTCCTTTCCAAACTTCTTTAGTATATCCTTGATATACTTGGATTGATTAATGTAGATAACACCTTTCTTCTGCTAAATCTATAATCCTACAAAGAATATTTTCACTTCAAACATGGACATCTCAAATTATTTACTCATCTCTTTTGAAAATGTCTTGCATGAGTCATCATTTCTAGTAAATAATGTGTCATCCACAAATATTTCTTCCAATACATTCTTCTTGTCTGGTCCTTTTTTGATATATAGGTTGCTGTTATCGTTTGTCCTCTAAAAACCAATCTTTATCAAGTAGTTATGAAGTCTTTCATACCAAGCTTTGGGAGCTTTCTTGAGACCATACAATGCTTTGTGTAGTCTACAAACCATATCCTTTTTTCTAGGATCTACAAAACCTTCTAGTTGTTTTATGTAAACTTCCTCTTCAAGAATTCCATTCAAGAATTTAGATTTCACATCCATTTAATAAACTTTAAATCCTTTATGTGCGGCATAAGAAAGTAAAGTCCTAACACCTTCTACTCTTGCAATAGGAGAAAAATTTTCACCATAATCAATAGCTTCTTCTTGAGAATAAACTTTGCATACTAACCTTGCTTTGTTTCTATAAACTTCTCCATCTTCATTCAACTTATTTTTGAAAACCCACTTTGTGCCAATTACATTTTTGTTCTTGGGTTTAGGAACAAGAGTCCAGGTCTTATTCCTTTTTATCTATTCTATCTCTTCATTCATTGCTTCAATCCAAATTTCATTATCCAAAGCATCTTTAACTGGTCTAGGTTCAAATTCAATAAGCAAACATGTACCTTTCAATTTGTTTCTTGTCATTGTCCCATCTGACTTGTCTCTAATGATCTGATCAAGTGCATGGTGCCTTTTGACATATATTTCTAACATAGGTACTTTGGATCTAGAACTTGTTCCACTAGCCTCTCCATAATATTTTTTATCAAGTGCAAGTCCCACTATTTGTGACTCAGGTCCATTAGACTCGGTTAGCTCTAGCAAAAATTCAATAGCTTTTGATTATGACTCGAGTCCTTCATACTGTGACTTAGGTTGCATTGATTGCAACTTAGTAGCTTCTGGAGATTTTGGGGACTCAGGAGGTGAATTCACTTGACTTCCAATTGGATTTGGAAATGTATCAAGTTCATAGTAGATAAAAGTTATGTAATCCCCAAGTTCTTTGGTGCTCTCTTCTTCACTCTTTTCTACAAGCTCATCAATTCTCACTTGCACACTTTCTATGATCTTATGAGTGGATAAATTCAAACATATATATGCTTTAATTATGTAGGAATATCCTAGAAATATGCCTTCATCACATTTGACATCAAATTTACCTTTGCTAGATTCCTTCAAGATATAACATTTACTACCAAATACTTTCAAGTAACTTACATTAGGTTTGTAGCCATACCATAGTTCATAAAGAGTTTTATTTGAGTATTTTTTCAACTATACTTTATTCAAAGTATGCACTACAGTATTGATTGCTTCCTTCTAGTATTTGATTGCCACATTGTTTTCTATCATCAAAGTTCTTGCACAATTCATGATGGATTTGTTCCTTCTTTCAACTATACCATTCTACTATGCTATACCAGGGGATGATACTTTTCTTTTACTTCCTCTTTCAATGTAGAATTCATTGATTTCATTGGAGATGAATTCACTATTAGTCATTTTTTCCTTCTTTCAAAAATTGCAATATTTGAAGTCAAATGTAGTAACGTTCACATATTTGAAATCTCAAATAAATGGGGTACATAAATAATTTATATTAAAACCTTATGTTATATTGTTTGGCATTATTTTAATATTTCTATGGGCCCATGTTTCATCCACCATAATATGCAAAAGGATTGAGGGTGTTCTCTTTATCACCATCAAAAACTGCAGTCTCTTTTTTCATAGTGATGAGCAATAGACTGCCATGTAACACCATGGGCCCATCCCTCTCTAGGTTAGTGCAGTTGTTAGTAGGACTTTTTGTTCATCATAAGATCTTTCATGATATATGGCCATCACTTTGTCACTTTTTAGAAGTTCTTGTTCTTTATTTTATGTGACAAAGTGATGTCATAACATGTGTCTAGGGTGGGCCTTCTTTCTCGGCATTGGTGAGTTTTTTGATAGGAGTCCAGCTAGTGAGTTCTATTATTCTCTTTGTTTCATGGGCCAATGTTTATTCTACATGTTTCATCCATTGTCATATGGATTAAGATCCATGGCCATCACTTTGTCACTTTACATAAAAGTGAGGTAGTCAATTCATGGGACAAAGTGAGCTTTTGACATGTGGCACTATGGGTCTCGTTTCTTATTGTGGGTTGTAGGTGAAGTGGAAAAAGTGCTAGATGAGTTGGTGTGAGGCCATGTTTCCTATTGGTTGTTGTGCTAACAAGATTAATGCATTTTTGGAGTTGTCAGATAGAGGTAGATCAACATCTCTTATTATGTTGCTATGGGAAAATGATCAATATTTAGTTATAGTGACATAGTGAGGTCTTTCCATGTGTCTCAATGGGTCCAATTTAGAAAGAAAGGTAGGAAAAATTGGGAGTTAACATCACACTTAACCTTTTTTTTTGTATCCTTCATAGTTATGTTTTAAAGGGTGGCACAATTATTTGATTAAAGTGGTTAGACATGTGAAGACTCCATGAGGTGGAAAAAAGAGATAGCATGGTTGGTCCACATGGCTTATTTTAGTTGTAGAACTCAGTTGACCTACTGACTTTGCTAACTCATGAGCTGGAAATGAAGGGAATTGGGTTTTCTTGCATGATTTGATTTTCTTGATTGATCCCAACCACTTGCAAATGAATGCTAGGCCAAAAAATGACACAAAGGACATTTCTTCTACTATTTGATTTCCCATTTTACGTTTTTTTTGCATTGAATGGTGCCATTTTTGTCATTTCTAAGGTCCTTCCAACTATGTTTTTAATGATTATGTTGCATTTGGGATTGTTCCATGATCAAATTTCTTATAGATTTCTAGTAAATGCTGAGTGTAGTGGTTGAGTTTGGTTTAGGGGAGAAAACATCTCAGTTATCCGTAAGCTATAAAGGTAGATTTTGAAAATTTCATAAGGGTTGATCTTTCTCTAATTATTTGATATTGCTTTCCATGAATACTACTATAATTTATTATGCCTCTGAGCCATTTTAATTCTCTCTTGTGTCTCTTTCAGCCCTTAACACATAGTGCAAGACCTTTTTCCTCTTGTTAATGTTCTTGTCTATATTCTGCAACTATATGATTGTATCTATTTTGGAATTTGAATGATATTATGTGAAAATTCTTCCTATAGAATTCTTGTGTTGTATAATCTATATGTGGTTGTTAGATTAAACAAGGTTTGAATCTATATTCTTTGAGATTATGACTGGTTAATTGTGCATTTATGGGTAGAGATAAGATCAAATGCTCTATTTTCGTGCATCACCCCCCTTAGGATAGATTAGGTAGTTTTATTCTATGCTTTCCTTCCCCCTTTTCCTCTCTAAGAGTAGTTAGGTGCATCTTGATAGTAAAGGAAACTGACCTTCTCTAGAGACTCAACCTCATAGTTCAAGTCCCACAACTTGAAGGTTATTTCCATGTTTCATAAGGTTGTCCTTAGGTAAAATTTTTTGACAAGGGTGCAAGTTTTGGTGACAAATTTTTTTGGCATGCCTAGTGGGACCAATGTTTAGAAGATTTCAAAGTCTACTAGTGTCAAAGAGAAGAATTTTAAGTTGATGCTAAGAAAATAGTGTTGCTCTTAACATTCTAGGCCTTCAAGAGGCTTCCACAAAGCACTTGGCAACTCTATACCCTTCATATCTAGTTTAAGACTGAGTTGCAGTAATTCATGCCCAAAGATGAAACAAGGGCATCTTCTGGAGGTAAATTTTAGTAAAAAGAGCTTTCATTTTCAAACCCTAGAAGAAAGAAGACTAGATTGTCTCTATCACCAGTTCAGAGTATAGAGGAAATATATACATCAACAAGATCAATCTCCACTCCTTCTATTGTTAGATCTCAACCTAGAATACCATTTGATCATATCAATAGGTCACTTGCCTACATGGCTAGAGATCATGATTTTTCCACCTGTAATGGTGGAAGTCCTCTCGTCTTGGCTCAAAAACATGACATACTAGTAACAACTCTCAATAGTATACTTGAGTTTAGTAGTGAAATTTCCATCTCTCCCTTAGAACACATTCAAAAGGTTGAAAATGTCTACAATATCCATGGTATTATAGAAGATGATGTAGCTATTAGATTCCTAGATCCATCTTTAAAAAGGAAAGCTCTAAAATTGTATAGGGGTCTACCACATGGTTCTATAACAGATTGGGATGGATTAGGAGGAGGACCATGTAAACATTTTGAGGACAAAAGTGACTATTTTTCACCTTTTGAAAAACTAACTACTATAGAAAGAGCCCCCCATGAATGTATGACTGATTTTAACTACAAATTTCAAAAGACATGGGACATAATACCTATTGGAGTGAAGCCTACCCCTAGTAATGCCTTCATGAATTACTTTAGAGCCTTTAATAGTGATATTTCCACTACAATCCAAACCATGGGAGGAGATACATTACCCAATGCTTATGAAATAGAAATAAAAATTGAAAATATCCTAATACAAGGAGGAAACTTATCCCCAAGGCATCCTATGCCCTTCTTACCTGATATGCCTAATCATAGATCAAAAATAGCCCCTATTCTCACATATTCCTCATCACAACCCCTTGCTCTAGCCCCTAAAGCTTCCACCTCTTCAAATGGAATTGATGAAATTAAAGAGATGATTTAGTCTATGATGTAAAACATAGATAAGAGATTACAAGGTCAAGAGAAGAAGCTAGAGGATGGTCTCTGCGTGATGTAGAAAGTAGGCAATAAGGTGGTGACTTTGGAGATGCATCAAGCTTAGGGTCATAAGGCTCCTCAACTATAATATCAAACTCCAAATAGTGGTAGGCCTACAAATAATATTCATGCTAACAAGTCTTTTGATTAGAGTAGGAAGAATAACCATTCTTTTACCTAAAATGCAAATCTAAGTATGGTGTTAGTCCCTCAAAACAACATGGCTCAAGATCAAGATTTTTGTCCCTCCTGCAATTACTCCTATGCCTATTGTATGTGTCAAAAGGTTGAATCCTATTTGGATTTGACCACTCAAGAGCCTACACTAAGATATACATATAATGAGAGCCAACCTAGAGATGCCTCACATATGCAAAGATAGGGTGATTGCTCCTTCATGAATCACGAGGTGGAGGAACATTGCATTGTAAACCAAGATTTCATTGCTCACAATACTAGGAGCAAAAGGAGAGCTATTGAAGATGCTACCCTTCCTCCTCCTAATTATGATTTGACATCAAATATAATACCGCATGTACAAGCATTGAATGATCAAGCCAATTCTCTTCAACAAAAAAGATAGAATAGTACTAGAGGAGATGTGAATAGTCCCCAAGTTATTCCATCTCAACCTCTTATACATAAAACTCCCAAAACTTCTATCAGAGCACCTAATGCATCATTAAATGTGGTAAAATACATGAAAATGACAAATGTAAACATTTCTATGTGGGATGTTGTTGGTACTATACCTATGCAAAAGGGCTGCTGCAACAAGAATTGGAGAGCATTGAACAAAGGGATCATCCAACTAGCATGGAGAGTGCCACAAGTCTTGTACAACCATCAAAGGAAGGAGAAATGAGTAAAAATGTTAAACCTCCTCCATCTTATGTTTCTTTGATTATAAGGGATAAGCTAGTCCATAATTGCATGATTGATTTAGGGGCTAGTAGCTCAGTAATGCCCAAGTGTGTTGCTAATTCTTTAGAAATGAAATATGAGCCCATTGTTAGGGATGTATTATAGTTGGATGGTAGTAATATCAAGACTATAGGAATCCTTAGGAATATTGAAATGGCCATTCATGCATGCCCTAGTTGTACTATGGTCCAAGATATATTAGCTATTGAAGTCAAGCCACACTTTTCCATTTGTCTCTCAAGAGATTTCATTGCACAAATAGGTGGTTACATATCCTCTTAATGGTCATACATGTTTTTTAGAACTAGATATGGAACCAAATCCTCGATCATAGTAGAGCCTCTATCCCTCCATCATATTGATCCGTACACCCCTAATCTCATCAATTTGAATTGTACTATCTTAGAGATAGATGAAAATGATATAATAGATGAGCTTGCTACTTCCCTAGTAAAGATACTTGATTTTCTCTTATATGAGTGGGATAATGTATACTAGTTTGATCCTATATCAGAGACTCTTGAGATAGGCCTTGGTACTTATTGCATGTTAGAGAAGAATACTCTTGTCCCTAACCTTATGAAGAAAAAATAGAATACAAGAGGGATATGGGGCATGTACTTTTATGGATCAAGGAATAAAAATGGATCAAGGGTTGGTGTGATATTGGTTTCTCTTGCACTAGAAAGGTACCACTTCTCCTTTAGGCTCCAATTTAGTTGTACCAATAATGTGGCCAAGTATTAATCCTTGATTTAGGGTATCCTACTTGCTCAAAAAAAGGGAATTCAATCCTTAAGTGTATATGGAGATAGTGAGTTGGTGGTTAATCAAGCAAGGAATTAGAGTGTCACAAAGAATGGTCTGCTCAAGTCTTATAAACATAGAGTATGGGATTTTCTTGAAGGTTTCAATGCATTCAATATTAAAAGAATCCTTAGGAAAGATAATATACATGTTGATAGGCTTACAACATTGGGTGCATCTTATGATGTGCCAAGGAGCCTTGAAGATGAAAAGAAGTAGCAGATTAAAGTGGTGGTTAGGCCTTCTATTCTTGACAACAACACCAATTAGAAAGTGTTTGACTTTGAATTGAAAATTGTTAATTTCCTATAGAACGAGGTAGAATTTTTAGATAGGAATCAATCTAAGTTGCATAACCAGTATGGAGATAAAATAATCAATCTCAATTCCAATAAGTTTCCTAAGTGTCTCATTACCCTAGAGAGTGTCTTCAATCCTGATGACCAAGCAAGCAGAGGCATGAACCTAGCTACTGACAAAGATGATTACACACTAGTTTTGGTTGCTAATGGAGAGACCTTAAACA
The DNA here is from genome assembly GCA_028749045.1 of Cupressus sempervirens. Lineage (NCBI taxonomy): Eukaryota > Viridiplantae > Streptophyta > Pinopsida > Cupressales > Cupressaceae > Cupressus > Cupressus sempervirens. The sequence continues at coordinate 521,621,276 of CM053793.1, forward strand.
TGGGGAAGGTATGTACTGTAACTAATCAAGAGAATTTCATTCATCTATGTCAAGAATTTAGTGATGTATTTTCTTAGACATATGATGATCTAAAGGATTTTGACCCAAGTTTGTTTCAACATACCATAGATTTAATTGATAATGTCAAACCAGTAAGACAAAAATAGAGCCTAGTAAATCCTAAAATTGAACCCTTAATGAGAAAAGAGCTATCCAAGATGATTAAGGCTAATATAATTTTCCCTATCAAGAACTCATTATGGGTAGGAAACCTTATCCCTGTTGGGAAGAAGAATGGAGAGATCAGATTGTACATGGACTTTAGGGACCTAATCTGACCTCCCTTAAAGATCATCACCTTCACTCTCCCATGCAACATATATTGTCTAAGGTTAGTGGTTTAGATAGATTCTCTTTCTTGGATGGATTCTTAGGTTACAATCAAGTGTTGGGAAAGGAGTCTAATAGATATAAGACTACATTCACAACAAAGTGGGGCACCTATGCCTATAGTAAAATGCCTTTTGGGATAAAAAATGTAGGTGCCACATTTAAAAAGGATGTAGTAGTCAAAGAATGTAGTAGATCATTTTTTCCATCTTAGACAAGTACTTATTAGATGTAGAGAGCATGGTGTGTCATTGAATCCAAGAAAGTTTGTATCTAAGGATGGTCTAACTATTGATCCTAAGAGAACTAAGGCTATTGTTTCTCTCTCCCTTCCTAGCCACAAGAAATGGCTGCAAAGTTTTCTTAGTAGGATAAATTTAGTGACGAGATTAATTCCTAATTTAGCTACCATGGTAAAACCTCTTACAACTATGTTGAAGAATAACATGGAATTTGCATGGAGAAAAGAAGGGAAGACAAGTTTTGAAGAGATCAATGTAGCCATAGCTTCAACTCCTACCCTTATCAACCCCAATTTTGATAATGACTTCATTCTATCAAGTATGATAGCCCCAATTTTCATTGAGCTTAACTTTACATTTTTTAAAGTGTTGAAAATGCTGTAAAAAGAGTGTTGTGGTGTTAGGGTTTATATGTTATTAGTTTCCATTTTTAAAGGATGGCCCTAATAGACTATTTTTCCCTAATCTAGTTATTTTTCCTTGTCCAAGTATGAAAAGTTATTCCCTATGGGTTACTTTCTCATCTTATCCTACAAGAGATTTCATAAAAGGTAGAGTCTAGCCCTTACCCTAGGTTTTAAATTTGAGTGGGAGCTTATTTGTCTTTTACATTATCTCTTACAACACTATGACATAAGGGTTACTAGAAGACCATAGTGTAAGGTTTTTAGTTCCTTGATATTAAGATATGCAATACATCATAGTATCATAGATAATAAAGTTAAAATGCTTGAGCTTATGATTCCTTTGTGTCATGGTAATATGTCATGTCGAAGAGGTTCCAATTCTAGAATGTGATATTGTGACAAGGTGGTGATCTAGACATCAAGAGGTCTTTTGAAAAGTTGTAAGATGTTACAATGAAGTCCTGACCATAAGATCAAAGAGTGGGATTGAGAATGTTATGATGCTGTGAGGTACTTACGATCATAAGATCCTAAGGTTCCAAGTGATAAGGCTCAGTGAAAGTACATTGTTAGGCAAGTGATAGGTGTCTGATCCTAATTTATTAATTGTAAAATGTACATCACTTGGTGGCTAAGTTGGACTGGCAGGGTCAAAAAATTATTTTATATATGCAACATAATGTAATCTCCAATCTTATAATAAATAGTGTATCATAAGATCTCGCTATGAGGTTATGAAGAAGTATGTGTCATGAGATCATAAAAGTAAAGGATAAAGCTAGTGATGCTATGGTAAGAGAGATGATAGTGTCTCATAGTATCATAGGGGTCTAGAGGGAAACATGAGATGTTACACTATGCAGTATGAACCACATATTGTGAGATCATAAAGTTTTTCCAAGCTTTGCAACAACGTGATAATTCATTTTGACTTCAAGAGATCGTAAGATCGAATTACATCTCTTCCCTACCTAAGAAATTATGAGGGTTTGTTGACCATGGAGTCAATTGTAGGATCATAAACCTTAAGTGACATTTTGTTTTCCATCTTTTGAGCTGGAAATGACAAGGGGTTCTCGGCCAATGAGATTTAAGAAATGAACATAAAGTACAACATTTGATAATAATGACTATGCTCCCCTAAGGTGATAGAATAAACTAATTTTATGGCTTGAGCATGCTAAAAATAAATGAAAAGATGAATGTTGATAATATACATCAAGCAATAAAGACATTCTATCAATTAGTTATAGTTTACCATTTGCTGAGAAATGGATTTTGAGCAAGTATAGAGTTTCAAGGCATATAGATAATTGTTTTTAGTACAAGAGAGAGAAATCCATACAATTTTTTTTAGCATACTTTCAACATGTATGATAAGGAAGTAGAAGAAATTCAAGCATCGAACATGGAAGTGGCAAAAACTTCAATTTCTAGGGGAGGGAAAATGGGACAAAGAAAATCTAATAGGTTTGTCAAAGATTGGATTAAGCTTTTTCCTAGTTACTCAAATGCTAATGCTATAAACAACCATTCTTTCATTGACCCATATGCTCTATGTAGAGATTCTATATGCCCTGGGGCCATAGGTTCTAAGCTATTCAAATATTTTTATCATAACAGGGTGAACAAGATCTTGGTGTGTAATCCATGGAAAAAGAACCTAATGAAGTTGATATGTCTAAAGGTTTTCATGGATGTAGATTTGGTGAAGGCCCTAATTTGATCATTTAATCCAACAACCAAATCCTTCCATAGGAGGGATGGAACTATTCTCTATACACTTGACCATGCGTTATTTATTGAATATTTTAGATTGGATGGAGCCATGGGCCAACCTATAGATTTGAAGGATTTGCAAAAGAAGTTTGAGAGAAATACTTGTGCCTACAATGGGAAGTCTATGCTGCAACATATCCCTATGGATTTAAAGAGTGTAGGTGATTACTCTAAGAAGGTGGAAAAATGATGCCTTTGGACAAGTTTAGGAATTACTTTACAAAATAGTATATGGTGTCCACAAGGTGGTTGGAAAATATGGAATTGATAAGGTGTATGGTGCTGAATTTATCATTTCTAGAGACATGAAAGACTCCTATCATGGGGGGGAGTATGATTATGTTGAATAAATTTTAGAGGTAATGAAGGAAAAAATTGACCTAGCGTAGAGTGGAGAGTTAAAAGATTTGAAGTTCCATCTTTATTCATTGCTAATGCAGCTAATCCTCTACAAGAATGTGGGGTATGTGAGCCTTAATTTCATTGATCATATCATTGATGAAAATGGAGAGCTGCTAGTTCAACTATGGACATAGGTATGAGACAATAATTATTATTTTTCTGATTCTATTTCATTCTTTAATAATTTTAGTATTGTAATAATGAGAATGCTAGATCCAAGTTATTTTAGGGCACCTGAGATTTTGAAAAGTCTATTGAGACCACCCGTACTTCTTGAGGGTAAGAGATTAGACCATAATTGGAGGGACATTTTCTTATTTCCAAATTTTCCTTGATGAGAGTCTATGGTTGTTCCCAGCCACCTCACATATTACCAAAGTTTATTTCCCCTAGGTTGGGTATAATGCAATTCATATGGCAATTTTTTATGGTCAATAGGGAGTATCTAGGCTCTACAATGCATAAAGGCACTTTCTTATGTAGATGTGTTAGCGTAGGGGACTTTTCAATTAGAAAAGAGGATCTTCATCAAATCTAGTCCTTACTCCACCTTTATAACCTATCAAATGGTTCCTACAAGATGTATGACCTTGACAATTGGATGAAGGGAACCCTTTAGGAAATAAGGAACTATGTGCTTGGAGCTACCACATGAGAATATTATTCCAAATATAGTTGTAGAGGGTGAGGTAGCTAATAAAATAACAAAGTTGGATGATGTTTTAAGGGTGGAGAGGGAATTAAAGAGAATAGATCTCAATTTCATGGGATTATATATGGATATCCCCTATCCTCATAAGATTAGGAAGATGGTCACGAACCATGATAAGATCATGGACAAAATGCCAGAGGGACCTATGGGAGAAGAAGAGAGGGTGTGTCTAGACAACCCTGATGTGACTCTAGAAATAGAGGAATATGATGCTCCTGAGGCATCATGGGTCATGAAAGGAAATAAGAGATAAAAAGTGGTCCATATCCCTACAGAGGTGAAATAGAGGACCCTACAAATTTTACCAAGCAATAGTCAATATTTTTCTGACTTAAGGCAAGGCTATCTCTAGGATAGAATTAATCCAGCTAAGAGCACAATCACAGACTTGGAACTAGCAACAACAAGGCTAGATGATAGGGTCATTCAGGCTCAACAATTTATAGAGGATGATGAGTTCATCAAATCAGCTGAGTTCAAGAGCTTTTTATATAAATTAAAAAAAAAATGAGTTGGTGCTAAAGATGAAACCAAGAGAATCAGATGCACAAAAGCTAGAACTAGTTGAGAAGCTATAGGCCTATGATCCTGAAAGTGAAATCATGACTCTAGAGGAAGTAAGGGACCTTGTGTAGAGGAGTGGCATGTTGTTAGTACCCAAAAAGGATTTGGAGAAAGAATTTATGCTTGATCAAATAAAGAGATAGGAGAATATCATACCATATGAGGCATTTGGTGCTAATGGACTATAGACAAGAACTAGATTCAACAAGATACAAAATCTATAGCAGTTTGGAACATGGCTCCATCATCAAATAAACTAAAGCTAATAGATGTACCTAGCATAGAAAAAGGTAACATGATTTTGTGGAATTTTCAGGAAACCTTTGGTACATAAATCTCAAAGGCCAAGAAGTATTTCTCATTCATGAATGAGGCTAAGGTAGAGGATATTGAGACCAAAATTTCCAAGTCCATACATTATTACATTGATGTAAGGAAGCTCTATGAGAATGAGCTTAGAGACAACCATGTATATAAGGAGAAAATTTTAGAACTTGAGGCTAAGGTCCAAGCACTAAAGACTAAGGTTGTAGTCTTAGAGAGAAACTTAAAAATGTAGAGCAAGTGCTTGTTATCAAATAGAGACAAGTAGGAAGATTAGGAGCAACTAGACAAGGACACAATTGAGGCCCCAACACAAATAGATGGTTTGGAGGTAGAGGATAAAACTAAACTGAGAAGAATGAGAATTGATGCTCCACCTAATTAGTAAGGATATGAGGTAAGGACTAAGGTCCTTCAAAGTTTGATGAGCCACAGGGTTGAGACTCTGAAGAATATATCACAATAGGCTCATAGTTTTTATGTTTCTTTACAAAGTGCTAAGCAATTTTGCAATGAGACTTTCATGGTTATCTCCAACATTCAATCTATGGGGGCCATATATACAATATTTAGAGAGGCTTATTGTATTGATGGCCCAAAATCTAGATTTTCCTAATAAGATAATCATAGTGAAGGAGGGCTTAGAGGTAGTCAAATAATTAATTGGCTTCTTCACTAGTAAATTTCAAATTATACAAGGTAAACTAAAAGTTTTATCTTAGGGAATACAACCCTGTATACCACCAATTTTGGATACCACTAATATAGTGAGAGATTGGAAGGAATGGTCTAATTCCTTTGGTGCCATTTTGACTCAAGAGGCCACTGTGACAATTTTTGAAGACAACTTTGATACCCCATATAACAAATTGATTGACTCTCTATTAAGAGTCAAGATAGACTTAAACAAGTATTTTGTTGAGTTTAAATCAATTATAGATGCTAGGTAGACTAAATCCATGAAGGACCTAGAAGATGTTACAACTATTGAGTGGCCCACTGAGTGAGAGATCTATGTATGGGAAGTGGTGGGAGAAATAAAGTCCTTGCTAGCAGGAAGTAGCTAAAACATTATTAAGGTTAAAGGAAAATAAGAGATCAAAAGATAAGATTAGATACATTGATCACTTTATCAAAAGGATAAAAATCTCATAATGGGTCTATCAAATTTTGAAGCTTTTGAGGAAATGAATGGCAGAAGAAGAAAAAGTAGAGTAAAGATAAAATTGCTATAGTAAAGTGCCATGCGCTAACTTTTCAACTACCCTCCTAATTTTGGATCAAGCACAGGAGAATGTTTTTTTTATTATCTTTTTGTTTATGTCTTTCCTTTCTCTTTACCATTAAGGTGATGAAATGTGTCATCCTCCCATATGTAGCTTGTTGCAATCCTAATTAAGGATATCCAAGATGAGGAGTTGAGGTTGGAAGTCCATATATTTTTCAGCTTATGTTATATTTATAGTTTGTCCAGTCTTTTGTGATTGTATAAATATGTTCAAACTTGTGAATTTGAGGGAGTAATGAACATGAAAGATGAAACTGCCAAGTTCTAAGTTATATTGTGAGTCTAAACCTAGTGTTGTATGCATTTTCAAAGGAAATTAATACAAAAGGGAATTTTGGCACATCTATGTATCTAAATTTTGTCTCCTTACATATTTGTGATTTTGAGATTGAAATGAACAATGTTATTTCAGTTTAATATAGTTCAGATAGATTGTATATCTCTTGTTGATTGCATTTAGTTCAAGGAATTAAGTAATTTCTTTCAATAAGAGGAGGGATTTTGGGTATACGAGAGGGATATGATAAAAATGAAGTTCAGGGTTCATTGTTGACAAATTTAATTGCAAGTCTGTTAAATAGGTCCAAGACTACTAGTATTGAATCTCTATAAGAATGGATAAGGTACTAATCACTTAAGTTCAGTTGAAATTTGATAGTTTATACAATTGCAGGATATATACATCATTTATAACCAATTTTCCATTTTAAGTAATCAAAAACTAAAGTTGCTGGTCAATACTTATTTGTGATAGTTTTCCTATTGATTAAAACTAGCTATTTTAGTCAAGAAATTTATTGCAAACCTAAGAAGAATTTGTGAACAATATCTACTATAGGGGATAGTCTTGAAGATAAGAATATCAAGTCAATAAGATCAATCCCTAAGGTTTGCCCACCTTGGCCCTGTAGATCCTAAAATGAAGTGAGTCATGATGACTCTATTAATGTTGTCCTAGAACTAAGATTTAGCCCTATTGAATATAGAATTTAGCTCATCCTTAGGTTTGTCCCTATCTTATGCTTTCCGGTATTGGGTTTAAAGTACCTAGTAGTCTAAAAAACAACCAACAAAGTATTTTTGCTATCTTGACTCAAGAAAATGTTAAGAATGAAGAAAAACCCATAGCCTTCTTTAGTAAAGGGCTTAAGGAATATTAAGACAAGCACAATTATGTAGAGAAATGAGCCCTTACATTCATAAGAGCTTTGAAGAAATTTGGGCACCTTCTATCTCATAACAAGATCCATTTGCTAGTGCCTCATGTAAGAGTGAAGGACCTTCTTTTGAGAAAAGATATTAGTGAGAAGAGAATTAGATGGGTCACTAAGGTAATGGAGTATGATGTTGACATCCAGATAACCAAGCTAGTAAGAGGGAATGATTGTGCAAGAAGATGGTCTCATCTTAGGAATCAGATTGAGGAAGTTGCTATGATATTGACAGAACGACAAGAAGTTGGAAATGAGAATCCAAGGAATTGGATAGATGACATGATGACCTTCTTATTAGGTAATGGATATCCTTGGTGATTGGATAGGGAAAAATGAAGATAGTATAGGTTGCATTCAATTCCTTATGTCATAGTTGATGGTATCCTTTTTAGGAGGGATTTCAATGCAACCCTATTGAGATGCATTGATATAGACCAATCTGAAAGAGTGATCAAAGAGCTTCATGATGATCCTAATGGTTTCCACTTTTTAGTAAGGACAACTACAATGAAGATAATGAGAGCTGGTTACTACTAGCCATCCTTATTCCATAATTGTCATAGGTATGTGAGAAAGTGTGAAAAATATTATTTCTAATCTGGTAAGTAGAGGCTTGAACCTCTTCCTCTCCACCCTATCCAAGTTGATGAACCTTTAGCTCAATGGGGATTATATTTCATAGGACCCATCAATCCTCCTTCTAGATATCATCATAAATGGATCCTAGCTACTATAGATTACTTTATTAGATGGATAGAGGTAATTGCATTAAAGGATATCACAAAATCTTTAGTTGTTGAATTCTTTGATGGATTTTTTACAAGGTTTGGTGCTCCTTCCACCATCATTTTAGATAATGAAAAATCTTTTTTGGGAGCTCAAATTTGTGCATGGGAAGTTGATCATAATATATACTTGAGGACATCCTCAAAATACTATCTTTAGGGCAATGGCTTGGCTGAGTCCCCCAACAAAAAATTGATCTAAATCATTAAGAGGACTATTAAGGATAATTAGAGTTGTTGGCACTAGAAGTTGAAGAAAACAATGTGGGATGATAAGGTAAAACTAGAAGTTGAAGACAACATTGTGGGATGATAAGGTAACACATAAGAGAGCCATTTATAATTATCCTTTCATGTTGGTGTATGGTAGAGAAGCTAGGCTTCCTATTTTATTGGAATTTCCTTCTCTTGAACTAGCCCATCAATTAGAATTGATTGAAGTTAATGCTATGTCTTTAAGAATAACATAGTTTTTGGAGTTGGAGGAGAAAAGAAACTAGGCCATGCAGACTTTGGAAACACATCAAGTCAAGAAAAGTTTTCCTAGGAAGGCTAAAGTCATAATTTTTTGAGAGGGTGACCTTGTGCTAAAGTGGGATGCAAATAGGGAAAAACTAGGGAGGCACTCAAAATTTGATTCATTATGAAGTGGTCCCTATATGATTATCAGTTGCAAGCATGCTAATGCTTTCCAGTTGAGTAGGCCTAAAGGCAAAATCTTGTCTATTCCAGTCAATAGAATATACCTCAAGCCCTATTTATGATAAATATGAATGTTTCATGTCAATAACTAGTTTAGTTTGCTTCCTATGGTTTCTTATTTTACAATAAGTGAACAAGCACATGTGTTTTTTTGTAGAGGTTGCAGAGGATTTTGGTTCTTGGTATCAGTTATAGAGAGTAGTTTTTAGGTTCACTAGGCATTTTTTCTATGGTTTTAGGGTTTTTCTGAGTGGATATTCATGATTTTTGTGACTCTATTGCCCAATGGATGCACAGGCTACTAGTTTATGCATAGCTAGTTTGCATTCTCCTCGAGTTGCCAAATTTGTTGGTCATTTTTGGCTTCTTACCAAAATTTCCATATTTGAATTCAAATATAGTAATGTTCACATATTTGAAAATTGAAATAAATGGGGCACAAAAATGCTTTATATTAAAACCTTATGTTATATTATTTGGATGCATTTGAATATTTCCACGGGCCCATATTTCATCCACCATCAGATGCACAAGGATCAAGGGCTGTCACTTTATCACCATAAAAAATTGTAGCCTCTTTTGTCATACGATAAAGTGACAAACTGCCACACAACACCACGGGCCCATCCCTCTCTAGGTCAACACAATTGTTAGTGGGACCTTTTTCTATTGTTAAACCTTTCATTATCTACATCCATCACTTTTTTTCTTTGCAAAAGTGCTCATTCTTTAATTCGTGTGACAAAGTGATGTCATGACAGATGTCTAGGGTGGGCCTTCTTTCTCACAACTAGTGATTCTTTTGAAAAGAGTCTAGCTAATGAAATCTATTTTGCTCTTTTTTTCATGGGCCAATGTTTATTCTGCATGTTTCATCCACCATTAGATGGATTAAGATCCACGACCATTGCTTTGTCACTTAATAGAAAAGCAAGGTAGTTAATTCATGTGACAAAGTGATATTTTGACATGTGGCACTATAGATCTAATTTCTTATTGTGGGCTATGGGTGAAGTGGAAAGAGTGTTAGATGAGCTAGCATTAGGCCATGTTTCCTATTGGTTGTTGTGCTAACAAGATTAATGCATTTTTTGAGCCATCATATAGAGGTAGATGTACGTCTCTCATCATGTCTCTATGATAAAATGATTGATCTTTAGTTATAGTAATATAGTGAGGCCTTGCCATGTGTCCTAGTGGGTCCAATTTGGAAAGAAAAGTAGGCATAGAATGGAGCTAACATCATAGTCAAGTTTTTTTTTGTAGCTGTCATAGTTATTTTTTAAAGGGTGGCACGGTTAGTTGATTAAAGTGGTTAGACACATGAAGATTCCATGAGGTGGCAAAAAGAGATAGCATGGTTGGTCTATGTGGCTTATTTTGGTTACAAAACTTAGTTGACCTATTGAATTTGATGAACCATGAGCCAAAAATAAAGGGAATTAGGTTTTCTTGCATGATCTGATCTTCTTGATCAATCCCAACCACTTCCAAATGAATGCAAAGCCAAAAAATGACACGAAGGATATTTCTTGTATTATTTGATTACCCATTTTGGGTTCTTTTTACATTGAATGGCACCAGTTTTGTCATTTACAAGATCCTTCCAGCTAGGGTTTTAATGATTATGCTTCATCTAGGATTGTTCCATGATAAGATTTCTTCTAGATTTGCAATAAGTGCTAAGTGTAGTGGTTGAGTTTGGTTTAGGGCAGAAAACATCTCAGTTATGCCTAATCTATAAAGGCAGATTTTGAAAATTTTGTATAGGTTGATCTTTCTTTGATTCTTTGGTATTTCTTCCCATGCATACTACTGTAATTTATTGTGCCTCTAAACCATTGCAATTCTTTATTGTGTCTCTTTCAAACATAAACACACTATGCAAGAAATCTTTGCCTCTAGTTAATTTTCTTATCTATATTCTGCAACTATATGATTGTATCTATTTTTGAATTTGAATGATATAAGTGAAGTTTCTTTCTATATAATTCTTGTGTTGTCTAATCTATATGTGGTTGTTAGATTAAAAAAGGTATGAATCTATATTCTTTGAGATTATAACTAGTTAACTATGTATTTATGGACCGAGATAAGATCAAACACTCTATTTTGATGCATTTCCCCTTTAGGATAGATTAGGTAGTTTTATTCTATGCTTTCTTTCTCCCTTTTCCTCTCCAAGAGTAGTTATGTGCATCCTGATAGCAAAGGAAGCCGACCTTCTCTGGAGACTCAACCTCATAGTTCAAGTCCCATAGCTTGGAGGTTGTTTCCATGCTTCACAAGGTTGTCCTTAGGTAAAAAAATTGGACAAGGGTGCAAGCTTTTGTGAAAGCATTCACCACCTCTATATGATCTCAAACACTTTAGCTTCTTTTTAGTTTCCTTCTCTACTCTTTCCAAATACCACTTAAACTTTCGAAATGCTTTAGACTTATCTTTCAAATACATTACAATCATCATTCTAGAATAATCATCATCAAAAATAATAAAATACTTATCTCCACTGTAGTTCTCAATTACAATAGGTCAACATAAGTCTATATGAACTAGCTCCAAGACTTCTTTAGGATGATATTTTTTTCTTTTGAAACTTTTCTTGCCCATCTTACCAATTTGATAATTTTTTCATAGGCCCATATAAGGTTTCCTCAAATTAGGAATATGTCTCACTCTTTTATTTTTGCTTATCTTAATTAGGTTATCAATGTTCAGATGACATAACCTTTTTTGCCATAACCAAATTTCTTCTACTTGAACAATAAAACATTGAACTTTCACTAAGATCTAGGTAGAATAAGTTACCTTTTGTTTGGATACTAGACCCAACTAGATTTCCTTTTCCATCAAGGAGCTTGGCCTTCCCATTCATGAGTTCTACCTTGAATCCAATGTTATTCAATTATGCCACACTTAGTAGGTTATGCTTTAGTCCTTTAACCCAATAAGCATTATCACATCTAAGTTCATTGGTTAGTGAGATATAACCATTTCCCTTTATGTAACATGTTTCATTGTTTCCAAATCTCATAGTTCCACCATCATAATGTTTCATATGTTCAAAATTTATTTTGTCACCAGCCATATGATGTGAACAACAACTATCAATAATCCATGTATCATTTTTGCTAACATGAGAAATAAGTGCCATTTTATCTTCTTCATCATTAGATTCATATTTTACAACAATATATACCACCTCATCATCATCACTACTATCTAAATCTTTAGCCATAAAACAAGATTTCTTATCTTTATCCTCATAGTATGTTGGTTATTTTTTAGACTACTAGGTACTTTAAACCCAATACCACGATGAATAAGACATAAAAAAAGTTTACTATTCACTAAATCCAATATTCAGTATGATTAGTCTCAGCTCTGGACCAACTTAAATAGAGTACAAAATAATCCCTACTCTTTAGGCTCTATAGGGCTCAGGTGGGTGAACCTTAGAGATATGAAGGTGATTGATGATTTGAATTTTCTCGTTAGAAACTTACTTATTAATACTTTTTCCCTCAAATTTATCCCTTATAGTAGATCTTGGTCACACTTTCTTCTTATCTTTGTAATAAACTTCTTGATCACAATGGCTACTTATAATCAAGAGGAAAAATATTACAAAGAAGGGCTGACCAAATTTTTTAGTTCTCCATTACATAAAATAGAAAATTGATTTTTATTGATATGTATATTTTTTGACTATATAAACCATCAACTTTCAACTAAAATTAATTGATCAGTGCCTTATCCATTGTTATATAGAGTCAAAACCAACAATCTTAGACACATCTATTTGACTTGTAACTAAATTTTTCAATAATGGACTCTGAATCTGATTCTTGTCAAATCCTCCTTATATACCCAAAACCCTACCACTTACTGAAAGAAATTACTTAATTCTTAAAACTAAAAGCAATCAATAAGAGATATACAACTAATATGAATTGTATTAAACTCAAAAAGAATTTTCTAATTTCAATCTCAAGATCACCAATATGCAAGGAAGGAGACAAAATTTAGATACATAGATATGAAAACTTTCCTTTTTGTATTAGTTTCCTTTGAAATAGACATATAATACTTGACATAGAGTCACAATATAACTCAAAACTATTTAATTTGATCATTCATATTCACTATTGTTTCAAATTCACAAGCTTGAATACATTCATACAACCACAAAAGACTTGGATGGACTACAAAATAACATAATACTAAAAAATATACAGACTTTCAATTCCCACTTCCCATCTTGGAAATCCTTACATAGGATTGCAACAAGCTACATATGGGAGGACGACAAATGTCATCCTCTTAATTGAAGAGAAAAAAGGAAAGACATAAAAAAAAAGATATTCAAAAGCATTCTCCTGCACTTGATCCAACATTAGGAAGGTAGTTGAAAAGTCAATAGGTGACACTTTACTACAACAAATTTACCTTTAATCCACTTTGTCTTCTTCTGTCCTCTGGTTCCTCAAAAGTATCAACATTTGATTAGCATATTAATAAGAGATTTATCCTTCTAATGAATTTCTCAGTGCATCTAATCTTATCCTTAATCTCTTGTTACCTTTAATCTCAATTATTCCTTAGCTACTTCCTACTAGTAGAGCCTTTATTTCTTCCAGTGCTTCGCAAACATAAATCTCTCACTTTGTGGGCCACTCTGTGGTTTTAACCTCTTTTAGGTCATTCATGGATTTTTTCCACCTATCATCTATTATGGCTTTAGACTCCACTATGAATTTATTCAAGTATATTTATGCACTAAATAAGGAGTCAATTAAATTATGGAAAGAGGCATCACTATTGTCTTGAAAAATTTCCACTGAGGCCTCTTGAGTTAATATTGCACTAAATACATCAGACATATCATGCCATTCTTTCAACATATTACTATCATCCAAAATTTGTGTTATGCAAGGTTCAATTCCTTGAGATAAAACTTTTAGCTTACCTTGTATAATTTGTAATTTCCCAGTGAAGAAAGTAATTAAATCTTTAACTACTTTAGGTTCTCCTTTACTATGATTATCTTATCAGGAAAATCTATCTTTTTAGCCATCATCATAATAAGTCTTTCTAAGAACTGAGCATATGGTCCCCACATATTGAATGTGGGTGATAGCTATGAAGGTGCTTCATTGCAAAATTTGTCAACATCTTGTAAAGAAATATAGAATTCATGAGCATGTTGTGATATATTCTTTGGAGTTTCAACCCTATGGACAATCATACACCTAATGATAGATGTCCTTACCTCATCTCCTTGCTCAGTTTGTGGAGCATCAATGCTCATTCTCCTGGGCTCTGATGTATCCTTTGCCTCCAACTCATTTTTTTATTTTGGGGCCTTAGTTGTGACCTTAGATGGTTACTCTTGGTTGTTCTATTCTTTGCTCTATACTGTAGTAGCCACTTTCTCTACATTGGATAATTACTCTCTAAGAGATGCAACCTTAGCCTCTAACACTTGGACCTTGGCCTCAAGCTTTTCAATCCTCTCTTTGTAGACATGGTTGCTCCTAATCTCATCCTCATAAGGCTTCCTTACATTAATGTAATCATGCACAAACTTGGACAACCTTGTCTCTATCTCCTCTATCTTGGCCTCATTTATGAATGATAAATGATTTAAGACCTTTGAGATTTCTATACATAAAGTACCTTGAAAAGTCCATAAAACCATGTTACCTTATTCTATGTTCTACACATCCATCAACTTAGATTTATTTAATGAAGGATCCATGCTCCATACTGCTATAGATTTGGTATTAATGTTGAATCATGATCCTCTCTATAGTCCATTAGAACCATATGCCTCACATGAAATGGCATTTTCTTATCTTCTAATCTAATCAAGCATAAATACAAATCCCATCTAGACACCAACAACATCCCACTCCTTTGCACAAGATCCTTTGCCTCCTCCAGAGTCATGACTTCACTCTTAGGATCATAGGCTTGCAATTTCTCAACCAGTTCTAGTTTTTGCTCATTAGATTCTCCTAGTTTCATTTTGAGCATCAACTCACTTTGTTTTACCTTGTACAAAACACTTTTTAAGTCTATTGACTTAATGAATTCATTATCCTCTATAAACTATTGGGCTTGGATGATCCTATCATCCAACCTTGCTACAACTAGTTCTAAGTCAATGAGTGTATTCTTAGCTGCAATAACCCTCTTTTGTATATAGCTTTTCCTTAAGTCAACAAAATACTGAATTTTTCTAGGTAGTATTTGTAGTATCCTCTATTTTACCCCTATAGGGATATGGAAATTTTTTTGCCTCTTATTTCCCTTGGTGACCCATGATGCCTCAGTAAGCTCTTCTTCTTCTTCTTCTTTTAGAGTCACATCAGGTTCAGGGCTATTATGACATATTCTCTCTTCTTCTCCTATGGGCCCCTTTGGCATTTGGGCCATAATTTTAGTATGTTAAGTGACCATATTCCTAATGCTATGAGGATAGGGGACATCCATATAAGATCCCTTAAAATTGGGATCTACTCCCTTCATTTTCCTCTCTACCTTGAACAAATCATCAAGTTTGGCTAGTTTTTCAGTTGCCTCCCCCTCTACAAAAATATTAGGGATAACATCTTCATGCTGTAGCTCCTTGGTATTAGGAAACACATATTTCTTTATTTCTTTGAGGGTGTTCTTCATCTAATTATCAGGATCATACATCTTGTAAGGAACAGTTGATAGGTTGAAGTAGTGGAGGAAAGAGTTAATTTGATCTAGGGCATCTTTTGCAATTGAAAAGTCCCCAAATGTGAAACAACTACACAAAATTTTTCCCTTAGAAACCTTAGGTCCTAGATACTCCCTATTGACCATAAAAAACTACCACATAAATTCAATAGTGGCCAGTTAAGGAGGGATGAATTTTGGAAATATGTGGTGTGGTTGGGGACAACCATATAATCTCATCAAAGAAAAGGTTGGAAACAAGAAGATATCTCCCAATTATGGCCTAATATCTTGCTCTCTAGGAATAGGGTTGGTCTCAGAAGACTCTTTAGGATTTCAAGTGCCCTACAGTAACCTTGGTCTAGCATTTTCATAATGATAGTACTAAAATTATTGAAAAATGACACAAAATCAATTTTTTTTAATGAACTATCCCATACCCATGTCCATAGTTGAACTATAAGCTCTCCATTTGCATAAGAGGTATGATCAATCAAATTAGGGCTTATGTACCCCATGTTCTTATGTAGGATAAGGTGCATCAATAGTGAGTAGTGATGGAATTTGAAATCTTTAATCTCTCCACTTTGAGCCAATGTAATGTTTTCCTTCATCACCTCTAGAATATACTCAACATAATCATATTCCTCTCCATGGTATGAGTCTTGCACATCCTTGGCTATGATAAACTATACTCCATACACCATATCTATTCCATCCATGCTAACCACCTTGTGGATACCAAACACCATTTTTACAAAATAATTCTCAAATATATCAAAAGACATCATTTTCTCCACCTTCTTAGAGTAATCACCCACACTCTTTAAGTCTATAGGATGACCCATGACACCATGCAATCCAAAAGCTTCAATGAATGAAGCATGGTCCAGTGTACAAAGAATGGTTCCATCTACTATATGGAATGATTTGGTGGCCAAATTGTATGACTTGATTAGGGATTTTACCAAATCAACATCAATAAAAGCCTCTAAAAAAGCAATTTTGCCAAGTTCTTCTTCCATAAACTACAAAAGCTTAATCCATTCTTCAACAAAACTATTAGGTTTCCTTTGTCTTTTTTTTCCTCGCTTAGAAGTTTAAGTTTCCGCAACCTCCATGTATGATACCTGAATCTCTTCTACTCTCTTATTAGACATTCTAATTGTATGCTGGAAAACACTAGATAAAATTTATACTCAAGCACTAAAAGAAATAAACTATATGCATTGAAAATTATATAATTTCTTGGATTGTCTTCTCTTTATGAATGATAAACTATAATAGAATGTCTCTATAACTCATTTTACAACATCAATGTTCCTTTTGCATTGATTTCCAACATGCTTGAGCCTTAAAATCAATTTTCTTTGTCACCTCAGGAAGGAGTTTCACCATTACTATCCAACATTACATTTTCTATACATTAATCATATCTCTTTGGTCAAGAGTCACTTATAATTTCTAGCTCAAAAAAGTAAAAACACATTTTTAGGTCAAAACCAGTTTTTACAATCTTATGATCAACCTAGAATTCAAACCTTTCATAACCTCTTAGGTGGGGGAAGAAATTCTCTATGATCTTATGATCCTTTAAAATCAAACCCTAATCACACTATTGTAAGCTTTAAGAAGAGCTTTTATGATCTCACAATACACTAGTTATCATGACATTAGAGCTTACCTTTAAAACTTTTATGATCTTACAAGAGGCAACTTACACTTACTAGCATACCATCTTATCTTACTTTCCTTTACCTCAAGATCCTATGATCATGGTTTAGTAGACCATTTCATAACTTTTTCAATCATCCATCTCACCCTTATGATGTTATGAGAAAATGTTACCTTTCTTCTTTATAGCATCACCAACATTAATTTGACCTTTACGATCTCTCGATACACTTCCTGTTGTAGCATCATAAATTTTAATCACTTCCCTTGAGATCTTACAAAATACTATTTGTCATAACATCAAAGAGTGAGATCTATCATATTGCCATAAAAATTATGCAAAGACATCTTTGGCCCTACCAACCCATCTTGGCATCCACCTTTTGTGTGCTATAGTTTTGACCAATTAGGATAGAAAACATGTCATTTCTC
The DNA here is from genome assembly GCA_028749045.1 of Cupressus sempervirens. Classification (NCBI taxonomy): domain Eukaryota; kingdom Viridiplantae; phylum Streptophyta; class Pinopsida; order Cupressales; family Cupressaceae; genus Cupressus; species Cupressus sempervirens. The sequence continues at coordinate 521,638,902 of CM053793.1, forward strand.
TAACACTAAACTACCAGCTTGCTTTATCATTTGTTACCTTATGATCTTATGACTGTCTATTCATTGTGGCCTTGACCCTTACATATTTTTCTCTTACAATCCTATGATCATAAGAATATCATATCTTCATAAATCCTTTTGAAATGCCCTATGATGCTTCGAGCTTCCCTTTGTCCTAGGATCAGAACTCTTCACATCATTCTTGTGCTAATCACTACCTTATGATCTTATGACAACCATTTCATTGTATTGTCATGAGTCTTAATTTGTTTTCTTGTGATCCCATGATGACCCTTTTGTCATGACATTGAGACTTTGATCTTAGAAACCCTTCCATCCAATAATTAAGATTATATAGCACAAAGCCAATCATAAGATTAGATACTATATTATTCACAATTGCAATGCTACAACCACACAATATGTCTTAAGATTGGGGAACTTAAAAAACCTCCCTACAATCCTCTGCTAGTGTCCATACTATAACATTGAGAAACAACAAATGTGAATTCATGACTAGACACCTAAGCCATGATTGTAAGATTAGAACTCTATGATTTGAAAGGTGTACAATCTCCCACTTAAAAGAAAACTTAGGATAATGACAAAAGGTTATAGATTTAATGAATTCTTTTAATGGCAAGACAAAAATATGGCATTAGGATACCAAATTATTTCCCCAGGGCATGATTTTCAGTATTTGAACTAGGGGAAAATAACCAAGCTAGGGTTTATTTGAAAACTAAAAATAAATGAAACACAAAATCCTAACAATGCAATGCAATTCAAAGCATTTTTACAATAGATATTCAAAATTTTGATACAATGAAAATCAGGGCTACCATAATCTTTAAAGTTCTTGAAATCCTCCTTTCCTTTGAACTTTTTGTGCTTCTTTTCATCTTTGTCTTCCTTTTTTGGACACCTTGCAACAATGTGACCAACTTCACAAGAAAATAAAATTAAAGAAATTTTACCTTTATACTTTCCTTTGCCTTTGGGATACCTTCTTGCAAGTAATGCTTCAATAGTTTCAAGATCATTGTCAGAACTATCTTCTTCTCCACTTTCAAATTTTTTTTCTTTTGACCTTTTAGCTTTCTTCTTGAGTGACAACATGGCTTCAAATGTAGACTCAAGACTGCTTGAACTAGGAACATAATTATCATAGTTATCTAGCTCAAATACTGCCAATATTTGAGCTACTACATCTAGTGTTATATCATTCTTTGGATTACATCTCATTTCTTGAATTGCTTATACTTTGATTTCATATATAGGAAGAAGTGTTCTAAGAAATTTACTTACCACTATATCATCTTCAATATTTCCTCCTGAAGATTTCTTTGCACAAATAATGGCTTTGATTTTGTTGTACTTTGTAATGTTCTCATCTACTGTAATCTTTATTTGATCAAATTATCCTTTGAGAATTTTAACTTTAGCTCTTCTTACATTATCATATCCTTCATATATGGATTTTAGCTTGATCTACATCTCATAAGAAGTTCCACAGTCTTTCACTTCATCAAATTTAACATAGTTGAGAGATGAAGCAGTATAAATCATCATAATGTTATGACTCTTCTTCTCTACAATTTCTTCAACAGTCATAGTTCCAACAATTGTCACATATTTGGTGTTTAGATACTTTAGGCCCAAATCTCCAATGGTTTCCAAATGTAGTCTCATGAGTTTTTGCCATGCCTTGAAGTTATGTATGTTTAGCTTAGGAATCTCCCTTCTATAAGACATCTTCATCTTTAGCTTAGGTCCTTGAAACCTTCCTTGCAAGCACCAAAATATCTGATACCAATTGTTGGAAATAAAAGAGGAGTAACTAAGATGGGAGGGATGAATTAGTTACCACTAAAATAAATTCTAGATCCCTTGGATGTCAGCATAAAACATAAACACTACTGAAAAATACTGTTGTTCAAAAAACACACAGGCACTCGATTAACATTGATAATATACTCTAACTTGGTAACCACTAAAATAACAATTGTTGCTCAAAAAATGCTTAGCATGAAAATTTTAAGATTTTTTTTGTGATTAACATTAATTAAATTAGTTTCACACATTAAAGAAATAGCATGAACACAAATGACACCAAGATTTAATGTTGAAACCCAATTTGGGAAAAATCACCAATTGCAACTAGTTACTATTTTTCACTCTTCTAAAGTGAGCCATATTAGGAGCCAAACCTATTAAAGGTTATAAAACACATAGTTAGATGTAACCCTATTAGAGAATTTAATCACCTTTTTAGGAATGGCCTTGTTAGAGGTCTTTAGACACTTCTATCTAGAAATGCCACGTTGTTAGAGGATTTACAAATAGCTATTAAGCCAACTCTATCAAGAGATTTAGATCATTACTAAAATGGTTAGAGAGTAACAATGAGATAACTTGATTTATGATGCAACTAAATTTCTAATTATAGATCTTAATTTTGGCTTGAATACTTGATCCTTTCTGATCAAATGTATCTTTGTAGCTCCTCAAGGAATTATTCTTATCCTTCTAATTCTCTTCCTCTAAGCATTTTCTATTCTTTCAAACACTTTCACACATTCAATACTCAACTTGACCTTATAATTATATCATATCCATTGTCAAGCCAACTTAAATATCACTTAAAATGATTAATATTCATCTCCTTAGTTGGCTAGAACCAACAAACAAATCCATTGAACTCAATATGCAAAAACAAGAAAATCCTTCATTAGCCAACCTTGCTCAGTAGATACTAACTCATAAACAATTTTCTTGTGTTAACCAAGTGAACTTGGTTAGCACTACATCTTCACAAAGTTCCTTTGGTAACTAAGTAAACTTGGTTAAAATTGGTTCCATCCAACTTTACTTTGTCACTTGAGTGAGATTGGGTAACACTCAACTTCTGTGAGCTTCTCTTTGATGCTCAAGTGAACTTAGTAGACACTACCTTTTAAACTTGGAAAACAATGGAATTCTTAGTAGACAAAAGAAATTGTCTGCATCATTTGAGTGATCTCAACATGCATTGTTTGGTAATGATATGACATTTTGTGTAACATCAAAGACAATACACAATTAACCAATTATTTTCAATAGACCAATCAAAATTGGTTATAAGGGTAGTTAAGAGGCTATTGTTCATCAATAGTATAGGAAATTTTTAAAATTTGGATGTAATTATCCTAAATGATAAGAGGAGTCCATGTAAGGAAGTTTTGAGCATTTATACAATAAAGGTTTTGTGTGAATTCTCATGTTATTATACTATTAACCAGTTTGATTCCCTTAGATTTTGTCGGAAATATATTGAAGATGTGGTTCATATCTTTTAGAGGTTGATGAAGAGATGAATACTCAACAAATTGGGCCTCACTTCATTTTATTTCAATTTTTTAGAGTAAGATATTTTAAGATTGGTGTAACTAGTAAAAACCTAACTTAAGGTAACTATATAGATAATAAAATATGGTCCCTCCATATCTATGTGGATTTGAACCCCATATTTGATAGAAAGATGGGGGAAGATTTACATTACAATCCCATGAACTTGTAGGAGTCCATGCATGATATGTCATGTTCTTTGGATATAAAGAAGTATAAAATCATTGTCTCAGACTAGTCACATAATGATGTGATTATTTAATTGTGCATTTTTTAGATCCAGGTGTTTGAAGGGGACATAATAGACTTGAGGATATATAAGGGTCAACCTTGAAATATTGTATTGATTGGTAGTCAGGATAAATGTAGTTTAGTTTCCTTTGTGACAATGTCTATGGTTAGAAGTCATAACTATCAAGAATTGATAGTCAAAAGATTAGAGGGATTCAAAAGGAGTAATTTCAAATGAATAGGTAGATTGAGGGATGTGCGGTAATATGTTTTTAGTCTACTTGAGTGATATAGGGCTAGGGGAACATAGGTCATGGTCTAGTGAAGAACCATCTCTACATTTAGTGTACGATTCTCATAGTTGATAGGGAATTGGGGATCATAGAAGTAGATCAATATTAGTCCATGAATTTTAATGTGGTTAGATGTGGGACATGACAATTTTTTCTTTTAAAGAGAAATGAGGATTCAAGGTATAAGGGGGTGAATCAATCAAAGGTTCGTACAAAAGTTTGAAACAAGAGGCCAGTCACATGAAAAGTTTAATGTTATAATGGATTGTGTTGTTAGGTATTATGTAAGTCTTCGGGACAAGGAAGATGTCTATATCTAAGAGGAGTTAGTGCACTTATTATGGTTTCTAAGTATTAGGGATGGTGTTAGTTTAACATTATTATCAAATAGATGTGTAATCAGTCAAAAATATTGTATGATCATACTTGGGAATCAAATGTATGCTACTTTCTTTGAGGGAGCAACTCAATGATTTTTTACTACCAATATTGAATACCATTTTAATATCCTTGAAGGACTTAATTATTTTTTAATGCCTATACTCCATTTTTTTGTAATTTACATATATAGTTTTTCCCTCATAGATCTAATACCACTGAAATGTTCTAACTAAAAGTATTCATTAATAAACTTAGAAAATGGTAATAACACAAATATTTTATTTATTTCTTATCATTTTTAAATTACAAATAGGAATATAGAAATATAATATGACTTATTGAAGGGACTAGGACATAGATATGAGTTCTAGAATTCCTTTTGGAAACCTACAAATGATTCAAAATTGGTCCGGATATCCTAAAAAATATTCATTATCCCAGCTCATGAGAGATTTCTTCCTCATGTGATGGAGAGTGATTCAAAAACCTAAATTTCCTTAGAATGCTAAAACTCTTTCCAAAAACTCAATTTAATTGAGGCTAGACATTGTCATATTACTTTATCATAATAAAATAGGATATACTCCTACACTTCATACACATGAATTACATATGGTCATGATTTTGATTACAATAACCATTTACTAATCCACTCATAACTTTGAGTTTTTTTGTTTGAACATTAAGATAGCAACATATGTCAACAAAGACAAACTATAATTTATTTACCTTTATCTCTACTCACAAGGCATTCATCTAATAGAAATAAATTGATCCTCATTTCATCATCAAATTTAAAATATAATAGAAAAAAATTTAAATACTCTCTTAGCATCTTCTAACACTTACATATCCTTTGGACACACAACTACTATTGATATCTCTCAAAGTAGTGGCAATTTCTCAACATTTGCATTCCTTTATCTTTCATGACATGTTTTGATAGTCATACTTTCTCTAAGAATGGAGACTTAACTTTCTTGTTTTAAAGGTTATAGGTATATACAATTTTGGCATGATTGAATTTTGGCTATGGTCCTTTGGTGAAGAAAGTGGTTGTGGAGAAACTAACATTGATGACAAGCTAGCACTCAAAGACTACTATAGAATATCACTCTTAAGAGGAACAACCAAATCCTCACAATAATGGGAAAGAAAAAGAAAAATACCTCTTCTAGGTGAGAGAGAATCCTCCTTAACCTCTATCACATCTAGATGCATTGTACCTTGATGAATCACCTATAGTATGGGAAAATACTCTCTATCATCGGCACTAGAAACATCATCCATTGTGCCTATCTATAACTATAGGATGTCTATTGCAACCATACCTATAGAAAAAGGATTTTAAGCTCTATGAGATATTCAAGATTAGTCTAAATGCATGTAAGATTATTCTAGGAATAAGAAAGAAAAATTAATCTAAATAGATGCATTATTAAACTATATGAGGTTGAGATTGAGATGCAAGAGCAAATGAGTAGATATTCCAACATAAGTTTGATGCAAATTCTATTCAACCTCCTTAATTAAAAATTGAAGGCTTCTTAAATAGAACCCTAGGATTGATCAACAATCAAGATTAATTAGAATGGATAGTCAAGATTGAAGATGAGACTCAATCATAATGGAAGATTCCTTATGAAAATGGAGTTAACTAATTTAATTCCTATTCTGACTTTTAGTTCACCCAGAGTTTCCATTTTTGAATTGAAAAGAACATTTGGAGAGAATATTTAATTTAATAAAATAGAACATGACCTCATCAATGGATAAACTTTAATTAATTAAATAATTAAAAAGAGGAGATATCTTATTAAATCAAATATATTTAATCCCTTTGTATATTAGCTCAATAGGTAATTTTAATTTAATTAAAGTATGAACACTTATAATTAATTTAAATTAAATAAATAGGTTTATTATATCTAATTTGAGTCCATACTTATGAATTAAATAAATTGTGTGATTAATGCAATTTAGGGTTTTCTACATTTGAAACCTAGGTCAAGTAGTGATTATTTAGAATTTCCTAGTAAAATAGGACTTAGGAAGAATTGAATAGACTTGAATTGGTTAATATGGCAATGTGAAAATTCTATGGTATTACATTTTGCCCCTCTTTGAATGAATGTGTGAGTAACATGTTTGATTCAAAAAAATCAAATGTATGAAGCATAGATCAAGAAACAAGATTGGTTTCAAAGTTGATGACATGAAGACCAATTGATAAGCTTTTTAAGGTTATCTCCAGCACAAAGCTTAACCTTAAGAGATCTAGATAGAAAATCTAGATAGAAAAATTGATAAGCTTTTAAAGATTATCTCTATCATGAAGCTTAACCTTAGGGGATCCAGATAGAAAACCTAGATATTGAAATTGATAAAATAAAGATTGTCAAATTTCATAGATCTGTCCTCAGAACAAGAATTAATCCTTAGGAGTCAGGGTCTAGATTGTCCTGATAACTATCCATTAAAAGATGATGAGATTAATCAAGATTCAAAGAATTATCCCCAGAAAAAGGTTCAATTCTCAATAAAAAGGATAGGATTATCTCCAAAATGAAGCTCAATCCTTAGCAAGAATTTGGAATTATCTCCAAAATGAAGCATAATCCACTAGAGTCCAGATAGAACACCTGAGTACTAGTTCATAGAAGATAAAAAGATCCAATTATGAGCTATATAATTATCACTAGAACAAGGCTTGATCCTCAAGAGTTGGGGTTTAAACTATCGTGATACCTATCCATTGAGCTCTGATAAGGAGTCCTATAAGATGTGATTGGTTGATGAAAAGATGAGATAGATGCTATAGATGTTAGATAGAGGGGAACAAGATTCCTTTAGTGATGAGATGCCCTAAGTGATGAGGACATAAGATTCAAAATAAGTTAAAATTTAGATTCAATGATGTAATCATCTTGCCCCTTCAGGAGTGAAATTGAAAGATGACACACTAGAAATAGAGATGTAGATATAAAGATGATTTGAGCATTCCCAACAACACAACTGGCCGATAGAGTATGGACATCCAGTGAGTAGTTAATAAACTTGTTTGCATTTAATTTTTCACATATTTTAAGGTATATTGAGCATATTTTTAGGTGTTTTTATTTCATTGTGTGCCGATTCTCATGCCAGGATATCTCTCCTCTTGTGAGAGTAATCAGATCTCACGTGAATAAGTACCAAGCACATAATTCTTTACCTAGGGTAATGGGATTTCTCGTATGGGAGATACCCACATGTCACACAAAAAGCCCTAATCTTTGTGCACTTTTCACCCATAGTTTGATCGCCCTTCATGTGATAAAGTGTATCCTCGTATGAAGATGTGCAATCTTGTGTGAGACTTTGCATGTTTGAATAATAATCTAGTGTTAAATACAAGTTTAAAAATTTGAAATTTGGTTTTGCATTGCAATTTTGTGCTTTTCTTCATTTTGTTCATTTATCATAGATTGATCATTTGCTTGTTGTGTTCATGTGTGCAAGTTACATTTCTCAATGTCAGATTTTGATCCCATTTCCTGCCTTATGGAGTTATATTGTGGTGGCTTGATGATGCTAAAATGGGGCATATTGATAGATTGGGATTGTCTTATCTTTTCTAAATTCCACCAGTGTTGGTGAATCATAGCCTTCTGATAACACTAGTGGAGAATTTCCATTTGGAGATGAACACATTTCATCTTCCATAGGAGGAGATGACTATTACACTAGAGGACATCTATCGGATACTATAGATACCCTTCCATGGGCAAAGAGTAGTGTATGACATAGTGCTATAGATAGGCACTAAGGCACTAAGGGCCATCTTTGAGGAGGAGTTGATCATGGGCAAAGCCATCACATAGGAGGAGCTGCTCCACACATATGGACACACAGAGATTGATAGCAGTGTTGAGGATATTCATCAGTTGTTTCTTGATGCCTGATAGAGGCCAACATGTATTGGAGTGTAGGTGGGGCCAGATGCTCTAGGTGATGCTGGAGACACTAGAGAGACATGGGTGGGCTTAGTGCATGCTCACCCATATGTTCCATGAGATGTACGAGATAGTCTACCATAAGAGGAGGAGCATGGTGGCCAATGTATATGTTCTTTAGATATGGACACAGAAACGATTGCTAGTTATGAGACCCATTTTTATGGATGAGAGGCAGCCCATGGAGCCTTATATCTATTGTTATTGAGGCTAGTTGACCTAGCTAGCTCTAGGGAAGACTAAGCAATGGAGGGCTTGATTAGATGACCTAGTGGCCATAGTGTGGAGACCACGGAGAGAGACAGAGGTCTAAGATGATGCATAGGTGGAGCTTGGATATATGTGTGCCTTTTGATAACTAATTGGTTGGTCAATATTAGTCACTGAGAGATTTCCTTTGACTCATGTGTGGCGATAGTATGGTAGACCACAAGATATTTCATAGGAGTATTGTTTGTACACGTGGTTGGCTATAGATGTAGATCAAGGGTGGTTGCTAACATTAGACCCAAGATGATCAATGATTGACATACACACCATAGTGGACATCCAGTAGGACTATCTTCTAATAGTAGTAGATGGGGGGATGACTCTTGCATATCAAGCACATTTTGCTACTCATTCCTTTCCATAGTTCATAGACCTAGTAGGGATGGTGAGGCCTATTCAGCTAGTACAAGCACCATAGGCATCACCATGGTAGCCCCTATAGGAGGACATAAGACACATGACACACTAGATGCAGATCCTAGCCTGATAGATAAGAGTGGACCAAAGTGTGGGAGGTAGTAGGACAGTGTAGAGTAGGCCACAAGGGGAGATGAGATCTCTAGGATCCATAGGAGGTGACAAATAGAGACCTCACAGAGAGGAGTAGTAGCCAAATGAGTAGCTAGCTAAGTAGGGGGATGAGGAGATGTAGTACCAACCTACTGCAAGGACCTAGTAGGGACCATTATTTCATAATTATGAAATTTTTGCATAACTCCATAAGATCTTTGTTTTTAAATTATCCTTCATTGTCAGTAATAATGGAGGAAGGTACACCATACCTACATATGATATAATTTGTGATGAATAGAGCTACAATTTTTCCATTTTCTATAGAGAGAGGAATTACCTCTACCAACTTTGTGAAGTAGTTTGTAGTTGTAATAATGAACTTGTTTCCATTTGAAGATGATAGGTGAATTTGACCCACAAGATCAAAGGCCCATTGTTAGAATGGCCACAACGTGATAGATGGAATTAGCTCCCTAGCTGGAGCATGAATCAGATTCCAATGGAGTTAGCATTGTTTATAGGACTTGACATATTTGATTGCCTCTTACTCCATCTTTGACCAATAGTAACTAGCTCTAATAAGTTTATGAGCTAGTATTAAGCTGTTAGAGTGAGATCTGCAAATGCCCTTATTAACATCAATTAACATGCATTTGGACTCATTGAGGTCTAGACACCTAAGGAGTATTCCATCAAGACCTCTCCTAAATAAGTCGTCAGCAATAAAAACATATCATGAAGCATTAAGGATAAGGTGACATTTTCATTCTAGGTTAGATCATCCAAAATTGTTTGGTCATGCAGATAGGAGTATATACAATGCTAGAGGGATGAATCATGTCCTACAATAGAATAGACCATCTGAGATTTAGGGGAGTTATAGGCAAGGTAGAGTAATGTTTCCTCTAGGAACTTGTGTCAAAGATCACTCTTTGGCATCTATAACATGAAAGAAGGAGTAGCCATGGCATCATCTGCTTTGTTGTCTACTGAAGGAATTTGTTAAAAAGTGATATGAGAAAAGTATTTCTTCATGTCATCCAACATGCATTTATACAAGATCAACTTCTTATCCTTTGTCTGATATATGTCATTGACCTAGTTGATTATGAGCTTTGAATCACCAAAGATATTCAATTGATCTACTCTCCATTCAACTACCATCTTCATGCCATTAATGAGAGCTTCATATTCAACAATATTATTTGTATAAGGAAACATAATCTTGTATGCCTTAGGAAATGAATACCTTTGAGATGTCATGAATAGTAGCCAAACAATAGATCCCTATTGTGTAAAGGAATCATCAAAGAACATCACCCAGGTTTGGTGTTTAAGCATTAGAATTGATTCATCAGGAAAGTCAATGTGTAGTGGAAGAAGACTTTGCATTGGTGCTTCTACTAACTGATCAGAAATTGCTTGTCCTTTGATAGCCTTTCATTCAACATAATAAATATCACATTCACTTAAGATCATGATTCACTTAGCCAACCTCTCTATTAGAGCTGCCTTGATGTGTAAGTATTTCAATGGATGAATTTTAGCAACTAGTTGTGTAGTATGAGCAAGCATGTAGTGTCTTAGATTTTGGGAAGTGGAGATGACTACTAGGAAAGCCTTCTCGATAATACTATAATTCATTTCATAGGAGATCACTGTGCGACTCAAATAGTAAATATCTCTTTCCTTGTTATCATTGTCTTCTTGAGCTAACAAGATATCGAGAGATGTTTCTATTGTTGAGATGTATAGAATAAGAGGCTTCCTATGAATAGAAGGCATCAAAATTGGTGGATGAGCAAGGTAATTCTTTATCTATGTTAGACTCCATTCACAATCTTGGCTCCAATTATATTTCACCTCTTTATGAAGAGTTTTGGTAAAAGGTTGTGACCGATACAGTAACTATGAGATTAATCTATGAATTGATTGAAGTTTACCTTGTAAGCCCCTCATCTAACTGTTATTATGAGGTGGAGGCATATCCATGATTTCTTGAACTTTCTTGGGATCAACCTCAATTCATTTTGTAGATATGATGTAGCCAAGTAATTTTCCAAATGTTACACTGAATGCACATTTCTTGGGATTAAATCTCATACTGAATTTCTCCGTGTGATCCAAAATAGGTCCCAAATCTTGAAGACGAGTGATGCATTTTGCACTCTTAACCATAGTACCATCCACATAGTATTCCATTTTTTTGTGCATCATGTCATGAAAAATTGTAGTAACTACTCTTTGATATATAGCACTAGCATTTTTCAAGCCAAATGGCATCATGTTCCAATAGAAAGTTCCCCATGCACAAGTGAAAGTAGTCTTTTCTTGATCTTCTAGTACAATTTTGATTTGATTATAACCAAAAAATCCATCCATGAGTGAGTACATCTCATATCCTACTATTATGTCCACTATCATATTAATTTTAGGAAGCAAAAAATCATCCTTTAGACATGCTAAGTTCAGATCTCAAAATTTTTTACATACTCTAATAGATTATAGGAGATTGTAAAAAATCTGCACTAGATGAATTGGACATTGACCATGTATAAAATTAAGAGTGACATCTATCATGATTACCACCTCTAGTTCTACCTCATCTAAATCTAGAAGGATAAAACACATTTCTACTTTTTGTTGCCACAATCATAGATAAGGACAAAAAGAGAAAGCCTAGACAAGGACCACACTAGAACATAGTCTCAAAAAAGTAAGATAAGAGTGTTGTATAGTAGGGTACAAGTTGTTTGAGTAATGGATAGAACATCCAAAGATTAGGACTATCATGACACAAAGAATGAAAAACATGAGGGAGAAAAGACAAGATAACTAAGAGATGAGACTAGTTTGCATGTAGGTCACAAGTTTTCAACTAGGCAAGATGTTGCTGTTTGATACTATTTGCAAAAAAAAGAGGTAAAAAGTTGTAGGTAGAGACTAGACTTAGAGCATAGATAGCTCTAACATAATAGTTTTATAGTTTTAAGAAAAATCCTGCACAAATATTCTTAGGGAACCACGTGAAAAGGCGTAGAGAACTAGACAAAGATTCAGAACATCAAATTTTGACCAAGTTCCTCATGCAAGGACTTGTATAGAGCTGTGCAAAGATGTGCTAGATTGACAAGAAAATAGGGTTCTGACATAGAAGGAAAGATTTGGAAGATCTCACATAGAGTTTTACACAAGATTGCACAAAAGGTTGCATGAAGAAGTGTGAGCTCAAAAGGTTCTCACATAGAATTTTGCAAAATTGGGTAGAATTTGTGGACTAGACTGACAACTGAGATATAATTTTGAAGAGATTTTCCAAGTTTTAGAGAGTTCTGGATAGATTGTTGATTGTTTTGACAAATTTTAGATAGATATAAAGATAGTTTTCAAGTTTTTGAAAAACATTTTGGTTTTAAAAAGATAGTTTTTTTTAGGTAACGTGGGAAGCAAGTAGTAGTTGCAAATAATCAAATTGAGGATGAAGCAACTTAGAGGGATGGGGGAGTCTTGACCTTTTGTTCGTTTGACAAGTTTGGACAAGTTAAAAGATTCAATAATGAACACACTTTATGTTAGGATTAAACCATAGATAGTAATAACAATTACATACAAATATAACCAATAATAGAAAATAATAGATGACATAGAAAAGAACACAAGGCACCAAGATTTAATGTGGTTCACCCAATCCTTGGGCTATGTCCACCAAAAAACAAGTCCAATATTTTTATGATCTAGTGATTACAACTTGATTACAATCCATAATCCCTTACAATTTAGGTTTATAATTAATGTTATCATTTTTTCGCCCCGCCAAGTTTCAAATTTCAAATGTCCAGCCCGTTCAACAGCTAATTCCCAGAGTTAATATTATTTTAATGCCTAAGCAATCAAGCCTTATAACATGGTTTCGGCAGCCCATAGGTTCTCCTTCGTCAAATCTGAGGAGATCGACGGTTAGCGCTATGTCACTTTTCAAAATATGCATGGCAGATAGCATAGCAACATCACGCCCTGTCAACGCATGTCTGGTGGGTCTAGTTTGCAGGTCATCCAAGGTTCTTTGACGGGTCAAAAAAGTTTCATGGCAGGTGGTCAATTTCACGGGCCGGAGATGAGAAATGCCGGTGAGGCGCTATGTCGCCACTGAAAAACTCACGAGTTTTTCGATAGTGACATAGCGCCTAACAAAAAGTTGCCGCAGAAAAGAACTTCAGGCAGGCGAGTTGGGTCCCATTTTGTACTTTTTTTGCCTAGTTGGAAGGGTCCTCGATCCATGCTAACAAATCAAAACATGCCACATCTGTGAGGAAGAGCTACTCAATGAGTCGAGGTAGTACAAGTCACTAGGATGATGCTACACGGACCAGTGTGGGGATGCCATGTGTATTATGGGGCCAGGGTTTCTAATGTGATCAGTAGGATCAGGGCAAGTCTTTCCTGGCCGTCAGATCTAAGGAGATCGATGGTTGGCACTATCTCGCCTTCCAAAGTTGCATGGTGAATATGATGGTGACATAACACCCTTCTGCCACATGTTTGATGAGTCTCAGATGTTAGCGAGGATCCATCAGATAGTTAGTACATGGCCAATTCCTATTCATTGATGTACTAAGAGGGATGATCTATCTTACTCACCGTCAGATCGATTCAGATCAATGACAAGCACCATCTCACTATGGTGAAGTTGCACAGTCTTTACCATGATGACATAGCACCTCAGTGACACATGTCAGGTGGGGCTGTGTTATCTTGTAAACCTCAGGGGTGATGCCAGGTGTGCTGATAGCGAAGAAGCAAAGTGCAAAGTATAATGAGTCTTCATGATCGTCAGATTAAGTCAGATCAACAAAAGATGCCATGTCACTATGGTGAAGTTGCATGATCTTTACCATAGCGACATAGTGCCCTTTCACCACCTGGATCAGCGGGGCCAGGTCTCGCCAAGGTATGTCTGTTAGGTATTGCCAGGTTTCATTCGAGTGTGGTGCGGTTACTGAGGTGGCACCAAGTATGATGGGCCCAGGGTAAGAACAGTATAGTGGTACGATGAGTCTTCACAATCATTAGATTTAAGGCCGATCAATGGTTGGCACTATCTCACCATCAGAAGCTGCATGGTGGATACCATGGTGACATAGTGCCTTGTTGATACGTGTCTCGCTGGCTTGGCCAAGGTTGGAAATTAACGGTTGGTAGTTAGTGTGATCATCATAGTTAATGATAACAGTTTGAAGGGTGGCACAGTTAGTTCAATAAAAGGAGGTCAACCGCAGAGGACTTCCTAGGTGGCAGAACAAAAAGAAGCAATTGGCCCCCATGGCCCAGTTGGCTTGTGAAACTAGGTTGACTCACTAACCCTGCTAATTCATGAACCAAAAAAATGAAGTGATCTATTTTGTTGTGCAATCTGATCTTCATGATCGATCCAAACCACCAGAAATGAATGCAAAATATAGAGAGACACTCCATTGTTTCAAACGATCCATCTACCTAGTTAGAGCGCAGTTATGGCACCGTTTCTATCTTCTCAAGGAATTATTTGGTAGCAAGATCAAATTTTCTTTAGATACGCATGATTGTCCTCCACAGGACTTAATGGTAGGTAGTTGCAAAGTCATTTCAGCTGGAAAAGATCTCAGTTATGCCTAAACTATAAAAGAAAATTTTGTAAATTTTGAGGGAGGACCTTCTCTCTGATTTTCCTCTGCTATTGCTCTGCAATTCTAGTGTAAATTCCCCTGTGCCTCTGAATTGTCTAATTCTCCACTTATCTCCTTCATCCATTGGTATTAAAGTGCAAGAATTCTTTGCCTGTGCCATTGTTTTGTGGAAATCTGTAATCTACATGACTGTATCTCTGCTAGCCTATGAATGATATATAAGTGAACTTCTTCCTTGTGTCATTCATCTTGGTTTTCTGATCTGTATGTGGTTATTTGATTAAAGCAAGTCTGGATGTGTATATCCTTAGTTTCATTCTGGTTCAGTAGCGAATGTATGGGCAGAGATTGGTCCGAACACTCTATTTTGGTGCATCACCTCCTTAGATTAGAACTAGGTAGATTTGCTTTCATGCTCTCCTTCTTCCTTTTCCTCTCCAAGAGTAGTTAGGTGCACCCTGATAGTAAGAGGAAGGTGGCCTTCTTCGAAGACTCAACCTCGTAGTTCAAGTCCCACAGCTTGGAGGTTGTTTCCATGTTTCACTAGGTTGTCCTCACGCATAGGCCTTGGACAAGGGTGCAAACCTAAGTGAAAACAATTTTTGGCATGCCTAGTGGGACAATATCAAAGATTCAAATCAGTTCCAAACCTCCACCAATCATACCAATATTTTTTGGCACGCCCGATAGGACAATATCAAAAATTCAAATTAGTTCCAGACCTCCACCGGTCATACCAACAATTTTTGGCATGCTCGGTGGGACTCACCTATTAAAGATTTAAAGTCTACTGGTGTCAAAGAAGAAAGAGTTTCAAGATTAATACTGAAGAGATAGTATTGGCTTTGGTGTTGAATCCTTCAAGAGGCTAATTCTTCAAAGTACTTGGCGACTCTGAACATTAACGAATCTGGTTCTAGGCAAAAGTTGCAGAAATTCATGCCCAGAGCTGAAACAAGGGCATCTTCTAGAGGTAAATTTCAATATCAAGAGCTTTCTCTTTCAAACCCTAGAAGAAGGAGGACTAGAATTTAATTATCACCAGTTAGGGGTACAATAATAGTCGATATACCTGTAAGATCTGTCTCTACTCCTCCTGTTGTTTGAACTCAACCTAGATTACCATCAACACTCATCAATAGAACACTTGTTAACATGGCACAACCAAGAGTTCATGCTTTTGCCACCTTTAATGGTGGAAGTCCTCTATTGTTAGCCCAAAGACATGATATACCAGTATCTGCACTCAAAAGTATACCTAACTTTACTAGTGAAACTCCCATCTCCCCTTTAGAGCATATTCAAGAAGTAGCAAATGTTTGTAATATTCATGGTATTATAGAAGATGATGTTGCTGTCAGACTTCTAGCCTCATCTTTAAAAGGAAAAGCAATACAATGGTATAGAGGCTTAGCTCATGGTTCTATAACTGATTGGGATGGACTAGGAGCAAGATTATGCAAACATTTTGAGGATAGAAGTGACTATCTGTCACTTTTAGAGCAGTTGACTACTATTAAAAGAGCCCCCCATGAGTGTATGACTTATTTTAACTACAGATTTCAAAAGACATGAGATAGAATACCTACTACAGTGAAACCTACCCCTGGTAATGCCTTCTTGCATTACCTTAGAGCTTTTAACAGTGATATTGCCACTACAATCCAAACTACAGGAGGAGATACCTTTCCTAATGCCTATGAGATAGCCATAAAAGCTGAGAAAATCCTAATACAAGGAGGAAAGTTGGCTCCAAGGCCCCCTATGCCTTTCTTTCCTGATGTTCCCAACCACCAACCAGCAATGCCCCCTCTTCCTACAGCTTCTACATCACAAGCCCTTCCTCCAGTCCCTCAAGCTCCCACATCCTTAAATGGGATAAATGAACTCAAAGAGATGCTCCAAGGTCTAGTGCTAAATACAAATAAGAGAGAGAAGACCCTGGATAAAAAATTGCAAGATCAGGGGAGGGAGTTGAAAGACCAAGGAAATAGATTAGAGGATAGTTTTTCTATGATACAAAAAATGAGTAACAAGGTGGTGGCCTTGGAGAGGCACCAAGCTCAAGGTGGCAAGCCTCCCCAATTGCAATATCAAGCTCCAAATAGTGGTAGGCCTCCTAATCAGTGGAATAGCTCTTTTGATTAGGGTAGGCAAAATAGTCATGCTTCTGCTTCAAGCTCAAATCAAAATAGAGCTATAGTCCCTCAAAATAACTTGGCCCAAGATCAAGATTTCTGTCCTTCCTACAACTATTCTTATGCCTATTGCATGTGCCAGAAGGCAGAATCTTATTTGGCCCTAACTGTCCAGGAACCTATAGCAAAGCAATCATACAAGGAGGATCATCCCAAGGAGGCCTCATACATTCAAGGGCATGATGATTTCTCTTTCATGAATCATCAGATTAGGGAGCATTGTAATGTAAATCGGGATTTCATCGCTCATAACACTAGAAGCAAAAAAAGAGCTATGGAAGATGTTGTCCCTCCTCCTCCTAATCAGGCCTCAATTTCAAATGTAGCATCTCATGAGCAATCAACAAATGGATGAACGAGTACTTCACAGCAGCAAAGGCAAGATTCTAGAAGGAAAGATGCAAGTGATCCTTACGTTGCTCCATCTCAACCCCTTATAAGTATGGCTCCCAAAGTTTCTACCAAAGTTCCTAATGCACCATTTAGTGTGGTAGAACAAATGAAGAAGAAAAATGTGAACATTTCTATGTGGGATGCTATTGGTACCATACCAATGCAGAAGAGGATGTTGCAGCAAGAATTAGAGAAGATTGCACCCAAGGATTAGCCATCTACCATGGAGAGTGCCACAAGTCTAGTACAACCAGCAGGGGATGTGGAGACAAATAAAAAGGTTAGACCTCCTCCATTCTATGTTTCTCTGATTATAGGGGGAAAATTAGTCCACAATTGCATGATAGATTTAGGGGCTAGTAGCTCAATGATGCCTAGGTGTGTTGCTGATGCTTTAGGAATGAAGTATGAGCCCATTGTTAGGGATGTGTTATAGTTGGATGGTAGTACTGTCAAAACTGTAGGTATCCTTAGGAATGTGGAGATGGCCCTACATGTATGCCCTAATTGCACTGTGATTCAAGACATATCTGTTGCTGAAGTTAAGCCCCACTTTGCTATCTATCTTTTAGAGACTTCACTGCTCAAATTGGTGGTTTCATATCAGCTGATTGGTCATATATGTCTTTTACGACCAGATATGGAGCCAATGCTTCAATTAGAGCAGAACCTCAAGCCCTTCATCATACTGAATCCTACACCCCCAACTTCATCAATATGAATTGTTCCATTTTAGAAATGAATGAAAATGACATAGTAAATGAGCTTGCCACTTCCATAGCAGAGATTCTTGATTTCTTCTTGGATGAGTGGGCAAATGCATATTAGTTTGAGCCTATGTCAGAGACTCTTGAGACAAGCCTTAGTACATATTGCATAATAGAGAAGGATGCTCAAGTTCCTAATCTTGTTGGGACTAATGATGATATAAATAAAACATGGAGTATGTACTTTTATGGCTCAAGGAATAGAAATGGATCAGGGGCTGGTATTATGTTGATCTCTCCTGCACAAATAAGATACTACTTCTCCTTTAGACTTCAATTTAGTTGCACCAATAATGTGGCCGAGTATGAATCCTTGATTCAAGGCCTCCTACTTGCCCGAAAGAGAGGAATTCAAGCCTTGAAAGTATATGGAGATAGTGAGTTGGTAGTCAATCAGGTGAGAAACTAGAACATCACCAAAAATGGCCTACTCAAGTCTTACAAACACAGAGTCTGAGATTTTCTTGAAGGCTTCAACTCATTTAATATTCAGAGCATTCCTGATAAACATGCTGATAGACTTGCAGCAATAGGCGCATCTTATGATGTACTAGGGAATCTTGAGGAGAAGAAGAAGCAACAAATAAAGGTGGTAGTGAGGCCTTCCATCCTTGACAACAACACTCATTGGTAGGTGTTTGATTCTGATGAGCAAATTGTGAGTTTCTTGCAAAATGAGGCAGAATTCTCAAATAGAAACCAATCAAGATTGCAAGATCAGTATGGTGATCAGATCATTCATCTTAGTTCTAACAAGTTGCGTAAGGGTCTCATTACCTTGGAGAGTATCTTTAATCCTGATGATCAAACAAGAGGCAAAGGAATGAATCTAGCTGTAGAAAAGGATGATCATGCCCCAATTACAATTGCTAATGGAAAATCTCTGAATATGGGGAAGGTATGTTCTAAAACTGAGCAAGAAAACTTCATTCATCTATGTCAAGAATTTAATGATGTATTTGCTTGGACATATGATGACTTAAAAGGGTTTGACCCTAGTTTGTTTCAGCATACCATAGATTTAATTGATAAGGCCAAACCAGTAAGGAAAAAATAGAGGCTAGTGAATCCTAAGATTGAACCTATAATGAGAAAGGAGCTATCCAAGTTGATTGAGGCTAATCTAATTTTTTCCATCAAGCACTCATCATGGGTAGCTAACCTAGTCCCTGTTAGGAAGAAGAATGGAGAAATTAGACTGTGTGTGGACTTTAGGGATCTTAATAAGGCTTCCCTTAAAGATCACCATCCTCTCCCTTCCATGGAGCAGATTCTGTCCAAGGTTAGTGGTTCAAGGAGATTCTCTTTTCTTGATGGATTCTCTAGTTATAATCAAGTGCAGGTTAAAGAATCTAACAGACATAAGACATCATTTACTACTAAATGGGGCACCTATGTTTATTGCAAGATGCCATTAGGGCTAACAAATGTAGGTGCGACATTTCAAAAGGCAATGGAGATGGCCTTTAAAAAATTAATTGACAAGTTTGTCTTAGTATACCTTGATGATATAACTGTATATTCAAAAAATGTAGAAGATCATTTTGATCATCTAAGATAGGTATTTCTAAGATGTAGAGAGTTTGGGGTCTCCCTTAACCCAGCCAAGTGTTTCTTTTCTACAAGCCAAGGAAAATTATTGGGACACATTGTATCTAAGGATGGGCTGACCATTGATCCAGAAAGAACAAAGGCAATACTTGCCCTTCCTATTCCTAAACACAAGAAGGGGTTGCAAAGTTTCCTTGGTAGGATAAATTTTCTAAGAAGGTTTATTCCTAATCTTGCTACCATGGTGAAACCTCTTATAGCTATGCTTAAGAAAGGTATGGTCTTCTCATGGACCAAGGAAGGGAAGAAGAGTTTTGAAGAGATCAAGGCAGCCATAGCCTCAGCCCCTACTCTCATGAACCCAAATTTTGAGAAAGATTTCATCCTCTATACTTTAGGTGGTGAGTCAAGTATCTCTGCTGTCTTGACTCAAACAAATGACAAGGATGAGGAGCAGCCCATAGATTTCTTCAGTGAAGGGCTTAAGGAATATGAAAATAAGTACAACTTTGTTGAGAAGTAGGCCCTTGCGGTCATTAGAGACTTGAAGAAATTCAAGCACCTCTTATCCCACAATAGGATCCATTTGTTAGTGCCCCATGCCAGTGTAAAAGACTTCCTGTTAAGCAAAGATATCAGTGAAAAGAGAGCTAGATGGATCACTAAGGTAATGGAGTATGATGTTGATATTCAGATTACCAAGTTGGTAAGAGGGAAAGGGTTGTGCAAAGAAATGTTATCAAGTCAGGATTCTGATGAAGAGGCTGCTATGGTATTAATAGAGCAGCAGGAGGAAGGAAATGTTAATGGTCCAAAGAGCTGGATAAATGATATGAAGAGCTTCTTATCAGGGAATGGACACCCTCAGGGATTGGACAGAGCTAAAAGAAGACAATATAGACTGCAGTCCATTCCCTACGTTGTAATTGATGGTATCCTATTCAGGAGGGATTTTAATGGGACCCTGTTGAGATGCATTGAAGAGGATTAGGCTGAAAGGATGATTAAGGAACTTCATGATGGCCCTGATGGTGGTCATTTCTCTGCAAGAACAACTACCATGAAGGTCATGAGGGCTGGTTATTATTGGCCATCCTTGTTTCATGATTGTTATAGATATGTGAGAAAATGTGAGAAGTGTGCTTTCTTCTCAGGCAAACAGAGGCTTGCAGCTCTTCCCCTTTGTCCTATTCAGGTGGATCAGCCCTTTACTCAGTGGGGGTTGGATTTTATAGGCCCCATTAATCCTCCATCTAGTGAAGGTCAGAAATGGATTTTGGCTGCTACTGATTATTTCACTAGGTGGACAGAGGCAGTTGCCTTGAAGGATGCCACAAAACCATTAGTTGTTTAGTTCCTTGATGGGATTGTATCTAGGTTTGGTGCTCCTTCTACTATCCTCTCGAACAATGCTAAGTCTTTTGTTGGGACCCAGATTTGTGCATGGGCAATGAACCACAATATCTACTTGAGCACATCATCAAATTACTATCCCCAGGGTAATGGTTTGGCTGAGTCTTCCAACAAGAATCTAATCAGAATCATGAAGAGGACAATAGAGGACAATCAGAGGGCCTGTCATAAGAAATTAAGAACTGCTCTATGGGTTGATAGGATAGCACCCAAGAGATCTGTTGGGAATTCACCTCTTGTGCTGGTATATGGTAGGGAGGCCAGACTCCCAATTTCATTGGAATTCCCATCCTTGGAGTTGGCCCATCAGCTAGAATTGATTGAAGATAGTGCCATGTCAGTAAGAATGGCAAAGCTAATTGAACTAGAAGAGAAGAGAAATAAAGCTATGCAAACCCTAGAGATACATCAGTAGCAGATGAAGAGGAATTTTGACAAGAAGGCTAGGATCAGAACCTTCAGAGAAGGAGATTTAGTTCTAAAATGGGATTCAGATAGAGCAAAATCAGGAAGACATTCCAAATTTGATGCATTATGGAGTGGCCCCTATCTGATTGCCAGTTGCAAATAGGCTAATGCATTCCAGCTGAGCAGGCCCAATGGTGAAGTTTTGCCCATTCTAGTCAATGGGATTTATCTCAAAGCTTGCTTCTGATGAGGGTCGAGTTCTTGTATATAGGTAGTTTAGTTTCTTTCTATCATTTCCTACTTTTCAAGAAGTGTACGGGCATAGCCGTCTTCTTGTGAGGTAGCAGATTTTGAGGTGTTTTAGTTTGCAGAGGAAGTTTTGTTTCGGTTCTAGTTGCAGTTGCAGAGTTTTAGGGTGTTCATGTTTTAATCTCTCATAGGTAGGGTTAGGGTTTCACAGTATGCACAGACCCATTTTTTGACTCTATAGCCCAATGGATACATGAGGCCACTAGTCATACACATAGCAGGTTTGTGTCCCCTGTGAGTCACCAGAAATGTTATCATTTTTTTTCCGCGCCAAGTTTCAAATTTCAAACGTCCAACTTGTTCAACGGCTAATTCCCAGAGTTAATATTATTCTAATGCCTAAGCGATCAAGCCTTATAACATGGTTTCTGCAGCCCGTAGGTTCTCCATTGTCAGATTTGAGGAGATCGACAGTTAGCGCTATGTTACTTTTCAGAATTTGCACGATGGATAGCATAGCGACATCGCACCTTGTCGACGCGTGTCTGGTGGGTCTAGTTTTTAGGTCATCCAAGGTTCTTTAGCAGGTCAAAAAAGTTTCATGACAGGTGGTTAGTTTCACGGGCTGGAGATGAGAAATGTCGATGAGGCACTATGTCGCCATCGAAAAACTCACGAGTTTTTTGATAGCGACATAGCACCCAACGGAAAGTTTCCACAGAAAAGAACTTCAGGCAGGTGAGTTGGGTCCTATTTTGCACTTCATTTGCCCAGTTGGAAGGGTCCTGAATCCACACTAATGAATCAAAACATGCCACATCTGTGAGGAAGAGCTACTCAATGAGTCGAGGCAGTACAAGTTGTAGGATGATGCTACACAGACCAGTGTGGGGATGCCACGTGTATTATGGGTCTAGGGTTTCTAATGTGATCAGTAGGATCAAGGCAAGTCTTTCACGGCTGTCAGATTTGAGGAGATCGACGGTTGGCACTATCTCACCTTTCGAAGTTGCACGATGAATATGATGGTGACATAGCACCCTTCTACTACATGTCCGGTGAGTCTCAGATGTCAGCGAGGATCCATTAGACAGTTAGTACGTGGCCAATTTCTATTCATTGATGCATTGAGAGGGATGATCTATCTTGCTTGCCGTCAGATCGATTCAGATCAAGGACAGGCACCATCTCACTATGGTGAAGTTGTGTGGTCTTTACCATGGCGACATAGCGCCTCAGTGACACATGTCAGGTGGGGCCATGTTATCTCGTAAACCTCAGGGGTGATGCTAAGTGTTCTGACAGTGGAGAAGAAAAGTGCAAAGTATGATGAGTCTTCACGATCATCAAATTAAGTTAGATCGACGAAAGATGCCATGTCGCTATGGTGAAGTTGTGTGATCTTTACCATAGCGACATAGCGCCCTTTCACCACGTGGATCAGCAGGGCTAGGTCTCACCAAGGTATGTCTGTCAGGTATTTCTAGGTGTTATTCGAGTGTGGTGCAGTTGCTGAGGTGGTGCTAGGTATGATGGGCCCAGGGTAAAAATAATATAGTGGTACGACAAGTCTTCACGATCATCAGATTTAAGGCCGATCAACGGTTGGCGCTATCTCGCCATCGAAAGCTACATGGTGGATACCATGGTGACATAGTGCCTTGTTGAAATGTGTCTCGCTGGCTCAGCCAAGGTTGGTGGTTAATGGCTAGCATTTAGTGTGATCATCACAGTTAATGATAATAGTTTGAAGGGTGGCGCGGTTAATTCAATAAAAGGAGGTCAACCGTAGAGGACTTCCTAGGTGGTAGAACGAAAAGAAGTGATTGGCCCCCGTGGCCCAGTTGGCTTGTGAAACTAGGTTGACTCACTAACCCTGCTGATTCATGAACCAAAAAAATGAAGGTGATCTATTTTGTTGTGCGATCTGATCTTCATGATTGATCCAAACCACCAAAAATGAATGCAAAATATAGAGAGACACTCCACCATTTCAATCGATCCATCTACCTGGTCAGAGCATAGTTATGGCACCATTTCTATCTTCTCAGGGCATTATTTGGTAGCAAGATTAGATTTTCTTCAGATCCCCATGATTGTCCTCTGCAGGACTTAATGGCAGGTAGCTGCAAAGTCATTTCGGCTGGAAAAGATCTAAGTTATGCCTGAACTATAAAGGAAAATTTTGTGAATTTTGAGGGAGGACCTTCTCTCTAATTTTCCTCTGCTATTGCTCTACAATTCTAGTGTAAATTCCCCTGTGCCTCTGAACTGTCTGATTCTCCACTTATCTCCTTCAGCCATTGGTATTAAAGTGCAAGAATTCTTTGCCTGTGCCATTGTTTTGTGGAAATCTGTAATCTGCATGACTGTATCTCTGCTGGCCTGTGAATGATATATAAGTGAACTTCTTCCTTGTGTCATTCATCTTGGTTTTATGATCTGTATGTGGTTATTTGATTAAAGCAAGTCTATATGTGTATATCCTTAGTTTCATTCTGGTTTAGTAGTGCATGTATGGGCAGAGATTGGTTCGAACACTCTATTTTGGTGCATAACCTCCTTAGATTAGAACTAGGTAGATTTTCTTTCATGCTTTCCTTCTCCCTTTTCCTCTCCAAGAGTATTTAGGTGCACCCTGATAGTAAGAGGAAGCTAGCCTTCTCCGGAGACTCAACCTCGTAGTTCAAGTCCCACATCTTGGAGGTTGTTTCCATGTTTCACTAGGTTGTCCTCATGCATAGGCCTTGGACAAGGTTGCAAACCTAAGTGACAACAATTAATAATTACATGTCAGCCCAAAATCTTGATAAAATAGGGCCCAATTTTATTTTTTTGGGGCAATGCCCAAAACCCCAAAGAATTTATGATGTACAGTACTTTCCTGATCATTCACCACAATCTAACAATCTCCCACTTGGGGACTGATCAGGCTCCACACTAAATAATAATCTCCCACTTGGAAACTAATATTATAGCAATACCACTACCACATAGGGCTCCCACTAGATCAAACTACCCTAGACTCTATTGTTTTGTTATTCATATTCAATCTAGAAGACCAACCAAAGCTAAAAAGGAGTTCAACTTCTCCCTTGTTACTACCTTTTTCAACATATCTACTAGATTGTCATTGGTATATATCTTCTCTAGATTTAACTATCCATCCTTCAAAATAGATCGAATGAAATGGTACCACAATTGTATGTGTTTGGTCTTTGAATGTAGAGCTAAATTCTTTGAAAGATGAATGGAACTCTGACCATCTGTGAAAAAATAATTATCCTTCTGAGGATGTCCTAATTCTTGCAAGAAGAACTAATGCCATATAATCTACTTGGCTACCTTTGTAGCAGCTACATACTCTACCTCTATAGTGGATAAAGTATTAACCTTTTGTAATCTAGAAATCCAGCTCACAACTACCCCAGCAACAGTAAAGACGTAACCTATAGTACTCCACCTGGTATCAATATCTCCTACCAAATATGAGTCAACATAGCCCTATAAATTAGTAGTAAAGCCACCAAAGTGTAAACACTTATTGGATGTTCCTCTCAAATATCTAAGAATCCATTTGACTACATTCTAATGCTCAATGCCAGGATGACTCATATACCTGCTAACAACTCCCACTGCATGTGCAATATCTAGCCTAGTACATACCGTAGCATACATTAAGCTTCCTACAGCTAAAGCATAGGATACCTTGGACATCTTATCCTCCTCTTCTTGTGTCTTAGGACACATCTCCTTAGTCAACTTCAAATGATTAGGTAAAGGTGTGCTGATAGCTTTAGCATTCTCTATAGAGAAACATTGCAACACCTTCTCCACATAATCAGCCTGAGATAGCATCAATGTTTTTTTCTTCCTATCTTTGCAAATCTTCATACCAAGGATTTATTTTTTTGCCTCCAAATCCTTCATAGCAAATGCATGTGCTAATTGGTTTTTCAGCCCCTTAATGTGATCCATGTTAGAGCCAACTACAAGCATATCATCAAAATATAAACATAAAATAATGTAGCTATCATCATCCAACCTCTTAAAGTAGACACAATGATCTAAATGACACTTACTGTAACCATGCTCATGCATAAAACTGTCTTATTTTAGATACCATTTCTGAGGTGCTTGCTTCAAGCCATATAAAATTTTCTTCAATTTGCATACTAAGTTCTCCTTACCTTTGACCGCAAATCCTTGTGGTTGAGCCATATATATCTCTTCATCCAAATCATCATGAAGGAAGGCTATTTTCACATTTAGCTGCTCTAAATGCAAATTTTCAGTAGCCACTAGACTTAAAACAGTATGGATAGAAGTCATTTTAATAACAAGAGAAAATATCTCATCAAAAAAAATTCCCTTTTTCTATGCAAATCTTTTTACAACTAACCTAGCTTTAAATATTTTCTAACCTCCATCCTCTTCTTTTAACCTGTAAACCCACTTATTCTATAAAGCCTTTTTACCTACAGACAACTTGCATAAATCCCATGTCTTATTCTTCAGCAAAGAGTCCATTTCATCTTTCATTGTAGACTCCCACTGAATCTTAGTATCCACTTGCATAGCTTCATCATAACTTTCAAGTTCACTAGCATCAGTAAGTAAAATAGAATGCAAAGAGGGAGAAAATCTTTGTGGAGGTCTAATTTTCCTTGTTGAAAATCTAAGATTCATTGGTGTGTGTGGTATTTTCTGTTGTTGTTGTTGCACATCATGAGGAATGGCTAGAATATTAGCTTTTGGAGTATCATCCAACACTACATAATCATCTTATTTCTTCTCATGTTGCTACAATAGATCTTTGTACAACACTTTCTCATTGAATATGACATCCCCACTTCTTACAATTTTATGATTTTCAAAATCTCAAAGCCTATGACCAAACTCATTAATGCCATATCCAAAAAATACACATTTCTTTGACTTGGCTTCTAGCTTGGTTCTATTTTCAAAATCTATGTGAGCAAATGCTTCACAACTAAAGGCTTTGAAAAAATAATAACTCACCTTCTTACCAGTCCATGCCTCCTCTAGAATACCACAACCCAAAGGAGTAGAGGGACCTCTATTAATCAAATATACAATATTATTGATAGCCTTCACCCACATGTGTAAGGGAAACCCAACATGTGTTCATACATTCCTGTTCATGCGTTCAGCCACCCCATTTTCTCGTGGAGTCTTTGGAACATTTTTCTATCTATGAATACCATTAGTGGAGCAATAATCTTCAAATTCATGACTGCAATACTCACCACCATTATTAGATTTGAGACATTTTAATTTTTTACTAGTCTCATTTTCAACCAAGCATTTGAATTTCTTTAAAGTTTGAAATACATCAAATTTCTATCTAAGGAAATTAACCCATACTTTTCTAGTTGTGTCATCAATAATGTAGCATAGTAATGAGGGCCACCAAGGGGAGATACCTGAGCCAGTCTACATACATCAATATCCACAAGCTCTAATTTCTCCCTTTCATTTTCCTTCCCAGTCTTTGCAAAAATCTCTCTCTTTTGTTTTCCATACACACAACTTGCACAGAAATCCACATTAACACATTTTAGACCTGGTAAAGCTTTCTTTGAATGAAGTATTTTCATACCTTTCTCACTCATGTGCCCAAGTCTATTGTGACACAATGTTGTATTAGAAACTACAATAGCTATTTGTTCTCCTTGCTCAACTACAACATTTGTTTCTGAATATTCATTTTTCTCTAAAACAATTAAAGTAGAAGGAACAATATGACATGTACAAAGATATAAGGTGCCTACTTTCACACCTCTTGCTAGTATAAGGGAACCTTTTGAAACCTTCCAATTTTTATCATTAAAAGTAACTACACAACCCTCATCACCAAGTTGCCCTACTGAAATTAAATTCCTACTCAGCCTTGGAACATGTCTTACCTCATGTAGTAGCCAATGATTCTCATTCTGCAACTGAATCTTAATTTTTCCCTTTCTAACAATCTGATAGGGTTCATTATCCCCCAAATAAACAAGCTCAAAATCCCCTTGGACATAATCAATGAAATAACCTCTATGAGGTGTAGCATGAAATGAAGCACTAGAATCTAAAACCCATGAATCATCAACACTTTCTAAAGACAAAAGCAAAGCATCCTCTTTGGATTTGTTACTTACCACATTTGCCTCCTTGTTTCCATCTAATTTATCTCCTTCATTTTTCTCTTGATTCCAGCAATCTTTCTTTTTATGACTTGGTTTCCCACAGTACCAGCAGTAATTCAGTCCTCTCAATTGAGACCTCCTCCCCTTTGACTTTCTTCTTGATTTTCCACAATTTCTAGAATTACTTCCTCTCTCAGTCATTCTACCCTACTTTGTGCATTCAAAGTAGTTTTTGATGTAGATCCACCTAAGGTTTTCCTACAAGTTTCCTCACTCAAAATAACACCGATCACATCTTCACATTTTAGGGTACTAGATCTAAGAGTAGAATTACTCACAGCCATTCCCAAGCCTTTCTAGCTTTTAGGAAAAGAACACAAAATCAAGAGAGCCCTAATTTCTTCTTCAAAATTAATACCCAAAGAAGGTAACTAACTAGTAATAGTATTAAAATCATTTAAATGATCTGTAATAGATCCACCTTTTACCATTTCATATTAAATAAATGCTTCATGAGAAATACCTTTTTTGAAGTGGAGGGCTTTTCATATAGTGTCACTAAGTTTTTCATCAATTCTTCTGTCATCTTTGCTTTTGTAATATTAAATGCCACCAATGGTGCTAGGCATAATCAAATGCTTCCAAGTGACTTTCTATCCAAAAAATCCCATTCATCATTTGACATAGATCCCTAATTCTTGGCTTTGCCTTCCAACGGCTTCCATAAATCCTTTTGATAAAGATAGTCTTCCATTTGCATTTTCCATAACTGGAGGTTCTACCCATTAAACCTATCAACCCTCAGCATACCCTCATCTATCATCACTCTCACTCAACTGTTAAACTTTTCTATAGAGGATAACTAAAAAAAAACTAGGATTTGATACCACTTGTTAGGATTAAACAATAGATAGAAATAACAATTACATGCAAATATAACCAATAACAAAAAATAATAGATCACACAAAAAAAGACACAAGGCACATAGATTTAACGTGGTTCACCAAATCCCTAGGCTATGTCCACCAAAAACCAAGTCCAATATTTTTATGATCTTGTGATTACAACTTGATTACAATCCATAATCCCTTACAACTCAATATCTCCGCAAGAACCAATTTTGCATCACACCTTATGAAACAATCCCTAACCCTAAGCCCTTTTATACACATATTTTAACCACTTTAGGGTTATAATTAATAATTACATGTCAGACCAAAGAATTTATGAAGTATATACAATAATTTCTTGATCAGTCATCACAATCTAACACTTTAACCCTATAACCAAAAATGCTAAAGGAAGAAAAACCTTTTGTCCCATAATTTATGTGCATGTGTTCACCTCACACAATCATGTTACTCTACTAGAGAGCGCACATTTTTTTAGTGTATTGCAAGTGCATAATAAAATATACACTAAATGAACACCCTTGTGGCTAGGGTCAAGTGCATATACCACCTTCCAACTCCTAGGTACATGCCTATGGTGAGTTCTACAAAAGAGATTCTTCCTCCTCCTTGCACAAAGATTATGCCTCCTTTTGGAGGTGAACTAGGTAGCAACTAAGTAAGAGGTTTTCACTTGGCTTCCATTCATATTAAGCCCTAGTGGCTTTGCAAGTGAAGTTGAGGCCACCAACCCACACCAACATCTAAAAGTGCACACACTTGACTAAAAAGACTATGGTCAGTGCCAACCAGTGTAACAATATAGCCTCTTCTTGATACATGATATCAAAATGAAGAAGAGAAAATTAATATGGCTTTGGAGTCTTTTAGTCTACAAAGCTTCTTTATTATAGTGAGTTGGAATCTTTGGCAAAAGGTGTGTGCTCACTTGGGTCATTCCTAGAGGTTGGATCACTCTAATAGGCCCTCTAAAGGTTGACTTAGATTGGTGGTTTAGATCTAAGGGTCTAGGTTTTTGATTTCCCTCAAGGGGAAAGAGCATAAACCTCTACCTCATCACCTTACCAAAACATGCAATAGATGTTCATCACCGAGTTAGCTTATTGATCCCATCTTGTCCTATTCCAAGACTTTGATCCCCTAAAAGGAAATCATAATCTCTTTACTAAAGGATTCATTTGGGAGAACCACTAATTTTCTTACCTCCCTTAGGTACCATCTTTCAGAGGCTTCTAGGTTTTAGATTTACTCTTGGGCATCACTTCCAAGTAGTAAAGAGCATACTCCCCTATTCCCCTATCTTAAACCCTACAAAGTTCATAAGTTCTATTTATACTATGTGTGGAAAGAAATAAAATAAAACACAACATTTAAGTGGGTTTGAAATGAGTCTTTGACATGTGTATCTTTGATAAAGCATCCTACAATCACACAATTAGTACTTGTTTCAAGTGTTTTGATAAGGTGTGTTCAACATGTATCTTGCAAAACACTATCAAGCTATTTGAAAACCAAAAATTAGAAATAAAATGCTTTAGAAAATACCATTAGTCAAATGCATAGTGATAAATCTAAATTCTAGAATTTGTATTTGCATATGTTGTTGCAAGATTTTGTGCAAAATCACACACAGGCTCGCATGAGAAAATGATTTGCACCATGTGTGAAACCATGCATTTATGCAATTTTTCATGTGAGGATCCTTAGTTCATCATACAAAAATCTAGAAAATGGTATAGATGACCATGATAAAATCATAAAAAATGTAGAAAATAGAGTAAATGAGGCCAAAATTTTTGATTTTTTGGGCCTCATGTTGGGTGCCAAAAATGTATATGTGAAATGCAGGCCTTAGATCCTCACACACACTTCAACATGGTCATTATCTAAAAGATCATCACATAATGAATATGATATTATTCATCTGAGTAATCCAATAGTGCAACCTGTTGCCTTCTAAATAGAAGGATTTTGCCTTTGCTCTCAGAATGAGAAGTGAGCAACCAGACCTCTACAACAAAGGATTTTAAGTTAGATATGAGATATGTGAGATTAGTGGAAATGTATGCAAGATTATTTTAAGAATAAGAAAGAACAATTAATCTAAATGGATGCATTATTAAACTCTATGAGATTGAGATTGAGATTGAGTGCAAGAGCAAATGAGTAGATATTCTAGCATAGGTTTGATGCAAATTCTATTCAACCTCCTTAATGAGGAATCAAAGGCTTCTTAAATAGAACCCCAAGATTGATCGATGGTCAAGATTAATTAGAATGGATGGTCAAGATTGAAGATGAGATTCAGTCATAATGGAAGATTCCTTATGAAAAGGGAGTTAATTGATTTCTTTTGAGTGGAAAAAGTATTTAATTGATTTAATTCCTTTTTTGATTTTTAGTTCACCTAAAGTTTCCATTTCTGAACTAAAGAGAAGATTTGGAGAGAATATTTACTTTAATAAAATAGAATATGAGCTCATAAATGGATAAAATTTAATTAATTGAATACTTAAAAAGAGGAGATATCTTATTAAATAAAATATATTTAATTTCTTTGTATATTAGCTCAAGAGGTCAAACCTTGAGGACAAAGATGATGTGTCCCTTGTTTGGAGAAAGAATCTTTATGATGTAAGGTATCTGTAAAACTTGCTCAAGTGTCCCTATGTTGATGTTGATGATTTCTCCCTCCAAGACTACTAAAAGAACATTCGAACATCGAGCAAGGATCCATGTCGAACTTATCTCAAAGAACTAATAGTCTTCTCAAATGACAAAGAGACCTCTAACAATTGCTATACATAAGTATCCACAGTCACACTGACCTGTAAAGATTGATCATGCAGAGAAGGCATATGAGGGTTAGAGTGGGCCCTTGCAACAACTATAGAAGGATCATCCTCATCAAAAAGAAGTAGTAAATTATCAAAGAAGTCCTCAAAATCTATTGTGTGTGACTCCATGAACAAACTTGAAACATTAGTCAAGAAGTCATCACTTGAGGCTAGAACTGGAAGACAAAGTGTACCTTGCTATGCTGAAGTACATAAATATATCACTGTGGAAATGTATGAAGTATTTGCCTCAAAGAGAAGACAAATATCATCAATAGTGTCTCCCAAATCTTCAATGTGAGACTCCAAAAATAGGCCTCTAATGGCATTAAGGAAGTCATCACATGAAGGTAAAGTAGGAAGACATAAAGGGTCATGCTGCACTGAATCTAAAGTATTTGTGGCCAAAACAAGATCAGTAGGAGCAATAGGAGCATCTGGAGGTGTGATCTCATCTAGAGAGGATGTAGCTACAACTAGAGGTATGAGATCTTTTGGGAATGGAGGAACGTGTGGATCTCCATACATCTCCCAAAGATAAATTTAATTATTATAATGATCAAATTTCTTAAGGTTAGTAAGTGAATCCAAAACCTCATAATCCATATATAGATAGAGAATAGTACCAATGAGGGAAGAACTCTCAGGATCGTATTCAAGTCCTCTCGCATATGGCAGTGCATTTTGCTGACTGAGATATTTGATAGCCAATTGACTCTATTCCTAATAGTTTTTTGGGGTCAAATAAATCAAATCTACCTCTTCCACGATGGACTAATCAATGTAACCTCCAAAGAATTAAAGAACCCCCCCTAAAAAAGATGCTTTAGCACTTTATAAGTAGTGAGTGTACAATGGGCCACTTGTCAAAATGAATAAAGTGGACCTTTTGATTTTGATTTTACAACTACCTCAAATCTGTCACTAAGCAATGTAGCTCAGATATACAACAATTTTGAAAAGTAATCAAAGTTTTACAATGCAAAAAAAGCCCTAGTTTTGAAAGTGAGATTTTTGTCCACACAACCTTAGAATTTGATTGTAGATGTAGAAAGTAGACAAAAAATAATGCACTTTCAAAAAAAATGAAACCTAAAAAAGTGACCAGACTTTCCTGTACAAAGCATTTGAAGTTGCAAAAGGGAGGATTATGCAAGTATAGTCACCAAAAAACACAATTTTTGAAAAATCCTTGCACCAAAATCATAAAATAACACCACCACTAGAAAATTTAGGAAATTCTAGCCAATTGCAAAAAAAATTGCACTTGAATCAAAGTTTGGATGTCCAAGTTATGGGCTTGCAAAGTTAGCTTGCCAAATCAAAAGTCAATCTAGAGAGGGGTTTGAAAGGCTAACTACTATCTTAAATTTGATGGCCAAGTTTCTATCATAGTAGTTATAAATGGCCAAGTTTTTATAGTCAAATGATTGTCAATTTTAACCTAGCAAAATGATGACATCAATAAAAAATTACCTAGGCTGACGTGTTAGGATGACTAGACCTTCCATATCGTACAAGATTGATGACGTGGTGCCATATGGTGATGACATATCTATGTGTCAAGATTGATGGGGCATGCACTATCAAATGACATGCCAAAGGACTTGCAGGGTGCCACATGTCCTGCAGGTACTGTACACATATCAGGAGGTAGATGAGATGGCCAGTGCCACGTTTAGTGTCTAAACTAGGCTTCTGTTGAGCTAGAATACTAAAGCTGATGCCAGAAAGACACTACATGGATAGGTTTAAATTTTTTTCCCAAATTGAATGCACAAAACTACATTAGACAATGTGTCGGGAATAGAGATCAAACCCCATGTTTGTTAGGTCGATGCCAAAATGTCTGCTTACTATCAAAAATTCAGAGTGATGACTGAGAGCAATGAAACCCTCACTGAAAAATAATTGTAGGTAGTGGGGTATTTAATGTTTCTAAAAAAATATGAAAGGCAGCATCAAAAAGTGAAAATGTGCCAGAATATGAGGAAATGGGTGTCAGAGTTTATTTTATATATCGCACATTGGTGGGAATACAATCTACAGACTATTTTATAAACAAGTTGCCACAAGTTTTATAATAAAAGGCTGCTAATTTATGTGGACTGATCAGCTAATGGGAGGTTGGGTGCCACTAGGAGATGATTTAGCTACTAAATTACTTTTTACGACCTTTGACTATGATGTGCTCATCAATTAATAAAGGAATATTCCTTTGCGTAGGGTGCAGGGCTAGGATCTGACAACCTGGTACCTGCTAAAACATTTTCTCTACTGGCAGCCTAAATAGAAAAAGAATTTTGAACTAATATAGATAAAATAAATATAGAGAAAAAAAAATTACAGATTTGAAAATAAATCAAATAGATCTACAAATGACCATACCCGAACTACAAATCGGGGCCTCTAGGTGCTGATTTACAATTTTTTTTTGCCTCACAATCAACTTTGGGCTAAGATAGTGAAATTTATAGTTGATCTTCACTAAATTAGTATTTTAGACACAATGGTGAGGTTAGATCTAGCCCTAGACACTCCCAATTTATGTAGTACTCTAAATTTGGGCTAAGGTGTTGAAGCAACTATGGTCTCAAACAACTATGTGATGAGAAAATCTCTAAGCTCTGATACCATGTAAGAATTTTCCTTAGGATAAGATTCACCCAAGATCGTAGAACTTGAACACAAGTACAACTGTAGAGCAAAAATGGATATGATCAAATAATTAGAGTATGTCCTTATACATTGCTCTGTATTGTATATGCAAACACACTAGGAGTGCCTATATATAAAGGCCTCTGAGGAAGCACCTAGAATATCTTTAGAAAGAGCCAAGAGATAAGATAAGCATGACAACTAAGAACACATCTTATCCATCATTCTAGATGAGTGGATCAGAATGAAAAGGTTGTAGACACCATGTGCTTAATTAGTGTGCTATCTCCTATGTTGTAGACACCATGTGCATAAAAGAGGTGCGAACTCCTATGTTGTCAACATGACAATTCATAAGAGTACGCATACTTCTAGGTGGCTAATAAATATATAATAAAAATATACATTAAACTAAGTAAAATTGAGTAAGTATAAATAGGAAATACATATTTACACCAATAGTTTTCATGGACTTTTTGTAATTTTTAGATTTTTTTAGGAGATTTAGATATATACAAAGAGCTTTTGAAACAAGATCAATTGTAGAATTGCTTTAGGTGAAGAGTGTTGATGGACTTCTTGAGCACCTCTCCCTTGGTTGTAGAAAGTTGGTAAGCACTAGATCTGAATATTGCACTAACTATATAAGGACCAAGCTAGTTGGGTTCAAACTTCCCTTTTTGTACCCATTATTGCTAATTCTTAGGGTTTTCTCTTAGAACAAGATCACCTAGTTGGAAGTCACGTGACTTAACTTTCTTATTTTAGCTTCTAGAAAAATGCTATTAATAAGCTCGAAGATGATCACACACCACTTGCTAACATTCACCTAACAATAGTAACTCTTGAAGCTAAGATATTCTTTAGTCATCATTAGTAATGAGGCCCTTCATAGAAATTCTCAGAGTAGGAATCTCAACCTCAATAGGAAGCACAACATCTACTCCATATACTAAAGCAAAGGGTGTTGTACTCATTAGAGTTTTGATACTTGTTCAGTATGCCCATAAAGCTAGATTAATTTGGAGGTGCCAGTCCCTTCCAAATTTCCTAACTGTGTAATGGAGGATTTTAAGGATCACCTTTTTGGATGCCTTTGCTTGACCATTACCCTGGGGGTAATAGATAGAAGACCATTGTTGCATAATTATGAACTTTTTGCATAACTCCATAAGAACTTTGTTTTTAAATTGTCCTCCATTTTTAGTAATAATGGAGGAAGGTACACCATAACTACATATGATGTAATTTGTGATGAACAGAGCTAAAATTTTTCCATTTTCTATAGAGAAAGGAATTTCCTCTATCGACTTTATGAAGTAGTTTGTAGCTATAATAATGAACTTGTGTCCATTTGAAGATGACAGGTGAATTTGACCCACAAGATTAAAGGCCCATTGTTGAAATGGCCACAACATGATAGATGGAATTAGCTCCTTGTCTAGAGCATGAATCAGATTCCCATGGAGCTAACATTTTTTACAGGACTTGGCATATTTGATTGCCTCTTACTCTATCTTTGACCAATAGTAACTAGCTCTAATAAGTTTATGAGCTAGTGTCAAGCTGTTAGAGTGAGATTTGAAAATGCCCTTGTCAAAATTGATTAACATGCATTTGGACTCATTAAGGTCTAGACACTTAAAGAGTGTTCCATCGAGACCTCTCCTAAACAAGT
Organism: Cupressus sempervirens; assembly: GCA_028749045.1. NCBI lineage: Eukaryota > Viridiplantae > Streptophyta > Pinopsida > Cupressales > Cupressaceae > Cupressus > Cupressus sempervirens. The sequence continues at coordinate 521,674,854 of CM053793.1, forward strand.
TGTCAGCAATAATAACACATTGTGAAGCATTGAGGATATGGTGACATCTTTCATTCTAGGTTAGACCACCCAGAGTTGTTTGGTCATGTAGATAGGAGTATATATGGTGGTAGTGGGATGAATCATGTCCTACAAAAGAATAGATCATCCAAGATTCAGGGGAGTTATAGGTAGGGTAGAGTAATGTTTCCTCCAAGAACTTGTGTTGAAGATCATTCTCTGGCATTATAACATGAAAGCAAGAGTAGCCATGGCATTGGCCACTTTGTTGGCTACCTAAGGAATTTTTAAAAAAGTGATATAAGCAAAGTATTTCTACATGTCATCCACCATGCATTTATATGGGATCAACTTTTCATCCTTTGTCTAATATATGTCATTGACCTAGTTAATTATGAGCTCTAAATCACCAAAGATATTCAATTGATCTACTCTCCATTCAACTACCATCTTCATGCCATTAATGAGAGCTTCATATTCAGCAATATTATTTGTACAAGGAAACATAATCTAGTATGCCTTAGGCAATGAATACCTCTAAGGTGTCATGAATAGTAGCCCAACACTAGATCCCTATTGTGTGAAGAAACCATCAAAGAACATCACCTAGGTTTGGTGTGTAAGCATTAGAATTGATTCATTAGGAAAGTCAATGTGTAGCAAAAGAAGACTTTGCATTGGTGCTTGTACTAACTAATCAGAAATTACTTGTCCTTTCATAGCCTTCCATTCAACATAATAAATATCAAACTCAGTTAAGATCATGATCCACTTAGCCAACCTCTCTATTAGAGTTGCCTTGATGAGTAAGTATTTCAATGGATCAATTTTAGCAACTAATCATGTAGTATGAGCAAGCATGTAGTGTCTTAGATTTTGGGAAGTGGAGATAACTGCCAAGCAAGCCTTCTTGATAATACTATAACATATTTCATAGGAGATCAGTGTGTGACTCAAATAGTAAATATCTCTTTCCTTGTTATCATTGTCTTCTTGAGCTAACAAGATACCTAGAGATATTTCTATTGCTGAGATGTTCAAAATAAGAGGCTTCCCATGAATAGGAGGCATAAAAATTGGTGGATGAGCAAGATACTTCTTTATCTATGTTAGACTCTATTCACAATCTTGGCTCTAGTTATATTTCACCCCTTTATGTAGAGTTTTGGTAAAAGGTTGTGACCTATCTGCTAGCTATGAGATTAATCTATGAATGGATTGAATCCTACCTTGTAAGCCCCTCATCTAATTGATATTACAAGGTGGAGGCATATCCATGATTTCTTGAACTTTCTTGGGATCAACCTTGATTCATTTTGTAGATACAATGTAGCAAAGTAATTTTACAAATGTTACATTGAACGCAAATTTCTTGGGATTAAGTCTTAGATTAAATTTCTCCATGTGATCCAGAATAGGTCCCAAATCTTGAAGGTGAGTGATGCATTTTGCACTCTTAACCATAGTATCATCCACATAGTATTCCATTGTTTTGTGCATAATTTCATGAAAAATCGTAGTAACTACTCTTTGATATATAGCACCAGCATTTTTCAAGCCAAATGGCATCATGTTCCAACAAAAATTTCCCCATGCACAAGTGAAAGTAGTCTTTTCTTGATCTTCTAGTACAATTTTGATCTGATTATAACCAAAAAATACATCCATGAGTGAGTACATCTCATATCCTACTATCATGTCCACTATCATATTAATTTTGGGAAGCAAAAAATCATCCTTCAGACATGCTAAGTTCAAATCTAAAAATTTGTACAGACTCTAATAGATTGTAGGAGATTGTAAAAACTCCTCACTAGATGAATTGGACATAGACCATGTATAACCTTCAGAGCGACCTCTTTCATGATTACCATCTCTAGATCTACCTCATCTAAATCTGGAAGGATAAAACACATTTCTACTTCTTGTTGCCACAATCATAGATAAGGACAAAAAGAGAAAGCATAGACAAGGACCACACTAGAACATAGTCTCAAAAAAGTATGATAAGAGTGTTGTATAGTAGGGTACGAGTTGTTTGAGTAAAGGATAGAACATCCAAAGATTATAATTATCATGACACAAAGTATGAAAAACATGAGGGGGCAAAGACAAGATAACGAGACTATTTTGCATGTAGGTCACAAGTTTTTAGCTAAGCAAGATGTTGTTGTTTTACACTATTTGCAAAAAAAAGAGAGGTAAAAAGTTGTAGGTACAAACTAGACTTAGAGCACAGATAGCTCTGATAGAATAGTTTTATAGTTTTGAGAAAGGTCCTACACAAATATTCTTAGGGAACTACATGAAAAGGCATAGAGAACTAGGCAAAGATTTAGAACATCAAATTTTGACCAAGTTCCTCAAACAAGGACTTGTACAGAGCCATGCAAAGATGTGCTAGATTGACAAGAAAATAGGATTTTGACATAGAAGGAAAGATTTGGAAGATCTCACATGGAGATTTTCATAGGACTACATCAAGGGCTACATGAAGAATTGTGAGCTCAAAAGGTTTTCACATAGAATTTTGCAAAACTAGGTAGAATTTGTGGACTATACTGATAACCAAGATAGAATTTTGAAGAGATTTTCTATTGATTGTTTTGATAGATTTCAAATAGATATGAAGATAGTTTTAAATTTTTTGAACAAAATTTTGGTTTCAAAAAGATAGTTTATTTTTAGATAACATGGGAAGTAAGTAGTAGTCACAAATAATCCAATCGTGGACAAATCAACTTAGAGGGATGGGGGAGTATTGACCTTTTGTTTGTTTGACAAGTTTGGAAAATTTAAAAGATTCAATAATGAACACGCTTTATCCCTATAACCAAAAATGGTAGAGGAAGCAAAACCTTTGTCCCACAACTTATGTGCATGAATTCACCTCACACAACTATGTTACTCCACTAGAGGGTGCCCATGTTTTTGGTGTATTGCAAGTGCTCAGTAACATATACATTGAATGAATGTCATTGTGGCTGGGGTCAAATGCATATACCACATTCCAACTCCTAGGTACATGCCTATGGTGAGTTCTACAAAAGATATTCTTCCCCCTCCTTCCACAAATATTATGCCCCCTTTCAAAGGTGAACTAGGTAGCAACTAACTAAGAGGTTTTTACTTGGATTCCATTCATATTAACCCCTAGTGGCTTCGCAAGTGAAGTTGAGGAAAACAACCCACACAAAATCTAAAAGTGCACACACTTAACTAGCAAGACTGGGTTCAGTACCAACTAGTATAATAGACACAGCCTCTTCTTGATACATGATATCATAATGAAGAAGAGGAAATTAATATTGCTTTGGAGTCTTTTACTCTACAAAGCTTCTTTATTATAGTGAGTTGTAATTTTTGGCAAAAGGTGTGTGTTCACTTGGGTCATTCCTAGAGGTTGGATCACTCTAATAGGCCCTCTAAAGCTTGACTTAGACTAGTGGTTTGGATCTAAGGGTCTAGGTTTCTAATTTCCCTCAAGGGGGAAGAACATAAACCTCTACCTCATCACCTTACCAAAACATGCAAGACATGTTTATCACTGAGTTAGCTTATTGATCCCACCTTGTCCTATTCCAAGACTTTGATCCCCTAAAAGGAAATCATCATCTCTTTACTAAAGGCTTCATTTGGGAGAACCACTAACTTTCTTGCCTCCCTTAGGTACCATCTTTCAAAGGCTTCTAGGTTTTTGATTTACTCTTGGGCCTCACTTTCAAGTAGTAAAGAGCATACTCCCCTATTCCCCTGTGTTGCACCCTATAAAGTTCACAAGCCCTATTTATACTATGTGTGGAAAGCAATAAAACAAAACAAAACATTTAAGTGGGTTTGAAATGAGTCTTTGAAATGCATATCTTTGATAAAGTATCCTGCAATCACACAATTAATACTTGTTTTAAGTGTTTTGATAAGGTGTCTTTGACATGTATCTTACAAACCACTATCAAGCTATTTGAAAAATAGAAATTAGAAATAAAATGCTTCAAAAAATACCATTAGTCAAATGCATAATGATAATCTAAATTCTAGAATTTGTATTTGCATATGCTATTGCAAGATTTTGTGCAAATTCACACACAGGCCCATGTGAGAAAATGATGTGCACCATGTGACAAACCATGCATTTATGCAATTTTTCATGTTAGGATCCTCAGTTCATCATGAAAAAATGAGATTTCTCATGCAAAAATATGGAAAATAGTACAAATGACCACGACAAAATCATAAAAAATGTAGAAAATAGAGTAAATGAGGCCAGCAAATTTGATTTTTTGAACCCCATGCTGGGTGCTAGAAATGTATATGTGAAATGCAAGCCTTTGATCCTCACACACACTTAAACATGGTCATTATATAAAAGATCATCATGGAATGAATATGAGATTATTCATCTCATTAATCCAATAGTGTGATCTATTGCCTTCTAAATAGAAGGATTTTGCCTTTGCTCTTAGAATGAGAAGTGAGCAACCAAACATCTAAAAAAAAGGATTTTAAGCTAGATATGAGATATGCAATATTAGTGTAAATGTATGCAAGATTATTCTAAGAATAAGAAAGAACAATTAATCTAAATGGATGCATTATTAAACTCTATGAGATTGAGATTGAGATTGAGATGCAAGAGCAAATGAGTAGATATTCTAGCATAGGTTTGTTGCAAATTCTATTCAACCTCCTTAATGAGGAATCAAAGGCTTCTTAAATAGAACCCCCAGATTGATCGACAATCAAGATTGATCAGAATGGATGGTCAAGATTGAAGATGAGACTCAGTCATAATGGAAGATTCCTTATGAAAAGGGAGTTAATTGATTGATTTTGAGTGGAAAAGCTATTTAACTAATTTAATTCCTTTTTTGATTTTTAGTTCACCCAAAGTTTCCATTTCTAAACTAAAGAGAAGATTTGGATAGAATATTTAATTTAATAAAATAGAATATGACCTTATAAATGGACAAAATTTAATTAATTGAATAATTACAAACAGGAGATATCTTATTAAATAAAATATATTTAAATTCTTTGTATATTAGCTTAATAGGTAATTTTAATTTAATTAAAGTATGAACACTTATAATTAATTTAAATTAAATCAATAGGTTCATTATAGCTAATTTGAGTCGATACTTAGGAATTAAATAAATAGTGTGATTAATGTAATTTAGGGTTTTTTTCATTTGACACCTAGGTCAAGTAGTGATTATTTAGAATTGCCTCGTATAATAGGACTTAGGAAGAATTGAATAGACCAGAATTAGTTAATATGGCAATGTGCCAATTTTGGGGTATTACAAGTGTTGGTGTTTTATTTTGATGTTAACAGTACTAAAACTACTAAGCGACAAAAAGGCTTAGTACCTAGATATCAGTACATACACAACCTAAAGAATAGCCAATTCTCATTATCACTTGCATATGCAAAGTATTAGGGCCCAACTTCAACAAAACCTTAGACGGTTTTCTACTCTTTTGGCTCTGTAAAACCAGGGTGAGTGCACCCGGGGATGGTTCAAAGATGGAATAATTGTATGAGAATTACCCTTAGTTTCATTTTGATTCTCATCTCTAAATCCTCAAACATATAGGTAAAAAACTGATAAACACATCCCTTGAACAGATATGGCCAAGAAATCTTCTATAGCTCTGCAGATGTTTCCAACAACAATGGCTAAATGAAGCTAAAACAATCCAGGCAGGTAAGTGCTGGCCAACTTTGAAAATCTTATAGGAAAGATAAATGAAAATTGATTTTATGATGCATTTTGAAAAAAGCTAGTTATAATATACTTCTCTTTTGGCTGAAATACTCTCGATCAGTGCCTAATCCATTGGGAATTCAGAGTCAAGTAAATTCTTAGATCTAATTTGTTGCCTTGCAACAAATTTTCATCAGCAATTCTTACCAGAATTTATCATTCAAAAATCCTTATTAACACCCAAGCAACCTCATCACATTCATCAAAGCCTTTACTTAATCCATTGAATTAACAGCAATAACAAATGGATGTACAGTTTTTACTAAATTGCAATCAATTGCATAAGCTTTTACTCACACAACATCAAGGTAATTCAGTATTAAAAAGGAGACAAAATTCAGAGAAGAACAGATATGGGGACAGTTCATAATTTGTATTCATTTCCTTTGAAAATGGTATATCCTTTACAAAAGACCCAGAAAAACATTCATAGAAGAAGCATAGTTCTTTCTACATTCATCCATATCTCAGAAATTTTGACAGAAAAAGTATACTATAAATTTCTTTTCCAAAATGTTTGGACCAAAAAAGAACTAAGCACAATACTTAGTGAAAACCAAATTTGGACCCATCTTTAGCCTTGGAATCTCACTTAAATAACGTGAGATGCAACAAGCTTCAGGCTACAGTAGGTGACAAGTGTCCTTCTATTGAAAAACAAAAAACAAGAATAACAGAAAGGTTGATTACAACAGCACTTCTTGGCGGGTCCCTTTCTGTTATGCTTCTTGGTTGTTATGATCTGCTCTCGCAATCATTCCTCATCTTCAGAGTACATACCCATAAGGTCTGCAAGTGATGTATCATCTTCTGTTACATGCAAAATCACTTTAACCTGGGGATTTTCTATGTCATCATTGCTGACTACAAGAGTAACTATTACTCTTACATCTTCCTCGTCATCTTCTCTTGACATCTGTTCACTAAACTGATCTTTCCATCTGTTGAAAGTATCATCATCTGGCCAATCAAAACTTAGGGTTTCTCTTTGTATCTTTATTAAAGAATTGGCATTTTCTTCTAAATCATCGAATTCTTTTCTTATATCAGCATAATACAATTGTATCTTTACCAGCTCTTCATTTGTCTTTGCCCAAAACCAATAGCCAGTCTCACTGATGATGTTTGTTATTCTGTTATCAAATAATTCATCCATTTCCTTTTTCCATTTGTCCTTTTCCTTTACTGTATCAACAGATTCTAAGGCACAAGGAAATAGGGTGAATTTTTTAGCAAGATATCTTGAAAAACAGAGTGCCAATTTCCTCTATAAAGAATCTCTTTTATTTTCAAAATTATCTAATTGATTCAATAAATCAAAAATCCTCTCAACCCGATGATAAGGCATTTGAACTGTAGATATACAAATAATTGTAACATCATTATTCCTCTGTCTCCACTTCTGTGCAAGAGGGTCTAGTCCATTCTTTTCTTTATTTAACTCATCTATGAGGGCTACAATCCTTGTCAACTGGTCATAAAAATTTGACCATTGTATTTTATCCCTCAAGTATGTCACACCCTGCCTCCATTTCTCTTCCTGCTGATTTCTAAATTCTATCTGCCACTCATGCAATTTGGTTTTTTCTGCTTCAAATTCCTCTGCAGTATAGAATTGGGGTCTTTCAGGGGTGTCAGGTATCTCAATAATAGGGGTTAATCCCACAGATGACTGTGGGGGATATGCAATTCTTAGTGTACTGGATTCTCCCACTTTTCTCTTTCCAAGTACCTTTTCCAATTGAGATACCCTATTTTCTAACTCAATTCTCCTCTTTACCTCTTGATTATAGGCTTCCACCACTAGTTCATATTTATTATGCATATCCATCATTTCCCTCTCTTCTCTTTCCACAGTAGCCAGGGCAAATTTAGAATAATCCACATTCATGTGGGCTGCCTGTACATTTGAAGTGTCAGCAACTCTTCTTACAATGATATTCCCTGTTAATCCTGAATCATCAGGCTGTGATGAAGTAACTCTGGATCCTCTTCTCAAGGACCACATAACAAGGGCAGCTTGATCATTGCTGAATGCTGTACCCAAGAATTCCTCTTTATTTGGATCTTGGAGGCCTAAATTATTTGAAACAGAATTAAAAATTAATGCGTCAGCAATGTCCCAATTGGGCAATAACAAAACATTAGCATTTTTTACCATCTGTCTTCCCTCATCAGGGGTTATATTTTGGAACTCTTGAACCATTTGTTCCTTTATTAGATTTTGAATGGAAGTCTCATCCATTTCTGGATGTTCTGCTCTCATATTATTGCACCTTTGCTCAAAAATGTGCATGTTTACTCTCCACGCAAACTGATGGAAAGCCCTAGATCTTACAAAATTGTTATCAGACAAAAAATGCTAACTGGCTTGTTCCAAAACAGGGTCCAATTCCCTTCCTTTGAAATCTGCTGTAGTTAATTCAAAACTTGGTACAAGGGGTTCCTGAGGGTTCCCTTCATCAATCTTTGCTTGTGTAACAAAAATTTCTCCTTGCGACCCCATTTGTTCGAATTGCTCATTGGTGAGCTGTTCTTCATCAACTCTTATTGGGGTTTGAGAAAGTGAGCCACTTTCATCAGGGGATTCTTCCTCCCTTATTATTCTCCTTCTTTTGGGGGAAGGTTCAGGGGGTCTTTCTTCTAGGACAGTGCTGGTGGATCCAACAATCTGTTTTTCTTTATGCACAACGGGCACCTGCTGTCGGACAATAGTATATCCTGTTTTCTTCCGTACCACCAGTGGACCTATTCCAATGTTGGGAGTGAAACCCAATTTTCTCATAATTTCTCTGGCTTTATCTGGAAAAGAATTAATAAAATGCTGTTTCTTCTCATTCATTACCTCCATTATCTCAGAGAAATTACTCATGAGCTTATGTATTTTATCTGCATTGTTTGCAGCATTACTAAGAGGACTGAAATTTTTATCAAAACAATTAATGAATTCCAAAACTTTTGAATAGACTCTCCATTTTTCTTTCTTTATTTCTTGCTCATGGAGAGAATATTCATTTCTTATTACATCTTCTGGAAAATAGAATTCATGCTGAACTGGACGCAGCTTGATTCTCAATCTAAGGGTAGAGTTAAAGAAACCTTCTGTATCACAAAAACGAGAGTGAGACACTGCCATTTTGTATTGATCCAAAAATTTATGGAGAAAGACCCACCCTTCTTTAGTTATCACAAACTGGTGGGCTATAGTACAAGTAGGAAAAATTGATCTTGTCCCCCTTTTGTGCAAAAAGGCCTCCTCCACTCCTCCCAACTGCCACAAAAATTCAGCTATCCCTACCTTCAAGGGTACCTGATAGGGTAACACATGGGGTGTTCCTTTGAAACCATAGACCCTGATGACCGTTGAGACTGAATATGGGATAATAGCTCCCCAATTATGTGAAACTTTTAGATTGTGGGTTTTGTCCATAGGCCTGATAAGGTGCATTAATGCCTTAGGGATTCTGGGATTATCACTCAATAAGAGGCACCTTAATTTGGAGGCAAAGTGCCTATCAAATCTAACGAAACTAGCATTTTCTACTTCCCAGGTCATGTCTGCACTCCATAATTGGACTGGTAGTGCTTCCCCTTCTTGTTCCCTAATTAAAACCATTTCTTTACCAAAATAAGTGGCCCCTTTAAAAAGAAACATATGCATCAGTAAGGAATACTGACCCCAAGCCTTTTCCACCTTGCCCTGTGCAATCCCCACCAATCCATGATGGATCTCATTTGCCAAGTAAGATGCAAAATCAAAAATTATTTCCACACCAAAAGAAGAGATTTGGGTGATCATATACATGAAGCTCACCGGAATAAAGTCTTCTTCGCCCTCTCCGAAGACTCTGCACAGGGTCCTATATATCTCCACTACCCTGGCATTAAAACATGATTTCTTGAAGGGCTCTTTAGAAGATGATGTTATGGTTGGGAGGCCTCCAATCCGGCCTATGTGGGCTTTCAGTGCACCCTGTCTAACTACATCCCTCTTGGATATATATTATTTTTCTAAATCTATCAGATTAATGGGCACATGATACATGGTGAGGGGTCCCAGACTGAAAACCTTCCTAATCTCCTCGAGAATGATGGTAACTAAAGCCTCACCATCTATTCTCCTCACTACCTTAGTGGCTTGGTCATAGTTTTTTGCTATGGCTTCAAGCAGGTCAAAATCCATAAACACGCTGGGAACAACAAGCTTCCCAAGATCAAAATTCCAAATGTTGGCATGAGGGGCATATAACTTTCTCTCTGCAAACCATTTCTTGAATAAACTCAAACCAGTCTGAGCAGTTTGAGCATCCCGGACCCAATTACCCTTATCATACAATCCATCAGCTACCCTAAGCCTAGGATTGAGTGAGGTTAACCTCTTAACTTGCACCGTTTCTACAGTGGACTCAGGAAGTAACTCAAGAAAATCATCATGCACATTTCTATCCAGGTAGTTTACTGCACCTGTAAATCCCTTCTTAGGAGGCATCTTGGGCTATCCTTTTTAAAACTTAAAAGCTCACGAAGATGATGGCAGTTTTACTTACTTGAATTTTGTCTCAATTCTCCTTTGAATTCTTGCAAAATTTCAGCGAACAGATAACTTGACAATTTTTATCAACCTTGGCACGCTTTTCTTTCAGTAATAGCTTCTGCACAAGAATGGCTTCAAATCTTTTCTTGCGTGAAATGAAACTGATGCAATCTCTCTGTATTATACTCTATTTTTTCTCACGGACGAAGCTTTCTTGTCTAATTAATATAGAGAGTGGCACTACATTTTTTATTTAAAACTGCGCCGTTGATCTTCAAAGGTCCTACGATCATGCGGTACAAAGAGAACAACTAGGAGTTATATTTGCCATGTCAGTTATTTTACCCAATGAGAGCTTGCCACGTACATAATTCTTTCTTTTGATGGCACTTACCTTTAGACCCACTGACGACGGAGAACACGTGTCAGCATGTCGCTACTTCGTTATGCATAAAGAACTAGCACCTTGCCATAACGAGGCAGCGACAACTGTTGATCGGATCAAGAAATGATCGAAAGATACGCTACAGGACTTCTTAAGAAAGAAGGCGGTGGGCCCATCTCGCTATGTCGCTGTAATTATCTTCCTTGCAACTCTTCATAGCGAGGTAGCGAGCTCCGTTGATTCACTTCAAGCTGATGTTCCATATTTCTTGTACATTTAGTCAGGTAGGTATTAATGAGAATCGGATCTCTGCATAGCTGGCACATGTCAAAATTATCACAGTCATCTGTCATTACATGTCATCATAGATCTTGCCAATCTTTTTCATTTTACGGGGCCTCGCTAACTCGCTAACGGTGAGTTATCTCAATTTTCCGATAGCGAGGTAGCGAGCTTCGGCACTTTAAAGGATTCTGTGCCGGAAAAAGCAAGGGGGTACCCAGTAATTACTTCTGTTAATTAAAACTGATTCTGACAATGGTATTTATGACTGGTCATGCCACCTGGTGTAATTATGATACAAGCAAGATGCAATGTCATCATTTTTAGATTTTCACGTGGCCTCGCTACTTTGCTAACGGTGAAGTGCCTGAATTTTCCGATAGCGAGGTGGCGGAGCTTCCGAAAAAATCAACATTCCGGCTTTGATGTCAGATATTCTAGTGGGTCCTTCTCCCCCTTTTTATGGCGAATTGCAAAGTGTACCTGCACAATAAAGCAATTAATAAGCAAATCTCCGATCGCCGCACCTTCACTTCATGGTCCCACCACTTACAAACTCAACACTCGCTATCTCGCTATACTTAATGAGCATGCAACTTTCAATAGCGAGGTAATGCCAGTGGTAGATCTAATCGGATTTGACGGTTGGGACAAAGAGGAAAAAGGTAACCCGGGAGAGAGGAAAAGGAATACGAAAGCATATTCGCTTCTTTTTTAAAATTTGAAAATTTCGCGCCTGACCATTTATGAATAGGGATGAATATAGGGCTTATATGGCAAATATTTCTTACAGATGGTTTATCCAAAACCTTATACTTCATTTAGACATAGAACATCTGACTTTTCTATGGTTTAACTGAAAATTTTTTACTGCAGAAAAAGTCAGACCAACAACAAGAAGCAAACTATGGTTGGTTTGGGAAATTTTCATTAGTATCTGTTTATGAATTGACATTTGGAACTATTTTAGATTTTCTAATCGAATGATCTATGAATCTTAGTGAGCTTCAAACAACACTATGAGGTTATATAACCGAATTGTTTTCTTTATGCTTTTAAGAAAGGAAAGGTTCTTTTTAGGTCCATGATGCCTAGTGCTTGGTGTGCTTATTTGCACTAAGACCAAAAGGTGCATTTGGCAGTATGTAGATTATGAGGTATTCCTATCTAGACCCCTCAAAATTTGAACATGTTCCTACCCCACTCAAGTATGTGAGGTGTGTTATTAGGTTTCCTTGGGCCAACCTAGTAATTAGGTAGTGATGAAGCTAGCAAATTTTTTTATAGAAGAAGGATAACATTGATGAATATATTTGGTCATTTCCCTAGTATTATTTTATTGCCTAGCACTTTTGATAGGATATATTAGATTGAAAATGGAGTATCAATGATTTGTATTATAATCATATGGCCATTATAGTGTGCATGAATTGATTCCAAATAATACTATAACATAACATAAGAGATGCTAGTCGAAATTAAAAAATATACTTTCATTAACTAAAGCATAGATATAGGATCACAAGAAGAAGAAAATGATTGAAAATGTGATAAATTATGATGCTTAGAGGTAAATCATTTAATAATATTGTGTTGGTCATAGTCTTGCTAGCTAGACTATTTCATTTTTCCTATCATACTATTATTGGTACTATTTGAACCTTTATTTGTTGATTTCCCCATATGTTGTGGGTTACTGCACACATTAAAGAAGTTCTATCTTTAGTCCCAATAACCTTTAGGTGGTCACTTTTTGGAAATTAATAAAATTTTTCATTATCTTTATCTTCATTACTATTTGAGGTTCTTTTCAAGGAAATCATAGTTTGATTTGTTGCCACACAATCTAAAAAAAATGTACAACTTCTTAAAAGGTTTAGGCCCTATGACTATAAAAGCTATGGTATTGTATTTAAGTTGTTGTAGTATTTGAAGAGGAATTTACACCATATGTTGGAGATTTATTGATGAGTAAATTTTTCTTGAGTTTTAAAATATGGTGTCGTAGTCTATATCAATATTCATCTTCTTCCCATCTAGATTTTTCTCACAGGAGTGCAAGATTATGCGCCAATTTCTAATTTTTGTGTGCATATGTTTCTAATAGATATTTCACATATCCTTAGCTATTTTTTTTAGTCAATGAGTTGTCTTCCACCATGTTTTGTTGGGTGTTTAATTTTTTTGATAGTTTTATGATTTGAGTTGGATGGGAATAAGGAGGTGTAGACACTCAAAATGGTTCGCATCTATGGTTTCATCACTTCCTCATACTAATTCACCCCATTTTCTTATTCTACTAATTCTGATCTTTTGGCCAACTTGATCATATCTCAACAGCGTTTGTCATCATTTGTATACTCTTTTACATCCATTTCATATAATTTCAAAATCATTTCATATCAACTCAAAACCATTTCATATCAACTCAAAATCACCCAAAATCAACTCAAAATCACACAAAATCAGTCCTAATAAATGAAGAACACATCAAACATCCAAAATCAATCATCATCTATCCAATCCTAGGCATTTTTGTGGCTTTTATTGCCTTGGAAACCTACCAATCTATCAAATCTTGTCAATCTAACCTTAGTATTTTCATGGCTCTCAATGTTAGGTCAAACTATCATTCTTGTCATTCGATCATGTACATTATAGAATCCCTCAGTGTCAAATCATGACATTATCAACCATTTTAATAATATTGATAGTGTTTGTCGATGTTATTATGATCAACCTTATCAATCAATCTCGATCCTATATCATTTATAATATCAATTAAATGTTATGTATCTTTAGTTCATGTCATGTGTCCTTGACATGTTATCAATTTTGATCGATCAATCAATTTGACCATGGCTTTGGTCTATCCATCATCATCCTATTCAATCTGTATCATCATCACATTTTCACCAAAGGATACTATCACACTTATTTAATCAATTTGGCCAATTATTTACTAATTTTCTCTATAGGATTAAATAACCCATAGTTTAATCCTATCATTCTTACTAATTATTCTTCCTAATTTTCATCCTCAATCAATTAATTAATTATATTAATTAATTGATTTATCATCCCCAAACCATGGAAATTCTTAATTTCCTAAGTCATATTTTCCTCTATTAATTCCATTTTACTAATTTCTATTGTGTGGAATAATGGATTTTTAATTCAAATATTCCACATAATATTGACATCATCATGACACTAGGCATGACACATCATGGATTCTCCTTTGACACTTGGCTAATATATGTCATAATACAATATTCTTATTCCCTTATGCACATCCATATTTGGCTTCCACTGTCATAGATTCTTGGCTTTAAGTGGGTTTGAGGTGTCATATGACGTGTCATAGATTCTCTTCCACATTTAGCCATGTTTGACTTCCAAGCATCATAGAATTCCACACTTGGCATCTTGTGTCATATGTGTCATGTATTTTCAAAGGAATCTCTTGCCATGTTGCATATCCAAGATGACAATTCCAATGCTCTCATCCTCCATGTTGATTATAAAATGAGCATTCTTTCTCTCATTTCCATTCCTTAGGTGCTAATTCTTAAGTATTTTTATTCCCTATTTTTGTCACATTTTTCACTCCATTTCACTCACATTCAAATAAAAACTTCAATTATTCTCATAGCACCATCATTATCATAGACTTTTGCTTCAACATTGTGTGTACTATAGGCAATTTGGAGCTACATCACATGGAGAAGAAAGAAGGACATGGGCGCTACAAATGATAGAGGGAGTTTTAGATTTTATTTCTTGTTTTGATTCATTTGGCTTTCATGGTAGACTAGAGGGTGTTAACATATGTTTATTGAGATTGTGATTTTATCATAGTGTGTTAGACATTAGTCCATTTTCTAGGTCCTACAATTGGTGAATCCATTGTGAACATGCTTATCTAAATGTGGTTTTCTTGTTTTGTGCTTGTAGGTGTAAGGAAGGAGCTCACTTGGAAAGGTATAACAACTATTTACACTCCCTTATCACACCTATATTAATTAGGGGGTCTATTAATATGGTTATATGCTTTCATTCTATGCATTTTGTTAGCTTGCTGCCCTAGGGTGCACTCTGCTCTATTAGGGTGCATTTGGGACCCCTAGGAGTAGTTTTAAGGGCCTAGGAGACACCATAACCCCTATTTACTATTCCTAATTGTCCCCAAAAACTACCAAATACACCCTTCTAAGCCCCAAGTGCACCATGGGCACAATCTAGACTGTCTAGGCACACTTGGTAGTATACATGTCAAAAATTTTAGTTTCTAGGTCTTGATTGGGCACCATTTCCCCACAACTTGCCACTGACCTCCCAACTACATTCAGAAACTACCAACTAAACCCTTCTAAGCCCCAAGTGCACCATGTCCATAGTTAGCACTATTTGAGTGCACTTGGGGGCATTCTGGGTCATTCTAGTCTTCTGGGGCACAGTCTGCTCTGTTAGAGCGCACTTGGTTTATAAAAAGAACTTGTTTCAATTAGAATCTACATCTAAGGTTCCTTTTGCTTCTAGGAAATAGGTTAGATGATTTTTTGTTACTGATGATCTATTTGTAGCATGAGATGATTGTTGGATGAAGACTAAGCATTGAAAACTACTAATGATTATTTGTAGGACATTGTTGAAGACCATTATGTGTTTGTCAAAACCATGTGTGTGGATTTCCTAGATTAGATAACACTTCATTTGGTGCTTAAAATAAAATTTTTCTTTTTTTCTTGGCATGTCTACAATTTTTAAATCCCTAGGAGTTGCATGGATGTATTCTCTCCCCTCGCCATTTGTGGATCTTGGGTGTAAGACAAATCCATGTAACTTCTATATGAAGCCTACCTTGGACCAAGATACTTGATATTGGGTATGCCAAGGGACAACTTGAGAGTGGTAATGGGCCAAAAGCTAGGTCAAATTTCTAGCCACTATATAAAACTTGATTATAGTGAAAGCCATATTAGTGGTATTGTTGAGTGATAGCTCTCCTCTAGTACACTTGTAGTGCGTCAAACCCTTGTTCTTGAGGCTAGGAGACCTTCTGCGAAAGTTTATCATTAACTTGCCAAATAGAATGTCCTTACTAAATACCATGTTTTAGTGGCCAAAATCCTTTCTATCCACTAGCTCAAGGGGTCACCCATGCCTATGAAGACATCCTACATTCTCATGGTCCTTAGTAGAGACAATAGTCCCTTGGGAAGTCATGCCCCTTGGGAAGCGGATCTTGGTAGCCCTAAGAAGTGAGTGTGCTATAAGGGGGAGCCTATGGTGCCAAGATCCTAGGTTTTCTACTCTAGATAAGTGTGACTAAACTTTAGTTCAAGTATGAATTCAGTGGATATAGTCCTAAAGCCTAGGTTGTGGTGTGCTTGTTCACTTTTAACAATAGCTATTCTTGTCTTAATATGTCTTGCATGTGTGTAAAAAATTAATCAAGATAACAACCAAATCTCAAATTTACACCTTAAACCTTGTCAAAACATAAAACACTACCAAAGCATTGCAACCTTGTCAAAAATTTGTAAACTTTAGTCCAATACATTCAAAACTTGGGAAACATGGAATACTACATCCCTAGAAGTGCTTGGCATACCTTAGGTTTCATATTTACATAGAATGCACTTGCATTCACCCTAGTTCAGGCCTCATATTTGCATCATATAGGCTTCATCTTGCATCTTCTAGTCCTCATTGTGCATCCCTCATCCTTCACATTGCATTCATTAGGTTTTAGTTTGCATCCTTTAGTCTTTGCATTTCAACCCCAAAACTTGCATTTTGCATTATCCATCTTGCATCTTTTCATACCCAACCCTCATCTTGAACACTTTAGCCATCATTAAAAGTGTCATAAACATAATTTTGAGCCTTCATTATGGTCTTAACATTGTCCTCTACTATTTACCTCACTGTGGCATCAATCTGGAAACCCCAACACCTAAAATTGCCTTAGTTTCAGTCCAGCTTCCCAACTACGCTCTAAAACTACCAACTATGCTCTAGCTAGCCCCAACTACTCCATAGGAATAGTTGGTATTATTTGGGAAACACTTGGTAGTCTAAGAACGTATTTTGGACTTTCAGACAACATTTTGAGGCTTCAACAATGTCCTTAGGTACCTGGATAGGCCCCTATCTTAGCATGCCTTGATTTGCATTCTACATCTCCTAACCTTTATTGTTTTCACTTAAGACATCATTCCTTAGGTCATAACCTTCACTATACATCCCATAACCCATCATAACATCAAACCCAACATCCTAGCTTCCTAGCATAGCAACTTGACAACCACCTTGCTTAGAATCATTAGCCCTTCAATCCAGCCTCCCAATTGTGCCATGAAACTACCAACTGCACCCAAACTAGACCCAACTACACCATAGGTATAGTTGGTACTGTTAGAGTGGACTTGGTGCTGTTAGAGCATAGTTGGGCACTTGTATGACCATTTTGGGCCTCCAAACTACATTTGAGGACCCCAAAACTACATTTCGAAGCCTCTAAAGGTCCTCATTCTGCACATGACCGAAAACTGCATCTTGCACCCAAAATCTCATTTTACTTCTTAGGACCTTTGCATATTTAATATCTAATCATAATTACCACCATTTTGAGTCACCTAAATATCATTTTGAACCCCAAAACCTTTGAACTTAGTCAAAAATCTAAACAAAGTATGAGTCTTAGAGTATCTCCTAGTGTTGATGGATGATGGATCTTGACTAGTCTTTTTTTATCTTTTCTTATCATTTTCTTTGGTCAAAATTTTTCTATGTCTTGATATATTTGACCTTTTCATATTTATCATTTTGATCTTTTTGTCTTTTATGACTTTTTGGTCAAGATCCAAAGTCCATTATCACAAGGTTAAATTCCAAGACAAAGTACTTTCTAAAGATTTCCACTAAGTTCAAAAACTTTTCATACACCCTTGCCATTGCATTTCCATATTCCTAAACATTATTTTGACTCACCTTAATGGTATCCCACTCATATTTCATTGTTCAAAACCTTAGCATCATTTCCACTATCAAACCCTATCAACCTGCCAATCAACCAAATTTTATTTTTGATCATTTATCCTCATTTTGCATATCCCAAACATCATTATCAATCCTAGAACACCATACCTTGCATATTACACCTTTCATACATCAACCCATAGCATCATTACCAAGTCCAAAATCCAACCCTAACCTTCACTTTTTCATACTATAGGGTCATTTTCATCTCCTTTAATTAATCTCCAAAACATCACTTTGCATTCGCATTTGCATAGTTTCCCTAGGACATTTGCGTCTTGCATGTCAAAAACCCACTTCATTTAGCACTTTCCTAGGTTTTACAACATCCTTAAACACCTAAAAATCAAAAAAACACTCATATCTTGGATACCCAAATCTCAATTATCAAGTTTTGACCTATTTTACGAACTGCACCCTTGTTTTACCAACTGCACACTTCAAGTGCATAGTCAGAAGTTTAAGAACACACTTGGTAGTTTTAGAGCACAATTAGTAATTAAGGGTTTCATTCTAGGTTCCAAAAGCCTAATCTTCACTTCCACACCTTGCATTGCATCCTTAAAACTTTCAAAACACTCTAAAACACTCAAATCATTCATATTTTGCATTTTAGGCACCCTAACACCTCTGTTTACCCATTGCATATGTCCTACTTACCAATTTCTTACCTTTAGGTCCCAAGTGCACTAAGGGAACCCTTGGTAATGTTTGAGCATAGTTGGTAGTTTAGGTGCACACTTGGGAGGTAAAAAGTCCATTTAGGTTTTCCTCCATTCCATCTGCATCCTTAGGTATCATGCCAACACTCACTAGGACACAATCAACTCAAAGACCTGAAGAACTTTATCAACCTTTGTTTTTTGAGGCACCAACACAACCAAAGCCTCATACAAGACAAAATAAGAGCAAGAAAACCCAACAAACCTTTGACGATGACCAAATTAAGGCATCACAACCATTACTTGTAGACCCCTTGAACATTTATCTGCAAGATCACCACAACCAAGAGATGATGCAACAAACCCTAAACAATGCATCTACCATGAGGTTTCCTTCAAATACTTCCCCTAGACATGGGATGGTTCAATGGAGTCTTGACTTTGAGCCTATATTCATGCCAATACCACCTGGAGGTGGAACTATACCAACCACACTTGAGGATAAACAAACACACTCCTTTGAATTTAGCAAACCCACTGCAAGTACCTTTAACTATGATACATCAAACACACAAAAAGGTATTGTACACCTAAGTGATGACTCTAACACTGACTATGGCATCACTAATGAAGAAATAGCTAGGTCATGTCAAGACAAAAATTTCCACAAGAACTTCAAACTTTTGATAGCCTAAGAAATTGTTAAATTCAACCCAAATGTGGAGGGACCTAAGTCCAAACATCAAACCAAAACAACAATTGAAAACATACAACCCATGATCAATTTGGACTTACATAAGGGAAAAAAAACTTTTGAGTTTTCAAATACAATAATGGCACCTATAAGGTCCCATCAAGAATCAACCATTGAAATCCTCTAAAGTACATTTGAACACATTAACATTAATCCCTTGTTTGATGAACCACAACTAGTGAAGGGAAACAAGACTCTTCCTAAGTATCTCAAGAGGATGTTAAAACTTTATCTCAATCACATGGTCTAACAAAAAGACATACCTAAAGGGACTTGTGCTCTAGGGATGCCAAATATACCTCCTTTGTAGGAAAATAAGAAAAAGTGCACCTTTGCTCCTAACTCTACCAAGTGTTATGACATCAAATGTTATGGTGCCTCCCATGAGTACACTATGTGAAACATTGACTACAACAATCCCTATTGATGCACAAAGGAAAAGTTTTATTGTCATTATACCTATTCCCAAAAGGAATGCACCTCATTGTCAAGTCAATATGATGTCCCAAGGAGAAACCTCTAACACACAAAGGTGCCAAAGCAACCTTACCAATATGGTGATCAATCCTCAAGGACACAACCAACCACCCTAATGAAATCAACCTAAAATAGTCCAAGGACTTAATGCTTCAAACACACATGCAACATATCAACAACAACATCAACCACACCAACAAAAATCTCAAGTGGTGCAAGGATCCAATGTCCCTAATATGCAATCCAATGTAAACCGACTTGATTTATATGTAATGCATCAACAAAAATTCCAACAACAACAAGCCATGTTTTCTAAGCAACAAGAGCAACTCAAACAACATGAATATCAAAGATGCCTTGAGTAGAAAATTGCATACCAGCAACATGTGCCACAATAGCCTCAATAGATACCTCTACAACAACAATCATATACATGGTCTCACATATAACCAACAAAGATATCCCAACAATAACCACAACAAATGGTAAAACAAGAACATATAGAACATCAATCACAGTCGATACTACAACAAGTGCCACATCAAATACTACAACAAGCACCCCAACATGTGTCACAAAAGGGACCCTTTTGTCTTTGAGGTACTAACATATCTCCACCTTCTAGTGATACATCATCAGACTCATTAGACACAAAAATGTTAGAACCAAGTAGACAAAGCTCCCACCATAGCAAACTATCTACTCATAGGTACAAAAGACTTGAAGGTAAAGGTATTATGCAAAACCCTAATGAAGAGCTATTGCAACAATTCAAACAAATTTCCAAACAAGTTGAGGCATTGGGAGTCCAAAAGAAATAGGCTCTATATACAAAAAGGGACCTATGTCCTAATCCATTTGACAAAAGTCTGCATATGCCTCCATTCCCAAAACACTTTGAGGCTCTAAATTTTGAAAAATACTGAGGAAAAGGCAACCCATTGATCACATCTGAGAATTCTATGCCTCTTTTACTAAAACTCAGTGATGAGCCCACATACCTCATGAGATTGTTCCCTCGTTCTCTAGGCGGGCCAACCCTTGAATGGTACCCCAAACTTCCTAGTACTATCAAATCTTGGTCAAAGATGGTAGACAAGTTCATCTCCCACTTTTTATTTATATTACAAATGAGGTGATGCTTTTAGATTTGTGCTCAACTAAATAGAAGATGGGAGAACCATTTATCACATTCTTACTGTGCTGGAGAAGCTTCGTCAATCAATGCTCACTAGACATTCCTGAAGAACAACAAGTCAACTTGTCCATTGAAAATTTAGTCCCTAAATTAATGTATGAACTCAAAATCAAGAGTCCAAGTACCATTTCTAAACTGATGAAAAAAGGGGCTAGCATTGAAGATGCTCTTATCCATAAGGGAATCCTCAAGAAAAACAAGAAAAACACAAATACCAACTCATCTAATGACAAGGTAAAATTTTTCTCCAAAAACAAGAATGTGACTAATGATGGCATTGTGGATGCATGTATGATTAGAACAACACAACCTCAACTGATTTTGAAAGGTACAAACCCTACAAATTCATAGACTCCTAATGAAGCATCATCTCCACAATAGAAAACTAAGACTCCACACAGGACAAACCCTGAAGACATCCTAGAACCAAGGATAGGTAATTCACACCATTGGGGATACCTCTTGAGACTGCACTAGAATAGTTACTCAATAAAAAATTCCTACAGTTACCCCCAATTAAAGATGAGCCATTAAATAAAGTGGATTGGTGGGATGACACAAATTTTTGTGATTACCACCGCACCAAAGGACATAAGACCTCATCATGTTTCCAACTAAAGCATGAAATAAAATACCTCATAGATGATGGTATAATCATAGTTGATCCATCACTACTAGCATCCAACTCTAATCATACTATCTTTAAAGATCCTTCGAGTAATCATGACAAAGAGAAACCCTCCAATTCAAACTCAAACTCAAAAGGTAATGTGAATTACACATGCAATAGATATGAATAGACTATCAACTATTTCAATGAGTCTTATTCTTGCATATCCACATTGACCTTAAAAGCTAAAGACCCTAATTGCACTGTCACTACACATCATACCAAGATCACCCTACCTAGAGTCCCATCTAGACCTATTGCCTCTACTAGACTTGCACCCCCTAGTAGACCTACTACTCCTACTTCATCTAATTATAGCCCTATTGAACACCTTGGCAAGACCCCTGTGCAAATATCCATCTTGGACCTACTATGTGCATCTCCCCAACATCAAAAGGTGTTAGATCAAGCCCTTAAAGATTCAATAGTCCTAGATAATGTTGATGTTTCCTAGTTCCAAGCCATGGTGGGGAACCTATCTACATCACATCATATCACCTTTTTCCCTAGGGATATTCCTAAGGACAAACATAACCATAATGGTCCCCTTCATCTTGAAATCTTCATCCATAATGCAAAATTCAAACATGTCTTAATAGATGGAAGAGCAGGGCTAAATATCTATATACTTAAAGTAGTTAAAGGTTTGGGTTATTCTAAATACAATGTGGATCCCTCTTGTAGAATTAAAAAAAGGGTCTATGATGATTAGGAACACTTCTCCAAGGGCATCATCATATTACCTATCAGAGTTGGTCTAGATGCTGAAGATACATTATTCCATGAACTAGACATAGAAATGAATTGTAACATGATACCAGGATGCCCTTGGCTTCATTCTATGAAAGTAGTGCCCTCTACATATCATCAATGTTTAAAATTTTCCTATAACAATGTGAGGTTACCATCCTTGGTGATCCAGACCCTTTCTAGTTTTGTGCTAATCTAAGAGATGCTACTACATACCATGTCCCAACAAATAATGAAGCACAACCCATAGGTTCCTTTAATATGTGGATGCAGATATACTCCTCAGTAAGGCCAAGGAAAAGATGAAGATTGAAGATAATGGGTGTGGAGAATACTTAATGTCTGAAGTATCCCACATTAGGGAGTCACCACTTTCTCCCCAATATTATGGTAAATCACAACTATTGCAAGCACAACATTCTAAGATTAGTACACAAAAAACCACTTCTACCAATGAGGATACTTCCATTTGTATGGGGAAAGCACAAGAAGAACAAAAACCCACGTTGATATCTCCTAGAAAGTATGGATGTGGGTTTACTATCATGCAAAAATAAGGCTATGATGGATGTAGTGGTCTTGGATCTCATAAACAAGGTATAATTGAACCTATCACTACAAAAGGATGACTTCCTAGTTTGGGGCTTGGATTTAAACCATTATGAATAGGTCCTCCTAGTACTACGATACCTATGTGTAAGACTTTGGATGTTTTGAACAATGAAAAGGCATCTAAGGATATCCCACTTGAAACCAATAATCCTCTAGCTTTTGAGCATAACCCCAATGATACAATGGAATCTAATGCCCATATCCATACCTTTAACCAAAGCCCATTCAGCACTGATGATGACATCCCCTTAGGTTATGCTAAACTATTGGATTGGGACCAATGTGGACCACCAATTTTTGATCAATTCAATAATGATGACAGTCTTATAAAAAACTTTCAAATATATGGAGGTATTATGAGCAACAATCATATAGAAGAAATTTCTCCTAAGTGAAAACATTGACATAATGTTGGGAGTCAACTCCATCTTCCAGTTATGAAATTGAAAGAAAAGAAGAAAATAACAAGCATAGATCTCTTGGTGAAAATTGAAAGGCACCATTAGATTGTGAAAAATAAAAAGCTAAGAAACTCCCAAGGATACACAATGAAAAAGATGATGCCATGAATATCAGTGTGCTAGTGTTCAACATGCCACAAAGTCATTTGTAGCTCTCCTAATCAATGTTCATGTGGGAAGTCATTGGTCTCAATCCTCCCAATCCTTACTTATATCCAGTTGTGTATCCCCAAATCCAACTACCTAATCTATCCAACACCCAAAGTAAAACCTCTATCCATCAAGCCTTTGAGCCTATCATCATTAGTGACATCCCATACAAAGAATCCTTTGACCCATTTATCCTTAGATGCCTTGATTCACAAGAGGTAGCTACTATCTTATATACAATACACAATGGTATATCTCGAGGCCTTTCCAATGGTTTGATCTTAGCTACAGACTTGGATCGAATCCTGCATAGTTATGGTCAATTGTGGGTCCCAAGATTATTAGCTAGCAGTACCAACAATAGATTTCTTCTTAGTTTTCATCAGAAACATTCACGATTCTATCTAAAAGTTCTAACTAAATGGCAAAAAGTCCTGAAAAAGATTAAAAAAAAAAAGCAAAAAGTCATGAAAAAAGAAAAGAAAAAAAGTGAAAAAAATTCATGAAAAAATGGATGCCTTGATGAGAACCTAGCAAACAGGCATCTTGGTAGGAAAATTTGAGTCAAGAGAAATTTTTTGTCAAAAGTGAAAACCTAACAAACAAGCACTTTGGGAAAGTACCATGGTGAAAACCTGGCAAACAGATGCCATGTATAATCAATTATTGCTCCTCCATCTATCAGGATTCCATCTAGTTTTCCCCCATCCTTTTGTCATTCCCTAATCATATCCATCATATTGCAAGACATCCTTGGCTCCCTGACCATGGCTCATGAACTAGTTAATATCCGTTGTTATTTTACCTAATGCATTACCAGTTTGTACATGCTCTATCATTGGCCTTCATACATAGTTTGCTTCTTGTCTAGGAGCATATTACCTACATGGTGCTTGAGTTGAACTTGAACTAGGGGCATATCCCTATGAAATTTTTATCCATTGGACCTATCGCATAATGGATTGGAGCTAACACTTGTATATGCTTATATGATCCTGAAAAATCCTAAAAATTCAAATACAATCCTAAACATTCAAATATCATCCTGAAAAAATTCTAAAAACCATAAAATGTCTTGAAAATGTACTAAAAATCATAAAATGTCTTGAAATAACCACATAAAAATCATAAAATGTCCTGAAAAAATCCCTAAACATCATAAAATGTCCTAAAGTAAACACTAAGAATCATAAAATGTCCTGAATAAATCGGTCACACAAAAACATCAAATATCCACAAAAATCCTAAAAATCACAAAATCCATCAAAAATTTGTAATAAAATTTGTACATAATCATCCCTTTTGCATAAAAACTCACACTTTTGTAGATTTAAATTCAAAGCACTACACTTCCATGTCAATCACACTATTTGAGAAACATGAACTGAGAGTCAATCTGACATGTCACTATGAACCTATCAACTGAATCAACAAACCAAACTATCACATGAAAAACTTGTCAAACATTATCTGCAGACCTAAAACACTAAAAATAAAGTAATAATAGACAAGAATAGCTATTGGCTCACATTGTTCAGTGAGTGATTTATTTTTACTTTTTTTTCTTTGATCATGTTCCTATGCCACTTGATGATATAATTAGATCTATGAGAGTGGTCAGGATTGTTCATGGTCATCTTTTATTTTCTATCTATTACAATGTACATTTGAGAGTCTAGGGCATGTACATATGCCTTAGGAAGGACAAGATCATTTTTTGTCTGCATCATGCTTGTTTATGCAAAAGGTTTGCATTAGCACTCTAGCCCTTTATCCCATGATGTGTCACATTCCATTTGCCATATCAAAATAAAGCTCCATTTGACATGTAGTGCACTTTACAAAAGAAAAAGTCTTTCCATCATACTAACTATTCCTCATCTCATCTCCTCCATCTTCTATGTGTTCTTCATCCACTACCTTGCATCTCATTATTGACAAATTGACCTACCATTTTCATATCTCAACTAATTTCTCAAGGGGGCACCCATATATATCATTCCTGGGGCATGTTGTTATGGCTTTCTCATCATTATTCTTTGACACAATTCTCTAAATCACATGGTATCAAGGAGAGGCAAAATGTAGATGCTCAAAAATGGTTCGCATCTATGGTTTCATCACTTCCTCATAATAATTCATCACATTTTCTCATTCTACTAATTTTGAAATTTTGGCCAACTTGATCATATCTAAACAGTGTCCACCATCATCCATATACTCTTTTACATCAATTTCATATCATTTCAAAATAATTTCATATCAACTCAAAACCATTTCATATCAACCCAAAATCACCCAAAATCAACTCAGAATCACTGAAAATCAGTCCTAATCAACTTAGAACATATCAAACATCCAAAATCAATCATCATCTATCCAATCCTAAGCATTTTTGTGGCTTTTAGTGCCTTTTAAACCTATCAATCTATCAAATCTTATTAATCTGACCTTAGTATTGTCATGGCTCTCAGTGCTAGGTCAAACTATCATTCTTGTCATTCAATCATGGACATTGTAGAATCCCTCAGTGTTAGATCATGACATTATCAAGCAATAATATTGATAGCATCCGTTGATGTTATTATGATGAACCTTATCAATCAATCTCAATCCTATAGCATTTAGAATATCAGTTAAATGTTATGTATCTTTAGTTCATGTCATGTGTCCTTGGCATGTTATAAATTTTGATCAATCAATAAATTTTACCATGGCTTTGGTCTATCCATCATCATCCTATTCAATCTGTATCATCATCACATTTTCACCAAAGGATACTATCACACTTATTTAATCAATTTGGCCAATTATTTACTAATTTTCTCTATAGGATTAAATAACCCATAATTTAATCCTATCATTCTTACTAATTATTCTTCCTAATTGTCATCCTCAATCAATTAATTAATTATATTAATTAATTGATTTATCATCCCCAAACCATGGAAATTCTTAATTTCCTAAGTCATATTCTCCTCTATTAATTCCATTTTACTAATTTCTATTGTGTGGAATAATGGATTTTTAATTCAAATATTCCACATAATATTGACATCACCATGACACATGGGTATGACACATCATGAATTCTCCTTTGACATTTGGGTAATATATTTCATAATACAATATTCTTATTCCCTTATGCACATCCATATTTGGCTTCATTGTTATAGATTCTTGGCTTTAAGTAGGTTTGAGGTGTCATATAACACATCATAGATTATCTTCCACATTTAGCCATGTTTGACTTCCAAGTGTCATAGAATCCCACACTTGGCATCTTGTGTCATATGTGTCATGGATTCTCAAAAGAATCTCTTGCCATGTTGCATATCCAAGATTACAATTCCAATGCTCTCATCCTCTATGTTGATTATAAAATGAGCATTCTTTCTCTCATTTCCATTCCTTAGGTGCTAATTCTTAAGTCTTTTTAGTCCCTAGTTTTCTCACATTTTTCATTCCATTTCTCTCATATTCAAATCACAACTTCAAGTATTCTCATAGCACCATCATTATCATAGACTTTTTCTTCAACATTGTGTGCACTATAGGCAATTTGGAGCTAGATCGCATGGAAAAGAAAGGACATGGGAGCTACAAATGAAAGAGGGAGTTTTAGATTTTCTTTCTTGATTTGATTCATTTGGCTTTCATGGTAGACTAAAGGCTGTTAACATATGTTTATTGAGTTTGTGATTTTCTAATAGTATGTTAGACATTAGCCCATATTCTAGGTCCTATAGGAGGCTATGCTCATCTTTGGTTTCAAGCCTACATAAATTACTCGTGAGTAAAGCTAAAGCATGAGCATCATCTTGGTAAAATCTACAATAGTGAGATCAAATTATGTGCTCAATAAGTGTATATACTTATGCAATGGTTGTGTTCAACCCTAAAATTAGAGGATCCTTTAAAATTAAAATGATATCTTGTTAGTTATCACTATTAGGTTAAAGATTAAATTCTAATTTAAGGCATACTTGACCTCAACTAACTGATGGTTATCTTTTTTTAGATAAATTGTATTGGGATTTTTATTGAAATTAGATAAAGGTAAATCTAAAGTTTTACAACAACTAAAGAATTTCTATTAATGATAATGCAACAATTTGATACAATCTTTTAATACTCCAATAGCTAAACTTGTTACATACAAGGATGAATTCTCAAGGGTAAATGTATTCACATAAGATATGTATCTGATTTAAAATAAAATTTCATAATCACATGATAGACATAATTAGTTCTCAATTTGGCATCTCTTGAAGATGTTCAAGAGGATCCTATACATGAAAGGATCAAACTCTTTATCCTATAGTAATAGTTCAATAAACATGTGTAGTTAAATATATCACCAATAATAACCTTTAATATTGTTACAAATTTTTGAAGAAATGATAGCAGATTCCATACTATAACCTAAAGCCAACAAGCAACACAATTATATCTTAATGGTCACAATCTCTTTTCAACGCATATTTTTCTACTAAGTTGGTTATTGAGCTGAAATAGTCTTACCAACCCCTTTATTTTTTTGTATTGTTCTATCCTCACACATTACCAATGATAAACACCACTTCAAAATTAAATCCATATAAAACACAATTTCAAAAATAAAGCTACACATAAAACCCCACAAATAGTTTTATGCATAAAGTCAACAACATACAAAGCTTTGCACCCAAACTTTGACTCACTTACCTTGACACCTTCGAAAACAACATTGTTATTTCAAATTTTCTATTCTCAAATTTGATATTATGGATTTATTATCTTGAAATTAATGTGGAAACAATTTCAACTGATAAGACCAAATCAGATAAATACCAAATAAAGACATCAAGATTGGGAGCAATGTCACAAGATGATTATGTAGGTGAGGATATCATTTCAATTAAGAAGCCCAAACATGATAGAAACTACAAAAAAAAATTAGAGAATGATTGGGGAGATGTTGAAATAATTTCTATTTAGGAATTTAAATAGGATGGAAGCTAGAGAAAGCCATCAAGATAAAGCCCTTATCCTCAAAGTGGAATGACAAAATGTATGAGGGCTAGAGCTTCCAGAAAACCAAGCTTCCATCAGCATGGATTGGGTAGAGTGGTATCAATTTGACAAAATCTATAATCCCCAATGCTTCTAGTGATGTTCATGTTTGTAGAACAAAGTGAGCAACAAACCAAATTGGAATTAGCTTGTGAATTTTCTTAATTCCACCTATAAACCAAATTGGAATTAGCTTGTGAACTTTATTAAGTCCACCTATTTAGATAGAAGATTAATTTTTGTATCTAAGGGTAAATGAAGATACCAAATTTTAATCTTTCTAAATTTTAATTTCAATTTTATGCGTCCAAACAAATGCTAATATGTCAATTCTTCTTGTTCAATTTTGATAACCAAACAAGCCTTACAGTTTAACCAATGATGAAGCATTCTATCTCATCACATATCACACTTTATCTCATGCTAGGGAATATTGTATATTAGTATACTAATCACTAATGCTATGGGTTGACTATAATTTTGAAATTTCACTTCAACTTAGTTTGAATCTTACTCTCAACCCTACTTTCTAAAGGCACAATTTTCTTGATAGCATTAGTACAAATAAGCCTCCATCTAATTTAATCATTTGAGCTTTCTAAGTGTTAAGTATTTGTTGACTATATTTAAATATTTAATTAAAACACATGTTTTTTATAGATATTTAAGTTATATAAGAATGTTTTTATAATATAATATATAAAACTTGGTTCTTGATCATGGCAACCCATCAACCATGTCCCTCTAGCATTAACTATTATTTTCAAGTTGACAGATGTTCAATTTTTGGTGTAACAATATTGGACCTAATGAACATCACAAAGATAATCCACTTGAATGTGCCACCTCATAGTACAATCAATACATCTATAGTTTTGGATGAAATTGGTGGATCAACAAAAAATATTGATGGTGGTTCAAGAGAATATATTCCTACTACTATCAAAAGACAATGATTGAGAAAAATTCTATATAGATCTATATAGAAGAAAGCAAAAGAAAGAGTATTAGAAGGTAAGAATCCATTCATGGTTGAGGTATCAAGGGATGGTGAACCTATTGAGTGTAATGCTGTAAAGTGGGCTATTGAGTTGGGCATAAGATGTATAGCTCATTTCAATATTTGCAAATTAAATTTTACAAAGAAAGGTCTATAAAATGTGGAACTTTTAACAAAGAAAATGGAAAATTCCTTAGACACAATTGGTGGAAAAATCTCTAGGAGAGACTACAAGAACAAGATGAGACTTCTCGTGAACAATTTTAGATACCATTGCTGAAAACTAATCATAGAGGGAAAAGAGAAGTCAGATTCAACTCTATCTCTAAAGAAGTGGGAAGAATTAAAAGAAAGTATTCATTTTTAGGAATATTTAACAAAGAGTAATAGAGGCAAGAGAGAAAGAGATAGTGTGAGAGCTAAATATACATATGGTAGAGGTGGGTTGTAGGCTAAAATGGACAAAGTTGGAGTAAGTGTGACTTTTTGTTAAATTTACATCGAGCTATTTAAATTTTTTATTTTTTATGAATTAGGTATTTTTTGACATTGACATTCTATATTAGGTGGAGAACCCCAATAAAGAAATAGATTTTGAAGATGTTATAAACTATATGACAACACTAGATCCCACTATATACAACAACAATAATGAGTCAAAATTTATTTCATCAGTAGAGATTTCACAACCATTGGTTCAATGTCCAATAAGAGCCTCTTGAAATCTTGTCAACACAAGTGAAGGGCTACAATATATAATGGATTTCTTACATAGTCTCACTGAGAAATTTTCCCATTTGATTGCCTCAGTTCAACCTATAGTTTCTATATGGAATGAACATAATTCCACGGATTCAAATTATGTAAGAGGTTTTAATTTTCCTCCAATTTGATTAAATTAAATTCAAATATCATCTTCCTATTACAATGAACTAGATTCAAGTATTACCTTTGTATATAACTTTCTATCAATCTAATAGCATTTTATTTATTTGCAACCTTGTAATATCCCTTTTCTAGCATTACTAAATTTGAAATTGTTCATATGTTCCATCTTTGTTCGCATTTTTCTTCTTGTGCTAAGTTTTAAATTTTATAGTTCTAAAAAAATCTATTACCATTCTAATCCAAGTGGAAAATCATATTTAAAATTGTACTATTTCATTCATGGATGTATTCTCTGGTGTGAAAACTTAGCAAGGAGCTAGCCCAAAAGTGCATTAATAGCAACATTGGAGAGTTAGATATCATTAGACCAGATGTTTAGTCATGTTGTAGAAGAAGACCTAATGCCATTGTTTGCTGCAAAGAAAAAATGCCTAGTACCAAGGAGATGAATGGTCTTCCAAAAGAAATATATTCTACCTAGAAATCACTAATATAGCAGCAATTATGGCTATCAATGAAAAACAAATATCATTTAAAATAGATGCCAAACAACTAGAATTACTTGTGAGATAAAATAGTTCTAAGTTTTGTTTCATGAAATGGTACATCTCCTATGCTACAAGTAAACTGTATTTTAAGGTGACTTCATATAGTTCCTCACTTTGGAGAATTTTAAGTCTCTTCCACTACTTTTCCATAAATTGATAAATGTATTACTATTAATGTTTATCAATATAAAGGATAGTGGTTGAAGTAATATTTAAGCAGAAATAGGTGCTCCTTTCCATTGTGAATTAATTTTTTTTTTTTGGCATAACAACTCCAAGAAGATGTTATAGAACTAGAATAAATTCCAATAGGAATGGATCAAAATCTCCTACTATAGATCCACCTAATGCTAGCCCACTCAGCTGCTAGCTCTTTAATATGTTAGTAGACTATAGAGTTTTAAGGTGCTGAATGGATGATTTATTATTGGTTGTATACAAGCCTCTTTTTTTTCAATTTTAAATATACTATAGTTTCCAAAATATTTGACCATTTTTTTCTTGATGTTTCAAATACATGTAGAATACAGTTGTTGGTATTGATGTTGACCATGATGATCTAGTTGACAAGAGTCTAAAACATAAAAGTACTTCTAATGAAGTTTAGGTAATATAATAGTTGTGACCATTCTAAACTTGAGGTGAGGTGTATATATATATAAGTTGTATATTTATTATTTTTAATAAGGTATCATCCTTGTTTTACTAATCAAATGTCTAACAATGTTTTCATAATCTTATATGTCAAGTATGCATTCATGGTAATGTCGTGTTTATATTTGGGGCTTCCATAATTAATTATGTAACATAATGTTTTATGTTTCTCTTTGTAGAAACATATTGATAATAAGCTCATGGAAGCACATGATGGTTTTGTTGAAGGAATTGGGCAAATTTATTCCCTATCTATTTCTCATGGAGTCAATTTGAAAGGAATAGGAGATGCAAATTTGAATATTATAAGGGTCACAAAAAAATTCTTCTTGTTTATAATGACAAAGTAGATGGAGCCATTACTCTAAAATAGAAAGTGGGGACCTTCACACGATGGCCAATGAAGTATTTGTAAAAAATCATAATCAAACATATTTATCACATAGTAGACATTGTTAGACATCTGTTATTCCAACACTATTTTATTCAATATTTTAAATATGTTGTTTAAGGATTTTAGTGATCATGGTGTATTTCAAAGAGTTCAAAACTCTTCAGACGACTTTGGAATTTTGATAAAATTACATATATACTCTAAGATTTTATGTATCTATATATATATATATTTGCATTAAGTTTTTGTATTTTAGTTTCTTTTTAATTATCAAAATTATTATGTTGAATCAATCTTATTCTAGTAGTGCTAGCATATTGCATAAGTTTGTTCATATATTTAATATTATAAAAAAAAATTGTGGCTTAGTTTGAGTTTAAGGTTATGATATTTTACATTATTAAATTCATGGCATTAATAAATTATTTGTCATATGACTTATTTAATTTTACTAAATCTAGTACTAAATATGTGTCTAACCACATAGTTAAATATATAATAAAATTGACTACTAAATGTGTGACTAGCAAAATGATTAAATAACTACTAAATATGTGACTAACCATACAACTAAATCAATGACTAAATTAACTATTAAATACGTGATTAACATGGCAATTAAATATACTACTAAATCAACTACTAAATATGTGGCCAACCACACAATTAAATCAACTATTAAATATGTGACTAACCACACAATTAAATATACCACTAAATCAACTACTAAATATGTGACTAGTGACATGATTAAATATATTACTACATCAACTACTAAATATGTGACTAGGAAAATGATTAAATACACCACTAAATCAATGATTAAATAGATGACTCAAAATTTTTACTATTAAATTTAGTAGTGTTATAAATGACTAGTATTAAGTACTATTATTCACATGACTAAGTTTAGCCACCTATATAAGAATTTTAGTGTTTTTTTTAGTCACATATTACTATTTTTGTACTAGTGATGACACCCACAAATCTTCACTACTATAGTTGTAAGTGTGGTCTATTATGGATACAAGTGTTAATCTCATATTGGTTTTGATATATGAGTGACAATATACTTAAGTGATTCACTTAGTTAATGCCAAACACGTAATGTATGCCAAGCATAAGTTGTCAGATAGTATATGTCAAGCAAGAGATATATAGTATATGCCAAGTAACTAATAAGTGTCAAGTCACTCAAGTGCTGAGAAGATAGTGAGTGCTGAGTCATTTAGATGTCGAGTGATCAGTGGATGCCGAGTCATTCACAGGTCAAGTTACAACATTGAAGAGATAGTGGATGCTGAGCATCAAACACTTCAAGTGCCCAAGTAATAAAGTTTTGACATAGTTGTTTGTAATGGCACAAACTACTATGTAGACTGATTTGGAACTAACCTAAGGATTTTTTTATGATCTAAGATGATAAGGACAAATCTTTATTGAGAATCTCTATGTAGTACATGTAGCCAATCATAAAAATGGAAGGATTAAGAGGAAATATGCATGAATCACAATCATTGATTCATACCTAACCCTAGGTCACCTAGGTTTTCTTAAGGAGGAAAAAAAAAAAAAAATTTATGTGTGGAAGGAGAAAAAAGAGAGAAAAGTTTGCATATGAAAAGAGAGCATTTGTGGTGATTAAGGTATGGTAAATTGAGATACATTGCATAATCAATTGAAGGAGAATAAAGGAAAGGAGCCAGAGAACAAAAAAGATACATTTGATCAGTGAGGATCAAGTACACATTAGGAAAGAGGTGATATGTTATCTATCAGTAGAGTGCTAACTGTAGGATCATTGTTGAGACATTCTAATTGGTGAATTAGTTAAATCTCTTAATAGAGTAGTCTTAATAGACTATTGTAAATACTTTAATAGGATGCTTACTTCATTGTAAGTTAAAGTCCTTTTACCAGGCACACTTCTAACAGGGTATTGAAATCCTTTAATAGGGTAAGATCTAACAATCTTCTAAGCCTTTAAAAGGGAAAACCTTTAACATGGTAGATCATGTTTCTGATCAAACATTATAACCTTCATTAGATACACTTTATTACTATAGTAGTGGAAATTTGTGGATGCCATCCCCACCCAAGTTTTACCTTCTTCTTGGAGGGCTTCTGAGTAACCAATATCTTGTGTCATATATGTGTTGAATGTTATTTTCTTTCATACTATGGATGAATATGTTTAGCTAGCTATTTCAATTTACATGTACAATTGTGAGATGGATGGTGAATGAATTTATGGTTAAAGTTTTGAAGTGTTGTTTCCTCCCCACCCCTCTCAGAGTTTACTTTCCCTAGTGTATTTCCAACAATTGGTATTAGAGTGAAGGTTCTCTAGAAAAGAAAGATTTGCAACTTTGAGGAAAGATCTTGAAGATGGAAGTCTAAAAGTTGGAAAATGTCATGTTCCCTTTTCAAATAATTAAAAAAATAATAATCTTTGCTAAGGCAGGCATGCCCAAGAAAGTGAAGTTTCAGAAAAAGGGGGTTAATCTTTGGAAACCGTTGGACTAATAAATGAAAATTATTATTAAAATATTTTCATTAACCTATCTTGGATGTGAGTTATGGTTATGCTCTCTTTTAAGGGGTTTGGAGGCATTTTGGGCTGATTTCCAGAACTTGATTTTTGCTCATTCTTTGTTATTCTTTAGAGGCTGTCAAACCTGTGGAGAAGGAGACCCAAGAATGGGAGTTTGCAGGTTTCCAGGGAGACCCAAGAATGGGAGTTTTTAGGTTTTTAGGAAGGCTAAGGATGACAGTTTGAAGCCATTCCATGTGCATGCTCATACAGAGTTTGCCTTTGTGCTGAACAGTGCAGATTTGTGGATTTTCAGGTGTGTTTTTTGTATGAGTTGGGTGTTTTCAGTTGAGTATTTCATATCAGTTTGGGTTGCTACTATATTTTAGACTTTAAGGTGTTAAAATAGAGTTAAATATATGTATTGGGATGTGATTAAACTTCTGAGATAGATTATTAGTGTTTTTGTGGTGTTTTTGGGCATTTTTGTGTTAATTTTGGGAGCCCGATGAGCATAGTTTTTGTCCTACATTTGAGAACTGTTGTGTAAAGGCTATATAGATCTGGAAATGTCATTTTGTAGGCTGTTATGATGCTGAAATTTTTGTAAAAAATCCATTTTCAGATTTATTAATAATTTGTGAAGTTGTGAAGCTTTTGGCACTATTTTTGGCATATCCGATTTGGGGTTTCTTGAGAAATTTGGTGGATCTTTGTGATATTAGTTGTTTGATCTTGAAGATCTGATTAGAGGCTTGAAATATCATGTAAAATCAGAAAAGGGAAATTTCAGTGGTATCAGAGCCATGATCTTGCCAGCTTGAGGGTTTGTAGAAGCTTGCATGTCAGTTTTGACAACTACCCAGATCTTGCATGTCAGTTTTGACAACAACCCAGATCTTGCATGTCAGTTTGGTTGAGCTATAATTGTTAGTTTGATTATGGATTCCTCTTGGTCATATTGCAAAGGATATTGCAGGAGCCTGTGTTAATGGGTAGTAGTATAGTTCATGACTACATTTGAGATCTAGGTGGATTGATTGGTTTATTGTTCAGCCATTGCTTGAGAACAAGCAATGTTTGGGAGGGGAGGAATTTTCATGTCCGCTTTTCAAATAATTAAAAAAATAATAATCTTTGCTAAGGCAGGCAGGCCCAAGAAAGTGAAGTTTTGGAAAAAGGGGGTTAATCTTTGGAAACTGTTGGACTAATAAATGAAAATTATTATTAAAATATGTTTCATTAACCTCTCTTGGATGTGAGTCATGGTTATGCCCTCTTTTAAGGGGTTTGGAGGCATTTTGGGCTGATTCTAGAACTTGATTTTGCTCATTTTCTTTGTTATTCTTCAGAGGCTGCCAAACCTGTGGAGAAGGAGACCCAAGAACAGGAGTTTACAGGTTTCCAGGGAGACCCAAGAATGGGAGTTTGCAGGTTTTTAGGAAGGCTAAGGATGGGAGTTTGAAGCCATTCCATGTGCATGCTCATACAGAGTTTGCCTTTGTGCTGAACAGTGCAGATTTGTGGGTTTTCGGGTGTGTTTTTTGTATGAGTTTGGTGTTTTTAGTTGAGTATTTCATATCAGTTTGGGTTGCTGCTGTATTTCAGACTTTAAGGTGTTAAAACTGAATATATGTATTGGGACATGATTAAACTTTTGAGATATATTATTAGTATTTTTGTGGTATTTCCGAGCATTTTTGTGTTAATTTCGGGAGCCCGATGAGCATAGTTTTTGTCCTACATTTGAGAACTGTTGTGTAAAGGCTATACGAATATAGAAATTTAATTTTGTAGGCTATTATGCTGCTGAAATTTTTGTAAAAATTTCCACTTTCAGATTTATTAATGATAGGTGAAGCTGTGAAGCTTTTGGCACAATTTCTGGCATACCCGATTTGGGGTTTCTTGAGAAATTTGGTGGATCTTTGTGATATTAGTTGTTTGATCTTGAAAATCTGATTAGAGGTTGGAAATATCATAAAAAATAAGATAAGGGAAATTTTAGTGGTATCAGAGCCATGATCTTGCCAGCCTGAGGGTTTGTAGAAGCTTGCATGTCAGTTTTGACAACTACCCAGATCTTGCATGTCAGTTTTGACAATAACCCAGATCTTGCATGTCATAATTTATGATTGCATGTTGCTTCTAATCAGCTGCATGTAAAAATTTATGGTTGCATGCTACTTCTAATCATTTTGATGTTAGTTCTTAATGAATTTGGTGGTTGTAGAAGTTTGCATGTTAGTTTTGACAACTACCCAAATCTTGCATGTTAGTTTTGACAACTACCCAGATCTTGCATGTCATAATTTATGATTGCATATTGCTTTTAATTAGTTGCATGTCAAAATTTATGGTTTCATGCTACTTCTAATCATTTTCATGTTAGTTCTTGGTGAATTTGGTGGTTGCATGTTGCTTCTAATCAGTTGCATGTCAAAATCTATGGTTGCATGCTACTTCTAATCATTTGCATGTTAGTTCTTGGTGTTTGAAGAAGTTATATCCTATTGGGGTTACACTCTACTTTATCTAGAATTGACAGGTATAGTACAGAGTCTCAGAGGACACAATCTTAGACAATTGATATCCAGAGTCAAAATAGTAGAAAGGATGGTTATTTAGACATTCTAGATAAACTTATGAAAATAAGCCATGACATGTCTGAACAGTTGATTGAGCACCACTGTATAATGAATGACATGTTGTCCGACCCAGCTAAGGTGGATAAGTTGGTTGGATTTCTATTTGGCAAATTTTCTCACAGGACAGATGACACAATTCCCAAGAACTTGCATGAGGAGTTTGAGAAACTAGCTGAAAGCCAAGTAGAGGTCTCAGATTCTACTCTGCCACAGGAGGTGGTGGGAAAGGATATTACACAGATTGATAGTAACGGTCAACTTGATACTCAAATTGAGACAATTGTTTGCAAGTCGTCAAAGGGTGATGCCACAGGTATTCAGGATGGTACAGTTACAATAGGCAGTGACTACAGTGTAGTGGGTTCAGATGATGATTATGAGGATGTTGTTGTGCAGGATGTTGAGATACCTGGTAGAGATGAGCAGACATTGAGCATTCATGATTTTGCTGAGAAAGAGTACCAGGCATAGTTAGATGCTTCATCACATGAGGTTGAGGCTGGTAGTACTTCACATGATTTGTCCAACCAGCTAAAGGTGAACAAAGATAGTATTGTGACTTCATTATGTCATCATGATAGGTATGTGGAGTTAGTTGGTATTGGTCATATTACTCGAGTGAGGAGTTTTCTTGAGTTACCAGCTGATTCTAGTTTACAGATATGGACTCAAGATTGTTATATTGGCATTTGGGATTTAGTTGACAGGAGATCTTTAAAACTTTTTGGTAGCAGTGTTTGTTTGGGTGCTATCATGGATTTGATTAGAAGATTGCACGGTGTTTTCTTTTCTTGTGCTAGTAGCTTGTCCAATGTTGGTATTAGTTTTTATACACCAGTGTTGGGCTTTGTTCATATATCCAGTCGACCATACTTGCTGGAATGTGTTGATGATCTTTCATATTTGGCAGTGTGTACAGATGAGTCCCAGGATCATATTGGCATTGATGACATCCAGGAGGATACAATGGCCAGTTTTGAAGACTTAGTTTCTTTGGGTATAGAGGAGTTGGACAGTAGTGCTACAATTTTTGATACTTCGTATGTTGATATGAGCTTTAGATTTGATTCACAAGATATGGATGGTAATACTCTAGAGACTAGTAACTTTGAGAATACTCCTTTAGATAGTGCATCAAAGGAGGTTTGTAGGAGACAGTCAAGCTAGTGCCATCATGTGTCTAATCAGTTGAGAGTTAGTGATTGAGACATTACTATCACTTGCCAACATTTCGATGTTGCTCGTCAGTTGTTAGCAGTTTATGGATGGGGTTCTCCTACTAGTGATGAGCATGAAGGCAGTTATCTTTCCTTGATAGAGATCCACTCTTTATGGGAGGCTATTCGGATTTTGAGACAAAATTATATGCAGTTGGTAGCCAACAAAGATTATCTTATGGAGTGGGGTAGTACAGCATATGATGCATTGTTGGCCAAGGAAGATGAGGTGAGTGAGCTTACTGAGCAGCTTGAGGTGACTTCTGAGATTCTTGAGAGCACACAATTGGCTTTCAAGGAGTCATAGTTTCATTTGGCTAAGGTGACCATGGAGTTAGAGTGACTACAGTCTTTACCTGATTCTATACAGTCACAAGCTATAGTGTTTGGTGATCCGAGGATGTCCATGGCCGAGATTGTCAGAGACAACGGAGATGGGGATGCATCCATCCTTGATACTAACATTGGCATATTAGGTTCATTCCCACAAGATTCAAGTTTAGTTGAGTTGGGTGCTGTAGCAGATTGTTGTGGTATGCCTGACATGGTGGTGACCTCTAGCACTAATGGCATGAAGACTAGAGATGCTGTATCAAAGACCATGTGTGATGTTGGTGAGCTGATAGTTGGCATGGTTCCTGCTAGTAATACTACTCCCTTGGTGATATCTTCAGAGGTAGTAGTCAGTTCCAACATGGTTAATGATCAATTGTAGTTAGTTTCATCTAGATTACAGTCTGAGCCACTGACTGAGATTGGTGAATTCTATCGAAATTACACTGTGAGGTACACTCATCAATTTACCTTTGATGACCATGTTGATGAGATGATGATACGAAGATGTACTTTGGTTCCTAGTGCTTATCATCAGTTATGGGATAGTTTGATGCCTCAAGATGAGAGTTGTGATGGGCATGACATGGTGATAGGTTCTGCAATTGACAGCTTGATAATATGTGACTTAGAGCAGGAGTTTGGGAGTGATGCTTCAGTGGGTGTTGTTATTGATTCTACTCCTTTGGCTATGACATCTCCTAACTTAGCTAGTGATCAGTCACAATGGGTTGTATCACTTGTTCATGTGCATGGGAGTTATGGTTATGAGATAGTGGCCAGTGATTTGTAGAGTTGTGTTGACTGCAGGAGTTGTACAATGTGTGGATTCTCCATACTTGGTAGAGTTTCATTCGAGAGTGTTCACCATTGTTGCAGAGTTGGATTGTACATTCCGTATAGGCCAGTGGGATGCGTTGATGGTATTTACTATGTTGGTAATTTGATTTGTCCACTTTACTTGGGTTCTGATGTTCTAAGAGTTTGTGTCTCATGGGTTTTTGAC
Source organism: Cupressus sempervirens (assembly GCA_028749045.1). Taxonomy (NCBI): domain Eukaryota; kingdom Viridiplantae; phylum Streptophyta; class Pinopsida; order Cupressales; family Cupressaceae; genus Cupressus; species Cupressus sempervirens. Next base: position 521,714,880 of record CM053793.1, read on the forward strand.
TGTGGTAGTGGTGATTTTGGAATTTGGTTGAGTTATAATTGTCAGTTTGATTATGGATTCCTCTTGGTCATATTGCAGAGGATATTGCAAGAGCTTGTGTTAATGGGTAGTAGTATAGTTCATGACTACATTTGGGATCCAGGTGGATTGATTGGTTTATTGTTCAGCCATTGCTTGAGGACAAGCAATGTTTGGGAGGGGAGGACTTGTCATGTCCCCTTTTCAAATAATTAAAAAAATAATAATCTTTGCTAAGGTAGGCAGGCCCAAGAAAGTGAAGTTTCGAAAAAAGGGGGTTAATCTTTGGAAACCGTTGGACTAATAAATGAAAATTATTATTAAAATATGTTTCATTAACCTCTTTTGGATGTGAGTTATGGTTATGCCCTCTTTTAAGGGGTTTGGAGGCATTTTGGGCTGATTCTAGAACTTGATTTTGCTCATTTTCTTTGTTATTCTTCAGAGGCTGCCAAACCTGTGGAGAAGGAGACCCAAGAACGAGAGTTTATAGGCTTCCAAGGAGACCCAAAAATGAGAGTTTGTAGGTTTCCAGGAAGACTAAGGATGGGAGTTTGAAGCCATTCCATGTGCATGCTCATACAGAGTTTGCCTTTGTGCTGAACACTGCAGATTTGTGGGTTTTCGGGTGTGTTTTTTGTATGAGTTTGGTGTTTTCAGTTGAGTATTTCATATCACTTTGGGTTGCTTCTATATTTCAGACTTTAAGGTGTTAAAATAGAGTTGAATATATGTATTGAGACATGATTAAACTTTTGAGATATATTATTAGTGTTTTTGTGGTGTTTTCGAGCATTTTTGTGTTAATTTTGGGAGCCCGATGAGCATAGTTTTTGTCTTACATTTGAGAACTGTTGTGTAAAGGCTATACAGATCTAGAAATTTCATTTTGTAGTCTGTTATGATGCTGAAATTTCTGTAAAAATTTCCACTTTCAGATTTATTAATGATAGGTGAAGCTGTGAAGCTTTTGGCACAATTTCTGGCATACCCGATTTAGGGTTTCTTGAGAAATTTGGTGGATCTTTGTGATATTAGTTGTTTGATCTTGAAAATCTGATTAGAGGTTAGAAATATCATACAAAATCAGATAAGGGAAATTTTAGAAAATACTATTGAGAACTAGAAGATTGAAATACAACTTGACCTACATCAGCTAAATGAAGCAAGTGATGAGTTAAAATGATCATTGAAAAGAAGGAAAGAGATAGCTATTAAAGAGAATGAAACACATTACCAAGATATTAACCGTGCTAGATTATTTATAGATGGAAACACAAGTGAATTTGATGCAACAATTGTAGATCTAATGGAAAAGAATCGAGCCCTAACTGACGAGGCCAAAAATCTAAAAATAGAATAAGAAGTCCAATTAGTATTGCTATGTGAGGTGATTGAGCAAAAAAGAAAGCTAAAGAAGACAAAGTTGTGATTGAAGGTGACAAAAATATATTGACCAAAAGATTAGAAGAGAAGACATTAGAGGTGAATATGATTTCTCACATGTAGCTAGAAACATTTAATCAAATAATGATTGAAAATCATGAATTGAATGGAAAAAATATTGAGATCACAACACTAAAGTTGCAGAATGAAAAACTAAGAAATAATCTAAAAAGAGAAAAATAATTTGCTAAAAGTTTCAATAGACCTAGTGAAGCCATCAAGTATTTTTAGAAATTGATGAGATCTCCTAGATCCAATAGTGATACTACTAGATTATGCTAAAAGTTTCAATAGACCTAGTGAAGCCATCAAGTATTTTGAGAAATTGACAAGATCTCCTAGATCCAATAGTGATACTACTAGATTATGCTAAAAGTTTCAATAGACCTAGTGAAGCCATCAAGTATTTTGAGAAATTGACAAGATCTCCTAGATCCAATAGTGATACTACTAGATTGGGTTATACTAGTATTGAAGAAGGAGAATCATCTAAAATTGGTGAAAAAAGGAATGTCAATGGTAAGAAATCCAAACCTACTTGTCATAATTATGGAAAATTAGGACATACTACTAATGTTTGCAGAAGTAAGAGTATAAATCAGAATCCTAAGCAAAATTTTGTGGGTCATTGCCACAAGTGAAACAAGAAAGGACATTAGGCACATGAATAAAAAACCAAGACCATAGGCATATGAGTGTAGATCCAAGCCCATGTGTTCATCAAATAGTAGAAAAAGGTAAAGCATAATGGGAACTCCTATAATTGGGATTATAATACAAGGTATAGTTGTCACTATTTTCAAGAGTATGGACATATTTTTTAAAATTGCATTAGAACACATTTTGGAAGTGACTAGAAAAGATGGTTGAGTCCAACTACATGTTTTAGCTATTTGAAGATTGGTCACATAAGAAAAAATTATCCAACAAGGTCAAAAGAACATAACAGTGTATTTAATAAAGGAAAAGGAAAGGTTGATGTTAAAGAAGTCAGAGTGTGGATGAACAAGTCATGGAAGAAGAAGAAATATTGTAGCACATCAAGTTCAGATGAGATCACTTCATGCAACAAATTAGGTGATCACACCATCCTTAACTAGGCAATTAAGAGGTATGTATGGGACTAATATTTCAAAGTTCAATTATACATCAGTTCCAAGGATTGATTTTTGAAAAGATCATATATGCATGAATTATGCAAAGTATTGGTTAGAACTTGGAAGAAATCTATAGGTTTTCATGTTGTTTCCGAGCATGAAAAGTTTCATTGTGGTTGTCGAGTGAAAGTTAGTTGATGCCAAGCTATCAAAGGTGACAGTGTTGGCCAAGATTGTAGTGGTTTCCAAGTATGAAGAAAATTACATGGAAGCCGAGTGAGTTAGAATCACTATTGGAGTTGAGCTTGCAGTTGTGTAAGCACTGAGCATTTATTGTGAAGTTTTAAGGGATATATGGTCAATTTTATACTCATTTGTAATCATTCAAATTGAGAAAGATCATGATGAGATAAATACAAATTGGAAAGAAGGATTCAAGCATTTGAAAACCAATTTCAACTACCACTCAACAACAGTTATTAGATTTGAGAAGGTATTTATTGTGTGCTAAGCTATGTTGTTTGAATTTTTGCAAACCCTAGTTAGTTTTTATGACATCCAATTATTCTACTACTATGGTTAAGGAAGGAGAGGAAGTTTTGAATGTTTAATTAATAAGTAATGAGATCAAAAAACAACATTTCTTGGTAGTTTTTGACATTGCATATAAAAGAGACCCTTCTAGTGCATTGTCAATGATACCACCATAAGTTTTAATGATACAAGATGTAAGGTGTTGCTACACTTGTAAGGTTGGAAGCACTGGAGACATGGAAATAAGAGTTACATGGAAAATTGTGTGAGAATAGTGCACTAAAGGAAGAATTCAAGGTTGTAGAGAGAAAAAGGGCTAACTTGTGCCCTAGATTTTCCAAATGTCTTAAAAAATGAATGGATTAAGATTGTTATTAGTAGAATTCATGAAAATTATGCATGGTTGGAGGATGGCCCTATTAAAATTACAAATAGAATCATTCATAGAGTGATAGGGTATCCAACTCTAGATAGACCTAAGACAATGAGGAGTGGTGAAAAAGAGGCAATTGAAAAGAATACAGGGACACTATGGAACAAGAGAGGAATGACTATAGACACAATTTCTAATCGCCTAATTGCTTTTGTAGTAAGAATTATTGCACATAAGTTCTTTCAATATAGTACATTAAACCATGTACCATGTATGGATGTGGATTTAAGTTACAAGATTGTGAAGAAAGACCACTATGGATGTGGATTTAAGTTACAACTCCAACAATTATCTCATAACTTGGGATCCATAAGGGAAAAAAAAAGTGCACAATGCAAATTTGGCTCAATACTAGTTTATATATTTTTCTATGTGTAGAACACTTTTCCCACATTTGGAAAAGTAGCTTGGAAAGATAATGGATCAGTTGTAGTATAAATTAGTGAATCTATAGAGCAACTTGGAGAAAATTTTGATGATGACTAGCTAGTTTAAAGACTTTAAGAAGTCAATGAAACAAACAAAAATGGTTCTAGTATCACTAGTAGAGAAATATTTCAATTATGTTTATTTTCTAGTTGATGTTGATTTCACATATGTTCAAGTTTCTATTCCAAGGGTGAGATGGCTCAGACCACTACCTTATGAGATTAATGTTGATGAGGCATCTATAGCCATCACTACTTTACTAGCAAAAGAAGTAGATAAGGATGCTACTACTTTTGGAAACTATGATGTAGCAAAGTCAAAGATAAAAATGGACTTAAAGACACCTTTTGTGATGAGAAAAAATAATAAGCTTGTTGGTGTTTGAAAATGTTACCCATTTCCAATTACCCTAATGAGAACAAAACGCATCTAAGGGGCAGCTAACTCCCATTATCAACACATCCATTCAGACACCAGGCCAACTATAAGGCTAGTCCCTTCTTCTTCTTCAGGCTGTGCAAAACCTAGGTGGGTGGACCTATAGATTCCTTATATGGTACCAGTTGTCAAAGCATACACTGAATCTAATGAGCAGATTGAAACCCCTAATATCTCCTAATGGCTTATGAAACAACACAGATTCTACAATAGCTAGGTGCAAACCTATATTATTCATAAACTGAGTGAGGGCATTCTATGATAGCTCTTCAACATGAAAGGGGAAAAGAATTTGATTTTTGATGTTGATTTCAACAACCCTCAGATATGCAGCAGTGAGAAAGTAATGACCCTATAGCTGATCAGTGCCTAGTCCATTGGGCAAATTCATGGATCACAAACATACATATGAATATATGAGACATGTGTGTATCTTCAGATATAGATCTATCTATTTAACTTGTAAATAGACATCTATGTTTAGTTTAAAATCTCGTTCTTACTTGATATCCTCCTCAATAAATCTACAACCCTGTTGATTTCTATGAAGCATTTACACAATTCCTTGAACTATCAGCAACAATGAAACAACATACAGTCTTAGGGGACTGCAACTACAACCTAAACTCTTTGTTCAGAGATCATAAAACATTGAAATTCAATGAGAACGGAGACAAGATTCAACTGAAACTTAAATTATCTACTTCTCTTTGCATTGTTTTCTTGAAAATATACAATCATATGCATGAAATGAAAGACATGAAACAACCTAATAGATCTCAACTATCTGAATTTATCTTCCTACTGCTGTTCACATGAGAGAAATTGATGAAGAAATATATGGTATCACAGTATGGGAACATATCAAAAATGGATCCAAAATCTGGTATCTCAGTAGTGACTAGTTTTTCTCCAAAGACTGGAACCCATCAAACAATGAAAGATAGAAAAATATAGCAAAGGAAAGAATCTCGGATCTGATCTTCATGTGACAAGTGTCCATTTGAAAAGCAATCCTCTGTAACTAAAAAACATCTTTCTTCCATCTCCATTGTGATCTGATCTTGTTTCATCATTATCTACAACTGATTTGCACAATATCTCTGTTGAAATGATGAAACATTGCTGAGTCACCATAATATCTGATTTACCCATTGAAATGCTTGGCAAAATCGGGTTAAATTGAGTGAATGTGAGAAACGTGAACTCCAACTGCATTCTTACCAAGTTTTACTGATCCCCTGACTGGATTTTCAATTTTTTACCCATTCCATTGAGGAAGCCCCAAAATTCACATTTCTGGCTATAGCTCAAACTAGGAAGCACATGTGCAAAAAATGACTTCAGAAATGGAAAATTTGGATTCTCACGATTCCAACGGTATATGATAAGGCATATCTAGCCTCTGGGAAATGCCTGAAATCTTCGTTTGAAAAATATTCCCCTTCACTAGACACTCATGTCTGCACATTTGATTTTTTTCTTTAAATTTGAAAAATTTTAAAAATTCTAAAGTCAAAACTTTAGAAAAGATATCTCTTGGATGACTGAACTTGCATGTTTTATAAAAATAATAATAAAATATTATTATTTTTTATTCTTTAATTTCACTGCCTTTTGAAACTGTGGTCAACTCTATGTTTGACCAGTGCCACGTGGCACTCCATGATTGGACACCTGATCTGCATCATCCACCACATGTCGTCTCCTTGCTACTTCACCATGCTTAACCAGTGAGCAACTTCGATTAGCGAGATAACGCGAACCGTCAGATCTGCCACGTGGCTTAATCTGGTGCGCTCTTGACATTTGCTCGCCGCATCATAATCCAGTTACTCTATCACCGCCACTTGTCACCATTTGATTCGCTAATGGAATTGCACATGGGACCCAAGTTGCATTTTGACCCTTGTCGGATTTTCGGACTCTTACCGAATTTTTGAAATTTTCTGGCAACCTCGCTATGTCACTAGCAAGACTTTTTTGAAATTTTTGGCTAGCGAAGTAGCGAGGTGCCAGATTTTTAGTTTTTCGGTTGCCTGCAACTTTCTAACATCATCCTCTTTGTTATGCGTATTTATTTAAAATTTATTATGTCATCGTCTAACTGGTCGGCTGGACCCACTTGCACATGCACTTGGCTTCAAAAGCCACTGTCTTATTGACATTGAACTTATTGAGTGCATTAGTATTTAAACTATAAAATATTTCCTCACCCACCCAATGTGGGATAAAGCATTTTGACTAGTTTCCTCTGTTAATGGCGTCTTCTCTGCTGAAAATGCGGATGCTTCATTGATATTGAATGCGTGGGGACTTTCTTCTGGTTAGTGCAGACTTCTGTCTTTGCAACTGACTCATCTTTGCCTTTAAACATGTGGAGAGTCAGCACTGGGTTTGTTTCAACGTGTCTAGTCTTGTATCCTTGCTGCCGGCTTCAACATGGAGGGTCTACTCTGCTTCAGTTGGCGCCTTTCTCTTATTACTGGTTGCCTTCTATTTGAATGCCAACACCCCTATTTTAAGATGTGGTTGCCTCATTTTTCACTTAGATTGGTTGTATGTGGAGCCTCTCCTACTGCAAGGCGTCACTCACCTGCAACTCCTCTTAGTTCACTGTAGGTTGTTTTTTCCTCAATGTGGATTGCCTTTGTCTTCTTGCGTGGCGTTGACTCTGCCCTTCTCTATTTAAAATGCACTGATCTCCTTTTATACCTGCATGATGTCTTCTTTGCCAGCATGTAGCATCCATTTCATTGTGTGAGTGCCCTGCTTCTATGGATGCTTGATCTCAAACATGGACCTGTCCTTTCCTTTTGCAAAGCTTCTTTAAACTTGGGTGCTCTACTACCACTTCCCATGAAAAAAAAATGTTGCCTCCTCTTATTGCTGTTTTGAAAAGAATGTTTTCAATTTTTAATAGCAAAATCTTCATTTTAATTTAGTTTTTTATTTTTCATAGCTGCGGCTTCCTCCATTTCCAACGTGGAGCATTCTTCTTAATGAGCTATGAAACTTAAAAGCTAATATTTTTCAAACCCATATTTTATAAAGCTCTTGGACTCTCCCAATACATGATCCTTTATTTTATTTGATTCTTTGCACAACTCCTCATTGTGCCTTCCTTAGTAACTTATAACCTTTAATAAAGTTTCCAATTTTTTGCAAATGATACAACAATCCTCAATATAGAGCATAGGGATTTTAATTTTTCATACTAGCTTGTACTCTTTTCCAAGCCATTCATTGATGCTCACCTATGAAGAAATGAAGATGATGTCTGACGATATTAGAGGCTTCAAAACACTTTCACATGTTCTTTAACATCTCATGCATCTATTTTGATTATTAAATTAAGTATCACTTCTTGCCTGCAAACTATGAATTTGTGTCTGGAGGCCCGGCAGCTGGGCTTAAAAATTGACTCAATCAAATAGTCAAGCCACAAAAATTGGCACGAGTGTTCAATCCTACACACTCTATCATATTGCAATTATTTATCCCATGATGAACTCTGAGTCAGGAGATTTTAATTGCCAAACATCCATACTTCAATTAACCTGTAGGCAAACAATGTTAAAAAACATAAACTGGGCTCGGGTTCGCCATTATAAATTGGGATTGTTGATCACTTGGACTTCTAAAAACCTGGATATAGGTTCTTTGCCATGGAGAGAAAATAATTCCATGTTTTGGGCTCATGACGAATCACAGGGCACATTTGGCGAATTTCCAAAAATAGGCACTTGGAAATTTTAACTAAGAAATGTATCAAAAAGTAATTTTTGGAAAATGTACGAACATAAGAAAGTATGCAAATGGATTTGTCATGACTTGGAAACTGGCATACTTCAAGGATTTTTAGGAGAAAACACAATGATATAATCCATTTAGGCTCACCAATCACAAAGATCAAAGTTATAATGTGCCGAACAAGGGTACGGATCAATCAGGATACCTTAGCAGTGACAAAACAATATAAACTGGGTTTTGATCATGTTAGCAAACTGATCAAATGGATTTGACATGATCTCAAAATTGGAACATATGAAGTGTTTGACCCCTGGAACACAATACAAAAAGAATTTTTTGATTTGGGTCAACTGGGTCAAAGATATGATCGGTCGAACAGGGCTTCCTAGAATTGTGAACTAGTTAAATGCACAAAACAGTAAATGACCAACTTTGCGGGGTGCAAAACCTAGTCAAATGGATTTGAAATGACTTGAAAATTGAAACATAGGTTCTCCATTATGGACACTAAACATCCCCAAAGTGAATAGTCATGAAACGGTCTTGGGTAAAAGATATTCAGATGCAAATTGGGCCTCTGATCGCTATTTGACACTTGGCAGAATTGCAAATTTTGACACTAGGTCAAAATGGGACTTCACAGAATGATTCGGGACGGCAAAATAACATTGTGGATCATATGCATATGTCAAATGAAAGGTGTTAAGCCACTCAAACACCATCTAGGCCTCAAGCTACCAATTGTCCACATGCATAAAAGGCACTTTAGGACATGATTTTCCAAAATTTTCAAAATGTGACTAAAAATGAAGCATGCAATTTTCAGTCCCAACAGTGGCTCTGTCTGGGGATGCATGTACCTTGCGGGCATGGCAAGGATTCAGATCTTTGGGAGAAGCAAACCACACACTTGATAGCAAAAGCTTTCTCGAACAGCTTATTGAAAGCAAGGAAACAACTACTTCTACTATTTGCAAACGATGACCTCGGGCCACCAAACTTCAGCAGAATTGTTTACCTCTATCATAAACATGATTCTCATCTAAAATTTCATGAGGTAAACTGAAAATTCTGCTCCTATTAGTCTCACCAATCAGATTATCATCCTGAATCAACTCATTTAGCAAAACTGAATCCAAACCTTGACTTTCACAATGCAAATAAAAACTATGTTCATCTTCAACCACTTGCTTATTATGAAAATACTGATCAGCATGCTTAAACATATCAGACTGAAACTGAAAACCCTCTTCATTTAATGGCTCATGCATGCTATCATTCTCGAATATGAAGGCTTCATATTCAACTTGGGGAAAAAGACCACTCATATCTTCAAAATGTGTATCCCTTTGCATAGCCGGATAGGAATCAAATGAACAATCTAACTGATATTCACATATGTCATCCACATCAGAATCTGAAACTAATCCATAATCTTCAAATGGTTCTTCACAATCAGCAAATAGATTAGTCTTTACATCAGAGATTTCATCATAAATCTCATTGCAAGGTGCATACTAATTTTCAAAAACAACTTCGTCAAACACCTTGTCATTTACCTCCTCAGATGCTACATAATCATTAGTTTCACTATCAAACTCGGAAGAAGAACATTCTAATCTCTTACAGCAGTAAGACAAGGTATCATCATCAAACTCGTTCTCAACTAAATCTGAATTGTCCATGTGTTCTTCAAAAAGAGGATTGATAATTCCATGGAAAGCGCCTTTGTAGACATTAGGACAAGTGATGTGATGATCAACATCAAACTCCTCACCATATAACGGATTAGTGAAAACTTTAAAACCATTTCTAACATCATTGTCATGGACACTTTGAACATATGAAGAAGAAAAAAATAGAATCATATGAAGACTCAACATCCACTTCATGAACGAAGCATGTAAAATACAAATCAAAGTTGCTTTCATTGTCTCCATATAGGTGATTCAAATGTCTTGCAAGAAAATCATCATTTATCTTACCAAAAGGTGCTAATGCATTAATCTCAGGATCAATCACGTACTGATCATCACTGCGCTCATCCTCAAGACATTCTTCTACACAATTAGGTAATACGTCTCTATGGATAACCTCTTTGTCTTCATATTGTGTAGACACATTTTCTTCATAACTTTCAATCTCAAACTGATTTACACTATTCTGAAATGGACACTCACTTTCAGATTTAAGAAAAGAATTCATACCTTTACTGACATACGAGTGCTCACTTTCATCATTACTTTCTTCTTCCTTGTCTGCATCTGATCCACATGAAGATGGAAACACACTAGCACTATCCTCTTCTTGACTTGAGTAATAACTCTCATCATCAGCTTCATATGACACCTCTTGATAATATATTGGATCGACAACTTCATTATCACTTGAAAGATGACTTTCAGCTTTATCATACTCACATTGATATAATTGTCTTTCAACTTCAAATTTAATAATGTTCTCAACATGATGCAATCTCTCAATGAGATAATTCATTTCTTGCCTATCCTGTTGGTCAAGAGAATGCATCTCACTGCTGAAATATTATCAACATATGAGCTTAGTTCTTCTGATTGTGACTGAGATACATATGATTTACATTCTTTATCTTAGGTCATCTCTCCATGGCGTGTCAGATCAGCAATTTCACCTTTATCACTTGATAGATCACTTCTGATTTCTTCCTCCTCATACTAAGATGAATACCTTTCAACTTCAAAGTTTACGACATTCTCAACCAAAGGCATATTATCAATAGTAGGAGAAACAACTGAATTTATTTCTTGCATGTAAAATTCATCAAGTGAACTATCTTTATGTTCTAATGTTGTAATACCATAAACATGTGCATTTAATTCAGCAATAATGGAATCATTTCTTCTTTGCAACAGAGAGATTTCATGTTCACATGTTTTTATTTTTGAATCTTCAACAAAACTATTTATAACAGCAGGAGTGCTTATTTTCTGATCTGAAATTAAACATTCTATATGACATTGATTTGTTCTTTGCGCCTCATCTTGCCGGCAAAAATTTCTAGAGAAGTGACTCCGAGTTAAGCCATATTTTATGTTATTCTCAATCTCTATTGCTATCATGAATGCCTGATGCAAAGTTCTAGGTTCCTTATCTCTTAACAGATAGTTCATCTTTTTATCAAATGCACTGAGATAAACCACTAAACACATTTGATCATCCAGCTTGTAACTTTCAGGAATTTCATTTAAAATCTTTGCAAATCTGATATTAAATTCAGGAACTAACTCACCATTCCTGATTTGAATTTTCAAAAACTTATCAAAATAATCAGAGATGCTTACTCTTTCCCCGAACTGCATCATGAAGGCTAACATTAATTCATCACAGGATGAAATTGAACATGCTGGTAGGAATGAAAACCAGTCCCTAGCATCATCCTCTAAAGTTTGAACAAACAATTTCATCTGAATATCTTCACGAGCAATTTCAAAATCACCAACCAAGTCAATAAACAACTGAACATGATGACTGGCTGAATTTTCATGGTTTCCACTAAACTTAGGTAAATACTTTTTGAGATCATAAGGCATAATATTTGGACACCATGAATACCATTAAAATTCAATGGCATATACCTCCTGGTAGAGATGGATCTAGGAATTTCACTAACAGGCTGCATACTAGATGAGATGAAACTTGACATTCTTCAACTCAAGACTCATTCACCATTAAATACTTTCAGAATTCATAACTTGCAGTAGATCTTTACAGCCCTCTACCAAATGAATGCTTCAAATACACTTCACAACTTTAAAACAACAATTGAAACCAAATCCAATGAAATGTATAAAACACAACTATTCTCCTCTTTTTAGTGCTCGAACTTCACTTGATGGAGAATACATATGTGAAACTAACTTTCATGGGAAATAAAATTGCATGAAAGTATAAAATACCTTAAGTGTTGCTGTATGAAACTACTGATCTGCTGATTGGCCTGGTGCTAACATGAATTTCTCACACCACTGATCATAACCTTACAGAGTCGCCATCTCCTTGAAGAGAGAAATGAAATCACAGCTATGATTCATCTTTATCATTACAAAATCTTACGACAACAGATCAAACAACACTTCCAGACTTATTTGTTAGAAACTTATAATAGGTTTCTCTTCTTGCTTGCAAATTCATCTAACTTTCAGATCTGCTTGATTCCACTAAAAAATCTTGAAAACAATTTATACATCACTGATCTACAATGATTCAGAGATCCTTTAGATAGAGTCGCCACTCACTATTGTGAGAAAGATTTTAAACATGATTCATAACACTACAAGTCTGAACTGAAAATTCAACTTGAAACCTTTGCAAATCTTTTAAAAACATTTAAAAGAGAGAAAACATCTTTCATCAATTCTGACTCTGAATTACAATAGTATTCTGAAAACAACAACCGGTTGACATGACTGAAGATGAACACTCTTAGTAGCACAATCTATATTCAACCTTGAAAAATACTTTTGTCAATGGATAAAAACTTACTAGGGTGCATGATTTGGAGTAAGAAAAATGGAAAGAACATCAGAGAACTTACTACTAAAACTTTTTAATGCACTTCTCCTGCTGTATTGAATCTCTTCTTTTCAAATTCTCAAAGTTTGTCTTAAATCTGATTCAATACACTCCCCAGTAGAGTCGCCATTTTGTTGGTGTTTGAAAATGTTACCTGTTTCCGATTACCCTGATGAGAACAAAACACATCTAAGGGGCAGCTAACTCCCATTATCAACACATCCATTCAGACACTAGGCCAACTATAAGGCTAGACCCTTCTTCTTCTTTAGGCTCTACAAAACCTAGGCGGGTGGACCTATAGATTCCTTATATGGTACCAGTTTTCAAAGCATACACTGAATCTAATGAGCAGATTGAAACCCCTAATATCTCCTAATGGCTTATGAAACAACACAAATTATACAATAGCTAGGTGTAAACCTATATCAATCATAAACTGAGTGAGGGCATTCTATGATAGCTCTTCAACATGAAAGGGGAAAAGCGTTTGATTTTTGATGTTGATTTCAACAACCCTCAGATATGCAGTAGTGAGAAAGTAATGAACTTGTAGCTGATCAGTGCCTAGTCCATTGGGCAAATTCATGGATCACAAACATACATATGAATATCTGAGACATGTGTGTATCTTCAGATATAGATCTATCTATTTAACTTGTAAATAGACATCTATGTTTAGTTTAAAATCTCGTTCTTACCTGATATCCTCCTCAATAAATCTACAACCCTATTGATTTCTATGAAGCATTTACACAATTCCTTGAACTATCAGCAACAATGAAACAACATACAGTCTTAGGGGACTGCAACTACAACCTAAACTCTTTGTTCAGAGATCGTAAAACATTGAAATTCAATGAGAACAGAGACATGATTCAACTGAAACTTAATTATTTGCTGCTCTTTGCATTATTTTCTTGAAAATATACAGTCATATGCATGAAATGAAAGACATGAAACAACCTAACAGATCTAAACTATCTGAATTTATCTTCCTACTGCTGTTCACATGAGAGAAATTGCAGAAGAAATATATGGTATCACAGTATGGGAACATATCAAAATTGGATCCAAAATCTGGTATCTCAGTAGTGACTAGTTTTTCTCCAAAGACTGGAACCCATCAAACAATGAAAGATAGAAAAATATAGCAAAGGAAAGAATCTCAGATCTAATCTTCATGTGACAAGTGTCCATTTGAAAAGCAATCCTCTATAACTAAAAAACTTCTTTCTTTCATCTCCATTGTGATCTGATCTTGTTTCATCATTATCTACAACTGATTTGCACAATATCTCTGTTGAAATGATGAAACATTGCTAAGTCACCACAATATCTGATTTACCCATTGAAATGCTTGGCAAAATTGGGTTAAATTGAGTGAATGTGAGAAATGTGAACTCCAACTACATCTTACCAATTTTTACTAATCCCCTAACTGGATTTTCAATCTTTTACCCATTCCATTGAGGAAGCCCCAAAATTCACATTTCTGGCTATAGCTCAAACTAGGAAGCACCTGTGCAAAAACTAACTTCAGAAATGGAAAATTTGGATTCTCATGATTCCAACGGTATATGATAAGGCATATCTAGCCTCTGGGAAATGCTTGAAATCTTCGTTTGAAAAATAGTCCCCTTCGCTAGAAACTCATGTCTGCACATTTGATTTTTTTCTTTAAATTTGAAAAATTTAAAAAATTCTAAAGTCAAAACTTTAGAAAAAAAATATCTCTTGGATGACTGAACGTGCATGTTTTATAAAAATAATAATAAAATATTATTATTTTTTATTCTTTAATTTCACTGCCTTTTGAAACTGTGGTCAACTCTATGTTTGACTAGTGCCACATGGCGCTCCATGATTGGACACCTGATCTGCATCATCCGCCATGTGTCATCTCCTCGCTACTTTTCCATGCTTAACTAGTGAGCAACTTCGGTTAGTGAGATAACGTGAACTGTCAGATCTGCCACGTGGCGCAATCTTGTGCGCTCTTGACATTTGCTCGCCACATCATAATCCAATTACTTTGTCACCGCCACTTGTCACCATACGATTCGCTGATGGAATTGCACGTGGGACCCATGTTGCATTCTAAACGTTGTCGGATTTTTGGACTCTTGCCAAATTTTTTAAATTTTTTGACAACCTCGCTATGTCGCTAGCCGAACTTTTTTGAAATTTTCGGCTAGCGAAGTAGCGAGGTGCCGAATTTTTAGTATTTCGATCGCCTGCAACTTGCTAATGTCATCCTCTTTGTTATGCGTATTTATTTAAAATTTATTATGTCATCGCCTAATTGGCCGGCTGGACCCACCTACACATGCACTTGGCTTCAAAAGCCACTATCTTATCGACATTGAACTTATTGAGTGTATTAGTATTTAAACTATAAAATATTTCCTCACCCACCCAATGTGGGATAAAGAGTTTTGACTGGTTTCCTCTGTTAATGGCGTCTTCTCTACTGAAAATGCAGATGCTTCATTGATATTGAATGCATGGGGACTTTCTTCTGGTTAGTGTAGACCTCTGTCTTTGTAACTGACTTGTCTTTGCCTTTAAACACGTGGAGAGTCAGCACTGGGTTTGTTTCAACGTGCCTGGTCTTGTATCCTTGCTACCAGCTTCAACGTGGAGGGTCTACTCTGCTTCAGTTGGCGCCTTTCTCTTATTACTGGTTGCCTTCTATTTGAATGCCGACTCCCCTATTTTAAGATGCGGTTGCCTCACTTTTCACTTAGACTGGTTGTACGTGGAGCCTCTCCTGCTACAAGGCGTCACTCACCTGCAACTCCTCTTAGTTCACTGTAGGTTGTTTTTTCCTCAACGTGGATTGCCTTTGTCTTCTTGTGTGGCGTTGACTCTACCCTTCTCTGTTTAAAATGCATTGATCTCCTTTTATACCTGCATGATGTCTTCTTTGCTAGCATGTAGCATCCATTTCATTGCGTGAGTGCCCTGCTTCTATGGATGCTTGATCTCAAACATGGACTTGTCCTTTCCTTTTGCAAAGCTTCTTTAAACTTGGGTGCTCTACTGCCACTTCCCATGAAAAAAAATGTTGCCTCCTCTTATTGCTGTTTTGAAAAGAATGTTTTCAATTTTTAACAGCAAAATCTTCATTTTAATTTAGTTTTTTATATTTTCATAGCTGCGGCTTCCTCCATTTCCAACGTGGAGCATTCTTCTTAATGAGCTATGAAACTTAAAAGCTAATATTTTTCAAACCCATATTTTATAAAGCTCTTGGACTCTCCCAATACATGATCCTTTATTTTATTTGATTCTTTGCACAACTCCTCATTGTGCCTTCCTTAGTAACTTATAACCTTTAATAAAGTTTCCAATTTTTTGCAAATGATACGGCAATCCTCAATATATAGCATAGGGATTTTAATTTTTCATACTAGCTTGTACTCTTTTCCAAGCCATTCATTGATGCTCACCTATGAAGAAATGAAGATGATGTCTGACGATATTAGAGGCTTCAAAACACTTTCACATGTTCTTTAACATCTCATGTATCTATTTTGATTATTAAATTAAGTATCACTTCTTGCCTGCAAACTATGAATTTGTGTCTAGAGGCCCGGCAGCTGGGCTTAAAAATCGACTAAATCAAATAGTCTGGCCACAAAAATTGGCACGAGTGTTCAATCCTACACACTCTATTATATTGCAAATTTTTAGCCCATGATGAACTCTCAGTCAGGAGATTTTAATTTCCGAACATCCATACTTCAATTACTCTGCAGGCAAACAATGTTAAAAAACATAAACTGGGCTCGGGTTCGCCATTATAAATTGGGGTTATTGATCACTTGGGCTTCTGAAAACCTAGATATAGCTTCTTTTCCATGGAGAGAAAATAATTCCATGTTTTGGGCTCATGATGAATCACAGGGCACATTTGGCGAATTTCCAAAAATAGGCACTTGGAAATTTTACCTGAGAAATGTGTCAAAAAGTAATTTTTGGTAAATGTACGGACATAAGAAAGTATGCAAATGGATTTGTCATGACTTGGAAACTGGCATAATTCAAGGATTTTTAGGAGACAACACAATGATATAATCCATTTAGGCTCACCAATCACGAGATCAAAGTTATAATGTGCCGGACAAGGGTACGGATCAATCAGGATACCTTAGCCGTGACAAAACAATATAAACTGTGTTTTGATCATGTTAGCAAACTGATCAAATGGATTTGACATGATCTCAAAATTGGAACATATGAAGTGTTTGACCCCTAGAACACAATGCAAAAATAATTTTTTCATTTGGGTCAACTTGGTCAAAGATATGATCGGTCGAACAGGGCTTCCCAGAATTTTGAACAACTAGTTAAATGCACAAAACAGTAAATGACCAACTTTGCGGGGTGCAAAACCTAGTCAAACGGATTCGAAATGACTTGAAAATTGAAACATAGGTTCTCCATTATGGAAAATAAACATCCCCAAAGTGACTAGTCATGAAATAGTCCTAGGTAAAAGATATTCAGATGCAAATTGGGCCTCTGATCGCTATTTGACACTTGGCAGAATTGCAAATTTTGACACTAGCTCAAAATGGGACTTCACAGAATGATTCGGGATGGAAAAATAACATTGTGGATCATATGCATATGTCAAATGAAAGGTGTTAAGCCACTCAAACACCATCTAGGCCTCAAGCTACCAATTCACCACATGCATAAAAGGCACTTTAGGACATGATTTTCCAAAATTTTCAAAATGTGACTAAAAATGAAGCATGCAATTTTCAGTCCCAACAAAGCTTATGAGGAAATAAAGAACAATTTGGTGAAGAGGTAGAAGGAGATGAACAAGAAGAAGATAATGAAGATAATGAATATGCACCTACCCAAGCACCATGTGCCATCACACAAGGTCAAGGTGAGAACCAAGGAGAAGAAGAAGCATAAATTGATGAAGGTGCCAAGGGAGTAGAAGCCAATGAAACACCTATTAACACATAAGAAAAGAAGAGGAAAGAAAAGAAGCCTAGAGAAAGAAAACCTAAAAGGGTTGTGAAATATTCACAAAAAAAGTCTATAGTTACCATTACTAGGGATAGCACTAGAGCTACTACCAAGAAGACTCAGAAGGTTTAAAAGCCTAAAGTAAAGAGAGCTAGTACAACTACACAAGGAGATGAACTTGAGCAGAAAAAAGAACGAAGTACATTTCCCCAACTAAATCATATGAGAAGAGGATAGAGTTAGATGATAACAACTAATTCAAAGTGGTAAGTCATTGCCCCTCTTCTGATTTGGACAAATTGTGTGAAAATATTAAGAATAATGCTAATTTAAGTGGATTCACACATGATGAGTTTGATAAACTTGGAAAGTTAGATATGGATAAAGTAGAAGAGTCTATATATGCCATGTTGTCAACCTTTAAGATGAATCTAATTGAGATTTCCAACTCTCTACAAAAGAACCTATATGGTAGAGTTGAGCAAAGGTGGAAATATAGTATCACAATAGAGAGAAATATTAGAGAGACTACACTTGCAAGAGTGATGCTAGATTTTGACAAATATAAGATGAGAAAAGCTATTGAGAAGTGTAAGGGAGGATTTACTCCAAAGTACCAAGCTTTAAACATTTTAGAGAACACGATTGGAGTTGTTTTCTAGCAAAGCACATAAAATGGAATGTAATTTATGGGTTGACAACACAAAAGGCTATTGAGCAAGCACCTGAAGAAGTAGGTGAAGACAAAATAGAGGAAGATATAGTTAAAGAAAATAATGATGAATCGATAATGGAAGTACATGGGGAAGTCACTGAGGCAATAGTTGAAGAAGAGCAACAACTAGACTAGAATGTACTAGAAGTACAAATGAAACCACCATTCAGAAAATCAATCCCCTAATAGAGGAGGATATGAAAAAGATATTTATTGACTCCACACCAAGGCACAATCTTGTAGTCATCCTATGTTAGTGAGTGTGGATGAGATTGAGAAGGTAGAATTGGCATCTACAAGGGAGAAAACTCAAGCTTTATCAAGTGCCTCCTCTCAATCTCTAGGGATGCAACCTACTATGCCTATGGTAGTAAACCATAGGAAGGACATCATGCATTCACATATCAACACCAAGGTACCTGCAATTACAATAATTGAAAAAGAAAGGACACTAGTTCAAATAGGTTAGGAAGCTAGTCCTACACCTACACCACAAGCACAAGGTGGAGAAGAAATCAAAGAGAAGGAGAAGGATAGTACTAAAGATTCAATATTGACTACAAATCTAGAGGAAGTAATAGCAATATAGACACTAGTTACCTTACTAGACATTGCTACTCCTACTCCTACTCCTACTCCTAGTCAAGCACTTCACAGGCCGAGTGCTAAAGCTACACCTTTGCAAGCATCAAGACCAATTCCTAGCACATCTAAGGTTGATGAGGTTACATCCTATTGTGAAATAAACTTAGATGAGGTGATTGTGTTACCAAAGTACAACCTTACTACAATTACAATAAAGTAGATGAACATATTGTAGGATGCTCTAGCTAGGAAGAAACACCAAGAATTACTCAGAAAGGAGCATAGGTAGAAATAAGTACTTCATTACATAAAGGACATATTTCTTGATGCATTTATCCTCCCTATACTTGATGATGATGAAGCCAAGCCCATTATTGAGTAGTTGGCAAATATTGTAGAGAAAATCAATGATGAAGACCTAGATACCAATGTCAAATTATTGGAATGGTCTAAGAATAAATTTCAAACCATGGTAGATGAACATATATCTAGTACCATTACACTACACTAGGTTGAGTTAGCAACCAAGATTGAGGGTGTAAAGAAAGTATTGGAAAATATTTTCTCTCTTTACACCAAGTTGTGTGATACAAATCTACTTAGTAGGAGTATTTAGTTTTAGTTTAGAATAGAATAATCAACTCAAGGGGAGTTATTGAATTTTGAGGTATGACTAATGAGTCATAAGTTTTGCAAAATTTTGAACTTTTGAATTTTTTTTATGTAAGACAAATACTATATGGATATTATTTCAGTTATCCTTGAAAGGCTAAAGTTATTCATGCATGACCAAGTATTTTTCCACCCATGTCAAAGGAGGAGATTGTTAATCTCAAATTGGTTTGACATATGAGTGACAATACACTTAAGTCATTTGCTTAGTTCATGCCAAAGAAGTAATGTATGTCGCACATAAGTTGTCAGATAGTATATGTCGAGCAAGAGATATACAATATATGCTGAGTAACTAGTAAGTGTTGAGTCTGTCATGCTAAAATTTATAGGGGAAAACATAACTACAATTTTTTTTTTGAAGGCAACATTTAGGAATTTACATAAGAAGCCTTACATTGTTGTACTAGGTTAAAGATGAATTAATAGATTGTAATGCTTGACACCTGACCCAATCATGTATTTAGGATTGCAACTTAATATCAGTCCTTGATATGATTTGATCCTAACTAGAGTGGTTGGAGTTCCATCTCTAATATATTCTTGATGCTAGAATATATTGGTATCATAGGTTGTCTTGACATGATGATCAACTCGATATGATTTTAAACTTTGCATTAGGATATGATTTTCTTTATAATGATATGCTAATTGAAGATGTGGAAGCATGTTTTTTATGCATAAGATTATGGATTATGAATGGATTATTAAACATTAGTCCACTAACTTACATAATGTGCACAAATACTTTTTAGTTTTTGAATTATGAGTTATTCACCACACATAATCTACCATAATGCGAATTCCATTTCCTTTCTCTTGGTACACATCTTGTTTCAAACATTAAATTTTAGTTCATTTTAAACATGTTTAATGTTAAGTTCCATTACTATTCATTATTGAGTAATTTATTTGTATAAAAATTTTGTACAACTTTATTAGTGAAGGGTATATAGTTATATGCATATACTTAAATCGATTGTATTTCTTGTACATCACAATGAAATTAGCATAAGATAGTAATGTAATTATATTATAATGGTCATGTTATATTCATATTCCCACCATTCATAAACATAAATGATTTATTTAATTCATAGATACATAATCATAAAATCATAATACTACTTAATGTATAACCAACTAGTAGGTGATAAATGTACTATACCATGAGCAATTATTTTAATGTATTTGTTAATCACAACTATTAGATACATTATTATTTCCTCTACTTACTAATACTAACACACCATTTAATCTATTTATCCTTTAAATTAATTTATATCCTTATTATTCCACCATAAAATATTTTTGGCTAACTTAGTATGTTAGCCATTTAACATTGTGTACTAAAGATTTACTATCTCAATTTCTACAACATATCCTATTAACTAGTTTAAACATTGATCTACACTAACAAAAATGATCATAAATAATACAATTCCCTCATTTTTTTATCATTATTTCCCTACCATCAACTAAGTATGATCCTTTTTTTATCATTATACATCAACTTCAACCTCAACTTCATTATTTTCTAACAATTTCTTTTTTTCTCACAAGTGATGCACTCGAAATGATGAATGCCATTACTGCGGTAGAAGAATGGGTCGCACCTGACAAGAATCTTGAAGACATGAAAGGCAATAAGTATGACAACAAAGAAAACTTGCACCAAAGTACAGTTGGTTTTATGGGAAAAGGTGGAATCAAAATTTTCTAATATCATAAGAGGTCAATCCATGTAAGGATGTGATGGGTATTTACTATAAACAACCATGCAAGTCTTGTCAAGTACAGGTGAAATTCTTGTTATAAATTCTTTCACCCACTCATATTTGTTCTAAGATTTCCAAAAAATCATTTCTTAGAATTTTCTTTTTGGCTAGTATAATCTCTCATTTGGTCATTCTGAGCTCTCGGCGTCAATTGGTAAGCAAAAGAGGTGGAGGGTTAAGCTCTATTAAGAACACTAACTGCATCATACCATTTCCTCTATCATTTTTATTGTGCCTAGTTTTAGTTTAAAGTGTTTTGGTTTACCTCTATAAATCCTCTTTTTTCGAAACCATGACTCTTTTTCATCCTAAGATGCCTAAACTAGAAAAGCAATGCTTGTTAAGCTCCCTTCCAAAAATCTAAGATACTTTTCTAGTGAATAAAAACGTAGCTGATATATTAGAGTAGGAGCAAAAATTCTTAGTTTAGACCCATATATCAGAAGTTGTCTAGTAGTGGGTTGCTAGAGGCTTCCACCTTTCCATCAACCATTGGGTGTCTGGAGCTAGTTGTTGAATGCAAAAATCATTATGACCCTAACACCAGGAGCATCAAGAAAATTTAGAGAGAAGCGTTGTTGAGGATAAATAGGGTTAGTATTAGTTTGGCTCCAAGAATTCCTAAGGAAGAACCTTATGAGCCCTAGACATTTGAGGAATCAAAATGTTTGTATGGGAATAATAAAAAAGACTATAATTCTATTGTAGCTCAAACCTAGCTTTGAAAACTAGCTAAAGGAGGCTATAGATTTCCCAAACCCTTAACTATTGAGAATTTCATTAGAGAAATTTCCAACTTTATGCTTCTCTTAAATAGAGTTAAGGGTAATGACCATGCCTTTCACTAGGAGAGCTGGATATACTTTCTTATCTAGAAGATTGTCGAGGGTGAAAAGTTCATTGATTGGACTAATTTGATTGCTGAAAATTTACATAAAGGTCTAATAGTAGTGAGTAGCTTCAATTCATTGTTTCTATCCTCTTTCTTAATCTACATTCTAGCAACATCTAAAGAGTGGGAGGGTCTCCCACACCGGCCCTGGACTGATGAAATGACTATCGATCAATACTATAAAGATCTCTAGGAAAGTGAATTTTGCAAAGAGTTTAGGAGGGTAAATGATGTATTTCTTAGAAGGTTGGTTTTAAAAATCCAAGGACATGAAAATCAAACATTGTCTAAAGAATTAGTGCAAGCCATCAAGATTTTCGGTGAACTTCTTAGGTTACCACATTATTGTCTACGCAATATTATCTTATTTGAGATATGTAGATAGTTTGTTTCTATGATAGAATCTTTTGAAAAAATCAAAACTCATCTTCTTTCATATTCCCCATAGAGATTGGTCATCATAGATGCTCAAATTTCAAGCAAGTTGTATTAACAAAAACAACATTGTCACACCTATGCCTCAAACTCTACTCTCCCAGAGAAATGCTCAAGAGCCAAACATAAAAATATAGACCCAAGGTCAAAGGTTATCACTAACCCTAGTATTATTGATCCTATTGTAGGTTCACCTAAAGTTGAAGCTGAAGTAACTTCATAGCCACTTCAACTTCAAGTTCATAAAGAGGTGCCAAATGTTAGAAGGATAACCTACTCTAGTACTAGGAAAGAAACACCAAGCAAAGGAAAAGATAGGGTGACTATTGATCTAGATCCTATAGAGGCAAAGTCAAATTTAGAATCAAATCTCTAGTTCCCCAATGGTAGATAGTGTATCAGATTGTCAAAATTTTCTTGAGAGCATTGTTACTCAATTCGGTACCCTTGCTTTTACTAATGTTTCTCCTATGGCTAGCAAAGCCCTTATCATGCCTAAGTGTCCAGAGACTTCCATTGAATAGAAAAATAAGTATGGTGCTCCTATATATGCCTATTGTTGACTTAGTTAGCAAATATTTTGGAAAATCTTTGAAAACCAAAAAGTCCAAAACTGAATACAGAATAAAGTTCGATAAAATTTTAGGGCATTGGTCAACTGAGATTTCCAAGTCACCAGAAGGTAGCTTACATGAGGATCTCACTCCTCAAGATTATCAAGTGTCAAGGATTGATCTTGGAAAGGGAAGTTGTGTAGTGGATATGAAGATCTTTGAAGCTTCAAACAAAAAGATTGCAGATAGAGTTTGAAAAGACACTTAGGATAAACAAGATATGAAGGAATCAATGAGGAGCATGGCTCAATACATCAACACTATCCTACACCCAGAACCTAAAACTTTGAGTGCGATGTCTACAATTGTGGATGTGACATCTGTAGAGTGGTTGTAGTATGTCTTGAATGAAACTATAAAAGCTTCAAAGGAAACTACTATCATCATCAAAAAAGTGGAGTTAAATAATGAAGGCTATGAGAAAGAAAAGAAAAGTTGGGTAAAAGTAGTGCTCTAGATAGAAGAAATTCAAGGATTCTAGTTGCAAAGGTTCCAAGTTGAGTGCCCTATGGCTGACCTTGATCATAAGGCTATGTAGGTGATTAAAGATTGTATTGAGTGGTAGAATGAGACACTCGTTCATGGGGTAATTGAGATCAAAGAAATTTTGGATGGTCTCAAACTTGGGGATGAGATAACTCAAGGAGATCTAAAGTGGTTCAAAAAGCATTGCAAAGGTAAGGAAAATGACTCTGTAGCCTAGATGGAGGAAATAATAAATGAAGTACAAAAGAAAGTAATAGAGATGAAGAGGGAAAAGGAATTTTAGAAGTAGAGAATTGCCTACATTAATTCACCCCATTAGTCAGTTATTGCCTCATTTACTGCTACTTATGAGACATGGAAGGCTACAAGAATTGCGACTAGTGTGGATAGTTCTTCCTAATATAGCACATGATCATTAGATAGTTGCATTTTGTTTTCTCCTATTTATTTCCTTTTATTCATTTTACGTAACATAGTTGTGTTATCTAAAAGACAATTTACTCCTGGCAGGGTAATTTTGGATAGTTATCTAGCCCTATGCCATATAAATATGTAATAGCTAATATCTAATAGGGGTTCATCTCTTCGTAGACACTAAGAAAAATAATTTTTTTCTAATATTCTACACTTCAAATTTTGAATATAGTGTTTTCTAAATTAGTAGAAAACTTTAAAAAATTCTATAGTTTTATGTATTGTAGCTTTCAAAAGAAGGTACTATTATCTACTCTATAGTAATTTGCATTCTTGAGAAGGTCTATTATGTGTGGAAGTTAAGCTATGTTTGCTATGTATTCTAGAATTATTTTCTTTAAAGCTTGAAGGTGGTGAGAGGTGAAATTCATACTACCAATCTATTCATTAGTTTCAACATTGGGTCATGTGGATGATACTGATCATTAGAATTGAATAGTTTTTTAGTATTGTAGACGCTCAAAAATGGTTCACATCTATGGTTTCATCACCTCTTCATAATAATTTGTCCCATTTTCTCATTCTACTAACTCTAATATTTTGGCTAGATTGACCATATTTTGTCATTTGTATCCCCTTTCACATCAATTTCATATCAACTCGGAATCATATCAAATCAACTCAAAACCATTTCAAATCAACTTAGAATCACCCCAAATCAACCCAGAATCACTCAGAATCAGTCCTATTCAACCCAAAACATATCAAACATCCCAAATAAATCATCATTTATCCAACTCCTAGGTATTTTTGTGGCTTTCAATGCCTTGGAAACCTATCAACTTATCGATCTTATCAATCTGACCTTAGTACTGTCATGGCTCTCAGTGCTTGGTCAAACTATCATTCATATCATTCAATATTTGATATTATTGAGGCTTTCAATGTCAAATCATGGCATCATCAACCATTTTAATAATATTTCAACAAATCCAATGCTCTCACCTTGAGTGTTGATTATAAAATGGACACTATTTCTCTCATTTCAGATCTTAATGCTTAAGTCTTCAAAATCCAAATTCTTGAGTCTTTGAGTCCCCACTACTTTGCATTTTACAATTCTTTCTCTCACACTAAAATCAAACTTCTAGTATCCTCATGGCATTATCCACATCATAGACTTTTGCTTCAATTTTGTGTGCACTATAGGCAACTTTGGAGCTACATTATTTGGAGAAGAAAGAAGGACATGGGAGCTACAAACGAAAGAGGGGGTTTTTATTTCTTTCTTTATTAGTTTGGCTTTCATGGTAGACTAGTGGGTGCTAATGTATGATTATTGAGTTTTATGATTTTCTCATAGTGTGTTATGCATTTAACCCATTTTCTAGCTGCTACATTTGGTGAACTAGACATGAACATGCATATCTAACTTGGGTTTTCTTGTTTTGTGCTTGTAGGTGCAAGGAAGGAGCTCACTTGGAAGGGTATAACAACTATTTGCTCTTCTTTTTCACACCTAGATTAATTAGGGGGTCTAGTAAGATACTTGCATGCTCTTGTTTCATGCATTCTATTAGCTTGTTGTCCTAGGGTGCACTCTGCTCTATCAAGGCACACTTGGGAGTCCTAGGAGCCTAGAAGCCACAAAAACCCCTTTCTACTATTTTTGACTTACCATCTGCATCATAAAACTACCAACTATGTCATTGACATAGTTGGTACTATTTGGGTGCACTTGGTAGTATAGGTGTCAAAAAAACTTAGTTTCTGGGTCTTCATTAGACACCATTTCCCCACACTTTGCACCTGACTTCCCAACTGTGCCCTAAAACTACCAACTGCACCCAATTGGGCCCCAAATTTTTCATTGATGTAGTTTGCACTATTTGGGTGAACTTGGGGGTTTTTAGAGCCATTTTGGCCTTTTGGGGAGCAATTTTCTCTATCAGAGCACACCTAGGTTCACAATAAGAACATGCATCAATCAAAATCTGCATCTAAGGTTCCTATCACTCTCTAGGACATAGATTAGATGATTTGGTGTTATTGATGGTCTATTTGCAGCATGTGGTAATTGTTGGATGAAGACATGATCATAAGAAACTACTAATATGTTCTTTGTAGGACGTTGTCAAAGACTTTGTGTGTCTTTCAAAACTATGTGTGTGGATTTCCTAGATTAGATAACATTTTGTTTGGTGCTTAAAATGAACCTTTTTCTTTTTTGCCTTCTGTGTCTATAGTGTTAATTCCCTAGGAGTTGCATTGGACGTATCCTCTGCCCTCACCATTTGTGGATCTTGGGTGTAAGAGAAATCTGTTTAACTTCTATAGGAGGCCTACCTTGGACCAAGATACTCGATATTGGGTATGCCAGGGGACAACCTCAGAGTGATAATAGGCCAAAAGCTAGGTCAACATTCTAGCTGCTATATAAAATTTGATTACGGTGAAAGCCATGTTAGTGGTATTGCTGCTTGATAGCTCTCCTCCAGTACCCTTGTGGTGTGTCAAACCTCGGTTCTCGGGGCTGTGAGACCTTCTGTAGAAGTTTATCATTCACTTTTCAAACAGAACGCCCTTACTAAAAACCATGTTTTAGTGGCCAAAATCCTTTCTATCCACTAGCTCAAGGGGTCACCCATGCTCGTGAAGACATCCTACATTCTTGCGGTCCTTAGTAGAGGCAACAGTCCCTTGGGAAGTCATGCCCCTTGGGAAGTGGATCTTTGTAGCCCCAAGAAGTGAGTGTGCTATAAGGGAGAGCCTCTGGTGCCAAGATAGTAGGTTGTTCACTTTGGATAAGCCCAAGTAAACTTTAGTTCAAGTAGGAATTCAATGGATATAGTCCTAAAATCCTAGGTTGTGTTGTGTTAGTTAACTTTTAACAACAACTATTTCCTTCTTAATGTGTCTTGCATGTGTGTAAAACATAATCAAGATAAAAGCCAACATTCAAATTTACACCTTGGAAATTTGTAAATGGTTGCCAAAACATTTCAACCTTTATCAAACTTTGGATCAACACACTCAAACCTTCAAAAACATGGCGACTTGTGCTCCTAAACATGCTTGGCAAAACATAGATCTCACACTTGCATAGACTTCACTTGCATTCACCATAACATAGGCCTCATTCATGCATCATATAGACTTCATATTGCACCTTTTAGTCCTCATTTAGTATCTATTACCTTTCATATTGCATCCTTTTAGGTTTAGTTTACCTCCCTTAGTTTTTGCATTCCCATCTCAAAATCAACACTTTACATTCACCACCTTGCATCTTTGCATACCTATTCATCATCTTGACCACTTTAACCATAATTATGAGTGTCCTAACCATAATTTTGAGCATTCATACTAGCCCTAACATTGTCCCCTACTATTTACCTCTCTGTGACATCAATCTTGAAATCATAGCTCCCAGAATTGCCTCAGTTTCAGCCTAGTTTACCAACTGTGCTTAGAAACTACCAACTGTGCCCAGAAACTACCAACTATGTCATTGACATAGTCTGAACTATTTGGGTGCACTTGGTGGTCTTGGGACCTATTTTTGGATAACAAAAAACATTTTGGGGCTTCAACAATGTCCTTAGGTACCTGGTTAGCTCCCCTTGCACTAGCTTGCCTAGATCTGCATTCTGCATCACCTAGTCTTCATTACCTCCACTTAAGACATCATTATTTAGGTCATAACCTCTATTATACATCTCCCATCCCATCCTAACATCAAACCTAGCATCTTAGCTTCCTGGCATATCAGTTTGGCAACCATACCACTTAGAATCAACAAACCTTCATTTTGACTTACCAACTGCGCCCAAAAACTACCAACTATGCCAAAATTGGCTCCAAGTGCATCAATAAAATATTTGGTACTATTACGGTGCACTTGGAACTATTAGGGCACACTTGGGTATCTACATGACCATTTTGGGCCTCCGAATTGCACTTTAGGACCCCAAAACTACATCTAGGAGCCTCTACACCTCCCCATTCTGCACTTGACCCAAAACTACATCTTGCACCGAAAATCCCCTTTTGTAGCATAGGAATTGTCCATCTCACATATCCACTCAAAATCACCACCATTTCAAGTCATCAAAACATCATTTTGAACACCCAAAACCTTCGAATTTTGTCAAAAATCTAGACAAAGTATGAGTCTTAGAGTATCTCCTAGTATTGACGGATAATGGATCTTGACTAGTCTTTTTATCTTTTCTTATAATTTTCTTGGGTCAAAATATGTCTATGTCTTGATAGATTGGACCTTTTCATCTTTTATCAATTTGATCTTTCCATATTTTATCAGTTTTTGGTCAAGATCCAAAGTCCTTTATCACAAGGTTAAACTCCTAGACAAAATACTTTCTAAAAGGTTTTACCTAAGTTCAAAACTTTCCATATACCCTTGTCATAGCATAATCATATCCCTAGCATCCCCAAAAGTAATTTTGACTTACCCTAGTGGTATATCCCCTTCATCTTGCATGGTCCAAACCTTAGTATCATTCTCACTACCAAACCCTATCAGATTACCCATCAACCAAATTGCCTTCTTGATCATTTATCCTCATTTTTCATATCCTAAATGTCATTATCAACCCTTGTAAACCATCCTTTTCATAGTCTACCTTGCATACACCTATCTTTAGTTTCATTACCAAGTCCAAAACATAACCCTAATTGTCATTTTGCATAAATTAGAGTCATTTTCATCTCCTCTAGTCAAACTTCAAAACATCACCTTGCATTTTGTATTTGCATAACATCCCTAGGAAAGTTTCACTTTGCACATCAAAACCCTAATTAATTTAGCATTTTCTCACATTGTATAAAATTCCTAAACACTAAAAAATCCCAAAAAACACTCATATCTTGCATACCCACCACTCTAAATCACCCAAAACACTCAAAATTTCCATTGTATCTACATTCTTAGGTATCATGCTAAAACTTACTAGGACACAATCAGCTCAAAGACCCAAGGAAATCTATCAAACTTTTTTTTTTGAGGCACAAGCACAACCAAAACCTCATCCAAGATAGAAGAAAAGTAAGAGAACCCAAAAAACCATTGACGAAGACCAGATCGAGGCATCACAACCATTACTAGCAGACCCCTTGAACATGTATCTGCAAGATCCTCATAATCAAGCGATGACACAACAAACCTTAAACAATGCACCTACCATGAGATTTCCTCCAAACACTTCCCCCACACATGGGATGGTTCAATGGAGTCCTAACTTTGGACCTATATTCGTGCCAATACCACCAAGAGGAGGAAGTGTACCAACCACACCTAAAGATGAACAATCACACTCCTTTGAATTTAGCCAACCTAATACAAGTACCTTCAACTATAACACATAAAACACACAACAAGTTACTATACACCTTAGTGATGACTCTAACACTGACTATGGCATCACTAATGAAGAAATGGCTAAAGCATGTCAAGACAAATTTTTTTGTAAAAACTTTAAAGTTTTGGCAACCCAAGAAATTGTCAAATTCAACCCAAACGTGGAAGGACCCAAGTCCAAACATCAAACTGACACAACCATTGAAAAAATACAACCCATGATCAATTTGGACTTAGATAAGGGAAAACAACCTTTGGATTTTTCAAATGCAATAATGGCACCTATAAGGTCCCATCAAGAACCAACAATTGAAATCCTCCAAAGTACATTTGAACACATCAATATTAATCCCTTGTTCGATGAAATACCACCAATCCCTAAACACCCCAAAAGGACATTAAGACTTGATTTTAGTCACATGATGCAACAACAAGATGCACCTAAAGGGAATTTTGTTCTAGGGATGCTAGAAATACCTTCTCTAGAGGCAAATCAACAAAGTACACCTTTGCTCCTAACTTTACCAAGTGCTATGACATCAAATTCTATGGAACCTCTCATAAGTACAACATGTGAAACATCAAGTGCAACCATTCCTATGGACACACAAAGGAAAAGTCTTATTGACATTATGCCCATTCCCAATAGGGATAGATCTCATAGTCAAGTCAATATGATGTCACAAGTACGAACGTCTAACACACAAAGGTACCAAAACAACAATCCAAACATGACGTTCAATTCTCAAGAACTTAGTTAACCCCCACAACAACAACAATCTATAGTGGTACAAGGACTCAACACTTCCAAGGTA
This sequence comes from Cupressus sempervirens, assembly GCA_028749045.1. Lineage (NCBI taxonomy): Eukaryota > Viridiplantae > Streptophyta > Pinopsida > Cupressales > Cupressaceae > Cupressus > Cupressus sempervirens. The sequence goes on from CM053793.1 coordinate 521,745,360, forward strand.
CAACCAAGTCTACATCCACTTAACACACATCCCACATATCAACAATAACATCAACCACAATGAAAAAAACCTCAAGTGGGGCAAACATCCAACATTCCTAATACATAGTCCCATGTGAACCCACTTGACTTACACACAATTTATCAACAACAATTTTGGCAGAAATTCCAACAACAACAAATGATGTTTGCTAAACAACAAGAGAAACTCAAGAAATAGTTGGAATACCAAAGATGCCTTGAGCAAAAAATTGCATACCAACAACATTTGTTACAACAACAACATGTGCCACAACAACCTAAACAAATACCTCTACAAAAACAAGCACATACATGATCTCACATACAACCAATAGAGGTATCCCAACAACAACCACAACACATGCCAGAACTACAACACATGGTACAAAAATCGTACTCAATCCCACAACAAGTGCCACATAAAATACCACAACAAGTTCCCCAACAATAGGGGCCCTTCTATCTTTGAGGTACCAACATACCTCCACCACCTAGCGACACTTCATCAGACTCATCAGACACAGAAATGTCAGAACTGAGTAGACATAGCTCCCACCACAAAAAATGGTCTACTGACAGACACAAAAGACTTGAAGGAAAGACTATCATAAAAAATCCCAATGAAGAGCTATTACAACAATTCAAACAACTTTCCAAACAAGTCGAGGCATTGGGAGTCCAAAAGAAACAAGCTCTATATACAGAAAGGGATGTACTTCCTAATCCATTTGATAAAAGTTTGTATATGCCTCCATTCCCAAAACACTTTGAGGCTCCAAAGTTTGAAAAATACTGAGGAAAAGGCAACCTTGTTGATCACATCCGAGAATTTTGTGCTTCATGTACCAAACTCAGTAATGAGCCCACTTATCTTATGAGATTGTTACCTCATTCTCTAGGTGGGCTTGCACTTGAATGGTACTCCAAACTTCTTGGTAATATCAAATCTTGGTCAGAGTTTGTAGACAAGTTCATCTCTCACTTTGCCTTTAACATTACAAATGAGGTGATAGTTTCTGATTTATGCTCAACCAAACAAAAGGTAGGAGAGCTACTCATCACATTCTTACTTCGTTGGAGAAGCTTAGTCAATCAATGCTCACTAGACATTCCTGAAGAACAACAAGTTAACTTGTGCATTGAAAAATTAGTCCCAGACTTAATGTATGAACTCAAAATCAAGAGCCCAAGCACCATTTCTAAACTAATGAAAAAAGGGGCTAGTATTGAAGATGCTCTTATCCGAAAGGGAATCCTCAAGACAAACAAGGACAACACCAATACCAACTCATCTAATGACAAGCCAAAAAATTTCTCCAAAAACAAGAACATGACTAATGATGGCATTGTGGATGCTCAAACAATTAGCACAACACAACCTCAATTGACTTTGAAAGGTGCGAACCTCACAAATTCACAAACTCCTAATCGAACAACACCCAACAATAGAAAACTGAGACTTCCACGCAAGACAAAAGACATCCTAGAACCAAGGACAAAAAATTCACACCATTGGGGATACCTCTTGAGATTTCATTACAATAGTTACTGAGTAATAACTTCTTGCAATTACCCCCAATCAAAGATGAACCATTAACTAAAGCCGATTAGTGGGGTGACAAAAAGTACTATGATTACCATCACACCAAAGGACATAAGACTTCATCATGCTTCCAATTGGAACATTAGATACATGACCTTATTGATGATGGCATAATCATGGTTGACCCATCACTATTAGCATCTAACTTTGACCACACTATATTCAAAGATCCTTTGGGTAATCACAACAAAGAGAAACCCTCCAGTTCAAACTCAAACTCACAAGCTAATGTGAATTACAGACACAAGGGATATGACTACAGTGTCAACTGTTTCAATGAATCTAATTCCCACATATCCACATTCACATTGAAGGCTAAAGACCCTAATTGTGCTATCACTATATGTCATGCCAAGATCACCCTACCTAGAGCTCCATCTAGACCTAATGCTTCTACTAGACCTACACCCCCTAGTAAACTTTCTGCTCCTACCTCATCTGATTATAGCCTTGTTGAACAACTTCGCAAAACCCTTGTGCAAATATCCATTTTGGACCTACTGTGTGCATCCCCCCAACATCAAAAGATCTTGGATCAAGCCCTTAAAGAGTCAATAGTCCCAGATAACATTGATGTTTCCCAGTTCCAAGCCATGGTTGGGAACCTATCCGCATCATAGCATATCACTTTTTCCCCTCGGGATGTTCCTAAGGAAAAACCTAACTATAATGATCCCCTTCATCTTGAAGTCTTCATCCATAATGCCAAAGTTAGATGTGTCTTAATAGATGGAGGAGCAGGACTAAACATTTGTACTCTTAAGTTTGTCAAAATTTTGGGTTATTTCGAAGATGATGTGGATCCCCCTCGAAGAATCACAATAAAAGCTTATGATAATAGTGAATTCTTCTCCAAGGGTGTCATCACATTACCTGTTAGAGTTGTTCCAACTACTAAAGAAACATTGTTCCATGTCTTAGATATAGAAATGAACTGCAACATGATACTGGGACACCCTTGGCTTCATGCTATGAAAGAAATACCTTCTACCTATCATCAATTTCTAAAGTTTTCCTATAAAAACATGGAGGTTACCATCCCTAGTGATCCAGATCCTTTCTAGTTTTGTGCCAATCTAAGACATGCTACTACATACCAAGTCCCAGCAAACAATGAAGCACAACCCAAAAATTCCTCTAAGTATGTGGATGCTAATATACTCCTCAGTAAGGCCAAGGAAAAGATGAAGATTGAAGACAATGGGTTTGGAGAGTTCTTTATGTCTCACGTATCCCACATTAGGGAGTTGCCACTTTCTCCCAATGAGAATACTTCTATTTGTATGGAGAAAGAAAAAGTAGAATGAGAACCCACTTTGATATATCCTAGCAAGTATGGACTTGGGTTTACTATCATGCAAAAACAAGGTTATGATGGCTATAGTGGTCTTGGATCTCAGAAACAAGGAATCATTGAACCTATCACTACAAAAGGAAAACCTCCTAGTTTGGGGCTTGGATTTAAACCATTACAAATAGGTGCTCCTAGTACTACATTACCTACGTGTAAGACTATGGATGTTTTGAACGATGAAAAGGCATCTGAGGATATCTCACCTAAAACCAACAATCCTCTACCTTCTGAGCATAACCCTAATGACCCAACTGAATCAGATACCCATATATCTACCTTCAACCAAAGCCCATTCAACATTGATGATGACATCTCCTCAAGTTATCCTGAACCTTTGGATTGGCACCAATGTGAACCACTAATTTTTTATCGATTCGATAATGATGGCACTCTTATAATAGACTTTGAAGGCATTATGGACAATAATCATAAAGAAGCAATTTCTCCTGAAGAGAACACATTGGCATATTATTGGGAGTCAACTCCATCTGACAGCAAAGGAAAAAATAATGAGCATAGGTCTCTTGGTGAAAACTGAAAGGCACCATTAGATCATAAAAAATCAAAAGCTAAGCAACTCCCAAGGATACAAAATGAAAAATATGATGCCATGAATATTAGTGTTCCAATGTTCAACATGCCACAAAATCTTTTGGAGATCTCTCGATTAGCATTCTTGTGGAAGGTCATTGGTCTCAACCCTCCCAACCCTCCCTTATATCTAGTTGTTTATCCCCACATCTAGCTACCAAATTTTCCCAACACCCAAGATCAAATCCTTCTCCAACAAGCCTTTACAAATTTCAGCATCAGTAATATTCCATACACAACATCCTTTGACCCAATTATCCTCAGATGCCTTGATTCACAAGAGATAGACACTGTCTTACATATGGTACATGATGGTATATCTCAAGGCCTTTCCAATGGTTTGATTTTAGCTACAAACTTGGAATGACTCCTATGTAGTTATGGTCAATCATGGATCCAGAGCTCATCAGCTAGCAGGACCAACAATAGATATCTTCTTAGAATTTGTTAGTAACATTCTTGATTCCATCTAAAAGTCCTAAAAAAAATTAAAAAAATAGCAAAAAGTCATGAAAAAAGAAAAGAAAAAAGTGAAAAAAGTCATGAAAAAATGGATGCCTTGATGAAAACCTAGCAAATAGATGTCTTGGTACGAAAATTTAAGTCAAGAGAAAAATCTTATATGAAAGTGAAAACCTAGCAAATAGGCACTTTGGGCAAGTACCATGGTGAAAACCTGGAAAAATAGGCGCCATGTGTAATCAGTGTTGCTCCTCCATCTATTGGGATTCCATTTGGTCTTTTCCCCCTCTATCATTCCTTGATCATATCCTTCATATTGCAAGACATCCTTGGTCCCTTATCATGGCTCACAATCTGGTTAATGTTCTTTGTTATCTTGCCTAAGCATCACGAGTCTGTACACACTCTGTCATTGGTCTTTGTGCATAGTCTGCGTCTTGTCTAGGGGCATATTACCTCCCTAGTGCACGAGTTTGAACTTGAACTAGGGTCATATCCATAAAGAATTTTTATCCATTGGACCTATCACATAATGGATTGGAGCTAGCATTTGTATATGCTTATATTATCCTAAAAAAATCCTAAAAATCCAAATACAATCCTAAAAAAATCACTAAAAATCACATAATGTCCTGAAAAAATCCTAAAAATTCAAATACGATCCTAAAAAAATCACAAAAAAAATCAAATATCCCCAAAAACACTAAAAATCACAAAACCCATCAAAATTTGCAATAAACCTTGTACATATTCATTGTGGATAACCACCCCTTTTGTGTACAAACTTGCACTTTGCAAATTGAAACTCAAAGCACTACACTTTCAAGACAATCACACTATCTGAGAAACATGAACCAACAATCAATCCAACATATCACTACGAACCTATCAACTAAATCCACAACCAAAACTATCACATTATCAACTTTTTAAACACCATCTAAACACCTAAAACACTAAAAAGAAAATAATAATGGACAAGGATAGCTGTTGGCTCACGCTGTTTAGTGAGTGATTTATTTTTTGCTTTGTTTTTCTTTGATCATGTTCCTATGCCACTCGATGATAGAAAACTAATCTGAGACTGGCTGGGATGGTTCATGGTCATCTTTTTCTATTTCTATCTATTACAATGTACCTTTGAGAGTCTGGGGCATGTACATATGCCTCAAGAAGGACAAGGTCATTCTTTGTCTGCATCGTGCTTGTTTATGCAAAAGGCTTGCATTTGCACTTTGGCCCTTTATGCCATGATGTGTTGCATTCCATTTTCCATATTAAAATAAAGCTCTATTTGACATATAGTGCAATTTTTAAAAGCAAAAGTCTTTCCATCATACTAACATCTCCTCATCTCATCTTTCTTTTCATCTCATTCTTCATCACCATGATCATGTCTTTTGATTCACCAAATCATCTTCATCTTGCATTCATGCATTCTTGCATCATCCTGCACTGTCAATTAACTTTTTGTGGCTTTCCACCTAGTTAAGCCTCAGTCTAAAACTTGTCTCATCATCTTTGACCAAATATGACCATTTTTTATGATTTCACTCATGCTCTAGCATCTTTCCATCATTTTGGGCATGCACGCAAAGTTTCGGGGCATTTTGAGTCCAATAGGGCTATTTTTGGCCCCCAAAACCTTTTAGGGTGCAATCTACACTTTCAAGGCATAGTTGGGGTTCCCAACTACGTCATTGATGCACTTGGTAGAGTTTGGACACACTCAGGGACCTAGGTTATGTAGAATTGCTCCCAGAACCCCTAGGTTGCACTTTGGAGGCCATAGCTTTTGTGTTTTAACTCTGATTTACAAACCATTAGTTGCATTGGACTCATATCTTTGTTGTGAAAAAAATGAGCTATCATTTCCTTTATTTGGTCACCATATTGAATTTTTATCCTTGAAATTACTCTTGGGCTCCTAGTTGCCCTTCATCATGTTGATTTTGGCCCCTTGAGCCTTTTCGAGCACATCTTGCACTTTTTTGAGTCCACTTGGGCTTCCCAAGTGTGTCACTAATGCACTTGGTACTTTCATGGTGCACTTGGGCCTACCAATTGCATCATTTATGCATTTGGTTGAGTTTTGGGTGCAGTTGGGACAGTAGGATGCCCAAAACTGCTCCTGGAGCCTCTATGTTGCACTTTGGAGCCCATAACTTTTGCATTTTAACTCTGATTTGTAATCCATCAGTTGTGTTGGATTTGTATATTTGTTGTGGAAAAAATTAACTATCATTTTTATCATTTTTTGTTTTTCTTGAGTGGTAACCCATGCAATTACTCTTGGGCTCCCGATTGACCGTGTTCTACACTCTAGACCTCATAACTTTCACATCTTAGCTCTGATTTGTGATCCATCAATTGCTATGGTTTTTTCTTCTTGTTGTCAAAAAATTGACTTATCATATGCTTATCTTAGTCAATTTCTCAAGGGGGCACCCATATATATCATCCCTACTAGGGCATGTTGCGGCTTTATCATCAACATTCTTTAACACAATGCTCTAAATCACATTGTGTCAAAGAGGGGCAAAATGTAGATGCTCAAAAATGGTTCATATCTACAATTTCATCACCTCTTCATATTAATTTGTCCCATTTTCTCATTCTACTAACTCTAATCTTTTGGTCAGATTGACCATATTTTGTCATTTGTATCCCTTTTCACATCAATTTCATATCAACTCAGAATCATATCAAATCAACTCAAAGCCATTTCAAATCAACTCAGAATCACCCCAAATCAACCCAGAATCACTCAGAATCAGTCCTAATCAACCAAAAACATATCAAACATCACAATCAATCATCATTTATCCAACTCCTAGGTATTGTTGTGGCTTTCAGTGACTTGGAAACCTATCAACTTATCAATCTTATCAATCTGACCTTAGTACTGTCGTGGCTCTCAGTGCTAGGTCAAACGGTCATACATATCATTCAATATTTGACATTGTTGAGGCTTTCAATGTTAGATCATGCCATCATCAACCATTTTAATAATATTGATAGTGTTTGTCAATGTTATTATGATCAAACCCTTTCAATCAATTTCAATCTTGTAGCATTTACAATGTCGGTTAAATGTTACATATCAACCAATTCATGTCATGTGTCTTTGGAATGTTATTGAATTCAATCAATCAATCTAACCATGGATTTGGTCTATCTTTTCATCATCTTATTTGATATCCATCATCATCACATTTTCATCAAAGGATACGATCGCATTCATTTACTTGGTTTGGCCAATCATCTACTAATTTTCTCTATAGGATTAAATAACCCATAATTTAATTCTATTATTCTTTCTAATTATTCTTCCTAATTATCATCCTCAATTAATTAATTTTATTAATTAATTGGTTCATCATCTAAAAACCATGGAAATTCTTAATTTCCTAAGTTCCATTTTCTATCATTAATTCCATTTCTACTAATTCTTATTTTGTGGAATAAAAGGATTTTTAATTCAAATATTCCATAAAATATTGCATCATAGTGACACTTGGATATGACACCTCGTGGATTCTCCTTTGACACTTGGATAAGATATGTCATAATCAAATATTCTTATTCCTTACGCATGTCCTTATTTGGCTTATTTGTTATAGATTCTTGGCTTTAAGTGGGTTGAGGTGTCTTATGACATGTCATAGATTCTCTTCCACATTTAGCCAAGTTTGACTTCCATGCATCATAGAATCTTACAATTGGCATATTTTTTCATATGCATCATGGATTCTCAAAGGAATCTCTTGCCACATTGCATATCTATGGGTGAAAAATCCAATGCTCTCACCTTGAGTGTTGATTATAAAATGGACACTCTTTCTCTCATTTCAGATCTTAATGCTTAAGTCTTGAAAATCCAAATTCTTGAGTCTTTGAGTCCCCACTTCTTTGCATTTTACAATTCTTGCTTTCACACTAAAATCACACTTCTAGTATTCTCATGGCATTATCCACATCATAGACTTTTGCTTCAATTTTGTGTGCACTATAGGCAACTTTGGAGTTACATCATTTGGAGAAGAAAGAAGGACATGGGAGCTACAAATGAAAGAGTGGTTTTTTATTGCTTTCTTTATTAGTTTGGCTTTCATGGTAGACTAGTGGGTGCTAATGTATGATTATTGAGTTTTGTGATTTTCTCATAGTGTGTTATGCATTTAACCCATTTTCTAGCTGCTACAAGTATTCACATTCTTTTTATATTCATGAGATGACTTAAGTTTTTTAGTATTTTTGGCAAAATATTCATTGGAAAGATTTTCCCTCAATAGAGGACTAAATAATTATCTTTTCATGAAAGGTTAGCTGCACCTTATATAATATAAAGTAAATTTCAAACATATAATTCCTTATTTGTAATTAAGAATTCAATCTATTAGTTTGCAATACTTTTCCTATTCAAAAGTTTTAAAATCTTGGGAAAAATTGTTTACTAACATGTAGTAACCAATGTGACCAAGGAAACTTTTGACATCCTTTTGCTTAGCTAGTGTGGGAAGTGTATTTATAACTACAATTTTTGTAGGATCAACCTAAATTCCAAAAGATGAAAGATAATGTCCTAGGACTACTCCTTCCTCCATCATCATGCAACACTTTTCACTATTAAGAGAGTGATTATAATCTTGACATCTCTTAATAACCTTTTACAAGTTAGCTTGTGCTTCTTCAAATGTTGCTCCATGAGTTGTAAATTTGTCCATATATATTTCAACACAATTAGTAGCAATGTCAGAGAAAATACCCATCACTACTCTCTAGAAAGTAGTAGGGGCATTACATAATCCAAATGGACTAAATAAGAAAAGGTTCCCCACATTGTTTTTTCTTGATCTTCTAGTGATATTTGTATCTTATTATACCCACTGAAGCCATCTAGAAATGAGAAGTACTTTTTACCCACCATATTATCAAGCACTTGGTTAATGAAAGGTAGTGGAAAGTGATCTTTCTTAGTGTCTTTGTTAAGTTCTCTATAGTCAACATAGACTCTCCACTTTCCTCCTTTCTTTGGAACAATGACAAGAAGAGAAACCCATTGATTGTTAGAGATAGGATAAATAAAACTTGCACTAAGAAGCTTTTGCAACTTAGTATTGACTATGTCTCTCAAAGTAGAGTTTATTCTTCTTTGAGCTTGCCTTATTGGTGTGTATTCTAGGCTTATATGTATTTGGTGAGTACAAATTTTAGGATCTAGGCCTATCATGTTAGTGTAATCCCATGCAAAGGCTTGCTAGAGATCTTGTAAAAGCTTGAGAAGACTAGACATCTAAGACTCAATGAGGTTTTTATTAATATTCAATGCCTTTCTTGAAGCAATTTCAACTCTTTCAACTTTTTCTAACATCAACACTTCTACGATGGAAGGAGACTTTATCTCATGAGGTAGCAAAGTGTGAAGGTAATTAGGTGCTACATGAAACTGAGATGTGGTTTGTTTGGGAAAATATTGTTTGAAGGGAACAATTTGGATCATCACAAGATGACTCCTCAAAACCATATTGTTTGTTAAAGATTTCTACAAGAATGTCATCTTCTTCTTGGGATACCATGAATGGATTTATCTCAATGACCATGAGTTTTTGCACAGAGCTTACTTCAAGAGCAACATCTCCTAAGTCATTCCAAACAACTTCATCAAGTTCATTTTGGGGTTTTGCTGGAGAATACAGAGTTAACTTCTTGGTATTTATTCCATCTAATATGATCATCTTCCTTGAATTCCATGCAATGCAAGCATCAGTCGTGACTAAAAAAGGCCTTCCTAGGATTCATGGGTAACCTCCAAGAGTGGCTTTGGGTGACAAGACTGTAAAATTTTAAGGGTACTCTAAAGAATCTAGAGTAACAACAATATCTTCAACCATACCATCAAGCTTGACTTTGGAATTATTAGCTAATCACAATATTGTTGGTGTGTCCTGCAAACTAGTGATTCTAAGCTTCAACAAAACTTCTCTAGTCATAACATTAATTAATGTTCCCAAGTCAATTAAAACATTCTAAATTTGGGTACCATTAATGAAGATGGTTACAATTGGACTTCTTGGGTTTGAATACTTAGTCATGACAACTTTACTTAGCATGAGATCAGAGAACTAGCATAAGACATGGATAGTATTAGGGTCTTTCTTTTTCCTTCTAGGCTTCTTTAATTTTTTTGGTATAGACAAGAATTTCTTTAAGCACATTCAACAAGGGAATCTACAATGTCCTTTGTTTGAGATGATAGATCAAATTAGTGGCTATGAGATTTTCTTTTGGAGGAACAACTTGAGACAATCTTTGTGGATAAGGAGGATTCTTAGGCACTAGTGTAGTTTGAGCAATAGGTGGAACATTAATAGGCTAGTTCATGGGTATATCCTTAGTATCAAAAACTTTGGTTATTATTGGCTTTTTGGGTGTAGGTAGTGTAGTTCCTGATCTAACATGGATCTCATTTATATGTAAGGAATAAGCCTACTACTTATTATTAGGATTTGGAGTTGGATGAGCTAGAAGTTCAGTTGGCTTTTGAGGAGTACTATTTGCTACAGGAGGTAGTGGCATAATAGATTGCTACTAAGGTGGAGGCATTAACGGTGGTTGATGATTAGGTTGATTGGGTCCCCATTAAGGTTATGATTGCTAGTTACCATGAGGTGGACATTGGTTATCCTATTGTGGCTACAGGAGGTACTAGCATAATAGCTTGTTGCTAAGGTGGAGGCATTAACGGTGGTTGATGATTAGGTTGATTGGGTCCCCATTGAGGTTATGATTGCTAGTTACCATGAGGTGGACATTGGTTATCCTATTGTGGCTACTAATAGGAGTTATATTACTATTGGTATGGGTTAAATGGTGGTTGCTATGGATAGTCTTGGTTATAGTATGGTTGTTGATTGGAGCAATTATGATTCCAATTCTAACCTTGAAGATTAGAACTTTGGGGGTTTTGGTTTGTCCAATAGTTACTATTGTTATTGTAACCAAAATTATTCAGTGGGTTTGGAGGCATACCTTGTCTTTGAGTCCATGGACATCTTTGAGAAACATAGAAAACTTCTCCATTCCCCTCATCTATAGCTTTGAAATTGGTGGGCATTGAGTTAACATCTATAGATGTAACCATCTTACATTTACAATTACTTTTCCTCTCTTTTCAATGAGAATATAACTCAACAAGCACAACATTTTACTCTTCCTTCTTCCTCCTTGCTTGCATGCTATTGAGCTGAGTGGTGGCATCATTAATGATGTCTTTCTTGAAATTATATAGTAGATTAGATAGCTCCATTTTAGATACTTGAAAACAACCATTGGACTTATGTGGTAGGGCTCTAAGTCACTTACCCTTCTTCAAAGTGGGCCTTGAGTAATTTTCACATATATTCTTTATGTCAACCCATGCTTTTTGCATAATATCACCTCTTTCCATTAGGTCTAGAGCCTCAATACTTCCTTCATTCACACCTTTTGAGAAAAGGTACTTCTGAGATGCCTCATTTAGCTAGTGTTGAGTATTACATTGTAGGTTAAATATAAATCTAGATACATAATCCTCTAATGTTTCATCCTCCCTCTAAGACATTTTAAAAATGTCACCACCTTTCAAATCTTAACCTCTACAGTACTCTTTGTACTTTGTAAGAAACATTATATGCATGGCATCCTAATCTACTACAACATTAGAAACCAATCCCATGAACCATCTCAAAGAAACATCTTTTAGAGTTGATGGGAAAAACTTTAGCTTGTTGGCATCATTGGTATAGTCATAACTCTGGCAAAGAATATCAAATCCAAAGAGAATTGTCTCAAGGTCTTCTGTTAGGAGGCCATAAAATTTAGGAAGTGTAGCAGTACTTATATATTTTTTATATTTTGGTTGCCTTACTATTGAGGCATAGGAAAAGGGAAGGGAGCTTGAGTAGCCATTCTAGGAGGATCTTGTGGTGGTGGCTAATATACAACAAGAGCAAGTAGATTATCTTGATATTAAGGTTGAGAAAATACATCGTTCAAATGCATTAATTTTTTAGATGATGAAGAGGATATGCATTCCTAAGCATTAGCAAATGGATTTTCAAGGGGTTCTTCTTCTTCATTCTCATTTTGTAGTTCTTCAATTTAAGGATTAAATAAATCAAATGGTTCTCCTTAATAGTTATGAGGAAGCAATTTCCCGAGGTGATCTCTTCTTCTATGCATAAAAGTGCTTAGTGAAGTACTAAATTAAAACTAAGAATGAAACTACAAGGATTAGTTTGAAAAAATACCATCCTTGGCAACACCACAAAAAATGTTTGGCTAAATAATGGTATTAGAATCCCAAAGCAATGAATTGTTTAATTCAAGATTGGAAACCCCAAATGATTCCTAATGCACTATTTAGTCTTATTTAATTATCAACAAGGGATGTAACTGGGAATGGCATCTACAAAGTATATGCTTCAAACTTCCTCTTCTAAGCCTATTTAAGGAATTTAAATGCTTATGCTTCAAGAAAACTAAACTAAAATTGGTAAGAAAATGTATTCTAATCAAAGTAGGAAATTATAGTTAGGAATTATTCCAACTAACTGTGCTACAGGAATAGGCTACTAATTCTAGTATCAGTGGCTACAAGAACAAAAAAGTTCTAAAACATATAAATGAATAGGAAATGAACTCTATATTAATAAATAAATTCAATATTCAAGTGGGCCCCATTGAATGAGTGAACAAAAAGTACAATCTATCATGCCCAAAATTTGAGGGCAAAAACACAACCAAATTTTTTTCTTTATTGTTTGAAGGTAACATTTGAAATAAAACATAGGGAACTAAACATATCTATACTAGGTTAAAGTTCAAAATGCCTTTTAGTTACGATCTTATTTCTTTAATTGAATTGATCTGAATTAGTGTGTGTAGGAGGTTTCAAACTTACTTCCAAATTAGAACACATGTGAAACTAATAACATTCTAGTATGTTTCCTCTGAGGATGGTGGATGGGTTGTTGCTCAATAAAAAGGCCATATTCATTATCATAGATTATTTCTAAAATGGTTCGATAAACTTTTAAAGAAACTATTGATTTTTTCCCTAACCATGTTATTTATGTAATTAAATAAAATATAAATATATTATTCCCACCTGATTTCTCTTTACATGTAGTTGAATTTAAGTCTACTCATGAGATAATTTGATAAAATCACATAGTAATGAATTAATTCACCTACTTAGGAATTTCTTTAAGATCGAACCTCTTTGATAGTCGAGCAACTAGTACTATCTATTTGTTAATTGACACGTATTTTTAAACCTTTCCATCTATTCCATATGAAGGAAGTACAATTATATTTCATTATGAAACTAAAATTATATATATATATATATATATATATATATATATTCAAATCAAATTGGTTAACCATTACTTTTATTATATAAATGTAATACCTTACATATTAATAAGTTCCACTTTTTTATTAACTAACCACAAAATACAAACAAACCACATCTCTCCCCAACTAGCTACTATTAGATTTTAAAGGTAAATGTTATAATGCTATCCTATTATCCTTAACTCCACTAAAATCTCCTTTACCTAACTAATACCATATTCCATTTTTCCTAACACATCTATCTAACCTCAAAGTCACAACAAGAACATCAAATTAACTTATTACTATGCACTCCTCCTAAACCCTAATTCAAATTTCACTTCTTAATGTTTCTCCCACATGACATGTGGACTAGGTACTTCATTGATAGACCCCATCTCTTAGGTAGGTGGCAGCACTTTGGGGAATGTGGAGTTCCTTCTTAATTGTTAATATTTTATTTTGTTTATTTCCTAACCACCCACATTTTTCCTAACCCTTCTATTCCCCATCCCATGCATTTTATCCCACTTTCCTTGGTATGTGAGTGGGGGTTTGCTTGGGAATTGTGAGCCTACACTTGGGCAGCTATAAAAGGCATAAACTAAAATCTTTTTGAAAAGATCTGGGTTGACCAAGATGGGATGTTGATTGTAATAGTTTATTTTTCGAAAGCATGGATAGTGGCTTAGAAGTTTGTCATCATTTTTTTAAAATCTATTTATTTGATTTATGGTTGCCTTTCCCTTAAGGGTTCATGTGGGTGGCTTTATTAGATGCCTAGGCTATGAAATAAGTCTCATTCTTTCCTTACACTTTTAATATCAACTTCAACCTAGGGATTTGCAAATAAATTTTCGAATTGATAGAAGAATGCATTGGTTAAGGGGCCCCTAGGCTAGCTAAGCACTAAAATGGTTAGATTTAGGCCCTTAACATGTTATGCTAACATATGGGTGGCTTATTTTCACAAAATGGCACTATGGGACCACTTATTGACCGTTAAAAATCCTTGTAAAGTTTAAATTATATTTTCCCTTGATGGTGACCCATCTTGTCCTTTCTCTAAGTGGATTTACTTAATCTTTGAAAGGCAATTGATTTAAGATTAAGTGCACCCTTGACCAAAACCCTAGGTGACATTCCATCAACACATAAATAATTATAAGTGTCAAGTGACACATTAAAACACATTGCACATCACCATGACATGTCCCTAATGTATTTGTGAAATTAAATTTATCACACACATGCAAACTTATATTTATGAAATAAACACATCAGAACAAGGCTTTGAATTGTCCAAAGAATTGCCTTGGCTAAACTATGTCTACATAATTTTGGACCTCATTTCCCCAATAAATTTCCATGATTCATTTTCCTACGCACTAAATTTGAGCATCAGTAGTCTAATGAAAATCTTATAAAAATACATGTATATAAGTGCATGCCAATTTACTATTGCATAATTGACATTAATTAACATATCCATTTATCACAATTAACTTAACCTTCTAGTCATTTTCATAAGGAATATTCAAACCATTATAATATCAAATCTACATATCCATTTTCATTGACACACTTAAATCCACATTCCTAAACACAACACACCATGATCATTCTTATCTACTCTGAATGTAAAATCAACTTACATACACCAATGTAGGATTCAAATGAAAAATAGATAGTTAAATTAATTTGCATTAACAATAATGGTATATGAATTATAACCCCAAATACATAAGTATGCTAAATCATAACCAATTAAAATCACATGGAAACCATGTATGATAGCTAAAGTATCACAATTAATGTATCAAATTAGTATCATTGTGGCCTATAGAACATAAGGTAGTTGAATAATCATGTCTTAAATAACATCATATGGAATCATCACATAGTCTAAAGGATCCAAAATATCAATGTATATAAAATTTCCTAAACAAAAACACATGAGATTATCATGTTGTCCAAATGAGAAAAATATCACTACCCTCCAATAAACAAAAGCAACATAAATAATTTACACTATAATCTCAAATAATGTTAAATTCCTTTCCATTTTAGAATCCTTCCATCTAGTGCACATTCTTCTTGTCATACTCCCTTTTTAAATTAATTATTTATAATAATATTACTAAATCCTCCCATTATTATCCTAAGATGAGGCATAACCCTAAATTTTCTTGACTCAACTAATCAAGATTCATACTAGTTATGTCATCATTGATTTGGTAAATTTTCATAGCATCTGAGGTAGATGAGAACAACTTCAACCAACATATCTAGCTTGCCTATTTATTTTAGCTAAACTCTAGTTCCATTTCTATCCTAATTAAATCATATACTCTCTCAAGCATCTATGAAAGTAACCCAAACTTACAATTTATTTTAGTTATCATTCCCATATAGATAATTCATACTCACCATAGTATAACACTATAACATTTTATCGCATGTGACCTTATGAATTTTATGCACATTAATTTATCTTAATGCCTAACAATATGTTATCACATTATGGTGTTCTAAGTCCTCAATGAAAATTCCCATGAAGGTATAAGTAAGACCTATTAGAATTTCTTTAGAATAACTAAGGGGGGGGGGGTGTGTGAATCAATTATTCAAGGTCAAGATGTACCTTGTAAACTTTTAAATAAGTGTGATAAATCCATTCAATCATTCATTCATACAAACTTTAACTCTTTTTTTAAATTAGCAAGTTACTATAAATCAACATGCAAGAACGATACGACACACAAGAAATCAACACATGACACAATGATTTATGTGGAAACCCAATTTGGGAAAAACTACTAGTAACATGCTACTCAATTCTCACCCTTTTGAAGTGATGCCCTATGAAAGACCTATCATGTTAAAGGCTTACAACAAACACTATTAAATGTGACCTTTTTAGAGGATTTAACCACCCTGTTAGAAGTGGGCCTGGTAAAAGGACTTTAGAACATTCACTTGGAATGCCACCCTGTTAAAGGATTTACAAATGGCTATTAAGCCAACCTAAGTCCATAGGATTTTTAGATCTAATATAATTGCTAGAGAGTATTAGAAAAACTTGACCTGATTACAACATACAACTTATCTTGTAGATCTCAGATCACTTCTCAACTCATACCCTTTGCCTGGCCTTCTATCTCTACAACTCTTAATTGCTTGCCTTTTTTTTCAAGCTTTGTTTTTTTGAGTCTCCATGCTCAATGTACCTGTGCAATCATCTCTTCATGACCACTTGTAGAAGTGGAGCCTTTGTGCTCTTCCTTCTCCTAGATGTCTTCTCCTTGACACCCTTTCAATCACTTCATAGATTTTTGGCACTTCTATAGCAACAGTATCAGTAGCTCTCTTCTTCTTGGTTTATGACTTCTTGAATAGGAGTCTTGAAGTTCCTTTTCTCTCTCAATTCATCTTTTCCTCAATTTCAATTTGCATGGATTAGGTAGGATTCATTGCATCTAACCCATATTTTGTTTCCTCTAGAAACTTCTTGAATAATCCATTTGAATTTGCCCAAAAATAGTTTACATAGGATTCTTTACCAACAACTCATCATCCTTATCCTCCAACTTGTTCACAAAATTCAATGTAACCACTAAGTTGACTTGGATTTGATGAATCTTTTTTATTTGCAATAATGTAGTAGCTCAATAGTATTGAAATACTGGTGCTTGGCACATACTGTGTTATTTGGCATTAACTATGTTTTTCCTGATGCTCGACACCTAAAGATTACTCGACACATATTGAAATTTTTTTGATGCTCAAAACCTGATCTTTTACTCAGCACTTGAAGATCACTTGGCACTAACTAAATTTTTTTTTACTCGGCTTCTATTAAGAATTTTCTCTGCTTCAACTGACTTGCTTGACACCTTTTGATGATCAAAGTTAAAGCTTTGTAGTCAACCTTGTTACAACTTCTTCTTCTAATGTATCTAAGTGTGACCAACCTCTATATCTTTGAGTTTGTCATCAATACATTATGTGACCATTGTCTTAATTGATTCTTGCACTTCATTACAATATCATAACTCAACCCTTCCTTTAGGTACTCTTGTTACATCTTGTTGATTAGATCCTCTTCATCAATCAACTAAGTGATAGTGCATGAATCTTGTAAGCGAATATCATCCCTACATATAGAAGGTTTGACATCAATGGAAAAACAATGATTGAAATTTTTTTTTCACAACAATCTTCCTCTTTGATCTTCAACAAAAATGATCTTTTCAATCACATTTCTAACGAGACCATTGTTACCAAAATTATCCTTTGGATTTGAACAACTATGGTTTTATTTAATGCATAGGAGGAGGGGTCTTACAAAGTCACTCAAGTCTTGAATAGATAGTAAGTATGGATTCATTCAAATGCTAAGTGATCAGTGGATGTTGAGTCATTCAGAGGCTGAGTTACAACATTGAAGAGACAGTGGATGTCGAGCATCAAACACTTCAAGTTCTGAGTAATATAGTTTTGACATAGTTGTTCATAATGGCACAAACTACTATGTAAACCATTTTGGAACCAACTTAAGGATTATTTTGCAATCTTAAATGATAAGAATGAATCTTTATTGAGAATCCCTATGTAGTACATGAAGCCAATTAGAAAAAGGGAAGGACTAAGTAGCAATATAAGTGAATCACAATCGTTGATTCATACCTAACCCTAAGTCACCCAGGTCTTCTTGAGGAGGGAAAAACCTAAATATTTTATCTGTGTGGAAGGAGAAAAAGAGAGAGAATTTTGCATGTGCAAAGAGAGAATTCATGGTGACTAAGGTATGGTGAATTGAGATACATTGCATAATCAGTTAAAGGAGAACAAAGGAAAGGAGTTAGAGGATAGAAGAGATACATTTGATTAGTAAGGATCAAGTACACACCAAGAAAGAGGTGATCTATTATCTACTAGCAAAGAGCTAACTATAGGATCATTGCTAAGACATTTTAATAGGTGAATTAGTTAAATCTCTTAATAGAGTAGTCTTAAAAAGATATTGTAAATACTTTAATAGGGTGCTTACTTCATTTTAAGTTAAAGTCCTTTTACCAAGCACACTTCTAATAGGGTGTTGAAATCCTTTAATAGGGTAAGATTTAACAATCATTTAAGTCTTTAACAGGGCAGACCTTTTATAGGGTAGATCATGTTTCATGATCAAACATTGTAACCTTCATTGGATACACTTTATTACTATAGTAGTGGAGATTTGTGTGTGTCATCCCCACCTTAGTTTTACCTTCTTCTTGGAGGGTTTATAGGTAACAAAATATCTTGTGTCATACATGTGTTGAAAGTATAGTAGGTTATGCATCAGAGAAGTGTCTTTTCTATGTGATCAATTTTTCATTTCCCAAAGTGTATTGTAAAAGAAGTATTTTTTTGTATTGCAAAATTCCATCCTCATAGTATTTTTTATATTTTTAGGCCATATTAAATTTTTAACCTTAAGTGGGTGGTGACTAAGTCAAAGGTTTAGTAGTTAGTGATATATTTTAAATATTGTTTGAAATGGCTAATAGAAGAAAAAACATGAGCATATATGAAGAAAAATCTAAAGGTTCCTTTATACACATAACTACCTCATGTTGGTAGGATGAAATAGCCTAAGAAAATGGAAGATTCTAGCCATACATGGAAGCCCTGAGATAATACTTTAGCCCATTCATAGTATCAACATGTGATGGAAAGAGAATCCTCATCCCTAAATTTTGAATCTGAGAATACTAGGCTTCTAAGTGAATTTTTCACTACCCCATTACCTAAAGAAAGATTATACCAGGATAAACCTATTTCTTCCATAGGAGATACTACTTTTACACCCAATCTGTTTAAAGAGTAAATCAATGATGGGGATATAAGAGCACCCTAAATATTAGACCAAACCTCAGGAAAATTCCATATGTTGAAAGAAATCTCATAGATCTAGATGATCTTGTAGATTCATAAACCACCTCTGCAGATCATGATGACCTATTATCTAAGATTGAAATACTTAGGAAGAAGGCTATAGAGGAAAATGCCAAATGTATATATTTGGAGAAAGAAAAGGAGGTAATTACCATGAATTCCCTTATAGAGAGGGAATATTTTCTTAGAAGAATGGGAGTAGTTAAAGAGGAGAACATGAAGTTAGAAGAGAAATCATCTACTTTACACTCTGATATATTTGGTGATATAGGAGAAATAAGGTCTAAAATCCAAGATTAAGAATGTGTTATAAGAGAAAAAGAAGGACCTATCATTTCTCAAGTTTGACCATATAAATCAATTGAAGAGAATATGATAGATCTTACTACCAAGAATGTTGGTAAAGGAAAGTAGAAGGTGGTGGGTGTTCAAATTAATGAGCCTACTATTCCTCCCAAAAATATTGTTTTTTCCAAAATTGATTTAGAATTAGAAAGGGAAAAAAAGGAGAGGGAAGATTTGGCAAAGGAATTAGAAAAATTGGAAAATGTGGTTGAGGTAGTAAAGACAAGAAGGAAGATTCATTTTCTTAAATCAAACTTTGGCTTAACAACTTGGAAAAACTAGGCTTCATAGGCTATATCTTATATCCCACCCTTTGGACCTGTGATGAATAGTAAAAGATTTTCCCAATCAATACTAGCTTTCTCTTCTACTACTACTTCTTAGTTAATTGCACCCAACAATGAAAAATTCCCATGCAAACCCAAGGGGCTAGACCTAGTACTTCAAATGTTTTAGGGTTCCAAAAAAGGCCCATCTATATGGAAAGATATAACCATATGTCTTTTATAGGTATTCTTGGCTTTCCTCATCCTATCCCAAGTGAGTTGAGAGATAAAGCCATAAAGTTATCTAGAAATAATCCCATCAGTGGTGAAGAAAATCTCAAAAAATTTAGTGATATGTTGAATGATTATGAAGTTGAGCATGAAGGTGTTTTCATGAAGTTATTTGTACATTCATTCACAAAAGATGGCAAATATTGGTTAAAGAGACTTCCTCATGATAGCATTGGTTCATGGGATGATCTAGAAAAGTTTTTAAGGAATGGTATGGGGATAACACTAATGCAAGTTTTATGCTGAATGAATTCAACAATATCAAGAAAAATCAAAATCAATCTACATTTGATTTTAATGTGAGATTCCAAAAAGGAATGTATAAGCTATTCCAAGTCATGAGATTAGGAGAGAATGTATGCCTCACTACCTATTTCAATTCTTTTGATAGTAAAATGGCTTATATTATGAGTGAAAAAGACCCTAAAACATTAAGGGATGCTTTCAAGATAGCCATCAATATTACAATTAATAGGAGAGAATTTAGAAAGCTTGGAAGGAGAGATAATCACAGGTTGATTAATCCTAGGGAAAACAATAAATGAGGAGATAATCCTATCACAACCAAAAATCTTGAGGAAGATAAAATGGATCAAGTCTTGAATTTTCTTAAGAAATTGAAACTTCTAGTTAACAATATGAACAAGCCTAATACTGGTGAAAAGCCATAGTTCAATAACAACTATAATAGGAAAACCAAATTATAAAATTATGCATACAAAAAAATTGTAAATATGGAAATCCCATCAGTAATCCTGTACAAGATAGAAATGACAAGAATACACCAGATCCGTTGCAAAAAAAATCTATAAATATGATGGAAGAAATTCCATGGTGTATTATTTACCAATTGTTTCATTCTCCTTATTATTGTGTAGTTGCTCAATTATTCTCTATACCTCAACAAACGTAGCCTAAAGAGGGTTAGGAAGAAAATAATCATGATGATGTGATTGATCAGCATCCAAAAGGCCATCATTTTGAGATCCTTTTATCTTGTTTTCAGCCAATTATCTTGGAAAAATAGTTATAACTCTACAATTTTAAGAAAATTAACTTATGTTTTTATGAATATGTTATCTGTATGTTAAGACATGAAGTTGAAGTATCGATAGTTCAGATATTCTTTATTTTCTTGAATCTATGGATTTGTATGGTATAATGAAGGAATATTACATGCTGATAAATATTTTTGCATCCATGCTATGTTTTGGGTAGATTCCTTCCTATAGCCATAGGATTTGCAAAGAGTGGTAGTTTAAAATTTATACCTTTTTCTATAATTGATGATGAAATAAATATTTTCATGTGGAAGTTGTATGCATTCAATGTTTTACAGGTACTTGCTACATGTAGTCAAAGTCAGCACCTCAACACTAAGTCAATGCCAACCATATTTTTGAACCACCATAAATGAACAAGTTATTATAAGTTTTCTATTATGGAAGCACACAAATATATCTCCCTCAACCTACTATATTCGTGGAGGATTTAATCATGGTTAATGATATTTTTGTTAGAAACTTTGTGAATCTATAAATGATCCTCATTGATAGAGTGATCGTAGAGTTAGAAAGTTGTAGTTTCCCTTTAAATAATGCCTGTTGTAGCTTTAAGAGGAAGTTTTTGGAGGAAAGATAGAATAGATTGATTTTCATAGTAGTAATGTGTGATCTTGTTTTTAATCAGATGTAATATCTTACCATGAATGAATAGAATACAAAGTTCAAGTTTACATCTTTTGTCTTGATTTCCTTTTCTATTCACTCATCTGAGGGGGGCCACTTGGTGAGTGAACAACTCTATTATAATAGATTTCATTTCCTTGTTTATTTCTTCACAAGGTAGAATTCTATTGTTCTTGTAGCCATTGATAATAGAATTAGTGAACTATTCCTGTAGCATAGATGCATAGATAGATTTACTATTTGCAGTATTACTTAAACTTTAAGTTAAAATGTTGTTTTAGTTTCTAGCTTAAGTCACCTTCAAAATTTTCTTTGTCTTAGTTGTAACAACTTAAAGAAGAATTAGAGCATATACTTTGCAACCACCCTCTCAATCTTATGCTCCCAAGTTGAGAAAATAAAATGAAGTATGCATGTCATTTTATGAAAATACATGATTTTGTCTAATCATGGAATCACTATGAAAGGATGCCCTATCCTTTGTTACTAAGGCATTAAGTTGAACGACCATTTTTGGCACTATTTCTAGGGAAGGTGTCAATCTAATTTAACCCTAAAGTTTTTATGTTAGTTTAGATTTTGCATTATTTTGCATGCATAGAAGAATAGATCTCCTTGGGATATTTCTTCCCTGTAATATTTAGGAAGACATTTTTAATCTTGAACCTAAAGGACCTCACAATGAGAAAAAAGAGGAGGAACCTTTTAAAAATCAATTTGCTACTGCTCAAGAATGAATACCCTCATCCTCTGAAGAATACTTGCATTTGAATGATCTTGCTACTGAACTTGAATACCAAGATAATCCACTTTCTCTTGTTATCTATCAACCACAACCACCAGTACCTCCTCTAGGAATGGCTCAGCCTCATCCTTAGCCTCAACCAACATTTCCTTTTCCTATCTCTCCTCAGTAGGGTAACCAAAACCTAAAGAACATACCTATTGCTTCCTTTTCCAAGTTTTATGGCCTAATCACTGAAGGAACTGAATATTTTCTCTTTGAGTTTGACATTCTTTGTAGAAGTTATGACTATAAAACTAATTCCCATAAATTGAATTTCTATCCTTCTACCCTAAAAGAAGCTTATCTGAGACGGTTCATGGGGTTAGGCGCCAACACTATAGTAGGCCTACCCTCTAGTGAGCAACTTGTTCCTCACAAAATATAAGGAATACTATAGGGGTCAGGATTTAATAAGGGATGCCATTTTCAAAATGTCCCAGAAGGATGATGAAACCCTAGAAGATTATGTTTCTCAGTTCATGTTCAACCTACAACATAACACATAGCATTAATTGAATGAGGAATCAAAGAAACATATTTTTCTAAGAGGCATGAATGATGGAAGAATTGAAGCTCTAGATCTTATGGAAAGAGGAGATATCACTCAGAAAACTTGGGCTAATATATAGAATATATGTCTAAATTATTCTAGAGCCACTGTGAATAAAGATAGGGGACTTAGAGATCTACAACATAAGTCCAATGGAATTTCAAAAGTATTAAAGATGGAATTATCCTATTTTCTATCAGATTTCAAGCAAGACATCATTCATGATGTAGCCACTCAGTTAGACACCATGCAGGTAAGAAGGAAGAAATATGAAGATGATGCCATGTTGACTGAATACAATCCACATTGTAGGAAAATAAAAGGCACTGTAGATATAAGTTTGTTGCAAATTTGGAGACAACGAATGCCTAATGATTTTAAAGCCATTGATTAAAATGAAGTGGCTCTTTATGTCACTCAATGAAGGTGATGGGCTTAAAGAAAAGGTAAGCCACAAGATCCTCTTCAAAGTTATGATAATAATAATCAATGGAAAAAAATTCAAAATATTGGTTTTAGTGGATATAATAATTGACAAAAACCCCAACAAGGTTGGCAACAACCCCAACAACATTGGCAAAAATCTCAACTAGGTTGGCAACAAATTCATAATTGGAATACCTAACCTAGTCAGAAAACCCTATTGCCACCACCCTATCATAAAGCTTTAATGCCTTCTCTTGTAGTCTCTAATACTCCTACCAAGCATACCCAACTACTAGTTCAACCTAATACTAATTTGAACAATACTAAACAATAGGCTCAACAACAAAGCTATGTTATCTCCTTGAATGATATTCACTTAAGGTTAGACACCACTCTTCCTTCACCCCAAAAATCTATAATAACTAATGTTGAAGATTCTCCAACTAAGAATACATATGAGTAAAATAAAAATACCTCTCCCATAGCCCAAGAACCTCCATTCCCCCATAGGTTGATGGAACAAACCTAGCCTATAGAGAGCCATGCAGTCATTAATTTGCTTAATCAATTAAAGAAAATGATAGTAAAAATATCATTACTGGATGTTATCAAGGATGTCCCTTCCTATACTAAAGCTATTAAGGAAGCATGTATTAAACAACCAAGAAGGAAGAAGAAAAATCCAAAAACCATTCATGTCCTAGGACAGTTGTCTAATTTAATGATGGAGAAATTAACTATACCTAAATATTCTGACCCTAGGAGTCCTATAGTTATAGTCACTATCTATGGGATCCAAGTTCAAAATTCTTTAGTTGAATTAGGAGCATCTATAATTGTTATGACAAAAGAGGTATTGTCTTGACTTCATATCATTGACCTCAGAGAGACACCCACCATCCTTTAGCTTGTTAATACCTCTAGTACTAAGCTATATGGGATGATAGAAGATGTCATAGTCACCTTAAACTCTTGGTAGTATCTAGATGATTGTGTTGTCCTCTCTTGAAAGGATAATATGAGAGGCTATCCTTTAATTATAGGATGATCATGGTTGGCTATTGTAGATGCTTATATATCTTGCTGATCTAGAAAGATGACAATATCCAATGGTATTCATACCAAGAACCTAACTTTATACTCCCTTTCTCAACCACTATTACTAAATGATCAAGTAATTTGGCCAAATTTGGGTGATGATGATCCAGAGGTCAATTCCATCCATCAACTGATGATGATAGGTATAGAATTATTTATAGCTACTCAAGAAGAAGATGAAATAATTTCATCAATTATTTTGAATGAATATGGAATAGAGTCTCAAGTGTGTCCTCAAGCTACATGTAACTTAGAGACCATATTAGCATCCTTGGATTCACCACATCATTTAGAAGTATCAAAATTTATCCACTCATTATTAGCTCATGAGATGGATTCTTCTCCAATTTCCCAATTATTCATGGAAGATAAGGTTATTAAGATGGAAGTTGGTCTAGGTAGAGAATTGAATGTCAACAATACATTATCACCCTCCCAATAGAATATTATGTTGTAATTATTGCAGGAGAATCAAAAAGCATTCACTTGGGATTACATGGACATGAAAGGACTAGATCTTATGCTATGAACTCACAAGATTTACATCAGCCCTGACATCAAACCTTTCTGACAGCATCAGAGGAGAGTTAACCCTATTTTAAAAGATATAGTTAAGAATAAATTGTAGAAACTACTAAGTGTTTGTTTTATATACCCCATCTTTGATAGCCAATGGATCTCACCCCTAGTTATAGTACCTAAGAAGGCAGGAAAATGGCGAGTTTGTGTAGATTATAGGGAGCTCAATGAAGTCACTAAGGAAGACCATTCTCCATTATCATTTGTAGACCAAGCCCTTGACAACCTAGCTGGAAAAACATATTTTTCTTTTCTAGATGGTTTGAGTGGTTACAATTAGATACAAATAGCTCTAGAGGATCAAGAAAAAATAACTTTTACCTACCTATGGGGAACATTTTCCCACTCAATTTTACCTTTTTCCTTGTGCAATACCCAAGCCACATTTCAATGAGTCATCATTAGTATCTTTTCAGATACATTTGCTAATTGTATGGAGATCTACATGGACAATTTTACTGTTTATAGAGCCACTTTTGAGGAAGCAAAAGCTAATCTAGAAATGATAATCAAAAGATGTCAAGACAACAACCTTTCCTTAAATAGTGAAAAATATTTTATGATTATGGAGGAATGTTTAGTGCTAGGCCATTTCATTTCATCTAAGGGCATCTAAGTAGATCTAGCAAAGATTGAAGTTGTTAGTACCTTCCCTATGCTCGAGAAGTAGAAGGATGAACAATTTTTTTTGGGAGATGATAGATATTATAGAATATTCATTAAAAAATTCAATCAACTTGAAGTACCCCTCTACAACCTTCTAAAGAAAATTTTGGAATTTTCTTGGGACTCTAACTATGCTACATCTTTCTTGTAGCTTAAGGAAGTTCTGACCACAACACCTATTCTAAAAGGACGCAACTGGGGACTACCTTTTACATTCATATAGATGCCTTAGACTATGCTATAGGTGTCATGCTAGGAAAAAAGGTAGTCTTAGTTGAACATGCCATTTATTTCATTAGAAAAAATTTGCAAGGTGCACAATTTAACTACATAGTCACTAAAAAGGAGTTGCAGTCATCTATGCCCTCAATAAATTTAGGTACTATATTACTAGATATGAAATAATTGTCCACACTAACCATTCTACTATAAAATATTTGGTGAAAAAGCCTACAATATCAAGAAGATTGGCTTGCTAGTTGTTACTCATACAAGAATTTGATATCACCATAGTTGATAAACTTCACAAGGCCAACATGGTAGCTAACTTTCTCTATTGGTTGCATGCCACTAATGATCCTACAACCATTAATGAAGTTTTCTAAATGAACACCCTTTTTTTTTGTTAGCATAGAATCCATGGTATGCAAATATTGCTAACTATCTCACAATAGGTAAAATGCTAGTTCACTTTTCTCCCAAAGAAAGAAAGTTACTAACAGAGAAGAGCTTTAACTATTTATGGATTGCTAGATTTATGTTGTATACTAGACCTGATCAAATAATGCATTGGTGTCTAAGAGAGGATGAAACATATGATGTGTTAAGAGCATGTCATGATGAGGCTTGTGGATGTCACTTTGTAGCTAAAGAAAAAAAATTCAAAATCTTGACAACTGCGTATTATTGGCCAAGTTTTCATAAGGGTACAAATAGATATACAAAGAAATGTGACAAGTGTCAACATATGGGAAGACCCACTAAATTAGATTAAATGCACCTATAGCCTTAAGTAGTTGTTGCACCCTTTGACAAATGGGGCATTGAGTTTTAGGAACTATTGAACCTTCTTCATAAGGAAAATTCTATATTATAATTTATAATTACTATGTCACCAAATGGGTAGAGGCTAAACACATGAAACACCCAAGGGATACAAACATAGCCAAGTTCTTTTATGAATCCATCATTACATGGTTTGAAGTCCCCACAAAGTTGACATCTAATTGAGAGGCTCAATTTACATCACATCTGATAATTGCTCTTATCTAGGAGTATACTATCAGTTATGGTAAATCATTACCTTATCATCCACAGGCTAATGGACAAGTAGAAGTTACTAATAGGGAGATATAATCCATCCTCATTGAGATAGTAGCACTCCATAGGAAGGATTGGGTCACATGCCTTCTTGAAGCTCTCTTGGATTATAGTACCACTTAGAAATCCACAACTAGTTTTATTGCTTTTGAGCTTGTCTATGGTAGGTCAGTTGTAATGCCTATGGAGTTTGAATATAAAACATTGAGGACTACCTTGGAGCTTAGTATGGAATTTACTATTGCACAATAGGAAAAAATCCTAAGTATAAATAGTCTTGATGAATGGATAAAATCCGCTTTGAACAACACTAAACCCATTCAATACTAAAGGAAATAGTGGTGTGATAGGTTTATCAAATAGAAAATGTTTGCTATAGGAGATTGGGAACTCATTTATGACTCCAAATACTAGCATAATCCAAGGGTTTCAAACACACTGGTTAGGACCATATGAGATTGTAGTTGTATTTCCAAATGGTGCAGTTCAATTGTCTACAATTGATCCTATCCAATTCAAGTTACTTGTCAATGGGCATCACCTCAAGCTTTACAATAAACTAGTTAGCCATGAGGAGTTCTAGTAGCAATTCTAGCATAGTGAGGATATCTTCATTCCTATAGCTAAAGAGTCTAGGTCTCCTACCCTATCTCCTAATACTTCTTGACTCTATTCAAGGCATTCATAATAAACACTTTTTTCTTGAAAGTACTTTCTTCAGCATCCACTCCACTTCACCTTCTCTCTTTCCCATCTTACCATTCCATCCCATCACTCTATCAATTCAAATGATCTTTTCTAGAAAATCTTTCCTACTATAGTTGCCAAGTACAAATTTCATAACTTTGTATGCATTTTATTTTATTCATACTTTGTTTCGAATTGGTATTTTTTACAATTATTCACTCTTCCATATCCTAGCCTAGTGGGACCCATGTCTTTTCATAGTTGGGGGGAGAGGAATATTTCAATTTTTTTTTTCAAATCTCATGTAAACTTTTAAAGTTAACTGAGATTAGTAGAAGTAATTGAATGCTTAATGTCACATGTTGATTACTTGTCCTTCTATGATTGCATCATTATGAAATTAAGGACATTTAAAGAAATTAATTAACTTTTAATGATAATTTGCAACATGTTCAGGTGACATACCTGTACATGAGTGGAAATTATGAGATACTGTGCATTAAACTCTCCAAGTATACACATTTCTCTAAGATAATCAGTGCCATAATATTGCAAAATTTGATTCAGCAAGCTCTGAAACATCATGATTTTGCCAAAATTCTGCTAAAGCCAACAATGCATGGAGGTTTCAAAAGGTATGAGCCAATTGATCACCAGGTTCTTCTGGGTGATGAAGCTAGCTGTTAGATGTTTAGAAGAAAGGGATGGTTGGATTACTATCTTAGTCTAAAAGAATTTTATGAAGAGGTCACTCTTCAATTCATGAACACCTTAAAAGATGGGATTGCAATAGTTAAGGGACTAAGAATTGAGTTCATAGAAGAGGTGGTAGCTGAGGTCACTAGGTTACCCCAAGAAGGAGAAAATTGGAAAAAATATTTTGACCTACAGATAGCTAGGACACAGTTTAGTGTACATTAGGACCCTCCACAAGAAAATGACAAGAAGTAGGGTACTTCTAGATTATGCTTGACAATGGAGTTCATTCAGCCAACAATTTTTATCATCTAGTACTTCGTGTGTGAAGGACATTACACATACCTACATGCCCTAAATTTCAAGATTTTGGCTCACTTACAACATGATTATAGATAGGAAAACCTTTTAAATTTCCCATTTAACATTGTTAAGAAGCAAGCTTCTTTAGTACAATTAGGAAAGGATCAGTCCATCTCTCACCATTGCTTAATAAAATCAATCATAGAAAGGGAGTTGAATAATCAATCAATTGGGACATGGGAAGAGTTTTTTGTGGTTAAATGAGGTAGATCCTAGTTTTGTCACCTTTAGAGGCTAGGGTGTTGGATGAAGGGAAAGGACATCTACTAATTTTTATAAGGTTGTTCCCATAACTAAAAATGTTCTTGAATCCTCTCCCTCTAGTTCTAGACTAACTATGAAGAGGATTACCAAGGCTGAAGCCTCCATTACCAGCAAAAAGATAAGAAAATTTTGAGAAGCTACTAGTGCTCCTAAGAACCCATCATCTGATAAGACTAGGTCTACCATTAGGGAAGGTAAAGATAACTCTATGGAACTCAAAGAGGAAAAGTCAGAACAATAACCAAATGATGAGAGTAATATTAATGAAACCATGTATTCAAGAGGAGGAAGATTTAGAAAAACCTCCTAAAGCACCTACAATGGAAATACCTATAAACAAGAGGAAATGAAAGAATCCTCCATGTTTGCCTACACCACACACAAGGCGAAGTGCAAGGCTCCTTGAAGGAAATAGGGTTCCTAAAACCTCTATTCCAATACTTACCCTTGAGTTTTCTAAATGTGAGAAGGAGTCCTTTTTAGAGGAAAAATTTTAGCAAAAAATAGCCAATGAGAATGTATATAAATTCTAGAATCCATAACCTAAAGTTGAATGTAGTGTTGAATATGTGCTTATTGATAAAGATAAGGAATTTTTTGAGCCTAAAGCATTCAAGGAGTTTGAGGAGAGCCCTGATATGCAAGAAATTGGTGAAAACTCTATAGAGTTTCCTTTAGAGGACTATCCAAAGTTTAGACAAGAAATTGTTAAGGAAGTAATTGAAAAACTTGATCAAGATGGGCTAGATACATTAGCTACAATAGCTACTAAATCTAGTAAGAAAGAGAATGTGGTAACAACAATTGTCATATGAAAAGGATAATTCTCTACACCATAGAGTGTCAACAAACCTCCCCATTTGGCATCTACATGGATAGAGGTTTTTAACCAGGAACCATTTCCATCACCCAATTTGTCTACACCTTTGTCTACATGTATCAATTTTTTTAAATAGTTGTTATGAGGGAGAGCTCAATGGAAGTTGGAAAAAGAAATATTAAAACATGTTATTAATGAACATAGTTATTAGTTGAAATAGAGCTCAGACCAAAATGAAGTTTTGAAAAAAAAAATTGAATAGACCACATAATTGATTCTTGAATTAATGGAATGCAGGTCACCATCACTAGTGCATGCCTTATTTCTCAAAGAGCATTTTGCAAAGTTTAAATTGACTAGAATTGTGGAAGGTCATAATCACTTTATTTCTACCCCAAATGACTTTTATGATGCATTCCAATCTATTCCCATGCCTTTGAAAAACTTATTGTGTGAATTGTATCTCCATAATCTAGCAATTCCTAATGACACAGAGTGGAACTCACTCTTATATGTAGGGGATGTGCAATTGAGAGAATTGATGTCATGGATATAGAATGAGATAAGAACATAAAGCTATACCTTACAAGGAGAGTAAAATGACAACATCATTTCTCATGAGACTAGAGGTTCAACACTCTAGATAGGAATTTTTGGATTGGATTTCCATTTTGGGAAACCCTAGAGGATCTAGTAAAGTGTGTTCAGTCAGAGAATGAGCCTTTATAGACTGGGAAAAACACTCATCTCAAGATGTTGAGACAAAAATTATTTCTTCAAGGCAATGATGGACAAGGATGCCACATGATATAAGGATGAGAGAACCCCACTCTCTTTAGAATTTGACTCTTGATACTATTAGGGTTCCATGGTATATTGAGTTGGGGAGAAATTAGTGTAAAAATTGGCTTCCACTAAGATATAAACCTCCTAGTCTCCCACAATCACTACTAGTAGTAAATGAAAGTGTAGAGGATCATGATATGATAGCTAAAGAGTGACACTAGAGAAGGCCCAATGCAAATTATGGTTACTTCAAATATGTTCAAAATGAGCCAGGAGAAAGGACACCTAGTGATTGGAGAGTTTGGGCCCAAATCAGGAACTTCATGGTTGTTGGTGACCAGCAATAGATTAGTTGGGGGGAATGATGGGCCTCTAAAAGGTCATTATTTTGAGATCCTTTTATCTTGTTTTTAGACAATTATTTTGCATAAATAGTTATGACTCTATGGTTTTAAGAAAACAAAACTTATGTTTTTATGAATACTTTATCTGTATATTAAGACATGAAATTGAAGTATGGATAGTTTTGATATGCCATATTTTCTTGAATCTATGGATTTCTATTACATAATGTTTCCTCATCCATGCTATGTTTTGGGTAGATTCTTTCCTATAGCCATAGGATTTGCAAAGAGTGATAGTTTGAACATTATAACTTTTTCTAACATTGGTCATGAAATAAATATATGTATGTGGAAGTTGTATGCATTCAATGTTTTGCAGATACTTGCTGTGTGTACTCAAAGTTAGCACCTCAATGCTAAGACAAAGCCAACTAGATTGTTGAACCATTGCAAATGCACAATTTATTTTATGTTTTCTATTATGGAAACACATGAATATAGCTCCCTCAGCCTACTATATTCTTGGAGGATTTAATCATGGTTAATGATATTTCTATTACAAAATTTGGGAATCTCTAAATGATCCTCATTGACAGAGTGATCATAGAGTTATAAAGTTGTTGTAGTTTCCCTTTAAATAAGACCTGCTATAACTTTGAGAGGAAGTTTTTGGAGGAAAGATAGAATAGATTTATTTTCGTAACAATAATGTGTAATCTTATTTTTAATCAGATGTAATCTCTTACCATGAATGAATAGAATACAAAGGTCAATTTTACATCTTTTGTCTTGATTGTCTTTTTTGTTCATTCATCCGAGGCAACCCACTTGGTGAGTGAATTTCTCTGTTAGAATATATTTAATTTCCTTGTTTGTTCCTTTACAAGGTAGAATTTTTCTATTCATATAGCTATTGATAATAGAATCAATGAACTATTCCTACATCATAGATGCATAGATAGATTTACTGTTTGCAACATTATTTTAAACTTTAAGTTAAAATGTTGTTTCAGTTATAGCTTAAGTCTCCTTCAACATTTCCTTTGTCTTAGTTGTAATGACTTAAAGAAGAATTAGAGCATATACTTTGTAGTCACCCTCTCAAGCTTACACTCCTAGGTTGACAAAATAAAATGAAGTCAATATGTTAGTTTAGGAAAACACATAATTCTATCTAATCTTGGAGTCACTATGAAAGGATGTCCAAGTCTTTGTTACTAAGGTATTAAGCTAACCGACCAGTGACCTACAACATAATTAATTCATGTGATAATTGTGAAGAATCTGATGGAGAGGGTTTTGAAATGGATGTGAGAAATCAGCGAAATATGTATCAAGTATACCATCAACAAATCTTCTCAGATGATGAAAACGAAGTTGCTGAGAAGAAATGCAACATGATTTTAGGGGTTGAAACATGAACTTGAGAAAACCTTCCAAGGAAGAAATTGACAAAATAACTAAATAACTACTGATATGGTTGCTCAAGTTCATAGTACATATAATCTAAGGAATAGAACAATAAATAATACTACTAGGAAATTTTTAAGCATATTCATTAAGGATATAGCCCAAAAAATGAATAATGACAACAAAGAAGAGGACCAAATGGTTGTCAAGATCAAGGATAGTAAAGCTAAGAAGTGGGAACCCAAGAAGAATGTACAAACTCATGGTGTAGATGCATTCAAGAAAAATGCAAAAGAAAGAAAGTTAAGTCTTGATGCTATTAGAAAAATTGAGGATCCTACTGCTCAAGTGCCAGTGACTAAAGGTAATTCATGAAAATGCTTTATTTATGACCCTGTTGACATGATGTCTATTTTATCAAAAAATACTATCAAGGTTCCTTTCTCTGAAATGTTTAGGATAGAAATACATAAAAGAAAATCCCTCTCTTAGTTAGGAGGTATTGGGAATTGTAATTAAGGGAGAATCATCATTACGACATGAGGTACAAGTTTTAGTTAAAGAAAAGGTAGATAAAAGAGTCATATCCCAAATACCCTAAATGTATTTGCATAGTTCATCAGTAGCATATATAGAGAATATTGACCCTTTCTTCCTTAGGATGATTATAAATGAAAAAACCTTGAAGAATTGTATGATTAAAGAGCTTCTAATAATGTCATGCCTTTTAAAATCATAGAATCCCTTAGTCTAAAAGTAGATACTTAATAGGGTAGATGTCAATCCATGAATGCAAGAGAAGTTCCTATTATAGGTACCATCAATGCATTACCATATAGGCTAGCTTCTCACCCTAATGTTGACTTAACCATCTGTTGGGGTTTGATAGATCTGGAACAATACAAGAATAAATAGTTATATGTAGAAATAATAGAAGAAAACATAAAGAATAAAATAACACACAGATTTAACATGGTTCACCCAAAACTTGGGCTATGTCTACCTACACATCTTTCAAACTTTTTATTATCTAGCAAAAACATGCATCAACATTCATTATGTATCTCAATTGCTTATGGTAGCATTTTAAGGCAACCTCCAAAATTGAATATTTTAGGGTATTTATAATGTTGCCAGTGTTCTTTTCTTGAAAAAGCACAAAAAAATTTCAGAATTGTGAGTTGACTAGAGGTTTGGGGCTACTGCCCCTCACCTCCAACAACTACCAAAGAAGGCACCACATCATCAACCCCAAGTACATGATTAGTTGCCACAATATCAATGTCATGAGTATCTTAGTAGTTGATATTCATCCTTAGTATGGAATGTTACTTTCAAGAAAGTGAAGTACTATAATGAGAGAGAACCTGCAATGTGACCTATCTTTTGCTACTTTTTACATAGATGAAAAAGCTGTCAAGATTAATAGGGAACAAAGAGTTATTCATATGATTGAAGAAGATATTGATAGTGATGCTAAATGTTTCTTAGACATAGAGGTAAATGGTTTTAGGGCTGAAATTACTATCCTAGAAACTGAAAAGACAATCCCATTGATTTCATAAGAAGCAATAAGGTGTATAGATTCACAAAAGGTCTAGGTAACGTATTTTGATGGGGCTAGTTCTAAAGAAGGGTTAGGGGCTAGAGTAGTTTTTATTTCACTAGAAAAAAACACATTTAGGAACTCCTTTACCTTGAACTTCACTTGCACCAATAATATAGAAGAATATGAAACACTTTTACTAGAATTAAAAGTAGCTATTCATCATGGCATTAAAAAATTGCATGTTATTGGTGACTCTGATTTATTTGTATCCCAGATTAGGAAGACCTATGCATCTAAGAATAAGAGGTTAAAACAATACATTAATGCTGTATGAGATGAGATTAAATAATTTTGTGCTTTTGGAATCACTTAGATGGATATGACTAATAATAAAATGGTTGATCTGCAAGCTAATGTGGCCATAAAACCTAATGATACATCCTTTTCTGGGGTCTCAAAGATTGAAGTGTAGAATAGGACCTCAATTCCTAATAATATAGAGAACTAGAAAGTATTTGAAGATGACAAAGATATTCTAAATTTTCTTCTAATTGAAGACAAGTACCATGGTTAGGAATTATATTGCAATACCCTTTTTGAGAACATAAATGGGAAGGACACTATTTTTGGTCAAGAGATATTACAATTGAAAACAAGTAAAGTACATAAAGGGATAGTAGTATTGGAAATAATTTTTGACAATCAAGACAAGGTCTTCTTAGAAGTCAAAGACAAGAAAATAGAAGAGTTGGAAGAAATTAACCTTGGAATAAATGAGTCTCCCAAAAAGGTGTATATAGGTAAAACTTTATCCCCTGCTATAAGAAAGTCCTTAGTTGAACTATTTAGGAATTTTAGACAAGTATTTGCATGGTCTTATGATGATCTAAAGGCTTATAAAGAGGACTTATTTCAGCATGTTATCCCCTTGAATGAGAATTTCAAACCATTTAGCAGAAACAAAGACCTGTTAATCCCACATTATCCCCAAAAATGCAAGAAGGAATGATGAAGCTTAGGGATGGGGGAATTATTAAGCCTATAAGGTATTCTACTTGGGTATCTAATTTAGTGATAGTCAGAAAGAAGAATGGTGATATTAGACTATGTGTGGACTTTAGAAATCTTATTATTTCCTCCCTAAAGGATAATTATGGTTTACCCAAAATGGAATATATGTTGCAATAGGTTATTGGCTTTGAGTTGATGTCTATGATTGATGGATTCTCTAGTTGCAACCAAGTAATGGTTAATGTTGTCACAAAATTTTGCACCCTTGTCCAAAGTTTTTACCTAAGGAAAACCTTGTGAAACATGGAAATGACCTTCAAGCTATGGGACTTGAACTATGAGGTTGAGTCTCCAGAGAAAGCCATCTTATTTTACTATTAGGATGTACCTAACTACTCTTAGTGGGAAAATATGGAGAAGTCATCCACAAGAAACCAACCTAATCTATCCTAAGGAGGCGATGCACCAAAATAGAGTGTTCAAACCAATTTTTTCCATACATGCACATTTGAACTATTATGACATCAAAGATATATAGATTCAGACTTGTTCAAATCCAAAAATCACATGTGGATTAGAAAATCAAAATGAATAACACAAGGAAGAAGAAAGTTCAATTATGTATTATTCATAGGTTGAAAGAGATATAATCATGCAAATTGTAGATAGCCATAACACACTGAAGAGAGGCAAATAGATCTTGCATAGTCATTAATGGCTAAAGAAGATAAGGTAGAATGCGATTAGGTCTAGAGGCATGTTTTAGATTATGGTAAAAGAAGGTTTTGAAGGGGCCCTGAAACCCTTTAACAACAAGAGAAAAGATAAAGCAATAATAACCACCAGGAAAAATAGTCTTGAAACTTACTGAAAAACAACATCAAAATCAAGTTTTACAAGGACCTAAAACCACAAACAAAGTCCAATAAAAGTACTCAGGTTTTACAAGGACCTAGAACCTCAAATATAGTTTAGATTGAAAAGCAGTAAACAGGACCCAAAACAAGAACCATTTACTACAACTAGAAAATAGGACCAGAATAGGAACAAAACCAATGAACAAGACCCAATGCTACTATTGCAGCTCCATAATCATCTTGAAAACCTCCTTACCAATCGCAACAATATCTTGGATGGAGTTAGCAGTAGCTTTCAGGGCTTTCTTCCTTGAGCTCTACCTTGTTCTCTTGCTTGGACCCTCAAAAGATATAATTTCTTCATTAGCTCTTTTTCCAAGGCTTGCAGTGGTAGCACATATACTAGATGTAACTTGTTCCATCTTTGTTCCACTTTCCTTGATAAGAATTCTAAGATTTTACTCATAATCTTTAAGTTTATTTGGGATATCTCCCATTTGCATCTCCAATTGGCTGATTTTGGCATGGTTAGTATCCTGGTTGTGTTGTAGAGTTTCCACTTTCTTCTTTAGCCCCATCAATTCATTATAAATCTCAACTTGTAGAATGGAGTCAGATTTGAGCTTGGTAGAATGCAAGAAGGAGAGCTTGGTTTCCCTCTGTAGAGAGTCACTGGTGTCTTTTGTAATCTCATGAGAAGGGGAACCAACCTTGTCAATATGTTCCTCCCTTTCCATCTATTACTCCTCCCTAGTCTCAACAGGGTCCTCATTCTAAACAAGGTCCTTCTTATCTTATCCCCCAATCTTTGTAGTAGGTGAAGTAGGCTTAACCATATGATCCTCCTCTCTCATATCAATAGGATTCTCAACTAATTTTTCTTTGTCTTTATCACCTCCACCAAAAATAGTCTGATTGCCCTCATTATTAGAGTTACTCTATTATGAGTTTCCTTCACTTATGACTTCCTCATTCCCTTTCTCTTTTTTTCCTTTGGTCTCCAGATACCCCTCCAAATTGGAACTAAAATCCCCAATATCTGTACCTTCCTCTTCCTCGAGGATATCATTCTCAAAGCTTTTAGTATTCTTAGACTCAGAATCCTCTTCTACAATTTGTTTTTGAGAATTAGAGGGTTTAAGTTTAAGAACCTTCTTACTCTTTTTAGAGAGAGAACCCTTATGTTTGTCAATAGAAGGAGTGGAGGCTATGGATTTATTTTTAGGTCTAGAGGCATGTTAGGATTAAACTTAGACATAAATAATAGTCACATGCAAATATAACCAATATCAAAAAATAATAGATTAAACATAAAAGAACACAATACACCAATATTTAATGTGGTTCACCCAATCCTTGGGCTACTTCCACCAATAGCAAGTCAAATATTATTATTATCTACTAATTACAACTTGATTATAATTTGTAATCCCTTATAGCTCAATACCACTGCAAGAACTGATTTTCACATCACACACTATGAAAATCCCTAACCTTATGCTTTTTATACAAGCTTTTTTTTGCTTACAAAATTAGGGCTAGAATAATAGAAAAATTGTAGCCAATGCCTTTTACAATATAAGATCATTTTTGGCTTTGAGAGTGTTACCCCTCAAAACCCCTATGAGGTATTTCCCCTCAACCCCACCCTGTATTGCAATAGGGAGCATATCTTGGGTACTACCCTAGGACCTTGCAGGGGCACTACCCCTTGACCCCATCTTGGAGGTGCTACCCCAAAACCCCCATAGAAATAATATGGGGAGAAAATCACACTAAATAAACCTTCAAGTCTAATAAAGCTCCACATCACAACAAGGTAAAGGGGATTTATAGAAAACTTGCAAAGCAATATTAGAGAAATAGAGAAGAGTTGACCTTAACAAAATTTACAAAAAATTGCTTTTATAGCTTTGGCATAATTGAGATATCTTTCCCTAGAAGCCCAACTCAACTACTAAAAATCACCATTATTATAAATCTAGAGGGAAATATGATTAAGGTAGACACCTAGGCATATGAAAATCACCAAACCCTAGTTGGAAGGACCTTGGAAATGATAGAAATGATTCCAATTAATGCAACACCACCCCCCCTCCCCCCCAAATGGATGATCAGATGGTGGAAGGGATGTCTTTGCATCATTAATAACCTAGCATTAACTCTATAGTAGTTGGGATCCATCAAAAGATTAGATCACATGAGAAAACCCCATCTTTCTTTGTTCTTGGTTCATGAATTAGCAAAGTCAATAGGTTAACCCGATCACACAACTGGAAAAAGCCACACAAACCAACCATGTTATTTCATTTCACAAACTCATAGAGTCTTCACATGTTTGACCACTTTAACCAACTAACTATACCACCCTTTCAACTTAACTGTGATAGCTTACAATATTGTCAACCTTAACTGTGATGTCAACTCAACTATGCCTACCAGGACATGTGACCATTTATCTCTTTCTCACAATGTCTAAAGATTGAAAAATTCTAGAATGTGAGAAAGCAATGATCATTGATCACCAAATGATCAATGATCATGAAATACCCTCATTATTGCAACACTTTTCCCTTAAGGTTTTGGGCCCACTAGACATTTAGTATCCACTTCATCAAACACATAGACTCTTGACCAACCAAAGCCCACTGACCAACCATGCTACTCTAACAAGTTTTACTTTTATGGCCCATCAAGGGGAATGACATCATGAAGTCCATGTATCATGATGTTGCTTTATCACACTGCATAAAAACCTTACAACTTCATAATGTGACAAAGCGATGTCCATAGATCCTCTTTGATCTGATGGTGAAGGAAGAAACTAGGAACATTCAACCCACCCAACTAACTATGTTAGAGAATTAGCCAATGAAATACCCACCATATGCCATATCAGTTTAACTCATCATCTTGTTAGATTATAGTGCACATGATGGAAATGGACTCACAATTACCACATGGTAGAAATT
Source organism: Cupressus sempervirens (assembly GCA_028749045.1). NCBI lineage: Eukaryota > Viridiplantae > Streptophyta > Pinopsida > Cupressales > Cupressaceae > Cupressus > Cupressus sempervirens. The sequence continues at coordinate 521,784,486 of CM053793.1, forward strand.
TTCTTTCTTGCATCATATAATATTCTGACAATTCTCATAATGTGAGGAAGTTCTAGTCACTGATCTATGAAGATCCAAATACAGATAAAATAAAGGCCCAAAAGATATAAAAAGAATAGCCAAACAATATAACATAATGTTTTAATATAAAGTATTTTTGTGCCCCATTTATTTGAATTTTAAATATGTGAATGTTACTATGTTTGAATTCAAATATGACAATTTTGGTGGGAAGGAAAAAATTACCAATAAATCTAGTGACTTAGGGGGAATGGAATCCAAATATGCAAAGACCAGTTGCCTATGCATCCATTGGGAAATAGACATAGAAATCATGAGGATTCACCTAGAAAAATCCTAAAATCATAGGAAACATGCCTAGTAACCTCAAAACTGCCTCTTTGCAATTGAAACCAGGAATAAAAACTCTTTACAACCTTGATAAAAAAATACATGTGCTCATGCACATCTTGGAAAATAGGAAACAATAGGAAAAAAACTAGCTAACTCCATATATGAAACACTAACCTTTCATCAAAAGCATGATTTAAGACATATTCCATTAACTAGAATAGGCATAATTGCACCATTAGGTCTGCTTAACTAGAAAGCATTACCCTTCTTTCAACTGATAACCACATAGGGACCACTCCATAGTACATCAAATTTTGAGTGAATCCCTAGTTTGGCCTTGTCTACATCCCATTTGAGCATAGGGTCACCCACTCTGAAAATTTAGACCCTAGTTCTCTTGTCAAAGCTCCTTTTGACTTGTTGTTTATGTGTTTCTAAGGTCTACATGGCCTAGTGTCTTTTCTCTTCTAGCTCCATCAATTCTTCTATCCTTACAAACATAGCATCACTTTCCATTAACTCCAACTGATGAGCCAATTCTAGAGATGGAAATTCTAATGAAATTGGAAGCCTTTCTTCCCTACCATATACCAACATAAAGGATGAATTTCCAATTTCCCTTTTAAGCATTATTCTATCAGCCCATAGTGATGTCTTCAACTTTTGATGTCAACACATCTGGTTATCCTCTATAGTCCTTTTCATAATCTTGATTAGGTTCTTTTTAGATGACTCAACCAATCCATTTCCTTGAAGATTTTAGTTTGAGGATGTGCTCAAATAGATATTATGATTAATTGCCCATGCACAAATTTGAGCTCCTACAAAATATTTTGCATTATCTAAAATAATGGTTGAAGGGACACCTAACCTGGTCAAAATTCCATCGAGGAATTCAACAACTAAAGATTTTGTGGCATCCTTCAATATAACTACTTCTTTCCAGCTTCCATTTATGACTAGAGCTAGAAGGGGGATTGATATGGCCTATGAAATCCAATCCCCATTGATCCACCTAAATGGGATGAAGTGGGAGAGATGCAAACCTTTGCTTACCAAAAAAGAAAACACATTTTTCACACTTTCTCACATACCTATGACAATCATGGACCAAGAATGGCCAGTAGTAACCAACTCTCATGATCTTCATTATAGTTGTCCTTGTTTAAAAGTGGCCACCATCAGGACCAACATGGAGCTCTTTGATCATCCTTTTAGCTTGTTCTATATCAATGCATCTCAATAGGGCTCCAATGTAATCCATCCTAAAAAGGATACCATCAACTATGGCATAAGGAATTGACTACAACCTGTGATATCTTCTTTTAGATCTATCCAATCCTTGAGAATATCCATTCCCTAATAAGAAGGTCATCATGTTGTCCATCCAATTCCTGAGATTCCAATTTCCTACTTCTTGTTGTTATATCAATACCATAGTAACTTCCTCATCTGATTCCTAAGATGAGATCATCTATTTACACAACCCTTTCCCTCTTCCCAACTTGGTGATCTGGAAGTCAACATCATACTCCATTACCTTAGTGATACAACTTGCTCTTTTCTCACTAATATCATTGCTTAGAAGGGAGTCTTTAACACTTCCATGAGGAACCAATAAATGGATCTTGTTGTGTGATAGAAGGTACCTGAACTTCTTTAAAGATCTTATGACTACAAGGGCTTTCTTCTCTACATAACTATACTTGTCTTCATATTCCTTAAGCCCTTCACTAAAGAAGGCTATGGGATGATCTTCATTCTTATCAATTACTTGAGTCAAGATAGTAAAAATACATGGTTCACCTCCAAATTTGTAAAGAATGAAGTCCTTATTAAAATTGGGGTTGATAAGGGTAGGAGCTGAAGCTATGGCTACCTTGATCTCTTCAAAACTTGTCTTCCCTTCTTTTGTCCATGCAAAGACCATGTTTTTCTTAAGCATAAATGTAAGAGGTTTAACCATGGTAGCAATATTAGTGATAAATCTTCTCACAAAATTTATTCTACCAAGGAAACTTTTCAGCCATTTCTTGTGTTTAGGAAGGGAGAGAGAAAGTATGGCTCTAGTTCTCTTTGGATCAATGGTTAAAACCTCCTTAGATACAATTTTTCCTAATAATTTCCCTTGACTAGTGGAAAAGACACACTTGCTTGGATTTAGTGACACACCATACTCTTTACATCTTATGAATACTTATCTAAGATGGCCCAAAAGATCTAGTACATGTTTTGAATACACTATGATATCATCAAGGTATACCAACATGAAGCTTTCAATCATGTTCTTGAATGCCATATCCATTTCCTTTTGAAATGTGGCATCTACATTTGTTAGACAAAAAGGCATTTTACTATAAGAATAGGTTCTGCACTTTATTGTGAATATAGTCTTATATCTATCAAAATCTTTGACTAAGACTTGATTATAACTAGAGAATCCATCCAAGAAAAAGAGTCTCTCTAAACTACTAACCTTGGACAATATTTTTTCCATGGAAGGGAGAGGGTGATGATCCTTAAGGGAGGTTTGGTTAAGATCCCTAAAGTCTACACATAGTTTGATCTCTCCAATCTTCTTACTAATAAGGAAAAGGTTAGCTACCCATGATGAGTGCTTGATAGGGAAAATAATATTTTCCTCAATCAATTTGAACAACTCTTTTATCATTAAGGGTTCAATTCTAGGATTCACTGACCTTTGTTTATGCATCATAGGTTTGACATCATCAATTAAATCTATGGTATGCTAAAACAAACTTGGGTCAAAACCCTTCAAATCATCATATGTCCAAACAAAGATATCATTAAATTCTTGAAATAAATGAATAAAATTCTCTTGCTCAATTTTAGTACATACCTTCCCCATGTTTAAGGTCTTTCCATCAACAACCACAACTAGTGTGTAATCATATTTGTTAACAGCTAGGTTCATGCCTCTGTGCCTTTCTTGGTCATCAAAATTGAAGATTCTCTCTAAGGTAATGAGACCCTTAGGTAAATTTTTGAAAATGAGATTGATTATTTGATCCCCATACTGATCATGTAACCTTGACTAGTCTCTATCTAAATATTCTACTTCATTCTTCAAGAAACTCACAATTTGTGTATTAGACTCAAAGACTTGCTAATTGGTATTATTATCAAGGATAACAAGCCTAACCTACACTCTAATTTGCTACTTCTTTTCATCTTCAAGGCTCTTTAGCACATCATTAGATGCATCCATTGCTGTAAGTCTATCATCATGTCTATTTTCTTTCCTAGGGATGTTTTGAATATTGAATGCATTGAAACCTTTAAGAAAATCCCATACTCTATGTTTATAAGACTTGAGAAGACCATTCTTAGTGACATTTGAATTTCTCACTTGATTGACAATCAACCTACTATCTCTATACACACTTAAGGCTTGGATCCCTCTTTTTTGGGCAAGTAGAAGACCCTAAATCAATGCCTCATTCTATTTTATTAGTGCAACTAAATTCATGTAGTGCAAGATAGGAGAATCCCAAAAGGAGATGTCCAGCTATACAACCATGAAATAGAAACACAACAACAAGAAGCAATAATGCAAGATCTAATACCAAATTACAATACTTGATTATAAAAGATAACTAATTACATGCAATATGCCCAATTGTAAGACCTTTTAGGTTAGGTCCAAATATAAAAGCAATTACAATAACAATCAATTCTATAAGATTCTTCAAGATCCAAATTACAAACCAATCTCAGCTAGCCCAGATCTGTAACATAACAACAATCTGGAAGAAACCACCAACGAAATATAAACTTGGGCTCACAAGCCCACCTAAAAATCTCCTTTTTTTCTAGCCCCAGCCCTATCTCTTATCCAAGATCCAAGATCCAAGTGTAAACTGCCTCACATTTAGTGCTATATCCACACATTCACAACTCCATCTTAATCCTACTGTAAACTGCCTCACATTTAGCACTTTGTCCACAGACTCAAGAAAACTCGCCCTTTACCTGCTACCACAAATCATTCCATCATTAATGAATAACCAAAAGACTCCAAAAGACCCCTAATTATACCAATCTAAGCCACAAGTTGTCCTAGAACACAAATTAAATAGAAATACATAAATTAAATGCCACAAGTTGGCCTACAACAACAATTAAATATCCAAAAATTGATATCTAAATAAAATCATGATATCTCCTAGCTCTAATTGAATTAGAACTCACACTTTGAACTATAGTTAGAAATCTAGGTCCTCTACAACCTCTTAAATTTACAAAGGTTTTTTCCCCAAGGAAAAGTGTGCATCCATCCTAAAAGTCATCCATAGTAGACTATCATGTGAAACTACAAGAAATTGATACTTTGGGAGAATTTTGATATCTCCCAACCTATAATGAATTAGAACTTGTGCACTAGATAAGGAATTATTCTAGACCCTCTTCAACCCTTGAAGTGAGTAGCTTCCCATTCATTAATGATAATTAGTTATACACTTTACAATAGGCACCTAGAAACTAGAAAAAACACAGTTCCAACAACAAGGAAAAATAGTTCAATCTTCAACTCAATCCATCCAATCTCTATGAAATTGTGAGGAAAAATTCCCTAATGCGTCTCCAACACATTCCTAACCATGAAAAGCATAGGTCCACCAAAACCCAATCTTGATGCTCCTGCATCAGACTCCCTAGGTAAATAGAAAAGTAAGTCCCATACTTTGATGCCTAAAGAAAGATCTGCAACCAACTTCATCTTTACCAAAGGCTCCCACTTCATCAAAGTCAATAGAAAAAATCTAAAAATCCACCATCTATGCTTCATCCACTAAAAAATTAGAATAAAATAGATATCAGTGACCCAATCATCATGCTCACACCCAAGAACAAACTAAACATAATGCTTCAACAATAAAACATCATCCACATCAGCAACTAGTGAATCCACACCAACAATAACAAACTCCATGTCAGCATGTAGATTAAAATCCCCAATAAGAAGAACATGTAAATCCTCATAATTAGCAATCTCATTGCTCACAACAAGATGCTCTACAACACACAACTCATCACCAACAACAACTAGATCATCCATGACCAAGTGCTCTACAATTTCAATGTCAGATTTGACCAACTAATCATGAAAACCAACCTCTGTCCCAACATAAAAAAGGTTAAGAATATCTTCAACAACAACCTCCAACTACTCTACAAGTTTTGTATTAGACTTCACAAACTGATCAAAAAAACCAACCTCTTCCATCTTGACCTTGTTATGCCATCTTCTCTCATGAACAAGTCTCTTAACCAACCAAACAATTCTCTTCTAGATCAGTAGACTCCAGCTCCACAAATATCTATGAAATTTCTTCCTCACTCCATCCCTAACTTGATCAGCCATGCTAGCTTCAAACTAAGCAGACATCTCAAAAAACCTCCTCTCCACCACATCACAAAGATTAGCAATCATCTTAGGGTCCAATCCTCTTGAAGGCATCTCCCAAGATCTTCATAAACCCTCTGCAACAAATCCTTCCCACACTCTTTGTGACAAAATTGAATTGTTTGCAAGTTAGATTGTAACCTACCACCTCACATGAATAATCAGTAACCATATAACAAGCCCAAGACCATAGATCTACAATCCCCAAACTCTCTACATTCATGCCTCAACAAGATCAGTATTCCATCTTTGCATCCATTGATCCATCAGTAAGACCTCTACAATTGCAAGTTAGAACCATGATCTACCACCTCACAATTAGGAGATCTAGGACTCCAGAAAGAAAATCCACCACTAGATCAAGATCAAATTAGATCTACTTCTCTAACCCAAGTTCTAGTACAAACTACCTCTGCTTTGGCAATTAGTCTACACACTTAGGAAAAACCTTCACTCTGATACCACTTTACATAGTGCAAGGTAGGAGAATCCTCAAAGGAGATGTCCTAGCCCCTAGCTATACAACCATGAAGTGAAAACACAAGAAGAAGAAGAAATAATGCAAGATCTTATACCAAATTACACTACTTGATTATGAAATATAATTGATTACATGCAATATGCCCAACTATAAGGCCTTCTGGGTTAGGAAAAAATACAAAAGCAATTACAATAACAATCAGTTCTACAAGATCTCTCAAGATCCAATTTAAAAACCAATCTTAGCTAGCCTAGATCTATAACATAACAATAATTTGAAAGAAACCACCAAGGAAATCTCAACTTGTGCTCGCAAGCCCACCAAGCAACCTCCTTGTTTTCTAGCCACAACCCTAGCTTTTCTCCAAGATCCAAGTTTAAATTACCTCACATTCAATTCTCTATCCATACATTCACAACTCCATCATAATCCTACTGTAAATTGCCTCACATTTGGTACTCTATCCACAGACTTAGGAAAACTTGCCCTTTAGTTGCTTCAGTGAATTGTTCCATCATGATTGAATAACTAAAAGACTCCAAAATACCCCTACTTGTACCAATCTAAGCCACAAGTTGGCCCAAAACATAAATTAAATACAAATACATAAATTAAATGCCACAAGTTGGCCTGCAACAATAATTAAATGTCTAGAAATTGATATCCGAGTAAAATTGTGATATCTCCTAGCTCTAATTGAATTAGAACTTGTGCCTCAAAATTTCATTATAAATCTAGGTCCTCTAGAACTTCTTAAATGTGAAAAGGATGATTCCCTAAGGAAAAATGTATATCCATCCTAAAAGTCACCCACAATAGACTATTACGTGAAACTGCTAGAAATTGATACTTTGGGAGAATTACCATATCTCCCAACCTATAATGAATTAAAAATTGCACTCTTGATAAAAGGAATAAATATAGGCCTCTTCAATTTTGGAAGTGCACATCATCTCATTAATTAAGGATAATTAGTTATACACTCTACAATAGGCACCTAGAAACCAAAAAAAATACAGTTCCACTATTAAGGAAAAATAGTTCAATCTTCAACTCAATCCATCCAATCTCTATGAAGTCATGAGAAAAGATTCCCTAGTGTGTCTCCAACACATCCCTAATCATGAAAATCATAGCTCCACCAAAATCCAATCTTGATGCTCTTGCATCATAAATTTAAGCCTAAATGAGAAGTAGTATTTTTCTAGAGTAGGAGAAACCAACATCACACCCACCACTAATCCATTCTTATTTCTTGACCCATCAAAAAACATACTCCATGTTCCACTTTTTTTCTTTTGTCTTCATTAGGTTAACAACAAGGGCATCCTTCTCTGATATATAGTAAGTACCAAGGCTTGTCTCTAGGGTTTCTAATATGGGATCAAACTAGTATGCATTAGCTCATTCATCTAAGAGAAAATCATGTATCTCTACTAGAGAAGTATCAAGCTCATTTAGTATATCATTATCCTCTATTTTATGGATGGTACAATTCATATTGATGACATTTGGTGTGTAGGGCTCAATATGATTAAGAGTTAAAGGCTCTACTCTAATTGAAGCTTTTGTTTCATATCTTGTTCTAAAAAACATGTATGACTAATCAAAAGACATGTAACCAACTATTTGGGTAGTGAAATCTCTTGAGAGATAGATGGAAAAGTGTGGCTTGACTTCATTAACTGATATATCCTAAACTATAGTACAAATAGGGCATGCATGTAGGGCTATTTCAACATTCCTAAGGATCCCTATAGTCTTGATAGTACTACCATCTAATTGTAAAACATCCCTAACAATAGGCTCATATTTCATTTCTAAAGCATCAATAACACACTTAGGCATTATTAAACTACTAACCTTTGAATCAATCATGAAATTGTGGACTATTTTATTCCCTATAATTAGAGAGACAAAATGTAGGGCATGTAACCTTTTTAATTATTTCTATGTCCCTTGATTGTTGTAATAGACTTGTGGTACTTTCTTCTCTTGATGGTTGATCCATCAGTTTACTGCTCTCCAATTCTTGCTGTAGCAAATTCTTTTTCATAGGTATAGTAGAAACAACATCTCACATAGAAATATTCACATTCATCTTCTTCATCTACTCTACCACACTAAACAATACATTAGGTGATTTGGTAGGATCCTTGGGAGCTACATGTGTAGGAGGCTGAGATGTAATAACTTGAGGACCACTCACATCTCCTCTACTAGTATTCTATCTTTTTTGTTTAGGAAAATTAGGTTGATCATTTTCTACTCATACATGAGGTATTGCATTTGATTTTGAGGCTTGATTTGGAGGAGGAGGGGTAGCATCTTCAATAGCTCTTCTTTTTCTCCTAGCATTGTGAGCAATGTAATATTGATTCACATGACAATGCTCTTCTACTTGATGATTCATGAAGAAGAAATCACCCTATCATTACAAATGTGAGAAATCCTTAGATTGGCTCTCCTTGTATGATTTCCCTACTATAGGCTCTTGAGTGGTCAAAGATAAATAGGATTCAACCTTTTTGATAGATAAAATAGGTATAGGAGTAATTACAGGAGGGACAAGAATCTTGATCTTGAGACATATTATTTTGAGGGACCAAAGTCCTACTTTGATTTGCATTTGAAGTAGAAGCATGACTACTCTACCTATTTTGATCAAAAGAAGTATTCCCATGATTATGATTTGGAGGCCTAACTTTTTTTGAAGTTTAATATTGTAGTTGAAGAGCCTTATTACCCTCAGTTTTCTATCTATCCAAAGTCACCACTTTGTTTCTCACTTTCTACATCACATAGAAGCTATCTTCGAACTTCTTCTCTTGACATTGCAATCTATTATCTATGTTCAACATCATAGACTTCATCATCTCCTTAATTTCATCCATTCCATTTGAAGATGTGGAAGTTTAAGGGGGTAGAGAGAGGGTTGGGATGTGGAAGGTGTAGGAATGGGGGCTATTTTTGGTTGGCAATTTGATCTATTAGGGAAAAAAGGCATAGGAGGCCTCAGAGATAACTTTCCTCATATCAATATGTTTTCTTCCCTTATTTTTATTTCATAAGCATCAGGTAATGTATCTCCTCCCAAGATTTTGATTGTAGTGGCAATATCACTATTAAAAGCTCTGATGTAATGTAAGAATGCATTACCAGGGTTAGGCTTCACTGCAATAGGTATTTTATCCCATGTCTTTTAAAATTTGCAGTCAAAATCAGTCATGTATTCATGGGGGGCTCTTTTTATAGTAGCCAATTGTTCTAAAACTAAAAGGTGGTCACTCCTATCCTCAAATTGTTTGCATAGGGCTACTCCTAACCCATCCCAATCTATTATAGAGTTGTGAGGCAAACCTCTATACCATTGCAATAATTTTCCTTTCAATAATGAAGCTAAGAGCCTAACTACTATATCATCTTTAGACATTCCATGTATATTAAAAATATTTGAAACCTCTTGGATATATTCTAAGGCAGAAATTAAAGTTTCACTAGTAAATTCAAGTATAATTTTAAGAGCCGATACTAGTATGTCATGTCTTTGGTCTAATAGGAGAGTAATTCCACCATTAAAGGTTGAAAAAGCATGAACTCTATTCATGTAAGCAAGTGATCTATTGATATGAGCTGATGGTATTAGAGGATAAGATCTAACAACAAGAGGAGTGGAAATAGATCTTATAGGTGTATGTGTTGGAAATATAAGATGAGTAACTAAGAGTGGAGGGGTGAATTAGTTACCACAAAATATATCACAGATCCCTTTAGATGTCAATACAAAATAAACTCTAAAAACTAAATACTATTGATGCTCAACAAACACACATAAAATGTTGTAACTTGATAAATACTGAATATGATTGGTAAGTACTTAACATCCAAATTTTAGATGTTATCCGTGATTACCATTATCTTAAATTAGATGCACACACATAAAGAAAATAACATGAACACATTTGACACTAGGATTTAACATGGAAACCAAATTTGGGAAAACCACCAATTGCAGGTATTTACTGTTTTCACTCTTCTAAAGTGAGCCCTATTAGGAGCCAACCCTATTAAAGGTTACAAAACACATTGCTAGGTGTGACCCTATTAAAGGATTTAATCACCCTATTAGGAGTGACCTTGTTATAGGTCTTTAGATAATTCAATAGAACTACCACCTTGTTAAAGGTTTTACAAATAGCTATTAAGCCAACTCTGTAAGAGATTTAGATCACTACTACAATGGTTAGAGAGTAAAAATGAGATGACCTGATATCTGATGCAACTAAATTGGTGATTCTAGATCTCTATTTTAACTTGTACTTGATTCTTCTTGATTGAATATATCTTTTTAGCTTCACAAGGATATTCTACTTATCCTTCTGATTTGCTTCCATATTGCATCATTAGATCTTCAAAATCCTCCATGCTTTCACACTCTTTTATACTTTCAAATTCTCAACTTGACTTTATACTTATATCATTCATATTGTCAAGTCGGCTCATATACAACTCAAAATAACTAATATTCATCACCTTAGTCAGCTAGAACCAATAGATAAGTCAAATAAATTCAATATGCAAAACTAAGAAAATCCTTTGTTAGCCAATTTTCTTGTGTTAACCAAGTGAACTCAGTTAACACTGCATATTTGCAAAGATCCTTTGATAACTGAGTGAGCTCAGTTAACACTAGTTCCATCCAACATTTCCTTCACTAACCAAGTGAGCTTGGTTAACACTCATCTTCTATAGACTTTCCTTTGATGCCCAAGTTAACTCGTAGACACTACCTTCTAAACTAGGCAAGCACAGGAACACTAGGTAGACATAGAAAATTCTCTTCACTTCCCAAGTGAGCTCTATTAGAAAAAATAGTCCACCAATATAACTAAGAGGGGGGTGAATCAGTTATGTGATAATTTAAAAAATTGTCCTCTTTAAATAATCTTGATCAATCAATCAATGTAAACAATAACCATAAAGAGATGCTCATACATAATTACACTAGATATGTTGACTAGGGAAACCCTTGATTAGAGGGAAAACCCTGGTGGGAATGATGCCCAAAAAATGATGTACTAATATGAATATTCCTTGTTAGAGGATGGACCCTATTAGGAGTCTATTACAACATTCAATACGAAGAGTCCCTATTAGGAGATTCCAACCCTGTTAGGAGTTGTGCCAACTCTATTATGAGTTGTGGTAGGTAGCTAAACCCACTGTCCAAATAGCTTCAAGATTAGATCAATGAACCCACTATCCAATTGACCTTAGTACTATTCATTTTATAGTAATAGATGTGTAATAAGCTTTCACTTCTTCCTCTTTCCAGTACGTTAGACTCCTTCACCTTCAGACCATGCAATTAGATCTGAAACTCTGTAATCAATAACAATAACCCTTAGGGTCACTTACACACATTAGTATGTCACTCTGCTCTACTTCTTAGTAATTCACAAGTCTTCTCTTTATCCTTATATCTAAAACATGGAAAACATCTTTCCTTTATACCATACTTAATTAATAAATCCTTGAGTTGGCTTCATACTTCATTATCATACCTTAATTAAATGAAATACACACTTAATTAATCTTGTTGGCTCATAGTTATACACAAACTTTCACATGTGTGACTTTTGTACATGTGCACTCTCTAACATCATCAACATTCAGCAAAATATCTCTAGTTCACTACATAACCCTTCACTACAATTGTAACAAGTTGTAGCAATTATGCAATAGGAACTACTTTCCTGATACTTTATTTCTATATGGTTCTCTATAAATCAATCATATCTTTTGTACATTGTCAATTCAAGTCCTATGCACTTGCCTATGTAGAAAATACACACTATAGTATGCGCTGGTAACTATGCATCATTAGATAAGTATTATAATGTTCTCAATATAGAAATCATAGTCTATTGCTCTGTCAATCTTTTACAAGCTTATTACTATGTTGTCATCAATGACAAACATAGTTATAAATACTTCTTATCAATTTTTTGTAATGCTCCCCCATAGCATCAACATTCATGATAAAAAATCTCCCCCTTTGACATTGATGGAAACATAGATGAAAAAAATCTAGTTCCAAGAATATCAACAAGTCTTTTCAAATCCTTTTCACCAATCAAATCTTGCTTCATACAAATCCTTTATTACAACACTTCTCCCCCACAGTACAATGTTTTTCATTCCATACTTCTCCACCATTGACATCAATGTCAAAGATAGTACACAAATGGTTCAATTTTCTTGAACATCTAATAATTTATTAGCATGACCACATGCCAATCTATTGCTTTAAAAATTTGTATATAAATCCATAAACAACTCAAATGTCTAAAGACACTATTGTATACCAATTATCAATTACCAAGAGTCCTTTGCTGACTTTGTTCACCACAGACACTCCCCCATTGAGGAAGCATCAAAATTTAGTCTAGTCTAACAATGATGCTACGTACCTTGGACTGATGCACTTATGTGTCTTTTATTCTAAAATAGGTAGGGGCATAACCCCAAGCATACCTCTTAGATACTCAAATGTATACTTTGGTAAGGCCTTTTTGAAAATGTCTACAATCTATTCCTTGGTGTTAATGTACTTCGGTCTAATTTCTTTCCCTACAACTTTCTCTTTCAACACATGATATTTTACTAACAAGCTTGACATGCATTGATGGATAATGATATGACATTTTTGTAACATCAAAGACAATACACAATTAATCAATTGTATCCAAAAAACTCCCTCTTTGGCATTGATGGCAACACAACATGTCATATCACAATGAAATTTTTGGAAAAATAATAAAGTAAGAAACATATCATTAGTTTCATTATGATTCACATCTATTAAACTTTCTCTATCAGTATGAACTCTTTCTACCTTCAATTTCTCCCTATATCAGAAAACTTCTCCTTCTAATTAAAATTTCTTATGAGATATGGTAGTAATTTTTTGCCTCTTTGACAACACATCCCAAAGACAATAATTATGTTAATATCAATGTACCTTAAGTACTAATTCATTCGCAATATTCCCTTCTCAATGTTGGAATTACAAGAGGACAGGTAAACTTCTAGGGGGGGTGAATTAGTAGATTAAAATTGGATGCATAAAACTTTCACCATTCATTAATCACATGCATTAATAAGCTGAAATAACATGTAAAGCATATGCATCTAAATCATATAACTATATAAGAATTCAAACACATAAAAATAGATATGATTACCCAGAAACCCTCCAAGTACGAAGGTAAAACTAGGGTGGGGATGACACCCACAAATATTCACTACTGTATCTAATGACGGTTATAATGTTTTGACCATGGAACATGATCTACCCTATAAAAGGTCTGCCCTATTAAAGGCTTACACAGACTATTAGGTCTCACCTTGTTAGAGGATTTCAACACCCTATTAGAAGTGTGCCTTGTTAGAGGACTTCAACTTACAACTAAGTAAGCAACCTATTAAATGATTTCATATAGCATGTTAGGACTACTCTGTTAAGATATTTAACTAAAATCAAATGTTAAAATTTCTTCACATAGTAGATCATGTGGTTAGCACTTGCTTGCTTAATATCATATCACCTCTAAACAATGTCTTATTGATCCTTCATGATCAAATGTCTCAATGTTGTATCCTTTTCTTTATACTTTTTTCTTCTCTAACTAATTCTGCAATTCACTCTTTCTTCTTGTATGCCTAAAATGTAAGAACACTTCTATGAGTCATTATATCAAAAATTACTCAAGAATGAGGTCTCAAATGGCAACTCATAGCTCTCTATTCATGGAGTGCAAGGGTTTGTAATGGAGGCCCTCAGTTTGACCTAGTTTGTGCCCATGCAAGTACACCATGAAACAAGAGATTCAATGATAAAAAAAATATGCATGCAAATGAAAATGTAAACTAACCTAAATGATAACAATGCAAAACAATGCAAGAAAAGAAATCTAATAACAATGCAATACTAATCTATGAAAATAAATATGACTCTAAGAGAATATGCAAATGCAAGGATGAAACCTCATGATGGAAGCCATGGACGCATTAGAGAATAAGACAAGAAGATAGAAGTTCTCCACAAAAATATTTGATGCTCAAACTCCTTCTTCAAAAATCGCTCTCCAAACTTGTAGCATAACAATAGCGTAATTGTGGATGAATTATGGATGAATTGAGGATGAATTACAGATGTCTAAAATGAGGAGAGGGCTCTCCCTTATAAAGGAAAATATGGAGGTGAGAGGCTTCTCACAACCAATATGGGATAATAGAGTTTGATCCATGTGACACAAAATTCCACCAATGAGAAAAGAGGAGTGGTTGAGAAGAAAGTGGAAAGATAAGTCCCACTTAGAAATATGTGCATTTCAGTGTAGAGAAAATAAATAAAATATTTATTTAATCTTTATTTAATTTATTTCTTTTTTCAAGTGGGTTTAATTTATTTAATTAAAAGGGAGCAAATTATTTTAATTAAATAGGAGATATTTAATTTAATTAAAAGAGAGGTTTTCTTTTAATTAAATGGGGACTTATTTTATTTAATTAAAAGAGGAGATTTTCTTTTAATTAAATAAGACTTAGGATAAAATGATCAACATTAGAAATGAAATAATCGAATTTGATCAAGGAAATTGATTTAAATTGATTTAATAAAATATTGCAAACCATTGATTCAAGAAATTTGATAAATTGATAAATTTAATAATGGGGGCCCATAGTCTAGGCGACCATTTTATGGTGCATACATTTGCCCCTCTTTGACTAATGTGTGATCAATTTAGGAGCACATGTAGTCAAAGAAAGAAATTGAAGTTTGAGGTCGATTTGGGATCACAAAACAACCCAGATGTGTGGTCAAATCAAGAACACATCAGGACAAAGAATACAAATAAATTTTGACTTGAAAAAGTCAAGGATAAAATTGATAAAATTGAATCAAAGATTGAATTTCATAATTATTGCCCCCTCGTGATCGAAATTGAAATGAGATAGAGGAGAAACAACAAATTAATAAATTTGATCAAATTGAACAAAAGATAAGGTTCTTGATGTAAGATGAAAGATATAAGAATCATAGAACCAAGGTAGACCATCAAGCATGAAATATTATGCCCCAAAGGTGATTTAGAAGAAAAGAAGTGGGGAAAAAGAAAATTGAAGATAGAAGTTTGAAAGATATAGAAAGAAATATAAAGAAGAAAAGAAAATGCCCCAAAATCAATCAACTGTTTAAGATAGAAATTTTGATTGAGATCATGAAAGAAGATAAGGAAATGAAGATCAAAAAATGACCATAGTTGTTTAAAAATCCACAATAAAGATGAAGGGAGAACCCTCTCAAACTCATAATGCAGCCTAAAACTGCAAACTAACATGAAGCCTAAAAATGCAAGCTACATGAAAATTCAATGGTGTACTTGCAAAAGAGCAACTGTAACATAGGATTTTGTGTTCATCATTCATTAGAGAATGTAAAAGAACTTATTTTCATCATTGGGCGATTATTAACGGACATCAAAAAATCACACAATCATCACTAGTCACAAGTGCAACTATGAAGATATGAATGTAATTTATATCAGATTGGAATGTGGAAAGATTCTAACATAAGCATCAAAGACATAAAGGTCAAGATGACTTCGATGTTAGCTTACCCAATTTAATTTAGCAAAACCATGCTCACATCAAGGCATAGATGCCAAGATGACCATAAGAACGGTTGTGCAAAAACAATCAAGGATGATGCCTCAAATCTTCTAATTGTTTCAAGGGGATAACAAGAGACACTCTTGAGTTTCAACACCACACCCGCAAGAAAATAAAAAATAAAACAATGTCCCATGCCCCAAGTCCTCTAGTGATGCATCATGGAGAGACTTATCAGACAAGGACACTAAACAAAAATCAATAATAGTCAGCACACAAAGAAAAGATCATGACATAATTCAAGCATTAAGTATTGTGTTTAAAATTTAAGTGTAATAACTAATACTGAGTTCTGAGGATAAGGATCAAATGCTTGTAGGAAGGGAAGATCACATGATGATAATGGGTAAGACCAGTCCAATAAGTGTTGAAAACACTCGATGTCAACAATTGTATTTAAAAATACAATTGGAGTGGTGTTGAAAAACATCATTTGCGAGGTGTCCTAAAGACTAACACATCCAAGAGACCAAAGCTAACATAGTTATGCCACCTAGACAAAGAAAAATTCCAAACCAAGGCAACAAGGACAAGGCATGATGGAGAAAGGCTAAGTGTCGAGGACATGCGCTGAGAAATAGGGGTGCAAAGGCCTCAAGTAGCGCCTGTTTCTAGGTTTTCACCACTTGGATTTTTTTATTTTTTATTTTTTTGTATTTTTGGAATATATAATTTTTTTGGAGATACATCAAAGTGCCTATTTTAGGGTTGTCACTAAGAAGATCATTTTTTCAGGACATTTTACAATTTTTAGAATTTTCACAATATATCATTTTTTTGGATTTTTGAAATATATCAATTTTTTTTTGAATTTTTAAAATATATCATTTTTTTGTATTTTTTTCAGGATCAATAAATATGTACAAAAATGCCCTCAGATAGAATGGGCATCAAGCTCTTAAGCAAGATTGCATCATGCAGTCCCAATGTTTAGCAAGGTAGAGGACATGATGGAGCAACAAGCTGATAAATATAATGGATAAGGAGTGTATGAAGCAAGTGAAAGTGATCTTCAAGGACTGACTCCTCAAGAGTACCCAAGCTAGGGAAAAATTGTCATGTAAAGAACATTTGGACAATAAATGAAAGGATGGTATAAGATAATTCAAGAAAGCATAATGTAAAAGTCGGAAAGATGCAATCCAAAGGAGTAGACATGTCAAGAGGCTTCATATCATCATATTTTACTCTGTTTTATTAGATCAAGACCAAAGGGGTAAATGGGAAAAGGGTAGCGAAAGACTAGAATGAATGGAGGATAATAGATATGAAGGCTAAACATGAAAGGAATAAAAATAAGATCATCATGAAATAACTCACAAGATAGCCAAATGTGTGTGTATAAGTCAACATTGTCAAGATCAAAGAGAGAAGATAGAATGGATGAAGATGTAGAAGAACTATGCATGATGCCTGATTGCCAGGTTTTCATCATGGTACTTATCTAAAGTGCTACAAGGGAGTGGTTTTCACCATAAGAAAAATTTATTTATCTTTAGTTTTGCTACCAAGGTGCCTGATTACCAGGTTTTCACCAAGGCACATTTTCAAAATTTTTTCTTTTCTTTCTTTTTTTTTCAATTTTTTTAATTTTTAAAATTTTTTTTTGGAAGAAGTCAAGCTTTTGAGATAATGCTCCTTGAAATTTTTAAACCATGATATGCAAAGGAGTTGAAATGATATGCTCAAAGATGCTAATAAGGAATGGAAGATGGAAGACAAAAATGGAAGACATGGCTTTATGCAAAGCAAGTGAGATTGGAAGATGGAAATGACGGAAAGATCAACGTCAACGCACACCTTGAAGGGTAGAGAGAGGATGTAGAAATCTTGAACGAAGGAATACATGAAGGAACATTGTAATGGATAGAAGAGGTTGCGGTTTAGGCACATGAAATGGGAAAATTATTTTGGAAGAAGATGAAGTGGAATTCTTTGAAAGCTTGAATGTCAACTTCAATTGTTATTCAACATTGGACTCTCTCAAGAGAGACTTTGGAATCCATATAGCCTTAGGCCTCTTTAAATCTCTTTTTGATGATCTGGAGATAATATCTTCAATGATGGATTTTGGAACCCATACTTGTCTTATAATTTTTTTCTTAGATATCTCTTTTGACTTTATGCCCCCATGTCGATTAGAGGATACATGGTGGTCTTCCTTTTTATATGGATTTTTGAATTGCTTCTTTTTCTTCTATTGAACATTTAGGTTACTACCAAAAGACTTGGGACTTGTGAAAGAAGAAGGATGATATGGCTGGTTTATGTGGGTGGGTGGATGAAAAGGATTCAAAGATATGCATCCATGTTGATCTTGAGAAAAGATAGGAGAGGGAGGGACATAAGGACCCAAGATGGAAGGAAAATATGAATCATTTAGTATTGGTGGGGGAGGTCCAAGGATGGATGTGGAATATGAAAAAGGGTAATCAATAAGTTCATTAATAGCTATATCACGATCAAGGACATCAACATCTTTAGAGTGAGCATTAAGATTTTCAATAGGATCATGAACATCTTGAATAGGAGAAACTTCTTTGATAGGAGTACTTGAAGCTTGAGAAGACTTAGGAAGAGTAGAAAGTGGAAGCGAACACAGAATGGTAGAACAAGAAGATGGAAGACTTTGATCTTGACAAGGATCTTTGGATAGCATAAGTGTAAAGATTTTCTCTTGATTTTTAATAGGCTCAACATTGGAAGTAACAACATCATTTTTAATAACCTTAATGGAAGTATCATCTTTTGAAGGAGCAACTATAATAAGGTCATTTTGATTGTCAATAAGCTGAATAGTGTAAGTAGTAGCTTGATCTTGCTTAGGAGAAGACTTAAGATATGGTGGAATGAATGAGGAAGGGTGTAAGGGATCAAACGAACCATGAAATGTATCAGAGACATCATGAAAATAATTGGATGACATTGAAGGTTCTTGATCTTGATCTTTCTTTATATTCTTTTCTTTATCATTTTTAGAGTCCTCTTGACATGGAGCCACTCCTAAGGATAAGGAAGCATGTTGAAATTGTATGGAAGACTTTGGAGGAGATGATGAAGGGCTAGATGAAGTAGGCATTATAGTGCATGAAGGCTTAGGCTCTTTAGGTTTAGCATTATCAAAAGTAATTGCAGTCAAGTAAAGGTTAGCTTGAGTTTCTTTAAGAGGTAGCCCTTGAGGATAACTATAATGAACCGCATGAAAATCATAAGGATATTTGTTGGATGAAGGATTGATAGAAGATTTGAGAGACTCAAAATCTTTAAGGGATGTATGGATAGTGGAGGAAGTAGAAGATGGAAAGGGAGCATCAGAAGACAAAAGTTCAACATTAACATGATCTTGCTCAAGAGTTTAATCTTTATTTTTAGCATGAGGTTTCTTAGAAGAGGAACTCTTATCCCATTGATGTTGTATTTCAGCAAAAAAAAATGATTTCCCTTCATCAAAAAATGTAAATTTATCATTTAGGTGTTGCTCAAAAAATTTATCAATGTTGTTTTCAAGATTCAAGTCATATGGATTCCCATCAATATCTTTCCATGACTCATCCCCTTTAAGCATAAACATAGGACTGGAAGGACTTTTAGGATGCCTAGGAATATAATAGTCATAATCATCATAATCATTGTCACTATAGTCATTATAGATAGGCATATCACAAGACTTTTCATGTTGTTCATTATCATATGTCTCAATAAGAGGAATACGATTCTTGGTAGAAGTAGAAGAAGAATGATATCGTGAAGAAGAAGTAGGTGAAGACCTAGATGAATGATATTTAGAAGAATCATGGTAAGACTTAAAAGATGAAGAATGTGAACGATATTTAGAAGAATCATCATAAGACTTAGAAGATGAAGAATTTGAATGATATTTAGAGGAATCATGATAAGTCTTAGAAGATGAAGAATGTGAAGGATATTTAGAAGAATCATAGTGAGACTTGGAAGATGAATAATCATGATAAGACTTAGAAGATGGGAAATATTTGGAAGAAGGATATTGTGATTTGATCTTGCACATGATCCTAGCAAAGGTGTCTGATTTATCCATTTTTTTAATCATTTTTGTTGCAATGTTAGCATCCATGTATCTATTGGAGTGACAAAACTTTTCAAATTCAAGAAGGAGGTGGATTTCATCTAAGCTCAAATGAGGATCCCTAAAAGGATATCCAAGATACATGGTTCTAAAAGAAGAAGAATCAAGCATGGAAGAAGAGAAAGGATGAATAGAAGAAGGTAGACTATATGATAATAGGAGGAAAATAATCAAGAAGACATGAAGAAGAGGAAGAGTGGAAATGGGAGATTAGAAAGACATGGAAGATGAAGAAGAAAGAAGACCAAGAGTCATTTTGAGAAATTTGATACCATTTGAATTCATTTGAATGTTGAGCAACATGTAATAGCACTTGTAACCAATATGAAAGAAAAGGTACTAGTTGATAGGATAACCCTAAGAAACATTGGTACCAAACTAGGATAGAAAAAGCACTAACTTGTCCAAAAGAGATGTGATAAGATAGAATTTTGCAATAGGCATAAACTAACACTACCACAAAGGTGCTCA
Organism: Cupressus sempervirens; assembly: GCA_028749045.1. Taxonomy (NCBI): domain Eukaryota; kingdom Viridiplantae; phylum Streptophyta; class Pinopsida; order Cupressales; family Cupressaceae; genus Cupressus; species Cupressus sempervirens. The sequence goes on from CM053793.1 coordinate 521,805,063, forward strand.
CAACTTTGGGTGAATACCCTAGCACATATGGACCAAGAGGATGATTTACCCAAATTATAAATAATTAAAATTGAATTTTGATGAAAGTGGATGGATAAGATATTACTAAGACTCTCCAAGCATAATATCAAAGAATCCAAGGTATATCTTTCTCAACAAGGACGATCTCTAACTCACCAACTCCAAACAAGGTCTCTTGTGAAATCAATGATTACTAATTCAAGAGGTCAAAGTACAATAACCTAAGGTGCAAAAAAGCTTCTCACAATGGGGTAAGTAGCCTAATCCAAATAGGATCAACCTAGGGAGACTATAAATAATGGGATAACAAAGTTATTTGATCATAAAGTCTTAGCTCAAGAACTCAGATTTTGTTCATTTTAAATATCCAACTAGATGTATCAATAGATTCTCTATCATAAACCAAGCACACAAGATAGCAATAAGGGATTTCAAGCAAACATTCTTCAAACAATGAGCAAGGGGCAAAGCAACCTTACACATGAACAAGTATAGTAACTTAGTATTTCTACTCCTTAAAGGTTCTACTTGTGTATGTTCTTGACAATGTTTTAGCAGGCACTTAGAACACAACAACACCTTATCAAGTTGTCTACAAGGATATACGTGGCTTTCTAAAAGGAGTCCTTGATAAATGCAAGGTATGTGAGGCCCAAATTCATAGATGAGAAGAATCTAAAATCACATAGTTGGGGGGAGATGGTAACCCAAATCTCCTCCTTCACTTCTCAAAGGTATAAAGTTCTTTGAGGCTTAGCCAAGAGTGATATCAAACTCAATTCCCAAGAGAGATGTCTTCAGATTCACCTCCCGATATTTATACTCCGCCGAAACACAGGAGTTAAGGTTGTCCCTTGAGGTGGTGTGTCCCCAAGTAGGCCTTATAGAAATAAAAACTAAGTAATTCACTATCAAAAGTATTTAGAGCACTAAAGGTGGAATACTTAAATCTTCAAGTAAATGTGAAGTGAGTCCAAAAGTGGAGCATTTAACCCTTTAAGATAATGTGAAGCGAGTCCAAAAGTGGAACATTTAACCTTTCAAGAGAATGTGAAGTGAGTCCAAAAGTGGAACATTTAACCCTTCACACAAACTCAAAGTAAGTCCAGAAGTGGAACATTTAACTCCCCACATCAACTCAAAGTGAGTCCAAAAGTGGAACATTTAACTCCTCACATCAACTCAAAGTGAGTCCACACCTTAGAAAACAAGTGAGTTCCAAAAAGCACAAAAGGGTTGCCTAGTGGAGCAATTAATGCTTCTTTCTTGTAGACCCCTCCCCCTTAATGTGGCGTTGATCTTGCAACCATGGGGCAGAAATGAGGGGTCAATGGATTAGCGAGTCCAATAACCCAATATAGCAATGTAGATCAATCACAAGTAATCTAAGACTGCTAATAAATACTACTCACAAATGAAAAAGGGTTGAACAATGGAATATTTAACTTTCCAAGTAAACATAGAGTGAGTCCACAAAGTGGTGCATTTAACTCCCTATGTAAACAAGGAATGAATCCATACCCTCAATCACTTAATGAGATATTTGATATTGGAACCAAGAATTACTTAAGTTTTAAACACAAGCATTCACTTACACAAACTTGTATGAAAGAAAATCTATGTTCATTCATTTCCCATTAAGAGCATCAATTGAAATGTGTTCTATGAAAGCATGTGAAACACTCAAGCCAAAGAAACGAGAGGTTTAATTTTAATCCCAAATATAAATGATTTAGAGTTCAAACAAAATACTTGATAATCCTTACAACGTGTCTTTTCTTTGTTGTAACTTTCATTTACGCTTGATCGCTCACTCGCAACGAACAAAGCAACAAACAACACAAGCAAACACAAGATATGCAATATATGTCCAACTCATGCAAAACTATGGTTAGCTCTAAAAATCTAAATTTTAAGACTAATAATAATCATCAAATAACCCAAATGAAAGCCCATATCATGCATTGATTCATTGTAAAATTGAAACGCAAACTATTCATTAAATGCCTTTTTTTTTCAATTGATTTTTTGACTTAGTCATAAAGATTAGATCTACATGATATGAATTCGGATCCAAAACTCAAAATAGAAAATTAACCACTATCCAAAATCAAAGAGCTTTCCAAAAATGCAAAATTTTTGAAAAGATCTTTTAATTCGTGCCCTAGGGAGTCATTTTGTCAAAACAAACTAGTTTTTGTAAATCGAGTTATTGACCCCTAATATGACCTCTAAAATTGAAACACAAAGAACCAAATCTATTTAAAATTCCAAGGGATTTCCAAAAATATAAAGTTTTCCAAAAAACGTGCTGATTTACTCCCAAAAATGATTTTTTATGAAAAATCAAGGAAAAATCATAAAAAATAAAAAATGTTTCAAAAAAACTTGAAAATTTGATCAAACCTTTTCGGATATATCACCACCCTGCAAAATAAATTTCAGATCAAAATACTTAGCCGTTTGAAAGATATGATCAAATCTTTCAAATCTAGGGTTTCTTTGAGTCTACAAATAGATCTACACAAAAACTAGCAAGCAAATGTGGGTTGTGTTAGATTGTGGTGACTGATCAGGAAAGTACTGTACATACTTCATAAATAGTGGGGTTCAAAATTTTTTTTTTTGGAAGTAGCCGACATGGTAGCCAACATATTATGGCCGACATGTTATAAACCTAAAGCGGTTTAATACTTGTGTAAAAAGGGCTTAGGGTTGGGTATTTTTTAATGTGTGGTGATACGAAATTGGTTCTTGCAGCGGTATTGAGCTGTAAGGGATTACAGATTGTAATCAGGTTGTAATCACTGGATTGTAATAAGATCGGACTTGCTATTTGGTGGACGTAGCCCAGGGATTGGGTGAACCACGTTAAATCTTGGTGCCTAGTGTTCATTTCTGTGTGTTCTATTATTTTTTGTTATTGGTTATATTTGCATGTAGTTTTTATTTCTGTCCATGGTTTATCCTAACAGGTTGCCCCACGGTGGGCACCAAAAATGTATGCCTAAATTATAAGCACACTTCTATGAGTCATTATATCCAAAATTACTCAAGAATGAGGTCTCAAATGGTGACTCATAGCTCTCTATTCATGGAGTGCAAGGGTTTGTAATGGAGGCCCTCAATTTGACCAAGTTTGTGCCCATGCAAGTACACCATGAAACAAGAGATTCAATGATAAAAAAAATGCATGCAAATGAAAATGCAAACTAACCTAAATGATAACAATGCAAAACAATGCAAGAAAAGAAATCTAATGACAATGCAAACTAATCTATGAAAATAAATATGACTCTAAGATAATATGCAAATGCAAGGATGAAACCTCATGATGGAAGCCATGGACACATGAGAGAATAAGACAAGAAGATAGAAGTTCTCTACAAAAAATTTTGATGCTCAAACTCCTTCAAAAATTGCTCTCCAAACCTGTAGCATAACAATAGCGTAATTGTGGATCAATTGTGGATGAATTGCGGATGATTTGTGGATGTCTAAAATGAGGAGAGGGCTCTCCCTTATAAAGGAAAATATGGAGGTGAGAGGCTTCTCACAACCAATATGTGATAATAGAGTTTGATCCATGTGATGCAAAATTCCACCAATGAGAAAAGAGGAGCGGTTGAGAAGAAAGTGGAAAGATAAGTCCCACTTAGAAATATATGCATTTAAGTCTAGAGAAAATAAATAAAATATTTATTTAATATTTATTTAATTTATTTCTTTTTTCAAGTGGGTTTAATTTATTTAATTAAAAGGGAGTAAATTCTTTTAATTAAATAGGAGATATTTAATTAAATTAAAAGAGGGGTTTTTCTCTTAATTAATTAAATTTGGATGAATTATTTAATTAAAAGAGAGGTTTTCTTTTGATTAAATGGGGACTTATTTAATTTAATTAAAAGAGGAGATTTTCTTTTAATTAAATAAGACTTAGGATAAAATGATCAACATTAGAAATGAAATAATCGAATTTGATCAAGGAAATTGATTTAAATTGATTTAATAAAATATTGCAAACCATTGATTCAAGAAATTTGATAAATTGATAAATTGAATAATGGGGGCCCATAGTCTAGGCAATCATTTTAGGGTGCATACACTTCTTAGATTCTAAGTCACCTTGAATGCTTTGCATGCAAACTATCTTGTTCGCTCCTTTATCCATCTCCAACCATAATCTCTCCATCATAAAGATTTTAGAGCATCATCCTCCTTAAGACGACTTAGGTGGCTTAGGGTTAGGTATGAATCTATGGCTGAGATTCATCCATTTTGCCACTTAATCCTTCCCATTTTTTTATTGGTTGCATGTAATTGCATAGAGAATCCAAATTGAGATTATCCTTATCTCCAAAATATCAAAATATAATCTTAAGTTGGCTCAAAAATTGTTTACATTGTTGTTTATGCCATTACAAACAAATACATCAAAACTGTGTTACTTGACATATAAAGTCTTTGATGCTCGGCATGCACTATTTTGTATATTATGACTCGACACCTACATTACTTAGCATCCACTATTTACTCGGCTCCTGAATTACTCAACATGGTCTATCTGCTTGGCACCTGGGTGACTCAACACCTGAGTGACTTGGCACATGAGTGACTCAACACTCATTTTAACTTGACATGGTCAATTATTTACATGTTGTTTTCAACATGCATTACTAGTTTGGCATGAATTAAGTAAATGGCTTAAGTGCGTTGACACTCACTTGTCAAAACCAATCTAAGATCAACAATCTCCCCCTTTGACATGAGTGTCAAAAAAACTTAAATATACAATATTATCCTTAATTTCTTGAGAACAACTAATCCATGACTTGGCTTATATACAAAATTTCAAAATTTTGCACTAACTTGTATACCTCAAAATTTTATAACTCCCCTTTGATCAATATGTTTGTATTGTATCCATAATTATGTGCTTCCTTTGAGTAAATGTGTTTTTGTTGATACACTTTTACTTCGATGTGATGTATTACTAATAATCTTTCATCTAATATGCTCTCCCTTAGCTAATATCCATCCCTTTTTGCTACTTTCTCCCCCAAAAATATATATCACCCCAATGATATATCTTCCATTATTCTCCCCCTTTCTTATTTATTTTCCTTTTGTTCATATTCCCCCATATTATGTTTCTCCTCCATTTCTCCCCCATGTTATAGTTCTCCCCCTTTTTGACATGTATGTCAAATGAGCTATACACCTATGGTGTATTTGTTGAAAAAGGATTTGTGGACATACATTATTATCCTTAGAGCTACATCCTAGTTATCACATGAAAAATCCAATGACTTAATTTGGATTGCAATCTTGGCAACAAGGTATACTAGACTATCTAAAGTAGAAAGATAGAGTTTTAGCATATCCTAGCTCCTTGCGTATTATCTCCATATGTGGGGTGAGGGTAGCTTGAATATTTGTCAATTTGGCTCTAATATTAGCCTCATCTATTGTTAAGACAACTGACTCTATGTCTAAAGAAATCTTCTAAAATGCTTCTCACTTTGAGCTAGATTTGATGGTAGTCTTGCACCTGATGCAGATATTTAACTTTCCAAACTCAAAATGTGACTTCTAGTCTCTTGGGTGAAGAGTGTAGGATTGAATAGTTTTGTGTATAGTGAGAATATACTCTCAAGTACCTTCTTCACATCCTCAAGCTTATTTTCTGATGAAACATGTTGTAGTGCTATCTCACTAGATATTTTCTCATTTACCTTGCCTTGAAACTTCCTTTCAGGCCATTCTAAGAGTTTTGCATTTGTATCAAGGTCTTCATTAGTGACCTTTTCCACTATATCTATCAGTTGTTCTATTAGTGGCTTGGTCTCTTCAGGAGTTGGTAGACTGAATGCATCTAGAAAGATGACCTTGATATCTTGAAGTGCTTGCTTCTACTTGTGTTCTTTCCTAAGCATTTCTTGATGTTTCTTCCTTTCTAAGGCTTGTTGTAAAATGCCTATTTGTTCCAATATCATAGTATCATAATCATAGTTTGGAATAAAAATTTCTTAATCAAGGCTTATGTCTCCATATTGTATTACCTTTTCTACCTTTGATGAGCTTGGGCTTGGCATTGAGATCTCCAGTGGAGTAGCATCTGTGCTTGGCCTCTAAAGAGTTTGTGTAGAAGGAATGCCATATGTAGGTAAAGTTACCAGTGCTTAGATGGAGACTTGTTCCTTCACCTTTGGTTCTTTAGGCTTGCCCTGGTCTATCACTATGACTTGGCTTACAACTTGTTCTTATGTTGTAGGTATAGATGAATCTATCTATCCTATTTCTTGATGTTTTCCTATAGTGGTATCTTTCTCTTCTTCTTTCTTCTCAAAAGTATCAATTTTAACACTTGTATCAACTTTGGTGGATGTTTCTACTATTTTTTGAATCAAATTTTGTACATGAGTAATTAAACAGATGATTGAAGGTGGTTCTTGGATTCACTTTTTTCCTAGTGGCATTAGTTACTACCTTTTGTAGTTCTTGTACACTAACAAAAACTAGATTACCACATAGTTTGGCTTGGAGTGTAGATTGATCCAATATCTTCTTTAAATCTTCTACAATAAAAGGATTGATGTTCTAAACTAATGTATTAGAGACATCCTTTACATTTATAGTTTCAGTGGTTTTGGTTGTGTCATGGGGAGGACTAACACTCGATACTTGTGTGTTCTGCACACTCTATTCATCTTGCTACTACTCAGCTATTGCCTTGTCATCATCTTGCTTTTTTGTCTCTTCCCCAAATGTATTATCTTTATCATCATCTTTATCATCATTTTTTTCATCATCTTTATCCTCTAAAAGGTCAACTTCTCCTTGCTTGACAATGGTTAACCCATAAATGAGTTTCCATATTTGTGTTGACTTTTTCACAACATACTCAATATTATTTTGAGAATGCTAAAGGCTCTATATTTAGGTGTGAACCTAACTCCATTGTTATTGACTACCTTAGCAATTTGTCCCTTTGTCAAGTTTGGCATTACTTGGGCTAGTATGGTTTCCCTGATTTTTCTTTCCAAATTCAAACAATAATGCCATTTTTGCTCAACAATATCATATAAGCTTTTATGTATTGATTTGGAAAATTGTAATGGCGTGCTCTTAAATTATGACATCATGGCATATAATGCCTCTTCCACTTGGTTTTTCTCTTCTTTTCCCAATTTATCAAAATAAATATGATTAAAACCTAATAAATCAACATTGCTCTTGAAATTTTAACATAAGTTCTCAAGATCTGAGAGAGGATTGTGACTCACCACTTTGAATTGACTATTATCATCTAACCTTGTCTTCTCTTCCTCAGAATTTTGTTGTGCCACATATTTTGTTCTTGGTTTCTTTTGTTATTGGCCTCCTTTTTTTTTTCTTTGTCTTTTCCTTGGCCTTCTAATTATTTGCGCGTGTGTTGGCTCTAGTGGTAGGTGCAGTAGGCTTCACTTGGCTAGGTTTGACAATATTCTTTGCCTTAGCCATTGGTTGTGCCTTTTCCTTCCACTTCTTTTAATTGGCAAGAGTAGGTGCTTCCTCAGCTTCTTCTCCCTCAACACTTGTAGTCTCCTCCTCTTCTATATCTTTTCCCATGCCTTGAGTTAAAGCTAGAGGTTCTTGAGCTTGTGTTTGTTCTTCCTCTTTATCCTCTTCTTCTTCTTCATCTTCCTCCTCAACACCCTCTCCAAGTTTTTCTTTCAATTTCTTTACCAGCTTGTCCTTTTTCTTGATTGTGGAGGGATTTTTCAATTCCACAAAAATATTTTATTTCATCATCTCATAATTTCCAAAGAGTTTAGTAGTCTTATCTACTCTTTAGCAAGTAGAGTTGTTATGGCTTCTGAGGGTTCATCTACATTGACCTTATAACCTAAGTGTCTTAACCATCTTACCCTTGGTGTGACAACTTGTACAAATGTGTAGTTAACATAAACAAGAAACCATAGATCATTATAATGTTTCTCTACCAAAGAAACTACTATCCACATCCTTTCCTTCATTGACTTCTTGAAATCTTCAAAGTATCTAGTCATTATGGATTCAAAGTTTTCTCCTAGTTGCTCAATGTACTCTCCAATTTGTGTTGCAACTGACCTATTGGTCTTCCATCGTACTATTCCAAATGAGAGAAATGTGTTCTGTGCATAAAAGAATATGCAAACTAGTATAGAACCAAACTTTCATTTTGCACTTTTGGTTTTCCTTATTGCTCCAAGGCTCTCCATAAGTTGTTGTAATTGAAGTTTTGCTAGATCATATGTATGATCTTTCTTAACAATTTTATAACTTTGATCCATAGCTATGCAGGGTACACTATTCAATCTACTAGATTAATAGAATTTATGTGAGATTACCCTAATAGCAAAGTTTAGCAATGGATAAATGATTGTATCTATAGTCATACCTCTTTTATTCCAGACTACTCTAGTATTCTTCTCAATCACTTCCTTGGAATCACTTCTGAGTGTCTTTGGCCAATCTAGGGTTGGGTAGCTAGTAAACCTATGAACTATTTTCTTAGTTATTTTGATTGGTCCTCCTTCCAGCCACAAGGAACCATCATGAATTCAAATTAGCACAATATGTATCCACTCAATTTTAAATACATTTGGAAAATCTAGGGCTCATGTTAAACCCTTTTTCTCAATAATTTTGAATTCTTCCTTCAAAAAATCATTTTTACACAATCTCTTGTATGTACCTCTTATTTCCATGTCACCAATTCTTCCTATCTTGCAATTGTAGCATTTCCTCACATCTTGCACCATTATCACATTTGGCAAGATTATTGACAATGTGCCAAAGGGGTCTTGTTTGTAAGCGATGTCAGGAATGGCTATGTCTTCTATATCCTTCTTCATTTGTTCAATCACCTCACATAGTAGTATAGCTTGTGATTCTTGTTCTAACTTGAGATTTCTAATTTCCTCATCTTGGACTCCTTTCTTTTCCATTAGATCTATGAATGCTGCATCAAATTCATTTGAGTCTCCATCTGCAAATAGCTTAATAGTATCTATCTCTTTGTATAGTGTGTCATTTTCTACAATAGAAATCTCTTTCATTTTTTTCAAGGATTTCTTTATTTCCTCTCTTGCCTTATTTAGTTGATGTATTTCAATCTCCTAGTTTTCAATAGTCTTTCCCAACTTGTAGACTTCCATTTCAAGATCTTTCCTCAACGCTGCAAAGCTTCTTTGCTAGAGAAAAAGGCTCTAATACCAATTGTTGGAATTAAAAGAGGAAAGGTAAACTTCTAAGGGGGGGAGGGGTGAATCAATACTTTAAAATTGGATCCATAAAACTTTCACCATTTTTTCATCACATGCATTAATAAGCTGAAATAACATGTAAATCTTATGCATCTAAATCATATAGTTGTATAAAAATTTACACACATAACACCATATATGATTACCTAGAAACCCTCCAAGTGAGAAGGTACAACTAGGGAAGGGATGACACCCACAAATCTTCACTACTATAGTAATAAGTGTATCTAATGAAGGTTACAATTTTTTGACCATGAAACATGATCTACCCTATGAAAGGTCTACCTTGTTAAAGGCTTACAAATACTGTTAGGTCTCACCTTTTAAGAGAATTTCAACACCCTGTTAGAAATGTGCCTTGTTAGAGGACTTTAACTTACAACTAATTAAGAACCCTATTAAAGGATTTAATATAGCCTATTAGGACTACTCTATTAAGATATTTAACTAAAATCACCTATTAAAATGTCTGACCATAGATCCTACGATTGGCACTTGCTTGCCTCATATTAGATCACCTATAAACAATGTCTTATTGATCCATCATGATTAGATGTCTCAATGCTGTATCCTTTTATTTATCATCTATTCTCCTCTAACTAATTCTGTAATTCACTTTTTCTTCTTAGCTTCAAAGTCACCTTGAATCTATGCATGCAAACTATCTTGTTTTCTCCTTTATTTATTTCCAACCATAATCTCTCCATTGCAAAGAGTTTAGGGCATCATCATCCTCAAGAAGACTTAGGTGGCTTATGGTAAGGTATGAATCTACAGCTGAGATTCATCCATTTTTTACTTAATCCTTCCCATTTTTTGATTGTTTGCATGTAATTGCATGGGGAATCCAAATAGAGATTCATCCTTATCTCCAAAATATCAAAATATAATCTTATGTTGGTGAAAAAATGGTTTACATAGTTGTTTATGCCATTACAAACAAATATGTCAAAATTGTGTTGCTTAGCATATGAAGTCTCTGATGCTTGACATGCACTATTCTATATATTATGACTTGACACTTGCATTACTCGACATCCACTATTTACTTGGATCTTGAATCACTCGACATGCTCAAATATTTACATGTTGTGCTTGACATGTATTACTAGTTCAACATGAACTAAGTAAATCGATTAAGTGTGTTTACACTCACTTGTCAAAACCAATATGAGATCAACATTCTCCCCCTTTGACATGAGTGTCAAAAGCACTTAAATATACAATATTATCCTTAATTTTTCAATCATAACATATCCATCACTTGGCTTACATACAAAATTACAAAATTACAAAATTTTGCACTAACTTGTATACCTCAAAATTTGATAACTCCCCCTGAGTGAATATGTCTATATTGTATCCAAAATTTTGTGCTTCCTTTGAGTAAATGTGTTTCTACAGATACACTTTGACTTTACTGCAATATATTATTGATACTCTTTCATTTGATATGCTCTCCCTTAATTGATATTTGTCCCTTTTTTTTCTTTCTCCCCCAAAAATCCTAAAAATATGCCTTCATCGCCCTTGACATCAAAATTTCCTTTACTAGATTCTTTCAAGTAACTTACATTAGGTTTATAGCCATACCATAGTTGATAGGGAGTTTTGTCTAAATCTTTCTTTAATTGTACTTTTTTCAAGGTATGAATTGCAGTGTTGATAGCTTCCTTCTTGTATTTGAATCTAATATTCTTTTTAATCATTAGTATTCTTGCACAATCCATGATGGATCCATTTCTTCTTTCAGCTATACCATTCTGTTGAGGAGTACTAGGAGCTAATACTCATATTTTGATCCCTCTTTCAATGCAAAATTAAATGGTTTCATTGGAGATGACTTCACCACCTCTATCTGATCTCAAACATTTTGAATTCTTTCCAGTTTCTTTTTCTATTGTTGCTAGATACCACATAAATTTTTGAAAAGCTTCTAATTTTTCTTTTAGACACATTAGAGACATCATTCTAGAATAATCGTCAACAAAGAGAATGAAAAATGTTTCTCCATTATAACTCTCTATTCCAATAGGTCCACATAAGTCTATATGCACAAGCTCTAAGACTTCTTCTAAATGATAGTTCTTACTTTTGAAACTAGTCATTCACATCTTACCAATTTGGCAATTTTTGCATAGACCAATATCATTTTTTTCTCAAACTAGGAATATATCTTACTCTTTTATGTTTTCTTATCTTAACTAGATTATCAAAGTTTACATAAAAATATTTTGTGCCATAACCAACTTTCTTCTACTTGAGCAATAAAACATGAACTTTCACTAAGATCAAGATAAAATAGATTACCTTTTATTTGCTTGCTAGATCTAACTAGATTTCCTTTTCCATCCAGTAGTTTGGCCTATCCATCCATGAATTCTACCTTGAATCTAATGTTATTCAATAGTGCCACACTCAGTAGATTATACTTTAATCCTTCAACCCAATAAGCATTGTCACATACAAGTTCTTTTGTCAAAGAAATACATCATTTTCCTTTTATGTTACAAGGTTCATTGTTTCCAAATATCATAGTACCTCCATCATAATATTCCATGTGCTCAAATTTTGTTTTGTCTCCTGTCATATGATGTGAACAACCACTATCATTAATCTATGTATTATTTTTTCTAACATGAGAGATAAGTGCCATTTTATCTCCTTCATCATTAGAATCATCTTTTACTACAATATATACTATTTCATCTTCACTATTATTAGAATCTTTAGCCATAAAAAAAGATTTCTTACCTTTGTCCTTGTAGTTCTTGTAGTTCTTGGAATAATTCTTTCCTTTGTGCTTATTTATTTTCTTTTCATCTTTGTTTTCTCTATTTGGACACCTTGCAGCAATGTGACCAACTTCTTCACAAGAAAAGCAGATCAGAGGAACTTTACTTTTGTACTTTCCTCTACCTTTGGAGTACTTCCTTGCAAGTAGGGCTTCAACAACTTCAAGATCACTGTTTGAGTTTTCTTTTTTTTATTCTTCTTCACTTCCTAAGTGACTAGGCTTTGATTTCTTACTCTTTTTCTTGAGTGAGAGTTTAGCTTCAAATATAGACTCAATACCTTTTGAGCTAGGAACATAGTTATCAAAGTTATCTAACTCAAAAGCTATCAATCTTCCAACTAGAGCATCCAAAGATATTTTATTATTTGGATCACATCTCATCTCTTGAATATTAGACACTCTAATTTCATAAATAGGAAGAATATTTATAAGTACCTTGCTTACAACTATTTTTTCTTGAATGTATCCTTCAGATGCTTTGATTGCGCTCACACTTGCTTTGATTCTTTTCACATATTTTGCAATGTTCTCATCTTCTCTCATTTTCACCTGATCAAAATGACCTCTAAGACATTCAACCTTAGCTCTTCTTACATTTTCTTCTCCTCCATAAATGTTTTTTAGTTTGGTCCACATTTCATGAGAAATTTTACAATCTTTTATTTCATCAAATGCAACATAACTAAGAGTAGATGCAATATCAATCATCATGATGTTATGATTCTTCATTTTAGAAATATCTTCAACTAATAGTGTTCTAGTGGGAGTCTTTTATTCACCATCAAGATATTTATAGTCTAATCCATTGATGCTATCCAAATATAACCTCATGATTCCTTGCCATGCTTCAAAATTGTCTCTGTTCAACTTGAGAATATCTCTTTTTTAAGACATCCTGATATTTAGCTTAGGTCCTTGAAACCTTCTTTGCAAGCACCAAAATATTTGATACCAATTGTTGGAAATAAAAGAGGAGTAACAGAGAAGGGAGGGGTGAACCAATTACCACAAAATAAATCCAAAATTCCTTTAGATGTCAATACAAAATAATCTCTCAAAACTAAATATTGTTGATGCTCGACAAACAAACATAAAATACTATAACTCGGTAAATACTAAATATGCTAAAAAAGTACTTAACATGAAAATTTTAGATGTTATCTATGATTACCATTATCTTAACTTAGATGCACACACATAAAGAAAATAACATGAACATATTTGACACCAAGATTTAACGTGGAAACCCAATTTGGAAAAACCACCAATTGGAACTAGTTACTATTTTCACTCTTCTGAAGTGATCCCTATTAGGAGCCAACCCTATTAAATGTTACAAAACATATTATTAGGTGTGACCTTGTTAAAGATTTAATCACCCTATTAGGAGTGGCCTTGTTAGAGGTCTCTAGACAATTCAATAGAATTGACACCTCATTAGAGGTTTTACAAATAGTTAAGCCAACTCTGTTAAGAGATTTAGATCACTACTACAATGGTTAGAGATTAAAAATGAGATGACTTAATTTTTGATGCAACTGAATTGATGATTATAGATCTCTATTCTAACTTGTACTTGATCCTTCCTAACTGAATATATATTTTTAGCTTCATAAGGATATTATTCTTATCCTTTTGATTTGCTTCCTTACTACATCATTAGATCTTCAAAATCCTCCATGCATTCACACTCTTTCACACTTTCAAATTCTCATCTTGACCTTATACTTATATCATTCATATTTTCAAGTCAGCTCATATATAACTTATAATAACTAATATTCATCAACTTAGTCAACTAGAACCAATAAATAAATAAATTAAACTCATTATGCCAAAATAAGAAAATCCTTCGTTAGCCAACCCTACTCGGTAGGCACTAACTCAAAAATGATTTTCTCATGTTAACTAAGTGAACTTGGTTAACACTGTATATTAACAAAGATCCTTTGATAATTGAGTGAGCCTGGTTAACATTGGTTCCATCCAACATTTCCTTCATTAATTGAGTGAGCTTGATTAACACTCATCTTCTACAAACTTTTCTTTGATGCCTGAGTTAACTAGGTAGACATTGCCTTCTAAACTAGGCAAGCATAGGAATGCTCAGTAGACACAGAAAAATGTCTTCACTACCCAAGTGAGCTCAACATGCACTGATCGATAATGATATAAAATTTGTGTAACATCAAAGACAATACACAATTAATCAATTGTATCCAACAGTATGTGTTATTGTTGTACTCCTAACTAGTGATAAAGACACCCTAGTATTTCTTCTTCTAGGTTTTAAAAATGAAAGCTCTTGGTATTGAAACTTACCTCTAGAAGATGCCCTTTTTTTAGCTTTGGGCATGAATCTCAACAACTATGGTCTGAAACCATATGTGAATGATGTAGAGTCACCAAGTGAGCCTCTTGAAGGCTTGGAATACTAGTAATAACACTATCATCTTAGCATCAACTTGAAATATCTCTTTTTGACACTAGTAAACTTTGAAGTCTTTTGAATATGAGTCCCACCGGGTACGCCAAAAACTATTGTCACAAAAGTGTGCAACCTTTACCAAAGTTTTTACCTAAGGACAACCTTGTAAAACATGGAAACAACCTCCATGCTATGGGACTTGAACTATGAGGTTGAGTCTCTAGAGAAGGCCGACTTCCTTATTATCAGAATGCACCAAACTACTCTTAGAGGGAAAATAGGGAGAACGCATGCAAAAGACACTAACCTAATCTATCCTAGCACCAAAATAGAGTGTTCAAACCAATCTTTGCCCATACATGCATACTTGAACTCTTATGACATCAAATATATACAAATTCAAATTTGTTCAAATCCAAAAATCACATGTAGTTTAGACAACCAAAATGAATAACACAAGGAAGAAGAAGATTCACTTATATATCATTCATAGGTCAAAAAATATACAATTATGCAAATTGTAGATAGCCACAAAACATTAAAGAGAGGTAAATAGATCTTGTATAGTCATCAATGGATGAAGGAGATAAGGTAGAATTTCATTAGGTCTAGAGGCAAAGGGGATTTACAGTGAACTTGTAGAGAAATATCAGAGAAATAGAGAAGAGTTGACCTTAAAAAAATTTACAAAAAACTACCTTTATGCCTTAGGCATAACTGAGATATCTTTCCCTAGAAGCCAATCTGAACCACTACAAGTCACCATTATTGCAAATTCAAAAGGAAATTTAATTAAGGTACACACCTAGGCATATGAAAATCACCAAACCCTAGTTGGAAGGACCTTGGAAATGATAGAAATGATGCGAATCAATACAAAATGCCCCCCAAAATGCATGATAGACAATGGAAGGGATGTCTCTACATTGTTAATAACCTAGCATTAACTCTATAGTAGCTGAGATTGATTAAAAGATTAGATTGTGTGAGAAAACCCCATATTTCTTCATTCTTGGTTCATGAATCAGAAAGGTTAGTAGGTCAACTTGGTTATGCAACTGGAAAAAGCCATGTGGAACAACAATATTATTTCATTTCACCAACTCACAAAGTTTTCACATGTTTGACCACTTTAACCAACTAACCACACCACCCTTTCAACTTAATTGTGATGGATTATAGTGCTATCAACCTTAACCACACTGTCAACTCAACTATGCCTACCTTTTAAACTGGGCTTGCTAGGACATGTGGTTGTTTGTCACTTTCTCACATTTTCTAAAGATTGATCAAGTCCATAATGCAAGAAATCAATGATAATTGATCACAAAATGATCAACAATCATTAGAGACCCTTGTTATTATGACACTTTTCCCTTAGGTTCTTGGTCCCACTAGACATTCAGTATCCACCTCATCAAACACATAGAATCTTGTCCAATCAAAGCCCATCAACCAACCACACTACTCTAATAAGTTTTACTTTTATGGCCCACCAAGGGGAATGATTTCATGAAGTCCACGTGTCACAATGTCACTTTGTCACATTCTATAAAAACCTTGTAACTTCACAAAGAGACAAAGTGGTGGCCATAGATTCTCTTTGATCTGACAGTGAAGGTAGAAACTAGGAATAGGAGGCCCACCCCATTGATCATGTCAAAGACTTAGCCAATGAAATGCCCATTGTATGCTAGCTCAATCCAACTCAACACATTGTCACATTGAAACCCACATGATGGAAATGGACCCACAATCTCTATATAGAAAAAGGTCTCTTTCTCACATTGTACAATATTTAACAATTCTCAAAATATAGGGAAGCACTAGTCATTGATCTTGGAAGATCTGACAATGGATAAAATACTAGCCCATAATATATAAAAACCATAGCCAAACAATATAACATAAGTTTTAATATAAAAAATTCATGCCCCATTTATTTGAATTTCAAATATGTGAATATTACTACATTTGAATTCAAATATGGTAATTTTGGTGGGAAGGGAAAAATGACTGACAATTAGTGAAGAAAAATAATTTGTTGGAGAGATCTAAAATACCTCACAAGAGCTCTTCTAGCTCTTTCTAAAGCCTATCCCTTGGTCTTTCTAGGGTCCTCTTCTTACCCTACTTAGGGATAACTCCTAGAATCCCTATCCCTTTTTATAACTCTCTACCAACTTAAAACTCCACTATACCTCCATTTTCTCCTATGCACTCATGGGCTCAATTAGCCACTTTAATGTCCAAGCCATACTTGGGGTTAAGAATAGGTTTTCTCTCTATTCTTGGTGGTTTTCACTCCATCCTAATCCATACTATTGGCTCTTTACTTGGGTTTCCTATCAATATCTTATTTTGCTAGCTTTAGGCCTTGTAGCCTTTTTGCCCCCAACTAGGCCTCCTAGAAACTAGGTTCCTTGAATCTCTCAAAAACTTCCTTAACAACACCCTGAATCAAATATGGATTATTTCCACCATTATTCAGATAAATTATTTATTAGTTCTTTGATTGTGACACTTTTTGTACACTAGATTTCTACCAAACCTCTATTTATAAGGGTTTCTAGGACATGTTAACTGGTCTAGTTTCTTTGCTTTCAAAAAGTTCTTTAAAGGTCTTCCCTGTGCACCTCCTTTCTTTATATATATAAGACACATAACCCTCACTTCCACACTTCTATATTGGCACATCCATTCCATATAGCAAGCCTGCTTGCCACTATTATGAGCAAGCACCTAGCCAAAGTGCCTCTACACTTGCCTAGGGATTGTTAATAAAAATACCTCCTCTACAACCCATGGCTCAAAAAATCATATTTAAACTAATTACAAAGTCTTTTACTTTATTCCTAGAGGTCATGGAAATTAAACCATTAGAACTCAAGTAGGAGCCATATTTACATTATTGGTAATGAACTAGGCAATGAACCAACAAAACATAAACAATTAACAAAATGATAACTGATCTTGTGAAACAACCAAAACAATGATAAGATGGATAGGTGCACAACACAATGTCAAGGTTCAATGCATTATTTCAACCCTTTCAATCCATGGATGATTGGATTAAGTTTTTTTATACAAATAGAACCAATTTCTTGGTCTTCCCACACCATAATCCGTACAATGTCCTTCTTAACCATCACATTAGGGTTTGGATAATGTTATATATTACCTTACCACATGTTTGGAACCTTATGTTAGGATTAGAACATGATTACATGCAATTACATGCAGCCAATTAGAAAATGGGAAGGATTAAGCAGCAAAATGGATGAATCTTAGCGGTAGATTCATACCTAACCCTAAGCCACCAATGTATTCTTAAGGAGGATGAAGCCCTAAACTCTTTATGAGGAATAGAGGGATGAATGAATGAGTCTAAAAGGAATTGAAAGAGTGAA
Organism: Cupressus sempervirens; assembly: GCA_028749045.1. Classification (NCBI taxonomy): domain Eukaryota; kingdom Viridiplantae; phylum Streptophyta; class Pinopsida; order Cupressales; family Cupressaceae; genus Cupressus; species Cupressus sempervirens. The sequence continues at coordinate 521,823,009 of CM053793.1, forward strand.
GAGAATAGTTCACATGCAGAGCATTCATGGTGACTTAGAAGTGAGAGTGAATTGTAGAATTAGTTAGAGAAGAATAGATGATAGAGTAAAGGATACAACATTGAGACATCTTATCAAGAAAGATTGAGCAGACATTATTTAGAGGTGATCTATTATTAGGAAAGAAAGTGCCAACTATAGGATCTATTATGAGACATTTTAACAAGTGATTTTAGTCAAATCTTTAAATAAAGTAGTTCTAATAGATTGTATGAAATCCTTTAATAGGTTGCTTACTTAGTTGTTAGTTGAAGTCCTCTAATAAGGCACAATTCTAATAGGGTGCTGAAATCCTCTAACAAGGTGAGGCCTAACAATCTTTGTATTCCTTTAATATGGAAAACCTTATAGAGGGTTGATCATGTTTCATGGTCAAAATATTGTAACCTTCATTGGATACACTTTATTACTATAGTAGTGAAGATTTGTGGGTGTCATCCCCACCCTAGTTTTACCTTCTCATATGGAGGCTTTCTAGGTAATCATATATGGTGTTATGTGTGTGAATGCTTACATGTTTTCATGATTTAGATGTATATGCTTTACATGTTATTTTAGTTTACTCATTGAATGCATGAGATGTATATGTGGTGAAATTTTTATGGGTCCAAATTAAACTACTAATTTTCCCCACAACCCCCCCCCCCCCCCCCCCAAAAAATTTTACCTTTCCTATTGTAATTCCAACAATTTTTGTCAGAGCCTTGTTCTCTAAAAGAGAAGCTTTGCATCTTTGAGGAAAAATCTTGAAATGGAAGTCTACACGTTGGGAAAGACAATTGAGAACTAGGGGATTGAAATACATCTTATACTACATCAACTAAATGGGAACTAAATAAATCCTTGAAGAGAAGGAAAGAGATTGCTATTGTGGAGAATGACACACAATACAAAGTGATAGACACTACTAAGCTATTTGCAAATGGAGACTCCAATGTATTTGATGCAATAGTTGTAGATCTAATAGAAAATAATAGAGTTCAAGCTAAGGAAATTAGAAACCTTGAGTTAGAGAAAGAATCACAAGCTATATTACTATGTGAGGTAACTGAACAAAAGAAGAAAGCCATGAAAGACAAAGCCATGATTGAAAAAGACAAAATAATTTTGGCCAATAGATTGGAAGAGAAGTCAATAGAGCTAACAAATATTTCCAACATGCACTTGGATACTCTAAGTCAAATGATGAATGGAAACTATGAATTGAATGTCAAAGATATTGAGATAACTACATTGAAGTTGCAAAATGAACAATTGTAGAGTGACCTAGAGAGAGAAAAAGAATTTTTTCAAAGTTTCAAAAAACCAAATGAAGCCATCACATACTCTGAGCAATCATTGAGATCCCCTAAATCCAAGAACGAGACATCAAGACTATGATACACAAGCAGTAAAGAAGGAGAATCATCCAAAAGTGCAGAAGAAAGGAACAACAAAGGTAAGAAGTCCAAACCTACTTGTGATAATTGTGGTAAGAAAGGAAATACTACTAATGTGTGTAGGATAAAATCTACAAATTAGAATGTCAAGCCTAAGAACATTATTCATTATCATAAGTGCAACAAGCAAGGTCATTAGGAACATGAAAGTAAAGCCAAGACCATGCATACACAAAGATTTGAAGGATATTGCTACAATTGTCAGAAGTGTGGACATAGAGCTTTTGAATGCAGATCCAAATCCATGTGGTCATCAAATAAGAAAACTAAGGTAAGGAACGATGAAAACTCTTATAATTGGGATTATAATACAAGATATAGCTGCCATTATTGTCAAGAATATGGACATGTTCTTGATAATTGTATTATGACACACTTTAGAGGTAACTACCAAATGTGGTTAAGTCAAACTACATGTTTTAGCTATTTGAAGATTGGTCACATTAGTAGGTATTGTCCAACTAGGTCAAAGGCACCAAGTTGTGAATTTGATAAAGGACAAGGTAAGGCAGATGTTGAACACATCAAAGATGAGATCAATAAGACATGGAAATAGAAAGATGTTTCCAACACATCAAATGGAGAAGGGATCACTTCACCCAATGGGTCAGGTGATCACACCTCATCAAATTGGAAAAAAAAAAGAGGTATGTGGGACTAATATTTAAAGGCTATACCATGCATTAGTTCCAAAAGGAGATAGTATTGAAAATACTACATTAGCATGAACAAAGATGCACAATGTTGTTAGAAATTCAAGACAAATCTTTAAGTTTTTCATGTTGTTTCCAAGCATGAAAATTTTCCTATATGTACCAAGTAGAATGCTAGAAGATGTTGAGCTATAAGACTAGGTAGTCAATGCCAAGCTCGTACTAGTTGCCAAGTGATGGGAATGACAAATGATGTCGAGTGAACCTAGAATTGGTTAATGTTGAGTTTACAACTATGTAAGCACTCAACATTAAATGCAAGGTTTTCAAAGAGTATATGATCAATTTCAGCTCATTTTTTCTTTATTTCAAAATTGAGATAGAGTGAGAAGAGCAAGAGATCTATAAATCTATTCAAAGTAGATTGTAGAATATTTGTGCAATGATTCATCACCATTTCGTCTAGTCTTGCAAGGTATTTATCAAGAGCCAAGCTATGCAGTTTAAATTTTCATAAACCCTAGTTTGACACAATGGCATCAAGTTCAAAAAATGTTGAAGGGAAGGAAGTTTTAAATGTTCATCTAGTTAGTAATGAGCTTAAGCAACCTATGTTTAAAGCCATTCCTAACATTTCTTATAAACAAGATCCTTCTAGCACATTGTCAATGATCTTGTCAAATGTGATAATGGTATAAGATGTGAGGAAATTCCATAATTTCAAGATAGGAAGCATTGGTGAAATGGAAATAAGAGGTGCATACAATAGGTTGTGTGAAAATGGTGTTTTGAAAGAAGAATTGAAAATTGTTGAGAAAAAAGGGTTTAACACGAGCCCTAGATTTTCCTAATGTATTTAAGACGACGTAGATATGAAGAATATTGAGCCAAATTCATGATGGTTCCTTATGGTGAGAGTGTGGACCTATCAAAATTACTAGGAGAATAATTCATAGGGTTACTAGCTACCCAACCCTATATTGGCCAAAAACACTAAGAAGTGACTACAAAGGGATGATTGAGAAGAATACTGGAGTAGTCTGGAATAAAAGAGGTATCACTCTAGATGCAATCACAAATCCTCTTATTAACTTTTCTATAAGGGTAATAGCACATAAGTTCTATCAATCTAGTAGATTGAACAATGTACCCTGCATAGCTATGGATGTTGGTTACAATTTTATCAAGAAAGATCATACATATGATCTAGTAGAACTACAACTACAACAACTTATGGAGAACCTTGGAGCAATTAGGAAAATCAAGAGTGCGCAATGCAAGTTTGGTTGAATATTAATTTGTATATTATTTTATGTACAAAATAAAATCCCTCATTTGGTACTATGGGATGGAAGACCAATAGATCAGTTGCAATATAGATTGATGAATACATTGAGCAACTAGGAGAAAATTTTGAATCCTCAATAACTAGCTACTTTGAAGATTTCAAGAAGTCAATGAAGGAGAGGCTAAGAATACTAGTTTCTTTAGTTGAAAAAAATTATAATGATGGATGTTTTCTTGTTGATGCTGACTACACATTTGTACAAGTTGCCACACCAAGGGTAAGATGGTTGAGACACTCAAGGTTGGGGTAAATGTAGATGAAGCCTCAACAACTATAACAACCCTACTAGTAGAAGAAGTGGACATAACTACAAAAGTTTTTGGAAACTATGAGATAGTAAAGTCCAAGTTTACCATGGAACTAAAAATTGCATCAACTATTAAGAAAAAGGACAAGTTGGCAAACAAGTTAAAAGAAAAATTTGGAGAGGATTTTGAGGAGGAAGAGGAACAAGAAGAAGAGGATTAAGAGGAAGAATAAACTCAAGCTCAAGAACCTCTAGCACTGACACAGGGCATGGGAGAAGATAACGAATAGGAGGAGATTGAAGGTTCTAAGGGAGAAGAAGCCAAGGAAGCACCTGCTCCTGTCGAGCAAAATAAAAGGAAGGCTAAAGCATAGCCAATGGAAAGGATAATGAAACTTGTCAAACCAAGTCAACCAAAGCCCACTACACCTAACACTAGAGCCAACACACATGCTACAATAGAAAAGGCTAAGGAAAACATAAAGCAAATAGAGCAAAGAGGACAAGAATAGAAAAGGCAAAGAAGGAAGTATGTTGCACAGCCAGATTCTAATGAAGAAAAGATAGAGTCATATGACAACAGTGAATTCAAGGTGGTGAATCAAAATCTTCTCTCAGATCTTGAGAATTTATGTGAAAATGTAAAGAACAATGTAGATTTATCAGGTTTTTTGTCATGTTGATTTTGATAAATTGGACCAAGTGGAGAAAAACCAAGTTGAAGAGGCATTATATGTCATGATGTAAAAGTTCAAAATAACTACACTAGAATTTTCCAACTTTGTACCCAAGAGTCTATATGACATTGTTGAGCAAAAATGGCATTATTATCTAAGTCTAGAAAGACAAATCAGTGAGACAACACTAGCCCAAGCAATGTCATAGTTGACTAAGAGAAATTGCTAAGATTGTAAAGAAATATGTAGTTAGGTTCACACCTAAATATAGAGCCTTTAGTAATCTCCAAAATAATATTGAGGATGTTGTCGAGAAATCAACACAAATATAGAAACTCATTTATGGGTTAACCATAGTGAAGAAAGGAGAAACTAATCCTTTAGAGGCTAAACATGATGATAAGGAAGATGATGACAAAGATAACATAGTTGGAGGAGAGACATAAAAGAAAGAATATGACAAGGCAATAGCTGAGCCTAAGAAAAAAGAAGAATAGAGCGTGCATGACACACAATTGTTGAATGTTAGTCCTCCCCATGACACAACCAAGACAACTAAAAAAAAAAATGTAAAGGATGTATCTGATCCATTAGCTTAGAACATCAATCCTCTTACTATAGAAGGCTTGAAGAAAATACTAGATCAAACTACATTGCGGCCCAAACTAAGTGGCAATCCAATTTTGGTTAGTGTAGATGAAATATAGGAGGTAGTAACTAATATTACTAGTGAAAAGGTGAATCCACAAGAACCACCTTCTATCATCCCTTCAATTACTCATGTACAAATTTTGGTCCAAATGACAATAGATACATCTACCAAGGTTGATACAATTATTAAAGTTGATATATTGAGAAGAAAATAATAGAAGAGAAAGACACCATGACAAAATAGAGAGAAACAGGTTAGATAGACTTATCTGTACCTACAACACAAGGACAAGGTGCAAGTCAAGTCATAGTAGTAGACCAAGGGAAGCTTGAAGAGAGTAAGCTAACACCAAAGGTGAAGGAATGAGTTTCCATCCAAGAACTAGTAGCTTTACCAGCATTTGGCAATCCTTCTACACACACTCTTTAGAAGGCGAGCATAGATGCAACTCCATTATAGATCTCCATGCTAATACCAAGCTCATCAAAAGTTGAATAGTTAATTCACTATGGAGATATCACTCTTGATGAAGAAATCATTATACCTAAGTATGATTATGATACTATGGCACTAGAATAAATAGGCATACTATAGCAATCCTTAGAAAGGAAAAAGCATCAAGAAATGCTTAGGAGAGAACATAGGCAGAAGCAAACACTTCAAGATATTAAGGACATCTTTCTAGATGCATTTATCTACCAACTCCTGAAGAGACCAAGCCACTAATAGAACAACTGATAGACATAGTGGAGAAGGTTATTAATGAAGACCTTAATACTAATGCAAAACTTTTAGAATGGTTAGAAAAGAAGATCCAAAATAAGGTGAATGAGAAAATATTTGGTGATATAGTACTTACACAAGTTGTATTGGTAACTAAGTTTGAGGATGTGAAGAAAGTACTTCAAAATATATTCTCATTGTACACCAAACTATGTAATCCAACACTCTTCACCCAAGAGACCAAAAGTCACATTCTAAGTTTGCAAAGCCAAATATTTGTATTAGGTGCAAGATTACCTACAAATATAGGTTAAGGTGAGAAGCATTTTAGGACATTGCTTCAATCAGAGAGTCAAATAGCTATATTAATAGTAGATGAGGCTAACATCAGAGCCAAACTAACAACCATACAAGAAACCCTCACCCCACACATGGAGATATTGCACAAGGAGCTATACTATGCTGAAACTCTATTGAAGAAAGACCCCAATCTTTCTACTCTAGATGGTCTAGTACACCTTGTTGCCAAGCTTGCAATACTAATTAAGTCATTGGATATTGTATGTGATAACTGGGATGTAGCCCTCAAGATCATAATGGATGTCCATAAATCTTTTTTGGACAAACACACAATCAGTATATAGCCCATTTGACATAAGTGTCAAAAGGGGGGAGAAATAATTTTGGGGGAGAATAAAACATAGGAGAATAAGAACAAAGTGGGGGATATATATTTTTGGGGGAGAAATAAACTATAAAAAGACAATTGAAGTCAAAATGTATTAGTAGAGATGCATTTACTTAGAAAGGAGCACAAAATTTTGGATATAAAACAAACATATCAACTCAAGGGGGAGTTATTAAATTTTGAGGTATACAAGTTATTGCAAAATTTTGAAATTTTGAAGTTTTTTATATAAGCCAAGTCATGGATATGTTATGCTCAAGAGATTAAAGATGATAATGTATATTCAAGTGTTTTTGACACTCATGTCAAGGGGGGAGATTGTTGATCTCAAATTGGTTTCGACAAATGAGTGTCAACACACTTAAGCCGTTTAATTAATTCATGCTGAACTAGTAATACATGTTGTGCACAACATCTAAATATCAGACCATTCCAAGTTGCAATTAGTTTCAAGTCACTCATGTGTCGAGTCACTCAAATTCTAAGCAAATAGACCATGCCAAGTGATTTAGGAGTCGAGTAAATAGTGTATGCTAAGCAATATAGGTGCCGAGTCACAATATAAAGAATAGTGCATGCCAAGCATCAGAGACTTCAAATGTTGAGTGACATAGTTTTGACATATTTGTCTGTAATGGCACAAATAACTATGTAAACCATTTTTGAGCCAACTTAAGATTATATTTCAATATTTTGGAGATAAGGATGAGTCTCTATTTTGATTCCCTATGCAATTACATGCAAGAAATCAAAAAATGGAAAGGATTAAGTGACAAAATGGATGAATGTCAGCTATAGATTCATATCTAACCCTAAGCCACCAAAGTTTTCTCAAGGAGGAAAAAGCCTAAAAATCTTTATGAGGAATAGAGTGATGAATGAGTGAGTCAATAAGAAATTAAAATAGCAAGGAAAATAGTTCACATGGAGAGCATTCATGATGACTTAAGTGAGAGTGAATTGCAAAATCAGTTAGAGAAGAATAAAGGATAGAGTAAAGGATACAACATTGAGGCATCTGATCAAGAAGGATCAAGAAGACATTATTTAGAGGTGATTTGTTATTAGGAAAGCAAGTGCCAACCATAAGATCTATGTTGAGACATTTTAATAGGTGATTTTAGTCAAATCACTTGAAAGAGTAGTCATAATAGACTGTATGAAATCCTTTAACAAGGTGCTTAATTAGTTGTAAGTTGAAGTCCTTTAACAAGGAACACTTCTAACAGGGTTTTGAAATCCTCTAACAAGGTGAGACCTAACATTCTTTGTAAGCCATTAATAGGGTATACCTTTCATAGGGATCATGTTTTAGTGTCAAAACATTGTAACCTTCATTAGATACAATTTATTATTGTAGTAGTGAAGATTTGCAGGTGTCATCCCCACCCTAGTTTTACTTTCTCACTTGGAGGGTTTCTAGTTAATAATATCTGGTCTTATATGTGTGAATTCTTACATAATTTCATGATTTAGATGTATATGTTTTACATGTTATTTTAGTTTACTCATTGAATGCATGAGATGAATATGTGGTGAAAGTTTTATGGGTCCAAGTTTAAACTATTGATTCCCCCCCTCTTAGAAGTTTACCTTTCCTATTGTGATTCCAACATTTAGGACACACAACTATTTTCCCTTCAATAGTAACCCATTCTGCAATGTGTAATCAACATATTCACTATGAAAATGATTATCATATTCAGTACATACCTTGTGGATTTCTAAGAAGTCTACATATCCTTTGTAGAGGTCTTTGAATTCCTCAACTCCAATGTTGTGCAACTAGATCCCCTAAATGGTGAGAAACCTCCTACTAAGTGCATCTACAACCTTATTATTAACTCCCTTCTTATGCTTGATAGTTAAGGTGTAGGACTATAGTAGTTCCATCCACTTGATATGCTTTAAACTCAATTTGTCTCAAGTGTTGATGTAACTTAGGTCCTAGTCATCAATATAAACTAAAAACTCCTTAGGCAATAGGTAATGTCTCCACTTTTTAAGGGCTTGTACTAAATAATATAGTTCTAAGTCATAGGATGAATACCTATACTTGACCTCATTTAACCTTCCACTAAAAAATGCCACTGGCCTATGCTCTTGGCTTAGGACTGCACCCACTACAATGTTTCTTGCATTGCTTTCTACTATGAATGGCTTGTCAAAACTTGGCAATACCAATATAGGTTGGGTAGCCACTTCCTTCTGTAATCTCTTAAAACTCACGTTGGCTTCCTTTGTCCACAGAAACTTTGTCTTGAGTCCTCCTTTTATTGTGTCAATGACTGGTGCAAAAATTTCACTGAATCTTGTTATAAACTTCCTATAAAACTACACCAACCCATGAAAACTTTTGACTTTAGTCCCTATTGTAGGAGTAGGCCAACTTAAAATGTCTTAAACCTTTCTCTTTTCCATCTTCAAGTTTCCTTTTGATACTACAAATCCTAGGTATACTAGCTCTTGTTTCATGAACTCACACTTTTCAAAGTTTATGGTGAGCTTTTCCTCTTGGAGTTTCTTCAACACAAGTTCTAGGTGTTTCATGTGTTCTTCTTTGGTTTTACTAAATATGAGGATGTTATCTAAGTAAACTACCACAAAGACACTTATTTTGTCCTTTAACCTCATTCATCACCCTAATAAAGGTACTAGGTGCATTTTTAAGCCCAAATAACATTACTAGCCACTCATATAACCCCTCTATAGTATTAAAGATGACTTGCACTCATCTCCCTCTATCATTCTAGTCTATTAGTATCCACTTTTTAAATCAATATTGGAGAAGTATTTAACACTTTCTAAGAAATCATCAAATCTTCTATTCTAGGAATAGGAAACCTATAGCTAATAGTTATCCTATTTATTGCCCTAGAATTAATACACATTCTCCACTTACCTCCCTTTTTAGGAGCCAACACCACTAGAACAACACATGGTCTTATACACTTTTTTATTAGACCCTGATCCAAAATCTCTTAGACTTGCCTTACTATCACCCTATTTTGTTTCAGTGTCATCTTGTATGAAGCCTTGTTAGGTAATGATACCCCTGGCACAAAATCAATTTTATGGTTGATTTATCTCTTTGGTGGAAATGTAGTTGGTGTACCTTGACAAATGATATCCTTGAACTTGTCTAGTACTTTCTTCACCTCCTCTAGCATGAGTTATTGTTTAGGCATCTCCTCTACCCTTTCTTTCACCAATATGGCATAGCCTACTCCTTCTTCCTTCTTTATATCCTCTAGAAACTCTTCCCCACTCATCAATAGTGCATTAGATTTTTCCTTCTCCACTTATTCTCCTTTCCATGGTGTACTACCTCCCTGTCATACTACCATGATCTACCAAGCAACAGATGGCATGCATCCATTGGAAGAACATGACAAAGTACCCTATCATGATACTTACCTATGGTGAACTCAACCAACAATTGTTCATTAACCAATATTTTTTGCTCCTTATTCAACCAAGTGAATTTTTAGGGGCATTCATGGGGTATATTATTAAGTTTCAACTTCTAGACTGCCTCCATTGAAATGAAATTATTAGTAGATCCTAAATTGGTTATGACCCTACATACTTTTTCTGGTATGTTGCACTTGACTCTAAAAAGAGACCTTCATTTATTATTCTCATCCTTGGTAGGTTCTTTGATCAATCTCATAATCATCATGAGAGTCTCTCCTTTCTCTAAATCTAGGCCCACCTCTTACTATTTTAGACAATCCTCTACTTGGACATAGGAAATCTTCTCCTCTCCTTGTGAAGATGAGGGTTTGTCAGGACACCTATTTGTTGGGTGACCCAACCACCCACAATTATAGCATTTCATGGAAGAAGTGAGAACTCCTTCCAAAACCCCCATAATCTACCTCTACCACTATTGTAATAACTTATGCCTTTTTCATATCCACCTCTGTTATTGCTTGGCCAAACAATGGTATCAAAAACCCAAAGCAATGGATTACTTAATTTAGGATTGGACACTCAAAATAATTCCTAATGTGCTATTTAGTTTCATTTAATTATTGACTAGGGACATAAACTTGGAATGGAATCTACAAAGTATATGCTTCAAAATTCCTCTTCTAAGCCTATTTAAGGAACTCAAATGATTATGCTTCAAGAAAATTGAACTAAAACTGGTTAGGAACTATTCCAACTAACTATGTTGTAGGAATAGACTACTAATTTTGGTATTAGTGGCTATAGGAGAAACATAGTTCTAAAATAAATAAATGAATAGGAAATGAAATCTATATTAACAAAGTAATTCACTCATCAAGTGGCCCCCCTTGAATGAGTGAATGGAAAGTACAATCAAGATGAAAGTTACAAACTTGAACTAAACACTCTATTCATCCATAAAAATGATTACAATTTTTTAAAAATGGTATGCAAGAGTTCTATATTAAAACCTAACTTGTTCGACTAACTCTAAAAGAGTTTCAATATTCAATTATTTAAAAGGAAAGCTACCAATAACTCCTAAACCTACAATCACTTCATAATGAGGATCGATAACAACTCATAAAGTTTCATAACAGAAACATTATTGACCATGAACAATTCAAGAATATATCATACACTAAATCTGCATGTTGCATGCAATAGGAAGCATTGACTTTCTTTGTAAGGATTTGGAAATTAGATGATTCTTGCACTAGTATGTTGGTCCTTGAATATCCATGTTCAAGTCCTACAAGATAATCAATACACACACATCAAACCATATGCATAGATATCCACATAATCAATATTAGGAAAATGTGTTAGTCTTAATTATCACTCTTGCAAACCTATGGCTATAGGAGGTAACTAACCAAAACATAGCTTAGGAGAGAAAACATCCATTAACAGGTATAACTATTATATTGACTATTCTTGTCCATGAAATTAAGCATATATTATGTCTCTAGAGGCATCCACATTCCATCTTATGTTTACACACATATATATAATCATATACATAGAAACCATAAGTTCATATGCTTAAAACCATAAATATATGTCTATGTGCAATCAAATGTCATAGAAAGAGGATGAAAAGTGGTGATAAAAATGGATAATTTAGGAGCCCATCATTCCACCAAACTGAACTATTGTTGGCCCCTATCAATCATAAAGTTTCAAACCTTGACACAGACCCTCAAATTATGAGTTTCTCTTTACCCTGGCTCATCATGAATATAATCAAAGTATCCACGAGTCTCTTTGAGTCTTTCCAAATGGTGGACTTCAAAGGCCATGTCATAATCTATTGCATTGTCATTCATTGCCAGCAATGAAAAAGTCTTTTACTTCTCCTCATAGGGGGTGTGGAAGAGCTCAAAGGACTCTTCTATTTCTTTTCCTTCTTAATGACCACCTCCTTTGCTACCACTTCAAGAGGTTTTTCAGAATTCTCTTCCCTAGGGGATTGTAGGGTTTCTTCCATATTATTAGCATTGTCACTAGGCTGAGGTTCTAGTGTTTCCTCTTCTACTTCCATTACTTTACCCTTAACCTTCCTACATGAAGACCTTTTACTTGCCAACAGTGAAGACTCCAAAATATTAGGAGCTTTTGCACTACTTTTTTTCTTCCTCTGAGAAGTAGAGGCTCCAAAATTGAACATTGTTTTTCTAGGTGACCTAGAAATGGAAGGAGAGGCTTCTTGATCATTCTCTACTCTTTGAAAAATTTTATGAACCGTAGAAGATGTTTCTTTTCTCGTACCAACACTATGACCTCTAGGGCCAACTATTCTAGGTTCAACCTCATTCATCCGCAAAAATGCTTCCCATCTCCCAACCTTTTGTCTATTCAATTCCATTTCTACCATTATTTTTATTAAGAAATGGTGTAAAATAGATTGGTTGCTTCCTAGCTAGACTAACAAAGATTTCTTTTTCACAATGTTAATTAAGAAGTTGGGAAGATTTACTGGTTAGCTATGATGGCAGAGATGACTAAGAATTTTGAAGTACACAGCATGTAGGTATTTGTAGCATCCCTCATAGGTGAAGTACTACATAAAAAATGTGGTCAACTAAATGAACTCTTGGGGCAAAGATAATCACTAGGTTCCATGCTTCTTATTGATATCCAAATGAGGATCACCATGCAAAGTGAATTGTGCTCTTGCTGATCACAAGTCAAAATATTTCACACATTGTTCACCTTCCTAAGGAAAACCTATCACCTTAACAACTACATCTTCTATGAACTCAAATTTCAAACTTGTAACTTCTACAACCCCATCTTTTAAGCATTTCATACGTGAGTGCATCATTTCACAAAAATATGTGGTCCACTAGTTCATGCCTTTGGAGGTCACCTCCCATTGCTTCTCTCACACAAGTTTCCAAATTGTAGGAAATTAATTCTTATATAATTTGTGATGGAAAGTCACAAACCTCAATGCATCACGGAACAAAATACTATAGAAGAAAGATGGCATATAGACCACAACTTGATTCATAAAATTAAAGATTTTTTTGCACAAAATCAAGATCATCTTTTAATATCTTTAATTAATTTTGACTATGATGATGTAATAACAAAAGGATAGATCAGTACATCATGTCATAGACATATTTCAAGACACAAACTTAAATTTTACCTACCAATTTTTAAATTTTGAAAATAGAATAGTTTGCTGCCCCCCCCCCCCCCCCCAACTAAGGAATGGGATGAGTCCCACCAAGCCTAGTTATGCAAGAGTGAAAAATTAAAACAACATAAAATTCTAAAAATTAATGACTAAAAAAAAAATATGTATAAGTATCTATGGCACTAACTTGGAGGTACTATAGAGAGAGTTATCCAAAAAAAAATGCACCTGCATATGTGAAGTGATGGAATGGGTTGGACGGGTGGAAAAGAAAGAAGGTAAGAAGAAAAATTATTACAAAGAAAGTATTCCACGAAATGTGAAATATTTATTATGGAGGTCTTGAATGGAATCAAGAATCAATAGATTCATGGGTGGAAGAGCTAGATTTTTTGGCTATACGAACTATTGCTTCAAATGAGATCTAGAACTACTTGAGGAACTCATTGTGACCTATAGGTTTGTGGTAAAGTTTCAAATGATGCCCATTGACAAGTAACTTGAATTGAACAAGATCTATTGTTGAATGTTTTATAGCTCCATTTCCAAATATTGATATAATCTTGTAAGGCCCAAGCCATCTGGTGTGAAATTTCCCTAGTGTATGTTGGTATCATGAATCATATAATAGTGCCCAATCTCCAACAAAAAATTTCTTATCATGGATGAACTTATCATGCCACTTTTTCAATCACTGTTGTATCAACTTTGTATTGTGTAGAGAAGACTTCCTATATTCATATAATCCATTCAATTGCAATAACCAATCTTGTTGTGCATTGGTGATATATATATCTAGATCTAAAGCAATGCGAAATGTATTATGCTAGAAATCAATCAGCATAGAGGCATATTTTCCATTTACCAACTCAAAAGGAGTAATTGCTATGGTGGTTTTCCATGTGGTACGATAAGCCCATATGGATTTAGGAAGGTGAGTAGCCCAATCCTTTTTATGCATTACTACTATTTTAGTGAGAATATATTCTATTTTCTAGTTTTTGATTTCAACCTGGCCATTGGCCTAAGGGTGATAGGCTAAAGACTTTCCATAATGCACCATGTACTCCTACATCAACTCAGTGATGAGGTTAGATGTGAATTGTACCCCTTGATCTATGACAATCTCCCTTGGTACTCCAAATCTAGTAAATATGCATTCATAAAGAAACTTAGCAACTTTGTGATCTGTGGCATGTCTCATAGCTTTGGTTTCAACCCATTTTGTTGCATAATTTGTACATATTTAGATGTCAAACTTTCCATGAGAAGAGGGCTTAATAGGTCCAATGAAGTCAATACCCCACTTGTTAAAGGGTGTGACAACTATCTTCAGCTGTAGAGGCATTTCATCAGTCTTTGTTGGAAATCCCATATGTTGACACCTATCATAGTGCCGAGTATGCTTTGTTATATCCTTATGCAAAGTAGGCTAGTAGTACCTAGTTGTCAAGATTTTAGGCTGTCCTTTTTGTTGAAAAGTGTCATCCACATGGCTCATCATGGCATGCCCAAAGGATGTCATAAGTTTCATCATCTCAAATACATCTCCTTATGACCTAGTCTAGTCTTATATAAAACATAAAGTCGGAGATCCAAGAGAAGTTAAAACTCTTGTCAACAAATAGATGACACTATTTAGGAGAAAAGTGAGGTGGTGTTATCCCTATAGCAAGGTAGTTTTCCAAGTCTACATACAATGGGTTAAAAGAATTAATAGAAAACAAGTGCTCATCAGGAAAAGTATCATTAATTGCTACAAGATCATCTAGCACATGCAGTTGTGACAAGAAATCAGCCACTACATTAGCCTTGCCTCATTTGTCTATAATATTTACACCAAAGTCATATATTAGGAGTAACTAGTGTGCTAGTTGACCACTAATTATAGGTTTATTCATTAAGTATTTGATAGCTAAGCTATCAGTATAAAAAAATACTTCATAACTTGTAATGTAGTACCTAAATTTGTTTAGTGCATAAGCAACTGCTAACAACTCTTTTTCAATAATAGTATAATTCAATTCTACTCCTTGTAAATTTTTACTAATATAGTAAATTGCATGTTCAATGATATCTTCCTTTTGTACCAGAACTACTCAAATAGCATAATCAAATGCATCTATGTGGATATGGAATGGAAGCTTCCAATCAGGTTCTCTAAGAATAGGTGTTGTTGTCAGAACATCCTTCAACTTTTGGAAGGATGCTTCACATTCTTCTGTCCATGCAAATTCATCTTCTTTCTTCAAAAAATTATACAATGGTGTTACAAGTTGGCTAAAATATTTTATGAACCTTTTGTAGTATTACACCACGTTTTGCACAATATGCAGTGTGGTTGGCCAAGAGTCCTTTTCTAAAACTTGAAGTTGAACTTGAACTCTTAACATACTTCAACTTCAAGTTCAGGTCCACTCACTCCCATTACCTAAGAAATTCTTTACCCATCATCTCGATTCAAGTCCTGTGAGGTTGAATTTGAAGTCAAGGTTGATTCAAAGTAACTTCAACTTCAACCTCAACTTCATGATTTTCTAAAAAATTCTTGCTTTCTCATAGGTGATGCAATAGAAATGATGAATTCCATTCCTGAGGCAAAAGAATGGGTCCCACCTGATGGGAATCTTGAAGACATGAAAGGCAATAAGTATGATAGCTAAGAAAACTCATGCCAAAGTATAGTTGGTTTTATGGAAAAAGGTGGAATCAAGATTTTCTGATATCATAAGAGGTCAATCCATGTATGGATTTGATAGGTATTTACTATAGACAACCATGCAAGTCTTGGCAGGTACAAGTGACATTCTTGTTATAAATTCTTTCACCCACTCAAATTTGTCCTAAGATTTCCAAAAAATCATTTCTTAAAATTTCCTTTCTAGCTAGTATAATCTCTCATTTGGCCATTCTGAGCTCTTGAAATCAATTGGTAAGAAAAAGAGGTGGAGGGTTAAGCTCTGTTAAGAGCTATAAGTGCATTATACCATTTTCCTCTTTTATTTTAATTGTGCCTAGTTTTAGCTTAAATTTTTTTGGTTTACCTCTGTAAATCTTCCTTTTTCATAAGTAAACCATGACTCTTTTTCATCCTAGGATGCCTAAACTAGAAAAGCCATGCCTGTTAAGCTCCCTTCTATAAATTTGAGATACTTTTCTAGTGAATAAAAACCTAGCTGATATATTAGAGTGGGAGAAAAATGCTTAATCTGAACCCATATATTAGAAGTTGGCCAATAGTGGGTTTCTAGAGGCTACAACCTTTCCATCAACCATTGGGTGTCCAGAGCTAGTTGTTGAATGTGTAAATCATTATGACCCTAACACTAGGTGCATCAAGAAAATTTACAGAGAAGTGTTGTTGAGCTTAAATAGGGTTAGTATCAATTTGGCTCTAAGAATTCCTAACAAAGAACCTTATGAGCCCTGGACATTTGAGGAAGCATAACATTTGTATGGGAATAATAGAAAAGGCTATGATTCTATTGTAGCTCAAACATGGCTTTTAAAACCAGCTGAAGGAGGCTCTAGATTGCCCAAACTCTTGACTACTGAGAATTTCATTAGAGAAATTGCTAACATTGTGTTTCTCTTAAATAGAGTTAAGGGTAATGACCATGCCTTTCATTGGGAGAGCTAGATGTACTTCTTTATCCAGAAGATTGTTGAGGGTGAAAAGTTCATTGATTGGGCAAATTTGATTGCTGAAAATTTACATAAAGGTCTTATAGTAGTGAGTAGTTTCAGCTCATTCTTTCTTTCCTCTTTCTTAATCTACATTCTAGAAACATCTAAAGAGTGGGAGGGTCTCCCACACTTGCTCTAGACCAACAAAATGACTATCTATCAACACTACAAAGATCGCTAGGCAAGTGAATTTTGCAAAGAGTTTAGGAGGGTAAATGATGTATTTCTCAAAAGGTTGGTTTTTAAACTCCAAGGACATGAAAATCAAAGGTTGTCTAAAGAATCAGTGCAAGCCATCAAGATTTATGGTTGTTTCTACATTCAATTTCCCAAATTCATGTATCTTTGAGTTGGACATTTTTCTGGTGAACCTCTCAAGTAACCACATTATTGTCTAGACAACATTATCTTATCTGAGATATGTAGACCATTTTTTTCTATGACATAATTTCCTAAAAACACCAAAAACTCATTTCCTTTCATATTCCCCATAGAGATTGGTCATCACAGATGCCCAAATTTCAAGCAAGTTGTATTAACAAAAAGAACATTGTCACACCTATGCCTCAAACCCCACTCTCCCAAAGAAATACTCAAGAGCCAAACATAAAAAAAAAACACCCAAGGCAAAAGGTTGTCACTAACCCCAATATTAATGATCCTATTGCAAGTTTACCTAAAGTTGAAGCTAAAGTAACTTCGTAGCCACTTCAACTTCAAGTTCATAAAGAGGTGCCAAATTTTAGAAGGATAACCCACTCAAGTACTAGGAAAGACACACTAGGCAAAGGAAAAGATAGGGTGATTGTTGATCTAGATCCTATAGAGCCAAAGTTAAATTTAGAATTAAATCCCTAGTTCCCCAATGGTAGATAGTGTATCAGATTGACAAAAGCTTCTTGAGAGCGTTGTTACTCAATTAGGTACCCTTGCTTTGACTAATGTTTCTCATATGACTGGTAAAGCCCCTATCATTCCTAAGTGTCCAAAGACTTCCATTGAATAAAAAAGAAGTATGGTGCCCCTATCTATGCCAATTGATGACTTAGTTAGCAAATGTCTGGGAAAATCTTTGAAAACCAAAAAGTCCAAAATTGAATACAGAATAAAGTTTGATAAAAGTTTAGGGCATTGGTCAGCTGAGATTGCCAAGCCACCAGAAGGTAGCTTACATGAGAATCTCACTCCTCAAGATTATTAAGTGTCAAGGATTGACCTTGGGAAGGGCAGTTGTGCAGTGGATATGAAGATTTTTGAAGCTTTAAACAAAAAGATTGCAGATAGAGTCTGAAAAGACACTTAGTATAAACAAGATATGAAGGAATCAATGAGGAGCATGGCTCAATACATCAACACTATCCTACACTTGAAACCTAAACCTTTGAGTGAGATGTCTACAATTGTGGATGTAACGTCTTCAACCAACGAACAATTCCTTGATAATTTATACAAATGTAAATTTCATGCAAGGAAATCTATAGAGTGGTTTTAGTATGTCCTAAATGAAACTGTGAAATAGATAAATCTTTTAGACAAAGCTTCAAAGGAAAGTACTATCATCATCAAAAAATTGGAGTCAAAGAATGAAGGCTGTGAGAAAGAAAAGAACAATTCAGTAAAAGTAGTTCTCTAGATAGAAGAAATTCAAGGATTCTGGTTGCAAATGTTCCAAGTTGAATTCCATATGGCTGACCTCATGATAAGACTATGTATGTGATTAAAGATTGTATTGAGTGGTAGAATGAGGCACTCATTCATGGGGTAATTAAGATCAAAGAAATTCTAGATGGTCTCAAACTTGTGGATGAGATAATTCAAGGAGATCTAAAGTGGTTCAACAAGCATTGAAAAGGTAAGGAAAATGACTCTGTAACCTAGATGGAGGAAATAATAAGTGAAGTATAGAAGAAGTTTCAAGAAATTCAAGAGAAGAAAACACCATCTAGGCAAGATTTTTCAAATGTTGCTCATAATGAGGCCATGTTGATTATAAACTAGAAGCATTTGGAAATGCATGAAGAGAAAGTAACAGAGTTGAATAGGGAAAAGGAAGTCTAGAAGTAGAGAATTGCCTACATTAGTTTACCCCATCAATCAATTATTTCTGCATTTACCACTACTTACAAGACATGGAAGATTTTTTGAAAAATACTCATTGGAAAGATTTTCTGCAAAATACTCATTGGGAAGATTTTCCCTCAATAAAGGACTAAATGATTATCTTTTCATGAAAGGTTAGCTCCACCTTATATAACATAAAGTAAATTTCAAGCATATGATTCCTTATTTGCAATTAGGAATTCAATCTATTAGTTTACAATACTTTTCCTATTCAAAAGTTTTAAAATCTTGGGAAAAATTATTTACTAACATGTAGTAACCAGCATGACTAAGGAAACTTCTAACATCCTTTTGCTTAGCTGGTGTGGGAAGTGTATTTATAACTGCAATTTTTGTAGGATCAACCTAAATTCTAAAAGATGAAAGATAATGTCCTAGGACTACTCCTTCCTCCATCATCATGTAGCACTTTTCACTATTAAGAGAGAGGTTATAATCCTAAAATCTCTACAAACTATTATACCAAAGGTTTGTTTTGTGGCCCCCAAATCCTTCATAGAAAATGCATGTGCTAAATGGTATTTCATCTCCATAATGTGATCCATGTTAGACCCATCTATAAGCATATCATCAACAAAAAAACATAAAATAATGTAGTTGTCATCATCCAACCTCTTAAAATAAAAAAAATGATCTGAATGACACCTATTGTATCCATGCTCATGCATAAACCTATCAAGTTTTAGATACCATTCCTAAGTTGCTTTCTTCAAGCCATATAAACTTTTCTTCGATCTGCATACTAAGTTCTCCTTACCTTTGACCTCAAATCCTTGTGGCTATGCCATATATATCTCCTCATACAAGTCACCATGAAGTAAGGCT
This sequence comes from Cupressus sempervirens, assembly GCA_028749045.1. NCBI lineage: Eukaryota > Viridiplantae > Streptophyta > Pinopsida > Cupressales > Cupressaceae > Cupressus > Cupressus sempervirens. The sequence continues at coordinate 521,842,712 of CM053793.1, forward strand.
ATTTTGACATCAAGCTTCTCCAAAAGCAAACCTTCAGTAGCCACACTATTTAAAACAATGTCAATAGAAGTCATTTTAACAATAAGAGAGAATATCTCATCAAAATCAATTTCTATTTTTTAACACAGAAAATACCATGTGTTATTTTTTAGCAAATAGTCCATTTCTTCTTTCATTTTCAACTCCCATTGAATCTTTTTATCCACCTACATAGCTTCATCATAACATTTAGGTTCACTAGCATCAGTAAGGAAAACAAAATACAAGGAAGGATAAAATATTTTTGGAGGTCTACTCATCCTTGTTGATCATTTTACATTCACTGGGGTGTGTGGTATTTGTTATTATGGTTTTTGCACATCATAAGGAACTATTGGAACATCAAATTTTGGAGTATCATCATGTACTATGATAGGGAGTGCACCTAGGGTGCTACCATAGGACCCTGCTGGGGTTCTGCCCCTTGACCTCATCTTGGGGGCAACCCCATAGGAATAATCTAGAGGGAAACCATGCTAAATAAACCTCTAAGTCTAATTAGGCTCCACATCACATTGTTAACATGTTGTGCCCTTGCTCTATGATTTTGTTGTCATGCCCTAGCTTTGCAATTTTCTCCAAGGGTATGTAAATGTTGATTTCTTTTCCTTCCAAATAGGTATCTCTTTATATCTCCTTCTGAACATGTACATTTAGAGATCATTTTTAAGGTGCTTATTACATCTTAACTACACAATAGAAAAATTGAGCCAGTTACATACATATTTCAAAATCCAAATTTAAAAAAAAACTCACTCAACCTGTGCTAAGTGACTTACCTCAAGATCCTCCACAAAAATAATGCAAACTAGGAAAAAGGGGCAGAGTTAACAAGAAATTTTACAAAAACATATCATAGAAAATATTTTTAGAAAGAAACTATCCATAACCAATTAAATGGATCTAGTTGTTGATTAGTTGGGTTGATTACAAATTCCTATAGAACTATCATTAGATTAGGTACAATAAAAGGAACAATCAATTGTTCCTAGCTAGCAAGATCAAGTACAATTTTCCAAGGTGATAAATTGCATATGCAAGGAATTGAAGAATAACTTCAGTGAAGAGTTGAGTGTAAGGAGTTGAAGAAGTAAGTTCTACTTCTATGTAAATTTCATGCCATGAGGCTTATTTCCTTGTAGAAGCCTATGTCACAATGACATTACCTCTAAACCATGCAAAGGATGTTGAAGTGATTCCCAACCTTGAAACACTCTTATAAGCATTTGATACTTGGATTTTAAATTCTCAAAGACACTTGCAAGTGATTCCAATGTCATAGTACCTACCACAACACTTTCCTAGATTCTATCTAGTGGCTCCCATAATTTCATCTATATTTTCTAGTTGTTGTTTCTATCATGTTGTCTCTTTCTAAATCCACTCCTCATTCTCTTTCTAAAGCTGCTCCTTCTCCTATGCTCTTGTGCCTTAAATTTTGATTATCAAACTTATGAATATCTACCTCTACCTTATCTAAAATCAACTTCATAGTGTGTTGTAACTCTGGCATATGTGGTTAATCATTGATAGCTTTCATTTCAGCATTCAATTTTTCAAGATTGATCAACACCCTCACTTGAAAACCTCTCATGTCTAGCACTTTTTATACTATTTTGACATCATGTTATTGTTTCTAAGCTAACAACTCTTTAGATGCATTCTCTTATAAAATTTAATTTAGTTGAACAATTGTAAACTCTTAGAAAGTGCATTATTGTTTTCATGTATGTGTGTGTGTGTGTGGAGAGATCTTGTGGATTATGGGTTATAAACAAAAAAAGAAAAGAAAACATGACATTAATCATTCCCCATTTGTTTTTATTGATTGTGGAGAACTACACAAGAAAGAGGGTGGAAAGCTCTAAATGAGGGTGGAGAGCTCTTAACATTGGTGGAGATCAATGGAGATCTAGGATTTTGTTGTCATTCCCCTGTGATCTCCATGTCCTTGCTTTGCAATTTTCTTCAAGGGGAGAAGAGGTACCTATGTAAATGCTCTTTTCTTTTCCTTATAAATATCTATCACTTATTCATATATAATAGCTATTATAAGATTCAAGGATAACTGATTATGATGATTGTCTACATATGTGCATGTATGCATGCAAATTAGTTCACTATGTGAACTACTTTACATGCATACATACACAATTGCATAGTACTTGTGATAAATTAAATTAATTATTCATGTCTTGAATTCACACAAGCAATTATCCTTGCATTCAATTGAATTTATTCATATAAAACTAAGTATGTAGAAATTTGTACTTACAGATTATATTATCTCTTGGTGATTGAGTAAAGATCTCATACATAATATCATATAGGTAATAATAGGATGCATTCACATTAAGTATAGGATCAAGAATTTTGTGATTAGAAGCATCCTCTATTGCCTTGTAATCTTGCACTTTTTGTTTATTCTGCTAGTTGTTGTCGAGCTCTAGTTTTCGTCGAGTGCCAATTTCATGTGGTTGCTAAGTTCTTAGTTATTGTTGAATGATTTCTTTGGTCACCAAGTGATACTTTGGTTTCTGAGTGATCCTTTGGTTGTTGAGCAATTCCTTTTGTTGCTAAGTAAACCTTTAGTTGTTGAGTCCTCCATGGTTGCTTAGCATTAGAGGATGTCATGTTTGTAGTTGTTGCTGAGTGGTTCTTTGGATGCTGAGCTTATTTGGATGTTGAGTGCTAGTTTTCAAAAAGATTTCATTTGCTAAGTACTTTGTATTGGTTCCTATTTGGGCCAACCTTGCTTGTATATAATTTATGTAGTTAATAACTATTGTGAGTAGACTTGTGGCTTTCATATGTTCTAGAATCTATTGTAAGATATTTTGGCAAGTATTTAAGATAGTCCAAGATTGAGTTTAGGTAGATTTTTAGAGGAAGATTTGTAGAACTTAGAACAGAGAAGATAGGAATAAGGTGATATAAGTTTGGAATGCGAACTTGAAGTTGGATCATGAATCTATAAGTTATATATATTGTAATTGGTTGTAACCCAGAAGGCCTTATAGCTGGTCATGTATGTGGATTATCTAATGAATATATAAAAAAATTGTTCCTTCTCTCCTTGGTGTTGTTCTTTATTGTTGTGTTTTCACTGTGTTGACTCTTGCAGGCTGGATTGGATAGTTGGGTGTGCCTTTGGCCCTAGCTATATTCTTTTCTCCTTGTGTCAGGTGGTATCAGAGTAGGTTTGTCCTTGTGGAGATTAGATCATGTAAAACCCTAAGTGAATTTGATTGTGGGGTACCAAATCTATAGATTTGACCTATAACTTGTAGAGGGTTATGACCTTGTAGGAACCTAATTTTTAGAGATGGTTTGAGGTAGAGGAAATGTTGACAATGCAATATTGGATACATTGAGACAAATTGTAGTCAGATTAGATGATGTAGAGATAGCCTAGAGGAGAGGGGCACATCTTGATGATGAAGTAGTAGCATCAAACCCTAATCCAGAACCTAAAGAAGATCAAGATGAAGAAAGGTTGTTGAGAGTATTTTCTAGAGAAAGTTCAAAGCCAACTATAAAAGTTGTTCCTTATGATGAAAAATTGGACACCAATGATGTGTTGATTGGATCTTTGAAATGGAGAAGTTCTTTGAGTATGAAAGCACTTTTGATAATAGGAAGGTGAAGATTGTAGTAACAAGGTTGAAAGGACATGCCTCACTGTGGCAAAAGCATTTGGAAACTAATAGACAAAGGAGAGGAAAGGAAAAAAATGAGAACTTGGGTGAAGATGGTAAGGTAAAGAACAAACTCCTCCTTTCTTATTACCAAGTTAGCTTGTTGAGAAAGATGCAAAATTTGAGACAAAGAGACATGAGTGTGAAGGAATATACTAAGGAATTCTATAGATTAGACATCAAATCTAGACATGTGGATGATGATGTTGATAAAATTGCAAAGTACATAAATGGGTTAAGATCTGGAATTCAAGATGAAATAAGTTTTATGAAATTGGAAAGTGTGCAAGAAGCATATCAATATGCCTTGAAAGTTGAGGAGATCTTGACAAAGAAGCATGAACAAAGACAAAAGGGTAGTGGTGGTAGATTCTAGAGAGGTAGAGGTAGATCCTATGGAGAAGGTGGTAGATTTGACAATTTTGTGCAAGATAAAGGAAAATGTGAATGGAAGAATGATGAAAAAGATAGGACTGAGTGGAAAGGCAGTGATTCTTACCAAGGTGGTACTACTTCTTACCAAGGAAGAGATCATTCTTATTCTAGAGGTGGTTTTCATGGTAATTGTTTCAGATGTGGTAAAGAAGGACAAATATCTTTTGAATGTAGATCCTTTAAAAGTAGGCAAGGTAATAGAAATGTTGTGATTCAAGGAGATGAAGAGGGTTTACCAAGTGGACCTAAGGCTAGTGAAAATTTGATGGTGAGAAGAACCTTATGTAATAAGGGAAGCGATGAGTAACTTGTTCTTAGGAGAAGTCTTTTCAAAACTAGATGTAAGATGGTTGGAAAATGTTGCAAAGTGATCATTGACAGTGGAAGTTCTACAAATTTGGCATCAAAAGAGTTGGTTACTAAGTTTCAGTTGTAGAGGCTGAAGCATCCTAAACCTTATCATGTTTCATTAATCAAAGATGAGCATAAGATATTGGTAAGTGAACAATGTGTTGTGAAGTTCAAGATTGGACATTACTTTGATGAATTTTTGTGTGATATTATGCCTATGGATTATTTTCATATTTTTTTGGGTAGACCTTGGCAATATGATAGATATGCTATACATGATGGAAGATTGAATTAATATACTATTTGGGTGAATGGGAAGAAGCAAATTTTACTGCCTTTGATTGAAAGTCCAAATGAGGTTATGTGGTGCCTCTCCCATTTGACTTTTGTAAGTCGTCCTGATGGATGCAACCTTGCTGATCTTTGAGATTATGTTGTGATTTTTGGTTCACTGAGGTTTGTGCCAGTGGTTACCAGGATCGATGTGATATCATGAGGTTGTTCTATGATTACCCTGAGATGTGTGCAGAGATTGCACTGTGTACTATTACCATGCTACACTGGACTAGGTTCCTCTCGCAGTGGTTAGTCATGTTGATGACTCTGTTTGCTTATGTGTTTTAAATGCCTTTTTAATGCAAAGTAATCAATCATTATTAAATGCTTAAGTAATTAGAATGGATTGTTCTTGTTGGATTATTTGGTTATGTGTTGCAGGCATTTACCTTGTTATATTTCTGATTAGAGAGATATTTGTTACTCATGTGATGTTTACATTTGAGAGGACCCGAGGGTCAAATGTTACTCTTTGATTCTAGTATCATAGATTTTAGACTACTATGCTGTTCAGTTAATCATATTGCATGATGATGCCATTTTGAGATGACAGTGTGTTTTACGATGTTATCTGGTATTTGGACATACCTTTGATTTGGTTATGTGATGGATTTAATGCTATGGTTATTTACTTCATTCCTGCGTTGCTATGCCTTTTGCGAACGTGAGTGATGTAAATAGATTATTTTAATATAATTAAATAAATGGTTAAATTAGGTGATTTAATGCATTTATTGCTTCGGCTATGTTATTATATGCAATTGCACTTGGTCGTGTTGTTTAGTGTGCAAGATTTATATCCTTGGCAGTGGCACATGGAGTTAGTGATTCAACCATTCATATTTTACCAATGTCGCCCTTGTATGGTCGACGTATCCTTAATTAAATGTTTAATTTAAACCTTTCGGTGATTATTAAATCTAAACTCATTTGCATTATGTGATTAGACCAGTAAGCGTGTCTGTGCATTTAGAGTTTCGCTTTGTCGCGAAAGTTGTTTAGGAGATTTATGTGTTTTTGGGTTTTCAAGCTTTTTAATTGATTTATTTTAATTTATGGCAGCTTTGCCATAGATGAATTCCTATTTATAGGAATAGCCTATTTTCGTTTGGGTCAATTCGGGGTTTAGCTAGATTGGCTGGTTATTTTCCCTGATCGATTATTCACCCAAAAAGTGAATAAGTATCCAATGAGGAATTTAATTCCTCACTTCTCACTTTCAAATTGGAAAGTTGGAGAGTAAAACCCAAAATCCTCTTCATGAGGATTTACTATTTTGTTTGTTGTAGGAGCTACAGGCATGGGATCGTCGCGAGGTTGGGCTCGTTGGATCTAGCTTGGGGAAACCTTGGATTGCCGCGATTTTCAGCTACTTCTGCGAGATATTTATTTTATGGTTTAGATTCCCGTTTTGCCCTTTTGGCTGTGAGGTAGGGCTTTCCCATTTTATTGTTTCTGCTCCGTTTTAGCTTCTGTTTTTGGTAGCCGTTTGTTTGGAGGTTGAGAACTAGTGTTCCCCTCCGTTTTTGTATGCTAGTTTTACCCGGTTGGGCGGGTATGAACATTTCTCTATTTTTTGAGATGAGGATTTGGGATTTTACGCTGTTATGCTAGCCGTTTTTGCATACGGTGTCCGATTTCATTTATTTTTGGATTTTTGGGGTTTTTGAACTCAAAGGCCAAATGGGTTTTAATTTTGAAGTTTTCCAATTTTTTTGGGGTTTTCACCTCATTTTGCATGCCGCCCTGTTTTCTCGAGTTTTCTTGGCACAATGTGGGTCGTGGACCTTGATGATCTATTTGGATATCAGTCAGACCACTTTTGCACTTTTATGTTGCATTGGGATGCATGTCGCATCCGTACTCCCGACGTTGTGTTCAGTTGAGTGATTTTATACCTGGTGTTATGGTTTCCTTTAGACCTTTGCTTTTGTTTCGTGAACGCTAGGATTCGGGTAGAATCCATACTCTCGGATTGAGGCCAATTGAGTGAGTTCATGATGTGTGGTCTTGTTACATCATTGGGATTCGTGTAGAATCCATACTCTCAGATTGAGGCCGATTGAGTGATTTTATGATGTATGGTTTTATTGGCTTTGGGATTCGTGTAGAATCCATCCTTCCCGTGTCGCTTTTAGTTGGGTGTTTTCTTTACATTGTGTTCTCATTCCTGTCCTTGTGTTATGATCTTTGTGATGGTGGTGCACCACACACAAGTACGTACGCGTACATTTGTTGGGTGACTTGCGAGGCCCGATCTTCTGTGGATTTGCCAGAAGTTATGATTATTGGGGTTGGGATGGGAGTATGCATGCCCACGGGCACTTGTCGTAGGATGAGCATGGGTAGGGTAGGGTAGCATATGGAGGGGGCTTCTATCTCGCAGCTTGGTGACCTTAGTCCCATAGGGTTGGCAGAGGAATTTTTAAATAAGTGATAATTAAAGAAAATGTGTGACTAATAACAAAACTTAAGATAATAAAATGTGTGTGCGGGGCCCTCCGTTGAGGAGTTGAAACGCACGATCCGAGCTTGGGCTTGTCGATGCCAAGCGACTCTCCATGATGTCAGCCCCTACTTAGTAGCCTTTTGAGTGTCTGACCAGGACCTTTACTCCTTGCATTGTCTTAGGTTCTTGGTTCATCCATCATACTGTCTAGCGTGAGTGTTAGCCTTGGTTGTTGTTTTGTGTGTTTTTGGTTGGTTCATTATCTCCATCAGCACGATGGGTGTGGACCTATGGGTGCCACGTGGTTGGGAGGCATAGCTACCTTCACCACTGCTAGGGATCGGTGTACAAAGACGGTCTCTTATCCTAGTGCGACCGTTGCTGGATGTTTTCACTTGGTACTTCGGGTTCCAGAGTATGCTTTCTTGTGATTTATGCTTTCATTGGGATGCTTGGATATCATGTTTAGATGATGTTAGTTTACTTGACGCATTCCCTTATCATGATGTTTAGCATATGATTATATGACATTATTTGATTTAGTAGTATATCTATTGCTTACTGCTATTTAGCATGTGATAGGTGATGTTATCTATTGTAGGATTATCTTTATGCTTTACTACTAGCATGTTAGATTTTCTTATGCTTATTTTGTTGCATGTTTTAGTAGTGACATCCCTATTATGACAGTACTGACGATCTGGTCGGTGGCTTGGGATATTATGTGCGGGGGATGGCTAGGACCCACGATGGTCTTATGATGCTATTGATGGTTGGGAGGAACCGCGCATTTATTTGGTTGTTTAGTTCAAAAATGTATTTTGTTCATTGCGATGTTTATTTCAGTATGTGCTTTACTTTTATGTTTTAGATGGTTAGATGTTCCTCTTTCCTTGCTGTTAGTGCTCTCGAGTGTTCATTCCTCAATTTTCGTGGATCCTGTACTCCCTGGTGTGGAGGTTTCCTTGTTTGTTTAGCTTTTTGATTGTGTTTTGTGTCACGCTGATTTGTTTCCTCGTGCAAGATTGTATTTTCCTCGTGCGAGATTGTTTCTTCCTCGCGCGAGACTATTTTCTCCTCGCGCGAGACTGTTTCTTCCTCGCGCGAAAGAATACACTTCCCGTGCGAGAATGTAAATCTTCGCGTGACGCATAGGAATCCTCGCGCGAGAATGTGAATCCTCGCGCGAAGCTCAGTAGTTCTCGCGTGAAGCAGTGAAAGATCTCGTGCGAAACTCTAGACCAATTTTCTTTCTCGTGCGAGAAACAGAGGCTATCTAGGCTTGTCGGATGGAAGTTCAAAAGTTGGTTTTGGACACCCTTTTGGTTTTTACACCTTCTAGGTTCAAAACAAATTTCCTAGGGGTTCAAAATATATCGTTCAAGTATAAGTTGACGTATATTTAATTCCTTATACTTAAGATATATTTTAATATATGCGAAAAATCATTTGAGATAGGTTTCAGACCTCTTAGAGATAAGTTATGGATTCTAAGGAACTTCAGGGCTTCAAAAATCCAGACTTAGCCAATTTTCAAGGCTTTAGGATTTCAGGCTTAGCCAAATTTTGAGATTTTGCATATTACCCCAGCTTGGTGTTTTGTTGATGAGTGGTCATTTCTTATGCCCTCATCTTGTTGTTGTCATTGTTGGCTTTGTTTGTGTGTGTCAGTTTGGTAGTGGTGTTCGGAGATTCGTTGGTTGTCGAGATTGTGTTGAAGTCTTCCATTGCAATCGTTGTGATCCCTGTATGATGTTGTCTTGTGCATTCATACTTGTAAAAAAAATATATATCTTGGCTTGATTTGAATCCTTGTTTCCAAGGATCTCCGAGCGAGGCATTACATCTGGTATCAGAGCTCATGTTCAAACATTGAGATCTCTGTGTTATGTTGCCCTTGTAGTTGTTGCTGCGTAGGTTGAGTGCGAGTGTCTCGGTGAGAACTCATGATCTTTGTTGCTTTGGTATCTACTCATGATGGACTTGCTTGTGTAGTAGAGGCAACTAGAGTAGTGTGTGGAGAGGGAAGTGAGTCTTCCTAGTTTTGTTAGTGGGATCGATGTGCCTTGGTTGGTTGGTTGCTTGTGTGACCCTTTTTGGATGGAACCACTGATTGGTGTCCATGTGTTGGCTTTGAGAGCCTCTTTGTTTCTCCTTGTGGAGTTAGGTGCATTGTTTCCCTATTTTCTCCTTATTGCAAGTAAATGAATGAATCTTAATTGTGATTCTTTATTTTGTTGTTATAATGATGAAATGGTTCCTTTCATTGAAAATGAGTGTTTATTGTGAATCATTGCAAAGTTGTAGTTTTGCATTATATATTTGGGTTAATGACTTAAGTCCCCAATCTGGTTGTTTCTTAAGCTTATGTAGAACTGTATTAATTTGATGAATATTTAAATGTTGCATTGCATGGAAATTATTGTTGTCTGCATATGCATGAGGTTACTAATGGTATACTGTTTGATGTGTGTGAGTGTGTTCTCTAACATTGCTAGGATGATGTATTCCTTAGCATTGTGTGGTGATTTATCCCTCTTGTGTGACTGTACTCGGTCATCACTTGTAATTTGATTTGTTTGATGCCTTATTTTTTTTGGCTGGAGGTACTCTCCTCATGTTGTTGGGCTAGCATTAGTCTTTAGTATTTTCCTCTCTTGGAGTAGTCATCAAATTTTATCTATCGCTCTCTTTGTGGCAGTTGTCACATTTGACTTATTGTTGAAATGAGCTCTTTTTGGTACTTACTGTTGGAATCGACAATTCTCCCATTTGGGCTTTTTATTTTGTTTCATGATGACTATTCTGGATGTGTTTTATTGCTGCCCAGTTGTGTGTTGTGAATCTATCATGTTCATCTCAAACCTCTGGTAGTACGTTCAAGGGATAATATCATGGAGAACATGCTAGTGTGTCTTTGTTAGATCTAAAGTTGTTATTGTAACTGAATGGTTTAAATGGTGATTAAACTTAATGTTATTTTTGAAAGAAATTGAAAGGTATGTACTTGTTCTATAGTGACTCTTGGACCCTTGCTTGAAAATCTTTCAGTTCATTATGCATTAGTGCTTATGTTATGCTTAATTAATGAATTTATGAAAGAAAAGTAATGATGGTTTCAATGTGTGATTTACCTTTCTTTCGATGCCTTATGTTGTTCTGGGCATGTGTGCTCCTGTGTGGATTTGGACATTTCGTCTGTTGCTTGTCTTGGTGACCAAGGCTAATGGTTCTGTCTTTGCTATTTTGATTTGAGTGGTGGCTCAGATCGTAGGTCTTAGGTCTCTCTTAGCTCCATCTTGTTGTAGTCCTTGTTGATATCTTTTTGACACTTTTCAAATGGATTCTATCCGAGTCCGGCTGTGATGCTATGGCTTTTGGAGTTGTTGATCGTTGTTCTGAGTACCTTTTCGAGTAGAGGACAATTCAATCATGACATATTGTATTCTTGGCCATTGGAGAAGTTTAACTCCTCATGTTATTCATAACGGAAGAGTTATCTTGTCTTCATAATCTACTAGGTACTTGTTTGGGGTTCGTGCTTGGGTTTTTGTGCTTCCTATTGCACTGAACTGCCCTTGTGAGGTGTAGTGTGGTTTGTGAGCATTCCTTGTTGTGGATGATGTTGCCTTATCGTTTGGGAGTGACTTAGTTCTTTGATGAGTCTACATTCTCCTTTCTGAATGTTGACCTTGGCACATCTCCATATTCTTTCTCTCTTGAGAGAGTAGGCTAGTGTGGTTATGCCACTAGCTGAGTTAGTGTTCTCTTGTGAGTATGTTGATGGTTGGGGGAATTGTGAGTTCCCTAATGCATCTTGGGCTGATTTTGTGCAAAGGTTGAGAGCAACTCCCTCTCAGTCCTAATACTCTGTAGTATCCTTCTCCCTAAGCGTATATCTTCATGTGGGCTGTCTCAGTCAAGCTTTCTCTTAAATCATTGACTTGAGGCTGGAGCTTGAGTTTAGTGGTAGTTTGGGTGTAGTTTTCCTAGCATGGTGCTAGAGGTACATGGTATCGTTGGACACATGTTACCATCTCGTGAGTTGGTATGTAGACATTTCGTGATTGTGTCCACTGACGAAAGTATTTGAACCTTGTGAGAAGGTGATATCTTGTCTGGTTGGGTTGTGCTACCCTAGTTTCCAGTGGTAGTTGAGCTTTTGTGCCTTGGTGAGGTGTTGTGCTCCTACGCTTGGTGGTGAGTAATCTTTTGGAGTGTAACCTTTTGTTAGTAAACTTTCATCCTCTTTGTTCTAAAGGAAAGTTTACGTGGATTCCAGAATGATCATGTGTGACATGATAGTATTCTTGGGAGTTTGGGATGGTTACTCCCCATGATTCCAACTTTTGTTGGAAGTGCTTAGTGTTTTGACCTAGTTTTGTGGTCATGTGGTTGGTGCATGTTGTAGTTGGGCACTTGTTGACGAGGTAGAGAGGGATTTTCCTTACCTTGCATTGTTGACTCTATGGCTAGTTGGTTTCTTCCTAGTGCATAGAAGGTTCCTTGTTGGAGGATCTTGTGTCTGTGTGACACCCATTCTCTCGTGGTTAACCTATTTGGGGGTTAACGTGATGGTTTGAGAATGTTGGAGTGATTTGGGTTTGACTTGTAGAGACTTTCTTGAGTCATTCCTATTGCTCGCTTTTGATTTTGGTTCTTGTGTGTTTTGGTTTCTATTCTTGGATTGCAGGCTTCCAGGAGTAAGCCTAGTCTTTGGGGGGGATGATGTGGTGCCTCTCCCATTTGACTTTTGTAAGTCGTCCTGATGGATGCAACCTTGCTGATCTTTGAGATTATGTTGTGATTTTTGGTTCACTGAGGTTTGTGCCAGTGGTTACCAGGATCGATGTGATATCATGAGGTTGTTCTATGATTACCCTGAGATGTGTGCAGAGATTGCACTGTGTACTATTACCATGCTACACTGGACTAGGTTCCTCTCGCAGTGGTTAGTCATGTTGATGACTCTGTTTGCTTATGTGTTTTAAATGCCTTTTTAATGCAAAGTAATCAATCATTATTAAATGCTTAAGTAATTAGAATGGATTGTTCTTGTTGGATTATTTGGTTATGTGTTGCAGGCATTTACCTTGTTATATTTATGATTAGAGAGATATTTGTTACTCATGTGATGTTTACATTTGAGAGGACCCGAGGGTCAAATGTTACTCTTTGATTCTAGTATCATAGATTTTAGACTACTATGCTGTTCAGTTAATCATATTGCATGATGATGCCATTTTGAGATGACAGTGTGTTTTACGATGTTATCTGGTATTTGGACATACCTTTGATTTGGTTATGTGATGGATTTAATGCTATGGTTATTTACTTCATTCCTACGTTGCTATGCCTTTTGTGAACATGAGTGATGTAAATAGATTATTTTAATATAATTAAATAAATGGTTATATTAGGTGATTTAATGCATTTATTGCTTCGCCTATGTTATTATATGCAATTGCACTTGATCATGTTGTTTAGTGTGCAGGATTTATATCCCTGGCAGTGGCACATGGAGTTAGTGATTCAGCCGTTCATATTTTACCAATGTCGCCCTTGTATGGTCGATGTATCCTTAATTAAATGTTTAATTTAAACCTTTCGGTGATTATTAAATCCGAACTCATTTGCATTATGTGATTAGACTAGTAAGCGTGTCTGTGCATTTAGAGTTTCGCTTTGTCGCGAAAGTTGTTTAGGAGATTTATGTGTTTTTGGGTTTTCGGGCTTTTTAATTGATTTATTTTAATTTATGGCAGCTTTTCCATAGATGAATTCCTATTTATAGGAATAGCCTATTTTTGTTTGGGTTGATTCGGGGTTTAGCTGGATTGGCTGGTTATTTGCCCTAATCGATTATTCACCCAAAAAGTGAATAAGTATCCAATGAGGAATTTAATTCCTCACTTCTCACTTTCAAATTGGAAAGTTGGAGAGTAAAACCCAAAATCCTCTTCATGAGGATTTACTGTTTTGTTCGTTGTGGGAGCTACAGGCGTGGGATCGTCATGAGGTTGGGCTCATTGGATCCAGCTCGGGGAAACCTTGGATTGCCGCAATTTTCAGCTACTTCTGCGAGATATGTATTTTATGGTTCAGATTCCCATTTTGCCCTTTTGGCTGTGAGGTAGGGCTTTCCCATTTTATTGTTTCTGCTCTGTTTCAGTTTCAATTTTTGGTAGCCGTTTGTTTGGAGGCTGAGAACTAGTGTTCCCCTCCGTTTCTGTATGCTAGTTCTACCCGGTTGGGCGGGTATGAACATTTCTCTATTTTTTGAGATGAGGGTTTGGGATTTTATGCCGTTATGCTGGCCGTTTTTGCATACGGTGTCCGATTTCATTTATTTTTGGATTTTTGGGGTTTTTGAACCCAAAGGCCAAATGGGTTTTAATTTTGAAGTTTTCCAAATTTTTTGGGGTTTGTACCTCGTTTTGCGTGCTGCCCTATTTTCTCGAGTTTTCTTGGCACAATGTGGGTCGTGGACCTTGATGATTTGTTTGGATATCAGTCAAACCACTTTTTCACTTTTATGTTGCATTGGGATGCGTGTCACATCCGTACTCTCGACGTTCTGTTCGGTTGAGTGATTTTATACCTGGTGTTATGGTTTCCTTTAGACCTTTGCTTTTATTTCGTGAACGCTAGGATTTGGGTAGAATCCATACTCTCAGATTGAGGCTGATTGAGTGAGTTCATGATGTGTGGTCTTGTTACATCATTGGGATTTGTGTAGAATCCATACTCTCGGATTGAGGCCGATTGAGTGATTTTATGATGTATGGTTTTATTGGCTTTGGGATTCCTGTAGAATCCATCCTTCTCGTGTCGCTTTCAATTGGGTGTTTTCTTTGCATTGTGTTCTCATTCTTGTCCTTGTGTTATGATCTTCGTGATGGTGGTGCGCCACACACGAGTACGTACGCGTACATTTGTTGGGTGACTTGCGAGGCCCGATCTTCTGTGGATTTGCCGGAAGTTATGATCATTGGGGTTGGGATGGGAGTATGCATGCCCACGGGCACTTGTCATAGGATGAGCATGGGTAGGGTAGGGTAGCATATGGAGGGGGCTTCTATCTCACAGCCTGGTGACCTTAGTCCCATAGGGTTGGCAGAGGAAGTTTTAAATAAGTGATAATTAAAGAAAATGTGTGACTGATAACAAAACTTAAGATAATAAAATGTGTGTGCGGGGCCCTCCATTGAGGAGTTGAAACGCACAATTCGAGCTTGGGCTTGTCGATGCCAAGTGACTCTCCATGATGTCAGCCCCTACTTAGTAGCCTTTTGAGTGTTTGACTAGGACCTTTACTCCTTGCATTGTCTTAGGTTCTTGGTTCATCCATCATACTGTCTAGCGTGAGTGTTAGCCTTGGTTGTTGTTTTGTGTGTTTTTGGTTGGTTCATTATCTCCCTCAACACAGCGGGTGTGGATCTATGGGTGCCACGTGGTTGGGAGGCATAGCTACCTTCACCACTGCTAGGGATCGGTGTACAGAGACGGTCTCTTATCCTAGTGCGACCATTGTTGGATGTTTTCACTTGGTACTTTGAGTTCCGGAGTATGCTTTCTTGTGATTTATGCTTTCATTGGGATGCTTGGATATCATGTTTAGATGATGTTAGTTTACTTGACGCATTCCCTTATCATGATGTTTAGCATATGATTATATGACGTTATTTGATTTAGTAGTATATCTATTGCTTACTGCTGTTTAGCATGTGATAGGTGATGTTATCTACTGTAGGATTATCTTTATGCTTTACTACTAGCATGTTAGATTTCCTTATGCTTATTTTGTTGCATGTTTTAGTAGTGACATCCCTATTACAATAGTACTGACGATCTGGTCGATGGCTTGGGATGTTACGCGCGAGGGATGGCTAGGACCCACGATGGTCTTATGATGCTATTGACGGTTGGGAGGAACCGCGCATTTATTTGGTTGTTTAGTTCTGAAATGTATTTTGTTCATTGCGATGTTTATTTTAGTATGTGCTTTTCTTTTATGTTTTAGATGGTTAGATGTTCCTCTTTCCTTGCTGTTAGTGCTCTCGAGTGTTCATTCCTTGATTTTCGTGGATCCGGTACTCCCCAGTGTGGAGGTTTCCTTGTTTGTTTAGCTTTTTGATTGTGTTTTGTGTCACGCTGATTTTTTTCCTCGCGCGAGATTGTATTTTCCTCGCGCGAGACTATTTTCTCCTCGCGCAAGACTGTTTCTTCCTCGCGCGAAAGAATACACTTCCCGCGTGAGAATGTAAATCTTTGCGCGGCGCATAGGAATCCTCGCGCGAGAATGTGAATCCTCGCGCGAGAATGTGAATCCTCGCGCGAAGCTCAGTAGTTCTCACGCAAAGCGATGAAAGATCTCGCGCGAAACTCTAGACCAGTTTTCTTTCTCGCGCGAGAAATAGGGCCTATCTAGGCTTGTCGAATGAAAGTTCGAAAGTTGGTTTTGGACACCCTTTTGGTTTTTACACCTTCTAGGTTCAAAACAGATTTCCTAGGGGTTTAAAATATATCGTTTAAGTATAAGTTGACGTATATTTAATTCCTTATACTTAAGATATATTTTAATATATGTGAAAAATCGTTTGAGATAGGTTTTAGACCTCTCAGAGATAAGTTATGGATTCTAGGAAACTTCAAGGCTTCAAAAATCCAAACTTAGCCAATTTTCAGGGCTTCAGAATTTCAGGCTTAGCCAAATTTTGGGATTCTGCATATTACCCCAACTTGGTGTTTTGTTGATGAGTGGTCATTTCTTATGCCCTCATCTTGTTGTTATTGTTGTTGGCTTTGTTTGTGTGTGTCAGTTTGGTAGTGGCGTTCGGAGATTCGTTGGTTGCCGGGATTGTGTTGAAGTCTTCCGTTGCGATCGTTGTGATCCCTGTATGATGTTGTCTTGTGCATTCATACTTGTAAAAAAAAAAATATCTTGGCTTGATTTGAATCCTTGTTTCCAAGGATCTCCAGGCGGGGCATTACAGGTTATTTGTACTACAATAACAGTTTTCATGGTTAATGGAAAGCAATTTGAAAAGGAAGTAAGGAAGAATCAAGTTTGTTTTTCGATAGTTCCAAAGAAGGTGAGTTGTGCCAATAGTAACCAAGTACCAAAAATAGTGTTAACTGAGTACTAGTCAGTGGTGATTGAGTGATAGATGATAGTATTGACTAGGTACTAGAAGAAATTACAGAGTTGTTGAATGAGTATATTGAGATTGTTGTGGAGGATATTCCTGATGGTTTACCACCAATGAGAAGCATAAGTCGTTGTATGGATCTGATTCCTAGAGCTAGTTTTCGAAACAAAGAACCATATAGATTGATAGGTATAGAGAATGAAGAACTTAATAGACAAGTGCATTAATTATTGGAGAAAGGATTGATCAGAGAAAGTTTGAGTCCATGTGTTGTACTTTCTATAGTGGAACCTAAGAAGAATGAGACTATAGAATGTGTACTGATTCCAGAGCTATTAACAAGATCACAGTGAAATATAGGTTTCCTATGCCAAGGGATGGATGACATAATGGATTGCTTGAGTGGAGAAAAGTATTTTACCAAGATTTATTTGAAGAGTGGCTATCATTAGATTAGAATTAGAGAAGGTGATGAATGAAAGATAGCTTTCAAGAAAAAAGATGGTTTGTATGAATGGTTGGTTATGTCTTTTGGTTTGACTAATGCACCTAGTACTTTCAAGAGGTTAATGAATGAAGTTCTAAAAAGATTCTCAGGCAAGTTTATGATTTTTTATTTGGATGGCATTTTGATATTTAGTAAGACTAAGAAAGAACATATTGACCATGTTAGATAAGTATTGTAGAGATTGAAAGAGAAGTTACTAATTAATTTGAAGAAGTGTTCTTATATGCAAGAGGAGATTGTGTATTTGGGATTTTTTATTTTAGTTGATGGATTGAGAATGGATCTTGAGAAGGTTAAATAAATTTTAGAGTGGCCTAAACCTAAAAATTAGGGTGAGGTAAGATCGATTCATGGTTTCACTGGTTTCTATAGAAAGTTTATAAGAAATTCTAGTTTTGTTTGTAATGTTATGACTGAGACAATCAGATGAGATAAAAAGGAATTTAAGTGGACACATGGAGCTAATAAGAGTTTTCAAAATTTGAAACAAAAGGTTGTTGAGTTACCTGTGTTGGCTTTGCCTAATTTTAATAAGGTATTTTAAGTTCAATGTGATGCAAATGGTAATGCTATAGGAGTTGTATTGAGTCAAGAAGGAAAACTTGTTGCTTTCCTTAGTGAGAAATTGAATGATGCTAAAAAAAAGCATTTTGTGTATGAACAAGAATTTTATGCTATTGTTTATGCCTTGAAGAATTGGAAACATTATTTTATTCCTAAGGAGTTTGTGTTGTATACTAATCATAAAGCTTTATAGTAGTTGGGAAGTCAACATAAATTGAATCAGAGACATAAGAAATGGGTTGAGTACTTGCAAAGTTTCACATTTATGATTGAGCACAAGAGTGGAGTTAGTAATAGAGTTGTTGATGCATTGAGTAGAATATGTTCTTTTTTTACTGAGATGAAGGTTGAAGTTCTTGGTTTTGATGAAATGAAAGAGTTGCATGATGCTGATCTTGATTTTTTTGAGGCATGGAGAGAGTGCAGAGCACCAAATCTAATAGATCACATAAGTAAGTATGATGAATATTTCATTTAAGAAGGTATGTTGTTCAAAGGTATTCAGTTGTGTATTCTTAGAATTTCTATGAGGTTGAATTTGATTAAGGGAAAGCATAGTGGTGGATTAGCTAGACATTTTGGAATTGATAAAATATTGAGTTTGCTGAAAGAGAAGTATTATTGACCACAAATGTATAAAGATGTTTAGAAATTTGTGAAGAGTTGTGGAATTTGTCAAGTTGCAAAAGGAGTAAGTCAGAATATTGGTTTGTATACACCTATTGTTGTTCCTGAGAAACCTTGGAGTGACATCGGTATGGATTTTATTCTTAGATTGCCTAAAATAGTGAAGGGGTATGATTCTATATTTGTTGTTCTGCATAGATTTTCTAAGATGGCTCATTTTATACCATGTAAGAAGACATCAGATGTTGAGCACATTGCTGAACTTTTCTTTGAAGAGATTGTGAGATTACATGGATTACTAAGAAGTATTATTTTTTATGGAGATAGTAAGTTTGTTGGTTATTTTTGGAAGACTTTGTGGAAGAAGATGGGTAATGAGTTGAAGTTTAGTTCTACATTCCATCCATAGATAGATGGATAGATAGAGGTTGTGAATAGAAGCTTGGGTAATTTGCTGAGACATTTAGTTGGAGATAAGTCAAGTAATTGGGAGATGGTATTAGCACAAGCTAAGTTTTCATATAATAATTACGTGAATAGGAGTACAGGGAAGACACCTTTTGAGATTGTTACTAGAATGCAGCCTAGAGGAGTATTAGATTTGAGGGATGTTGTTGGTGAGGAAAAGAGAAGTGCTATAAGAGAAGAATTTACTAATTTTATGGAGTATTTGCATAAGGAAGTGAAGTTGAGGTTGGAACAAAGTAATCAAAAGTATAAGGAGAATGTTGACAAGTCTAGAAGACATTATGATTTTGAATTTGGTGATGAGGTGATGGTTCATTTGAACAATGGAGGATTTCTAGTTGAAACATACAGTGAGCTAAAGATGAAGAAGTTTGACAATGGAAGTTATGAAGTTGAGTTACCTAATGACATGGATATATCTCCTATATTCAATGTTTCTGATTTATATAAGTATCATGAGTTAGATGATGAAGTTGTTGTACCAGATGATTATCCTAAGAAGTAGATTGAAGAAGTTGAATAGATATTGGAACAGAGGGTTAGTAAGAGCATAAGAGGAAAAGATTACTATGAATATTTGGTAAAGTGGAAGAACAGATCTAGTGAAGATGCCTCATAGATATCTCAATCTAAGTTGGATTTAGCTCAGGTTGTAACACCTCAATGATTCAAGAGAATCATTTCTTCTAACTCTAGTTGTCTGATGTAGGAGTTCATTCTGCCAACTATTACTGAGCTCCAGTTTTTGTCGAGCACCACTTTTCTATGGTTACTAAGTTCTTAGTTATTGCCAATTGATTACTTTGGTCACCAAGTGATCCTTTGGTTGTTGAGTGATCCTTTTCTTTTCGAGTGATTCCTTTGGTTACCAAGTAAACCTTTGGTTGTCAAGTGTTGGAGGATATCATGTTCATAGTTATTGCTGATTGATTCTTTGGATGTTGAGCTCATGTGGATGCCAAGTGCCAATTTTGGAAAAGCTTTCATTTGCTGAGTACTTTATGTTGATTCTTGTTTGGGTTGGCCTTTCTTGTATATAATTTATGTAGTTAATAACTGTTGTGAGCCGACATATGGCTTTCCTATGTTCTAGAATCTTCTATAAGCCATTTTGGAAAGTATTTAAGGAAGTCTAGGATTGAGTTTAGGTAGGTTAAAATTTATAGGAAGATTGGCAGAACTCAGAATAGAGAAGATAGGAATAAGGCAACATGAGTTTGAAATGTGAACTTGAAGTTGGATCATGAAATGGTAAGGTATATATATTGTAATTGGTTGTAACCAGAAGGCCTTATAGGTGGGCATATATGTGGATTATCTAATGAATCAATAAACATTTTTTCCTTCTCTCCTTGGTGTTGTTCTTTGTTTTTTTGTTTCTACTATGTTGACTCTTGTAGGGTGGATTGGATAGGTGGGTGTGCCTTTGGCCATAGTTTTATTCTTTTCTCCTTGCATCAAGATGATCCATTTATCTTACTTCATACTTGTTTTATTGAACATTTTGTTTAACACAATCAGTAATACTAGAAGTACATAGCTATAGCTAGTACTCTTGTTTATTTTATTTAATCATATACATTTAAAACAATTATTTTTCTTAAATTTTAGATTTTATATTTGTTATCACCAAAACACAGATATAGATCTTTGATAGTTATCTTTTTTTTTAATTTCAAGATCTTCATATTTAACGTGAAGAGTTTCCACTACTAGAAAATGGAATAGCCACATAGCTCATGGATTTTTCCACCAAATTATATTTTATTATATTTTTGTCCTTCAAAAATATTATAGGTGAATATTCTTCTAATTTTTCATATATTTAATAATTTTTCACTTGTCATTTCAGGTAATTTTCTATTATGACATAGAGACATCTATATGGACATGCCAATTTTGATCATCCCACTTTCAAATTTGATTCCCTTATCAAATTAATGAAACTACTTGCAATGAACAACTTGATTTTTTGCAACTTGCCCAATCAATCATTCATATAACCATCTTCCTCCTACCCCACCATAGCATGTAGCCCTTTTTTGAGGCTTATATCTTAGTCCACCATTTCAAAAGACCAAGTCCAGTGATTTGTATCTATGAAATTGATGACATAGAAATTCAGTATGGAGAAGGATATATTGACATAAAAAAAAAAATCATCCCATATCCATAAACAACATCTAATCTTTTGTAAGTCTCTCTCCTCTAAAGACCCAATACATGGAGCCATTATCATCATGAGTAGACTCACTCTCCTCAGAAAAATTCAATCAGAACTATTCATACCAAACTAAGTATGGAGAAATCTATACTTACAAATTATATTATCTCTTGGTGATTAAGTAAATATTCAATATAGTTTTCCAAGGTGATAAAATTGCATATGCAGATGTATGTATGTATGTATGTATGTATGTATATGTATGTATATATACATATGTATACGTATATATGTGTATATATACATACATACACACATATGTGTGTCTATGTATGTATCTTTATATATAAATGGAGAGATCTCTATATATATACATGCGTACATACATAGACACACATGTGTGTGTATGTATATATACATAAACAGAAGCTTCTATATATACAAAACATATATAAACATACATATACGTAAAGAGAAGCTTCTCTAATCACTTGCTAAGGGAAATACAAAGAGATATAGGTTTAGAAGGAAAAGAAAAGAACACTTACATAGGTACCTTTTTTCCCCTTGAAGAAAATTGTAGAGAAAGCTCACTACTACATTTGGGCCTGAATA
This sequence comes from Cupressus sempervirens, assembly GCA_028749045.1. NCBI lineage: Eukaryota > Viridiplantae > Streptophyta > Pinopsida > Cupressales > Cupressaceae > Cupressus > Cupressus sempervirens. Next base: position 521,864,118 of record CM053793.1, read on the forward strand.
CCAAAAATTACACTGTCATTGCAATTTGACTCCAAAAGTTGTAGTGCTAGAAAGGGCACAAAGAACACAAGGGCACAACACGACAATGGAATTGTATATCAAGGGCATAGAGATCACAAGGGCATGACAAAAAAATGCAAAGATCACAAGGGTACAATAACAAAATCCTAGATCTCCAATAATCTCCACCAAGGGAAGGACAATGAAATGAAGAGATCATAAGGGCATGACAACAAAATGTAGCGATCACAAGGGCATGACAATGAAATCTCTACCAATGTTCAAAGCTCTCCACCCTCATTTGAAGCTCTCAACCCTCTTTCACATGTAGCTCTCCATAATCAAACCAAATGGGGAATGATTTATGTCATGTTATATATATAATCAACTTCACATTTTGTGTAACTCTACCTTTGGTGTTTGATCCTTGATATATTTCATTTCAGCATTTAAACATTCAATTTTTCAAGTTCCCTCTTCATTATATAGTCCTTTCCACCCTAAAAACCACTTTGTTACTTCACAAAATTAGGACTTGATAAAATTGCATGTATGTATGTATATATGTATGTGTGTGTATATAAGTATGTATGTGATGTAGCAGGTCAATCTTGATTCATAGAGAAATTAATAGATTCATAACAAAACACATTACAGATTCAAAACTCTCAATACTTCATTCCTCCAAAAACTGCTTCTACATGGATCTCTAACTCCATTAAGTAACAACTAGCACAAAAATAGGAAATTCCCAAATTTGGCAGATTTTGACAATGGGAAAAAATGTCATTTTTGGTAACTTCTAAAAAACCTCCGAAAGCAATTTCAAAGTTTCCTAAATCTACCCTTTAAACAAAAGAGGTGAATTTCCATCTAATCTCCAAAATTTAGAAAAAAAATTTGAAGTTATTACAAAGCAGAAAAAACAAAAAAAACACCTTAGATATTTTAAAACTAAAATTCAAAGGTCAAGATGGAATTTATGGCTCTAAAAAAAGTAGTCAAAATGGCCCCAACAAAGCTAGCTAGGTTGGAATCCACCTCAACTATAGATTTTGAAAAAAACTAGAAAAATCTAAGAAAACCCAGATTCGACTCAAAAGTTATGACTCTTCGAACTCCCTACATCAATATGTATGTATATATATGTATTTATATATATGTATTTATATATATGTATTTATATATGTATGTATGTATATGTATATATGTATATATAGAGAGAGATCTTGTCAATTGTGGAGATCAGTGGAGATCTACGATTTCATTGCCATGCCCTTGTGATCGCTGCATTTTGTTGTTGTGCTCTTATGATTTCTGCATCTTGTTGTCATGCTCATGTGATCTCTATGTATGTATGTATGTATGTATGTATGTATGTATATATGTATGTGTAAAACCCCAAAATTGGTTCATTTCCATGAAACCAATTCTGGACTATTTTTATCAATCCTAAGTCCTATTTTACTAGGCAATTCTCATTCTGATTCTTGCTACTTGACTTAATTGTCAAATGTAGAAAATCCTAATCTGCATTAATCACACTCTTTATTTAATTCCTATGTATTGACTCAATTAGCTACATTAAACCTATTTATTAAATTTAGCTTGATTATAAGTGTTTATACTTTAATTAAATTAAATTAATTCTTTAGCTAATGTACAAAGGAATTAAATATATTTGATTTGAATAAATATTCTCATTCTAACTGTTGAATTGAATTATTCAATTTAGAATACTCAATTATGAGGTCATATTTAATTTCCCTAAATCAAATATCTTCTCCAATATTCTCTCTTTAGTTTATGAATGGAAAATCTCAGTTGACTAAAATCAAAAAAGGAATGAAATAAGTTAATTCCTTATTTCACTCAAAAGAATTCAATTAACTTCCTTTTCATAAGGAAACTTTCCATTATAATTGAATCTCATTTCTAATCTTGACCATTCATCCCAATTAATCTTGACCATTGATGGATTTTGGGAATTCTATTTAAAAGGCTTCTAATTCCTTATTATAGAGGTTGGAATTTTGGAATTGCATTGAATTTCTATCAAATTGCATACTCACTTGTTCTATGTTATCATAGTTTTTCATTACTTAGCATCAATATCATCTAGTTTAATACAATGCATATATATATAGATTAAATGTTTTTTTCTTATTCCTAGATTAAACTACATCTTTCATCTAGATTAATTGCATTATCATATAATTGTATAAAATCCTTTGTACTAAAAGGTCTGGTTGCTTGCTTCTTGGTCTGAGAGAAAATAGGTAAAATCCTTCTAGTTAGAAGGCAACAGGTTGCTCTGTTGGATATTTTGGGTAAACAATCTAATGTTTGTTTTGAGATGATCTTGTAGGTAAGGACTATTTTGAAGTGTATGTGAGGATCAGAGTCCCCCAATTTTACATATACATTTTTGGTGCTCACCGTGGGGTAGAGAAAATCAAATTTTCTAGCCTCATCTACTTTATTTTCTAATATTTTAATGATTCTTTCGTACCTGTACATATAGATTTGAATATTTTCATGTGAAAATCTCACTTTTACATGAAGATTTGAGGGTTTCACTTGTTTCTTTGTACTTCCTCATGCAAAAAACTACCCCATTGCATGATTTCTCACATGGCACCTCATTTTCTTGTGTAAGCCTATGCAAGATTTTGCGCAAAATCTTGGAACAACACATGCAAAATGCAAAATTTTTAGAATTCATTTCATCATTTGATTTGACTAATGTGTTTTCTCTGAAGCACTTTCTTTCAACTTTCTAACTTTTTTGCAACATAACTGTGGTTTGCAGGATGATTGACAAAGATACCTTGTCTTTAAACATATCAAACATGAATTGACTGTGTGTTTGTAGGATGTTGTCAAAGATACGAATTTTGAAGATCAAATTTTAAACCCACATTAAATGTTGTGTCTTTTTCCTACTTTCCACACTAGTATAATTAGGGCTTGTGAACTTTTTAGGGTGCAAGATAGGGGAATAGGGGAGTGTGCTCTTTACGACTTGGAGTCCATGACCAATGGTAAATTACAAACCTAGAAGCCTCTTAAAGACAACATCCGAGGAAGGCAAGAAATTTAGTGGTTCTCCCAAATGAAGCCTTTAATGAAGAGATGGTGATTTACTTTTAGGGAATCAAAGTCTTGGAATAGGGCAAGGTGGGATCGATTAAGCTAAATCGATGATTAACATGTCTTGTGTGTTTGGGAAAGGAAATGAGGTAGGAGAGTCTGCTCTTTCCCCTCAAGGGAAATTAGAAACTTGGACCCTTAGATCTGAACCACCAGTCCAAGTCAACCTTTAGAGGGCCTGTCAAAATGATCCAACCTTCAAGAATGACCCAAGTGAGCATACTCCTTTTACTAGAGATTCCAACTCACTATAATAAAGAAGCTTTGTAGAGTGAAAGACTCCAAAGCCATATTAATTTCCTCTTCTTCATTCCTAATATCACATATCAAGAAGAGGCTCTATCTATTGCACTGGCTGGTGCTATCCCCAGTCTTGCTAGTCAAGTGTGTGCACTTTTAGATGCTAGTGTGGGCTACTAGTTTCAAATTTTCTTGTGGAGCCACCAAGGATTAATATGAATGGAAGCCAAGTAAAAACTTTTAGTTAGTTGCTACCCGGTTCATGTTCAAAAGGAGGCATAATCTTTGTGCAAGGAGGGGGAAGAATCTCTCCTATAGAACTTGCCATAGGCATGCTACTAGGTGTTGGAAGGTGGTATACCTACTTGAACCTTGCCACAAGGGTGTTCATTCAGCATATATGTTATTGAGCCCTTTGAATACACCAAAAACATGGGTGCCCTCTAGTGGGGTGACATGGCTATGTGAGGTGCACGCATGTGCATAAGTTATGGGACAAAGGTTTTGCCTTCTCTACCATTTTTGGTTTTAGGGATAAAGTGTATTTGTTATCAAGTCTTAAACATGTCCAAACATGTCTAAACAAACTGAAAGTCAAGACTCCCCCATCCATCTGAGTTGCTTTGCTCTCAGTTGGATTGTATTCAACTATTGCTTGCATTCTGTGTCTCTTTGAAAACACTTGTCTTGTTCAAAAACCAAATTTTGTGAACAACTTGAAAACCAACCCTTCTATCTATCTAAAATCTACAAAAATTGACCAAAAATCTATAGAAAAATAGTCTAAAATCTTCAAATTCTCTTCAAAATTTAGTTTTAGTTGTTAGTCTGGTCTCTGTTTTTGTGCTCAATTTTTCTAGACCTCATGTGAGTTCCTTTTGACTCTGCATCCCTTCGTGTGAGTAAGAATTTATTCATGTGGCCCTGTCAAGTTCTTCCCACTTCCCAGTGGGAATCTCTACGCAAGATCTTGCAACTTTGTTCTCTTGTTAGAATCATGTTTCACTTGTCAGTATAACACTTCCTCCACTAGTACATTTGGACCCAATTTTTGAACAAGGTTCGTCGCTATTTTTCTCATCAAAATTTTGACCAACCTACAATTTGGACAAAATTTTGATGTGAAAAATAGCAACGAATCTTGGTCAAAATTTGACCAAAATTGGTCAAAAATTGGGTCCAAATTTACTAGTGCTCGTGCGACTCTCTGTGAGTTTTCATGCGAGATTCTAGGTTTAAAATTGTTTCTAAGTCTTCACTTGTCTTGGTGTAGTTTTTTGTGTCGTTCCCAGAGAATCTTCAAGAAAAATCTTGAGTCAAAATTGATAATTCGGTCTATCAAAACTATCCGCACTCTAATTTTGGTCTATTCCTACAACTTGTTAACTCTTTTCTATCTATGAACAGTCCCAAACAATGGCATCCTGCTTGGTTGATGACTTGTGATCTACACTTAAACTAGTCTCATTCTTTAGTTTTCTTGTTCTTTTCCTTTAGTACTTATTATACTCCATATCATGATAGTCATAATCTTTGGCTATTCTAGCCCTTACTTAGACTACTCATACTTTAGTATACAACACTCTTTTCTTGCTTTTTTGAGACTATGTTCTAGTGCGATTCTTTTTTAGATCTTTTTTTCTTGTCCTTGTCTATGATAGAAGTGGAAACATGTTTTATCCCTAGACTTAGATGGGGTCAAGCTAGGGATCATAATTGTGGTAGAGGTCACCTTCTAATTGGTACATGGTCTATGTCCAATTTGTCTAGTGAGGAATCTTCATGATCTCCTTCACCTGTCAGATCACCTCAGGTCTAGAGAACATTCTCTATAAACTTACAACAAACCAAGAACCCCTTGTACCAAGAGGATCCTAAAACTAGCAAAGGTCCCACATCTCCAAATAATATATCTGAATTCTTTTTCAAAGGACCTTTCCAATCACAACATACTAAAATCAAACACATTCCTACAATGCCTGATCATGAACTTGAACATGGTGAACACAAAAAAAACCAAGATCAACCTAGGAATGAGAAATAGAAAGATCCTTACACTGATGAAGATGAGGAAGAGGTGGAAATACTTCTTAAGAACATAGAAAAGTTTCATAATGACAAAAAATTCCAAAAGGTCATGGAAATCATGCTTAATGAAGGGAAAGAAAAATACTTTCTCAAATTAGCCCAAGAGGGAGCTAAGCTACCCCATCATTTTAATGTGGAAACTATCATCATGCCTGAAAAGGAAACTGATACTTCCAAACTCCAAAAACAATTGAAAATCATGCAAGATCAACTAGCCCAGATGATGTGTGATAAAGACATGCCTACAAAAGCATACACCTTAGAGGCTCTTTGTCCATTCTCATTTGACAAGAGTATAGACATGTCTCCTTTTCCAAGAGCAATAGAGCTACCTAAGTATGAAAAATACTTTAGAACTGCTAATCCCCAAGGTCATTTGTGGAAATTTGGGGCCTTGTCTATGGAATTTATGCATAATCAAAAATATCTCATGTGTCTATTTCCAAGAAGTATAGGTGGTCAAGCTATGGAGTGGTTTTCACACTTGCCTCCTGGTATACATTTGATGAAATTGCCAACTTGTTTGTCTAGTAGTATTCTCAAAACATTCAACACCCTATTAACATCTGAGATTTGTGTAATCTTAAATAGAGGATTTGGGAACCTTTCCTCACATTCCTTTAGAGATGGAGACAACTTTATACTAAATATTCATGCAGGATTCCAAAAATGAAAAAGCTTGACATCTTCACTAATAATCTCCTACCTGATTTCAAGTATAGAGTTCAACTTTAAGGTCCATGCACCTTCAAGGACATGGTCACACAAGCTATCCACATAGAGGAATTCATGGTCAAGAAGGGTGAACTTACCCTTCAAAAGGACACAAAACAGGAATCCACCTCTAAAAAGGAGAAACCCAAGTATGTCAACAAGAATTGAGAAGTTGTACATGATGGTGTTGTTGACAACATCACTCCTAAACTTTCTTAGATAGCCTTTAATCTCACTGATAATCTCAATGTAGCCAAGAATGTTGAAAAATCTCTTTCTAACAATTAGGCATCTGGAAACAAACTGAGGAGTTCTTGGGTCTCATGCCCAAAATGAGGGTATACACCTATTGGTGAATCTTTAGATGTGGTCTATAAGACCTTGATACAAAACATTCTTATTTTACCATTAGACAACTCTCATCCTTATGATTTGCAACCACAGCCACCATGGTGGAACAAAATTGCATTCTGTGAATACCACCAAAATAAGGGTCATAAAACTAGCAACTACATAAACTTGTGTCAAAAAGCCGAAGACTTGATTGATGATGGTGACATTATGGTATATGGATATAACAAGAACTTAGATCACAAGGCTTTCAAGGAGTCCTTCCCGTCTTACAAAAAAGGAGAGAGCTCAAAACCAAAACCTAACAACAAGGTCAACTATACATACTCTAATGATGACAATGTGGCCAACATGGTTGAACCTATGTATTTTGAGTATTGTGATGTTATTACCATCAAGGGAAAGCAAGATAACAATAAACCCAAGACAATATGCATCTTGAAGGGTCCTACTTCCCACACATTTAACAATGAATCTTTGCAATATTGTGCCAATTTTGTTACACATTCTTGTGCCAAGTTGGTACTCAAAGGCCCTGCATCTTCTACTCTTGATATTGAACAACTCAAAGATAAAACCCTTGTTGTTCCATCTGGTAAAGGTGCAAAACTTGCAAAAAATTTATCAGCCATTAGCTATAGTGTTCTTGATCAGTTAAAATGAAATAATGCTCAAATCATGATCTTTAAACTGCATAAAATCTTGCCTACTCATAGGCAGATTCTTGATAAAGCCCTCACTGAGGAAAATGTCCCTGAAGATCTTGATCTTGAGTGATTCCAATCTATCATAGGTCATCTAACCTCACCTTACTATATGTCCTTCTCTAAGGAGGACAATAATTCATTGAATCACCCACACAATCAAGCTCTACACATTGAGGTCATGATACATCATAAACATCTCTGTCGAGTGCTCATCGATAATGGAGCTAGATTGAACATTGTCTATGATACTCTACTTAGATAATTAGATTATTCTAAGGAGTCTAAGTGTATGAAAAAGTTGAGAAAAAGTCTCTAGGTCTTGTGGTGTTGCCTCTCTGCATTGGTCATGTAGAAAGGGATGTCACTTATCAGGTCCTTGATATTCCCTTAGCTTATAACATCCTGCTAGGAAGATCATGGATAAATGAGATGCATGTTATACCATCCACCTATCATCAATGCATAAAATTCCCATTTCATGGATCCAAAGTTACTAACCCTACAAGTACTAGCTATACCTGTAACATGCTAAAAGCTATTGAAAAATTTGTACCTACTAATAGGGAATATTCCAATTATCATGATGAAAAGCTAAAGCAAATCAAACAGTCACTCTGGCAGAAAGAAACTAGAATGGGTGAATATCACATAGAACCAGTATCATCATTAACATCTCTTATTGAGTCTCCCCATCATTATGAGAGACCAACTAAAGTAAAGAATCCATTTGTGTTGACACCTCAAACCAATTATAATGGTACTTTTTTCAAGGATTCAATCCCCCCTAGAAGATGAAAGTGAAAATAGAGCCATTGTTGCATGGCTTTACAAAGACAAGACTCTAGCTGACCTCATAGAATAGACTCATGAGAAATATGGCCCTAGTCTTAAACTCATGAAACATTTTGGTTATAAGGGAACTAGTCCTATTGGATGTAACAACAATGGTCTAATCAATCCTATTAAAGCAATAGCTTGAAGAAATAGAGATACATCCGGTCTAGGCTTTAAGAAGGTTCCCTTCCACTTAGGGATTAACAAATTCATACTAGAACATGAGAATTCATCTAGAAATGAATCACAAGCTAAGTCTGACAATAAGGAAGATAATACTAATGATGAGGATCCCTATCCTTATCCTATTCCTCATGATCTTGCTAAATTCTTTGTTGAACTTGATGACTTTGTACCATGTGTCAGCACTATGGATGGTACTAGTGATTCTTTTGAGGGTGCTACTGATTCACATCATGCTCATTCAGAATAGGAAGAGTCTAGTCAGGCTTTATGCATTGAGTACTTGTGCAAAATTCTAGATGATGAAGGAGAGTATGTCCCTATCACTATTGGGGAATTCTACAGTCTATTTCTATGTAGCACTAATTCTAAAGAATATGAATTTGGCTCTCTTTCAGAAGCAACTATAGATAAAGACATCAAACAAGTTCATCTCTATGAAAACCAACTCAAAGTAGGTGAAGCATCTAGGGTTAGGCCAGATGAGTCTGATTCAAATAGTACTCTTGAGTCTTTGATTGATGGTGTTAGTACTCAAAGACATTCAAACACACCTATGGATGAAGCCACTCTAGGTCTCGAATTGCTTGTCCAAGAATTTAATGATTATACTGTGAATGCAATCAAACCTACCATTACTCTTTTACTCACATATCCTGAGCTTATAGACTAGAATTCCAATTTTTCTAGTGAAGTCCCTACATTCTAGAATGACTATGCTCTTGCTTACTACTTAAACATTATTGAACCAATAACATCTTCCACCAACAAAAAAAAATCAATATGACTAAAGTTGACATCAAATATCTTAATCATACAATCAAAAAGAAAAAAATAGAAGGTCTGATGGTGAAAACCACATCATGGCAATTTCAAAACCTAAAAAAGTAAAAATAAAAGACATATCCAAGGGTGAAAACCTCTCTAAGGCACTCATTGATGAGATATTTGATTCACTTTTGAGTCATTTTCAGGAAAGATAATCAGTGTTGATAAAGCCAACATAGCTGATCAACTTTCGAATTGAAGAACATCCTCACATGATACATCTTACACAATCACAATGCCCAGAGGAAGAAGAGGACTTCATTGCTTTTTTATGAGAGGAAAACATAAACTTTGCATGGACATATTAAGACATGCTAGGGTTAGATCCTAACCTCATTATGCATCACTTGTCCATCAAACCAAGTGTTGAACCAATCAAGCAGAAACTTAGGGAAATGCATCCTCATGTTGCATTGCTCGTCAAGGCTGAATTGGAGAAACTTTTGAAAGTTGGTTTCATCCATGCTATTGATTATGTTGAATGGATATCAAACATTATTCTAGTATCCAAGCATGAAAAATCTATTAGAGTTTGTACTGACTTCTATGATCTCAACTTAGCATGTCCAAAGGATGATTTTCCACCTCCCAATATTGATATGATAGTGTACATGACAGCAGGATATGAGATGTACTCACTCATGGATGCATTTTTAATTATAATCAGATCAAAATTGCACCAAAATATTAGGAAAAGACTACTTTTACTTGTTCATGGGGAACCTTCTATTGAAATGTGATTTCATTTGGCTTGAAAAATGCTGGTGCTACATATCAAAGAGTAGTCAGTAGAATTTTCCAAGATATGATGCATAAGGCCATGGAGGACTACATGGATGATACCTTGGTCAAGAGTGAAAAATGCAATACTCATCTTTAAGATTTGGGGCCTATCTTAGATCGCATAGAAAAATTTAGTCTAAGGCTTAACACTAAGAAATGTGCATTTGGCATCACATTAGGGAAACTACTAGGATACATTGTGTCTGCAAAAGGAATTGAGGTGGATCAAGAGAAAGTCCAAGAAATTATGGATATGCCACCACCTTGTAATATTAGTTAGATGAGAGGCTTACAAGGAAGACTTCAATCTATTAGCAAATTCATCTCATAGCTAGTAGATACATCACAACCTTTTACCAAGACTCTACATAAAGGTGTGAAATATAACTGGAGTCAGGATTGCAAGAAAAGCTTGACATAGATAAAATAATATCTTGCTAATCTACCAATCTTGATGCCTCCTATCTATGGGAAGACTCTAATTTTGTGCATCTTAGCAATAGAGACATCTCTGGGTATTTTATTAGCTCAAGAAGACCATAATAACAAGGAGAGGGCTATTTACTATCTTAGTCATACGTTGATCTCTTATGAGATGAATTACAGTATCATTGAGAAAGCTTGATTGGCAGTGTTCTTTTCTTTCCAAAATTTGAGACACTACATGCTTGCTCACACTACCTGGCTGGTGGCTAAAATTGATCCACTAAAGTACTTACTCAATTGAGCAGCTCTAATAGGAAGATTGGCTAAGTGGGTCATGATGCTAAGTGAGTTTGATATCCAATATGTTGAACAAAAGGCTATCAAGGGACAAGAAATTTCTGATTAGTTAATAGATACACCAATGCAGAGTCTTCTCCCCCTGAACATTAATTTTCTTGATGAATCAATTCTTATGCTCACACACCAAACTTGGGTGATTTTCTTTGACAGTTCCTTCACACAACAGGGATCCGGTGCTAGATTACTCTTCATTACACCACATAGATATTCACTGCCTAAGGCATACAATATTATATTCCCTTGTACCAACAACATTGCAGAATATGAGGCTTTGATTAATGGCATGAAAATTGTAGTTGAATGGAGAGTTGATCAACTAAATATCTTTGGGGACTCTCAACACATAATCAATGAGGTTAATGATGTATATCAAATAAAGGACAAGAAATTGATCCCTTATAAATGCATGGTTGATGACATGAAGAAATACTTTTCTCATATCACTTTTCAGCAAATTTTTTGAGTAGACAACAAAGTGGCTAATATCATGGCTAGTCTAGCTTCTTTGCTACAAATGCCAGAGAATGATATTTGACAAGAGTTCCTAGTGGAAATGTTACTCTACCTTGCCTATGATACCCCTTAATCTTGGATGATCTATTCTATTGTAGGACAAGATTCATCTCACTACCATCACATATACTCCTATCTGCATGACCAAACCATTATGGATGGTCTAACCTGAAATGAAAAATGCCACCTTATCCATAATGCTTCAAGGTATGTCATTATTGCTAATGACTTGTTTAGGAGAGGTCTCAACGGAACACTCCTTAGGTGTTTAGAATCTAAAGAGTCCAAATGCACATTAATCAACATCCATGAGGGTATTTATAGATCTTACTCAAATGACTTGACACTAGCTTGTAAACTTATTAGAGCTAGATACTATTGGCTGAATATGGAGCAAGAGGAAATCAAATATGCCAAGTCCTAAAAACAATGTCAGCTCCATGGGAATCTAATTGATGCTCTAGCTAGGGAGCTCATTCCATCTACTATATTGTGGCCATTCCAACAACGACCCTTTGATCTTGTGGGATAGATTCACCCATTTTCTTCTAATGGTCATAATTTCATTATTATAGCTACAGACTACTTCACAAAGTGGGTTGAGGTGGTCCCTCTCTAAATAGAAAATAGAAAAATTGTAGCTCTATTCATCATGAATTATGTCATATGCAATTATGGTGTACCTTCATCCATTATTACTAACAATGGAGGAAAGTTTAAAACAAGGACCTTAAGGAATTATGCAAAAAGTTTAGAATCACATAGCATTGGTCTTCTATTTATTATCCCTAGGGTAATGGACAAGTAGAGACATCCAATAAGGGGATCCTTAAGATCTTGCATCGCACAGTTAGTAAATCTAGAAGGGACTGGTACCTTCAAATTAATCCTACTTTATGGGCTTACAAAACAAGTATTAGAACTCCAATAGGTACAATGCCCTTTACATTGGTCTCTGGAGTGGATTTTGTGCTTCCAATTAAGTTTGAGATTCCTACCTTAAGAATCTCTATGAAGGGCCTATTACTAACAATGACTATAGAATATCAAGGCTTCAAGAGCTAGTATTGTTAGATGAACTTTGGCAAGTGGCATGTGATCATCTTTGAGCTTATCAACAATGTATGTCTAGAAGCTACAATAAGAAAGTTAAGCCATGTGACTTCTAGATTGGTGATCTTGTTCTAAGAGAAAACTCTAAGAATCAGCAAAAAAGGGTCCAAAAAGGGAAGTTCATACCCAACTGGCTTGGTCCTTACATAGTCACAGCAGTGTACGGATCTAGTGCTTACCAAATTTCTATAGCTAAGGAGAGGTGCTCAAGGAGCCTTTTAACACTCTCCACCTGAAGCGGTTCTACATCTAATTTGATCTTAGAAGCTCTCTATATATACTTAAATGACCTAAAAAAAATCTAAAAATTACAAAAAGTACTAAAAAAATATATTACCTTGGTGAAAACCTAGCAATAGGCAACTTGGTAATACCAAAAACATTTGAAAAACTCAAAAATACAAAATAATCAAAAAGAGAAAAAAAAAAAATACAAAAAAAAAAAAAGAATATCTGCGAAGAAGGTGAAAACCTGGTAAACATGCACCTCTTGTTCTTACTGCTTCATCTTGCAACACACCATCTGGCTTCCTATATAGTTTCTTTCTTGCTTTAGTTTTCTACTTTCACTCATGTATCCATGGATTTAATCTTGTCATAACTTGGGTGCAACACCCTACAATGTCATAGAATCTCTTTTGCGAAAATCACCATTTGTTCTAACTATGTTTGCCTATTGTCACTAGTGTCACTCTTTTTTGAGATTCTCCTCATAGAATCTCTTTTGTGACAGTCACTAGTTGTTCTAATTTTGTCTGTCTATTGTTTCTAGTGCCACTTTTTTTGAGATTCTCCTCATACAATCTATTTTGTGATAGTCAGTAGTTGTTCTAACTACATCTACCTACTATCACTTGCATCATGGCTGAGAGTCACCTCATGGATGATCTCTCTTGCATCAGTCACCAGTCATCCTAGCTATGTCTATCTACTACCACTTAGTCCTACTCAAATTCTTCTTACTGAAGATTCCTCTTTGGCTTCAGTCACCAGTTGTTATGACTGTGTCTACCTACTGTTGTCCCCTTACTGAAGAGATTTCTTTCAACCATGTTCTGAACATTGACACTTAACATCAATCCACCAAAACTAGATTGCACTCAAAATGATGAATTTTTTTGGATGTATTGAGCTTTTCTTTTTTTTCTTTGCTTTTTTTCTTTCTCCTGTCTCTTCAAGCAACTCAATGATGTCACTTTTTGGCTAGAGAAGTAAGTACTAGGGGCATGATCTTTTCTTTGTTTTTTGTTTATGGTTTAGTTCCACATAATCTGAAGCATTCATATAAGAGGGGTGTCCACTATAAGAGTCTCAATCTCATATTGGATGGGTGTCTATACCTTGACTCCTTTTATATGGATAAATTAGTGAGGTTGGTTATTTTCCTTTCTTTTTGGAGTGAACTATTTATATTACAGTAAATACTAATACTCATCCTGCTAAGTGAACGTATGGGTCACTACAAGTATATATAGCACACTTCTATCTTAGGTAATGAATGCAAGGGTCATTGTAGATAGAATACTTAATGAATACTTAGCATAAGAAAGATCTGTAGTGTGTCTCATGTGTCTACATGCAAGAAAAATTTTGGTCATCCTAGCATTTATGCTCTAACGCTTATGTTAACTTGCTACATTAAAAGGGAGAAATATTCTAGTCATTTTGGATTCTTGTGTCTCAAATGCTTAAATTAAATCCCGAAAAAACTAGAACAAATGTCCTATTCATATTCCTATGATTGCAATGTCAGTAGGGATAGTATGACATCTAGGATTCACTATATGCTCAGTGATGAAAATTGAAGAAGCTTGATAACCAGACCTAGGGTTGCATCTAGCAAAGGGTTGCACTAAATAAGTACATGATTTGATGGAAAATATACTTCTATCCTTCATGATGAGGAATTCCTAGTCTCTTCAATGTATCATGATTCTTCATGGCTACACAAGTGTTTAGTTCTTCGGTTTGACCTCTTGCTCCTCAATAAAACACCTATCATTGTTAACAAAAACATGGAACACTACGTGAGATGTCAGCCCATTCACATTTTCATTTTTTACATAATTTCATAATTCATCTCATCTACATTGCATCCATACATCACATTATATTTGCATTTCATAATCATAGAATAAACATCTCATTGACATCAACTTACAAGACTGACAATGACACATACACATGGTAATCAACTCAAAATCTTGTATATATATATATATATCAATATCAAAAGAATACATCATTGCAAAAATGGATGCTACTCGAGCACTATCAATCAAAAATGATACAAAATGGTGTTGGAACACCAATGGATACATAGCCAAGTCAAAACTTAGAGAAATATCAATCTAGCTCTCTCTTGCTCCCTCACCTCTTGGAGGTAGAGGAGGAGGAGGAGGCAATGGAAAAGGCATGTCTGGTCTCACAGTTGGTTGGACACTTCCCAAATTTTGTGCATATTGTGAAAATTGAGGCACCTACTCTACCTCATCTAGGACAACTACTAAATAAGCCACAAAGTAATATGTAGCTCTCACCATCTATAGTCAGATCTCATCCTTCTACTACTCTACTCTCTACTCCACCCTCTAGGATACTAGCTCTAGCTATCCTTGTAAGTTGTAGATCTCTCAATCTTGCTCTACTAACTATGCATCCCTGACTGCTACCTAGATCTGTAGCTCTTTGAGTTGTTTTTGCACCATGTGTATGCTCTCCCTTGCTCTCCTCAACACCTCCTATGTCTACACTAGGATATTAGCTCCTACAATAGGCTAGTCTAACATATCCTCATCGACCTACTCTATTGGCTATTGCTCCTACATGCAAGGTCTCTATCATTGCCTCTCACCAATCCTACTATCTCCAACACCTAGATCGGATCCTATCTACCAAGTTGGTATCTCTACCTGCTGGACCCTATGCTTCACCTGCTAAAGTGCCTATTGGGGTGCTTGATGGGGTACTTATGTTGGTGCCTGCTATGGTGGTCCTTGTGGCCCAAGAGCTCCCATCCCCACTAGATCTATAAAATGAGGGAAGCATTGGCTAGAAAAGTACATCTAATAAGCTAGCATCATCCCAATGTCTATCACTGCTAGTAGGTAATCCCACTATGTTGTAACCAAGTTGCACACATTGATCCTGGATCTCCTTGGATCCAACCTTTGTGACCACTCATGGATCAAATCCCTCACCAACCACACATAGGAGTAATACTTTTGTGATATATCCTAAGGATGCCCATACTGACACCACACATGTGTAATAGGGAATCTCTCTACAATCTATGTCAGTCAGCCTATCTGTGGTCATGATGCAAACATGTAGCTCAACTCCTAGGGTGCATCATCCTAGTCCTTGGTCTCTCTCTAGGGCCACCATACAATGGATACTAGGTCATCAATATGAGCCCTCCAGTACTCAGTATTCTCTAGAGTTGTTTGGATAAGTTGGCTTTGACAGCTACCTCTCATCTTGAAAAATGGGTTGCATCACTAACAGATGCTCCCATGCCTAGATCTGTAGAACATATACCTTGGTAGCCATGCTCCTCCTCTCATTGTAAACAATCTTGTGTATCTCATGATACTTATGCGTGAGCATGCACTAACCCCATCCAAATCTCTTTGGGGCATCCAACATTCTTCGAAGCATCTGACCCCAACCACACTCTAATCTATGTTTCCCTCTATCAGGCACCAAGAAACAACTAATGAAGATCACCAAAACTGAGGCCAACCTATGGGTGGGACCATAAGTATGAACAATCTCCTTCCATGTGATAGGTCACCCTGTAATCAAGTCCTACTAGAAGATGGCATGAAGTGCTTCTGTGCCTGCCCTCAGAACATTGTTATCTCTCCCTATGGAAGGTGGAATTTGTTTCTCTCCAAATGGAAATGCTCCACCAATGTAGTCAATAGGCCATGATTCACTAGCATTGTTGGGATCCAACGTAGATGTGACAACCCTAATCTATCTATGTGCACCATATTGGCAGCATCATGGCTCTGCAACAAAGCTCCATATGGTAGATAATGAGACTAAAATCCAATATCATCATAGAAAACCTACACACATGAGCAAAAACAACACAAAAATAGTCAGTATCCACTCAACAAGTAAACACAACAAAAACCATAAATGCAAATTTGTAACGAAACATCAAAAATTCAACTTTAAATTTCACAAATGACACTAGATTTTCGTGTGGAAGTGCACATTCTTGCACAAGATTTCATATGTTCATGCGAGAATGAAAATCCTCATGTCAAGAACAATTAGCCATTCAGCAAAATATGCCCAAAAATTGGTGCTTTCCATGCAAAAGGTGGGTATTTCTCTCATGAGAAATCTCACTACCTCATGCAAGGAAACACTAGCATGATGAGTCATCACATAAGGAAAGATTGGCTTCATGCGAAGAACAAGATTTTCACACAAGAACTAACGGAGAAAAAATTCAAAAACCCTAAACACATACTAAAACACCTCAAAATGCATGAAAAATTAAATACAAGGCAAGTTTATCAACTACTCATTGGAGGTCCATAGTTCATTAGTTGGTTATGTCAACGGAAGCACTTTAAATGATGAGAAGACACAGGGACCACCATTTTCGCCTCAAAGCTCTCCTATTCACTAAAGACAAAAGTGAAAATGATTTGAAAATGAACCTTTGGGCCCTTAAATAGGTTTTGACCTAATTTTTTTAAAGTGGTCTAATTTGCATGAAAATCAACCCCTGGCTAATTTGACTACTCTGAATAAATTTTCAGGATCAAATTCAAAATTTGATGCACTTAAATAGCTAAAAATCGCATTTTAAAATTTTGGGATTGACGTGATTGAATGCTTGTGAAGTCTAATTATTCTGATGATTTCTGAATTTTGGAATCTTTTCACATCATATTTTCCTCAACCTTTTTCAATTTTCTTCAAAAAAGTCAACAATAGTCAAATCTAGTCAATCTTTGGTCAAACTTGGTCTTCTAGACCTCGAAATCACTTCAAATTCAATCAAAATTTTCTTTTGATTGTGCTGATCTCTTCCACAATCTTTTCAATTATAGATTTCTTTTGTATCCCTTGATACACTATTGCATATCATATTTCTAGTGTGTCATCTTTCGATTTTTCTCTTGTGAGGGCAGGATGATTACATCATTCAACATGAATTTCAACTCAATCTGAATCTTCATCGCTCAGGGAATCTTGTTCCTATCTTATGTCCTTGTCACTAGGGGCATCTCATCACATGGGGCATCTTGTTTCCATTTATCTAGCATATTTGACATCTACCCTATCTTTTCACTAGCTAATCACACTGTATAATAGTCTTTATTAGAGTTCGATGGATAGGTATCGAGATAGTCTAAACCCTGACTCCTAAGGATCAAGCCTCATTCTAAGGATGATTCTACAATTCATGATTAGATCTTGTTATCTTTTATGGTTAGGTATCTAGGTGTTCTATCTGGATTCCTTAAGGTTAAGCTTTGTTCTGGAGATAATCTTTAAAAGCTTGTTAATCTAGGTATCTAGGTGTTCTATCCAGATCACTTAAGGTTCAGCTCCATTCTAGAGATAACCTTTAAAAGCTTCTCAATATAGGTATCTAGGTGTTCTATCTGGGTCCCTTTAGGTTAAGCTCAATTTTGGAGGTAATCTTTAAAAGCTTGTCAATCTAGGCATTTAGGTGTTCTATCTAGATCCCTTAAGGTTAAGCTCTATTCTAGAGATAATCTTTAAAAGCTTGTCAATCTAGGTATCTAGGTGTTCTATCTAGATCCCTTAAGTTTAAGCTCTATTTTGGAGATAATCTTTAAAAGCTTGTCAATCTAGGTATCTAGGTTTTCTATCTGGATCCCTTAAGGTTAAGCTTCATTCTGGAGATAATCTTTAAAAGCTTGTCAATCTAGATATCTAGGTGTTCTATCTAGATCCCTTAAGGTTAAGCTTCATTCTAGAGATAATCTTTAAAAGCTTATTGATTGGTCTCCACGTCATCAAATTGTAGAATCAATCTCATTTCTTGATCTGTGCATCATGTTTTCTAATTTTATTTGAATTAAACATACTACTTGCACATTCATTCAAAGAGGGGAAAAATGTAATACCCCAAAATTGGCTCATTGCCATGACAAAAAATCCTAGTCTATTTTGATCAACCCTAAGTCCTATTTTACTAGGTAATTCTCATTCTGATTCTCCCTACTTGAATTAATTGTTAGATGTAGAAAATCCTAATCTTCATTAATCACATTTTTTATTTAATTCCTAAGTATTGACTCAAATTAGCTACATTAAACCTGTTGATTAAATTCAATTTAATTATAAGTGTTTATGTTTTTATTAAATTAAATTACTTCTTTAGCTAATGTACAAAGGAATTAAATATATTTGATTTAATTAAATATTATCATTCTAATTATTTAATTTAATTATTCAATTTTGAATACTCAATTATGAGGTCATATTTAATTTCCTTAAATCAAATATCTTCTTCAATATTCTCTCTTCAGTTTAGAAATGGAAAATCTCTATTGACTAAAATCAAAAAAGGAATGAAATTAGTTAATTCCTTATTCCACTCAAAAGAAATTAGTTAACTTCATTTTCATAAGGAAACTTTCTAGATCACGATAGACTAGGACTTGTACAGATCTACATCCTTCATTTCTGACCAGTCATATGAGAGAGGCTAAAGGTGGGGTGTTACCCTGGTGGGTAGTAAGAAATAAAATTTAAAGAACAAATACAATGAAAACAACACAAAAATGTAATGTGAATCAAAATAAGACTCATTTTCCTATGAAAAAAATTATTGTGTTGTAATGGTAAAAATCAAGCAGAAGATTAGTTTTTGTGACAAATCACACTCTGCTATTTTTAATCTGTTTGACCTCTCTATTTAAGTGAAAATGTTTGTTGAATTTTTAGCTATCCTCGTTACTACATAACTTTCTTCTATCATATAATTTTTTTTTGAAAGCTCCTCATATTGCTTTTAAACTTGTATCTGCACCTTACATTTGTATACTTTTGAGCACATTAAGGCCTACTTTCATGTTAACTAGCTAAATTTTTCTTAGTTTTCTTCTGATTTGTTAGATCAATACCTTGCTTGTAGCATCAAGATGGCACCACAACTCTTCATCATGTATCTTCAAAAGTTCTATCATTTGTACCATTGTAGAATGGATTCCTATAGTAGTATTGTCTAGTTTCTAGGAAAAATGGTCCAAAAAATAACTTAGCAACTCTACAAAACAAGAAAAAGCATCTACTTATACATGGACCTATGCAGCAACCAAAATGATTGTAATTAGGATACAATGAATTACAATCCAGATCTACATATCAAGTGATTTAAAGTTTTGAATGAAAGTTTGGTGCACATGCTTTGACTAAAATATGCATTATAAGCAAGCAACATTGATGTAAACTAGTTTATAGCCTTAAATTGAAAAATCAATCTTTTTGTGGTTAAAAGTTCTATAGCCTACAAAGTTAGAAAATATTCAATTGTGCATGAAATCAACAAAAGAAAAAAGTAGTTAGTTGTGTATAAATAATGCCTTGAAGTAAATGGTCTAAATTGGCCTCCTGAAGTAGACATGTACATTCTCTTTTCAATAGATAAGGCAACATGTACAAATTCTTTCAATGCATTCTATTATCATCTACAAATAGCCATCTAAACACTGCATGTTTGTCATCAATGATTTGAGGCATCTTTGTCTTGCCAAGGAGAGGAAATGGAAAACATCTCCTGCCTAAATTAGACTACTTATCTAATTCTATTAGTTGAATTTGCTTCTTTCAGTTAGTACTTCTAAATGGTAATGTTTCATGCATGTTTCATCTACATTTCTATGTTTTTATATATTGAAAAGAAATTTCCACCTATTGACACAAAATAATGTCAAATCTAGAGGAATTGTGAATGTTTCTTGGCAAGTGTTTGAGTAATTTACATCATACAGTATGACCAAATTGTTGATATATATTACTCTCACATAGTTGCATCCAGATGCATTCCTAATCAACAAAAAAATTGAGGGAAGATTATGTCTAAAAATTCGAAGGACTCTACTTGAATACAAGCAATGGGAGTTTCTATATTTGTTTTCCCTTGTAATTTATTGATATACAATGATTTGTATTTCATATTTTTCATATCTCGCAAAAATTGGATGAGCATTTTACTTCTTATACAATGTCAACTATGCACAGAAATTTATGGTAAACCAGTAATTTGCAGATGAGTTCCCACTATTATGGTTGGATAATCTTCCTTCAAAACTTAACACTAATCACACAACAACTACAACATAATTTCTTAGTAGGAAAGGCCACTGATGTGGGACTAGTTATGTGCTAGTGTCTTAGGGACCTACCACTGCTTGTTGTCAATGCAAGATACATGCTAGAAGCAACAACTTCTCTCATTCAAATGAAACAAGATTGCAAACTGACATCATTTTCTTCTTGCATATTTTTCTAGGCCATGTGTTAGAAGAAATTCAACAATCATTTTCACAAACTTTCTTTTGATGGCAGATAAATGTAAAATGGAAATAACATCTAGCAATGTATTTTTGTTAGAGCAACCATTTCACTAACATAGGTTTGATGATAGAAAAATGAGTGGCTTATTCTTTGTGTCATCATATACAAGAGTCTGACAATTGTGCAGTGGTTGTGTCATTTAATTACATTTTAATATTCTGGATTTTGAGATTATATGTGGTAAACCAAGATCAATGAGGTCATTCCCAATCGATCAAGGGTTGACTTGTTGGTCTAAATATTTGTTTAGAATAAATCCATCCTACTTAACTACCAATCATGGAAAGCCACGCAAATGCATGATAGGTTTGTGAGTCAATATCCATGATTACAAGGCTAGTTATTCACCTATTCCAGCATAAGCCTTATTGTAAACGAATGGAGGAAAAAAGCAACAGAGGAAATAATAGAAATGTAAGAGTCTCACGCTCAACATATATCCTCTTATAAATGAAATAGAGCTTTATGAATCATGGATCACTAGTCCACAAAAGTAACAATGATAAAACAGATACGCATTAGACATTCATAGACACAATTAAGAGTTAGACTTTTGAGAACAACCATCTACAATGCAAGACACATACACTTAGGTTCCTTTTTCGATTAATAAGGAGTCAAAAAGTGTTATATATATGTGACTCAATAGCTCATTTACATGAAATGGATTCTCCATTACAAATGGGCACAAGGCTGCTCATTTATAATAATATCTCAACGAGCAATAAATTCTCCCAAAAAATGAGTTTGAATTTTGAATCCATGGAGGTACAAGTCATATTGAAGTTGGGTAGCATAGATCTCCTTTTCTAATTGTTGGAGCACCTATAGGATGGGTGCAAGGTAATTAACCTTGAACTTCAACTCTTTGTTTCACATATACAACTAATGGGGTTGCATTTCTTGACAATGCTTAGAGCATGGCCACTAAGCTTTGAAATCTTTTCAAAAGCGATCCATGATATTGTCAAGATTTGGATATGATAAAACTCAATTCTTTTTTTAATATGCATCTCTTGGATTATAAATAAAAAATGATACTTGGTAATTATATTTATAAATATAACATAATATAGAATTGTGAATTTTTCTATATTATTCAATTTTCTCACTTAGAAAAAATTCTGAAAATAGACTTATCTTGATTTTCTACTATTATCATCTTCTCTATTTGCAATTATTTTTACTTGAATGTTTGTCCTTGATGCCTAGACAATTTATAGTTTTTTGTCCAATAATTTGATAGGAGGAAGGTTGTTCATCTTTAAGTCTCTAAATATCCTTGGAAGGGTTTTGTTCACTTTGGCTTTAACAATTATGTGCAAAGTCACATAATATTCATTCTGAATAGATGCTCCTTTTCTTAATGACTTGATTTCTCTTTTATACTAATTAGTGAAAGATTCACATCCATCCCTGCCCTTCGGAATTTAAAGTTAATTATTTTTCTAGCACCACCTCTTGAATATTGTTAGTGCTAGTTGTATCACATTATTAACAACATTCGCTTTTATGATATGGGTGCTATTTAAACTTCAATCGCACAGCAAATGGTTTTCACATGCTGGAATGTATGGCATTTTGGTGGGCACATGAAAATAAATGGTTCCCCCATGATTATGCACACAAATTGTCAGAGAAAGTGCCTGATGTGAACATGCACACACAAACAAAGAAAGAAAGGGTGTAGTGTAGGAAGAACTGAAAGATTTTATTGATAGGCACCATACATAGATGATGATTTTAAAGCCCAAAAGCGAAACAAATGCATTCCGAATAGATGATGTTATATTAATGTTATGGACTTGAAATTTTATTTTTATTTCAATTAATTCTTATTATTAATTTTATAGTTCTTCGTTATATTACATAATTATTAATTTATTATCAAACCTTGTTTTGATGGGGTGATTACAGTAACTACCTCTTGAATTGTGCATAACTTAAGCAAGCTAGTTAAACCTAATCCTTTTCTATTACACCTCTCTAGGGATCATTAAATGTGCTCTTGTCTTTTTTTTTAAATAGAAGCTATATTATGTAAATTAGCTTTTAACTTCCCAAGAGTTAATACTTATTGCCGATAATGTTTGTTGAATGTGACTTTGTATTGATTTATGCTTGTATAGTGGCTTAATATGGTTTAAATACTAGTACATTTGAAGTTATTTTTCGACCAAAAATTTTGACCATCAATTAAAAAGGTTTAGCTTGGTCACATTGTAGAAGGAAAAATTTCTTGTTTTTAAAAATCTAAGCCCATGTTGGTCAAAATTTCGACCAACACGAGCTTAACTTTACAATGAAAAATTGTTTTCAATTTCATTGTTGAGCTCGTGAAGTAGCTAGAGCTACATAATGTTGGGTCCACCCATACCAGTGTTGCTTGCTTTCCCACTGCTAGATCCTTATCTAGAACATTGGACTCCATCTCTTGCATCTAGCTCTGAATCTAGCACTTTCTACACTTAAACTGGTATTTACCTGACACATTTTTTATGTTTTCATACGTTTGGTTGATTATTTTGTTTCTATTAACAACCAACAGTTATTAGGTTTAAAATCACATTCCACTATTTCTGACTTGTGATAAGTGGCCATCCATAATGGGCATAAATTGGTAAAGAAATAAATGACCACTGAAGTCCATTACTGTCTTCGCTAGTTAAACTTATTGATGTGTTGTCACATGTCTTGGTTGAAGCACCCTTTAATCTACAACCCTGAGCTATTCTTTCACTTAGACTAGTCTTCAAATACATATATGCTATTGCACATTATATATTTTTATACTGCAACTGGAAGAAGTCTTGGGTCAAAATTGAAAGGATGTTGCAATTAAGGTTTTCCTATATGAGCATTGTTTGTTGTTTACTTTCACTTAGATGTATAATTGTAAAAACTCCAAAATGCTTTTTGTAACACCATGAAACTATCATTCCTTAGTTTAAGCCCATTTTTATTATGTTTCCTAGTTCTCATTTCTATTTGAGCCTTCAAAGTTCCAAACAATCTAACTGGTCAGAATAGAACTCAAGCTTTGATAGCCTAACCTAACTTAGAAGTGATTTTTGGTTGGCAGTTGACGTCTTGTTTCTATTTTCCCTTTCCTAATAGGGTGAATAGGGCTCAATAGGAACTATAGAAAGGGGGGCATAGGGGAGTTTTGGTGTAGGCTTCTCTATAGAGAGTTGGCATTGACTTGTTTTCATGCTCACTAGTTGCCACCATTGGATGGGGGTGGGAGATGAGGTAGAGATAGTTGGAGCCCCACAGCCTTCCATCCACATGAATTCATCCAGGCATCCACCCCCTTTGGTTCTTGCTATTGGATGGGGTGCTTTAGCTATGCACCTCATAGTAGCCTAGCTCTATGAATATGCCATATCTCCTTCCATACTATGGTCGTTTCATCTTTCTTTCACACTTTCCCTCAATCCCCTATTGTGATAGACTCTATCAACTGCCCACCTCCCCCACTTTGTTCCTTCTTTTTTTCTACCAATCTGGTCCTTCATATTTGCTAGGAGAAGGTGGTAAGTGGGTGGGCTCTAAGTTTGTATTGATTGTTTCTCTTTGCCTGGCTTGGTAGGGATGTAATGCCCTCACCTCAAAATTAATATATAATTATACCCTCCAATTATTAATTTATTTGAATATGCTTCAGTAAATATATAAATATTATTTTATTTTAAAATGATTTGGACAAGGGATGCAACTGAGAGTAGCTGCCACAAGACAAGGAGGATTTACTTTCTAAATTAGCACCTTTTTCCAATATTTGCCAAAGAATTAGAAGTGCTAAATAAGCTTGAAATCATATTAGCAATGACAAATAAAATCAAGAATAGGAGACAGAGAATGGAAATAAATCACCAAAGTAAAAGACAGTGTTTGGACTAAATAATGTAATGAAATCATCATTAACTATTTATTTCTAGAGGATATTAGGATAGATGTAAGTATTGGTGGAAGATCCTATATACTAGTGTTCAGGTGAGGGGAAGAAGACATCAATTGATAATATCATTTATATTAAATTATTATTCCTTTTTCAGCATGGACTGTGGTTCAGTAACCTGCGAACAAAACCCCTCAAGGAAAAAATCCTCCTAGTTTCCATTGCCAAATTAGTAGACAACCCCCCTGGTTTAGACATATATAAAAACAATTTGAGGGCATTTTAGTCAAGAAAGATCACTGTAGATTTGAGATAGTTAATAACAGATACAATGGATAAGTCATAACTTTTCTAAAATATATTCTGAATATTATATTCAAATTAAATTATGCTGGTAAACCTACAATTCCTAAAGTTGATACTATTCTATAATTAATTGTGTTGCTATAACTGCGAATCATATTTTTTGATATTTGAGGAAAAATAAGGAAAATTTAAAGGAAACATTACAGATGGTATCAAATTTGGATCTTGCTAGCTTGTGAGATTTATTCCTCATGCAATTTATTGATAGCCATATTATATTATCAAAGAGAACATAGATTTTTTTCTATGTTCCCCCCAAGTTTTTGGGACGAGGATGGCAGGGAACAGTGGGATGAGTTTCTACAATAGCAATAAACAATCTTAATGCAAGTAATACAAGTACAAGTAAAAAATGATCTGACTGCAAAACATGGCAACATAAATGAGTTTGAGCACTTAAGACTTGTTGATGCATTTCGTCAGAGTCTACCCTTGATGTTTAAGACAAAAATGGTTTAAGGTTTGAAAAAACTAATACAAAGTCAGGTACAGCTTATGAAGGGTGTTTTTATAATTTATTGGTAAACAATACAGAGACAAATTTGAACAATGCTTCTGAAGGGCCAAGAAAAAATATCATTTTGTACTTAATAATGGAGAAAAATGTGTATCAACACTTATTGATGTTTGTTCATGAAAAATTTAGGTCTATTGTTCATTTGAAAGTCACAAACATTTGAGCTCTTTATGATACCCATATACAATTAATTTCTTAGGTCATTGGAAGAATTAAAATATCTTGGATCTTGACAAGATTAGGTGAAATAAAATCTAAGTTAATTAGACTATAGTGGCTCAAGCTGTTGAGGAAGACAAGCTATAATGGCAAGGGTGGAAAGGGATGATCAATCCCATAGAGGTGAGGAAGACCACCATCTGGAGGCCTAGGGATTGGGTGCTAATAGTTTGGAGGTAAGGGAGTGCTCTAAATACAATCTAAGAGTATTTTTCAAAGAGGAGTTCAAGTGACCTCTACAGCAAATAATGACCAAAGATGGTGATAACATCAACAAAATTATCTTTGTCAAGGGTCAAGGTCATCACCGATTAGTGGACATCATTCCAAAAATAGGAGTAGTGGACTTATGGAGGAGAATTTTTATGCTTGATTTCTCAGATGTCCAAGCAAGATGGAAAAACAAGCCTAGCCAAAGGAGGCATGCAAAAGACACGTCTTTCATTATTTTTTTTCTAGTACTAAGAATGTGCCATAAGCATACAATTGTTGGGATCTTTATTACTATGTATAATGTTGGAAAAGTAATCTTTAGTGTCAATCTATGTATTGGAGGAAATAATTCATCATTATAGAACCTAAACTTTATATGTATTGCAACTTGTAGACCACTTTTCAAACTATCACAGTGGGTGAGTTAGGGAAGACTACAAGAGTGGAAACATTTATTAGGAATTGGAAAAGATATATTCTTAGGGTATATATTGTTCTGTCAACAGTTAGGACATTCAAACAAGCTATTGAGGGGACCCTAGTACTCTTAGAGGAAGTCTGATTCATCAAAAAGGAGTGCTCTCAATTGGTCATTATTGTGGAAGAAGGGAATAGTGGTAAGGGACCCTTGCTAGTAGATTTTTTTGTATGCCCTAATTCCCATATGTTTGTTTCTATTAAACATGAGTAAATCAAACTATGTAATTGTGCTCTATTATTTTACGTTGATGATGTCTCCTCCTTTCCATCCCATAATTCTTAACTAATTGGTTGAATAGAATATGAGAAGGAAAATTTGGACTCTTTTTTTCATACACTAGGATGACACAAAATAGTTTATTTATTATCTTTTTTTGTGATGCCAAATCGCAAAAACTGATCACAAAGAGATGCTTCTAGAAAGTGGGCAACTATAATTTTAGGTCAATTCCTTGGTCAAAGGAGGCTACTAGTAAAGACAATATTTTGATTACTTCCCTAGATGGATTACAATTAATAATCTCCCACCCTTCCTGTGGAACTTTATCCTACAATCCCTCACGCCTCTTGGAAAAGTTTGAAGCTTGATAGATCTAAAATGATGATTCCTAACACTAATGCCTAGGTCTTGATAGCTCTAAATGCTAATTCACTTATGCCACAAAATATCTAGTTTGACCTTGATGAGTCCATAATTTGATGCCCTATCAATTCCCTAGGAGGCCCTCATGCATGTTTTTTGTGCATGAGGGAGGATCACCAATGCTGAAATTGACCTATGATTAAAAATGATTTTGGCCCTTCCCCTTGTGTGAATCCTAAAGAGCCAATTATTTTTAACCCTTTTGTTAAGCCTAGAATTTTTGTGGACAGGATCAAGAATCATGTTCATATACTTGCACCCCCAAGGACTCATCTGGACTCTAATCAGAACATCAAAAAACCTCTAGACTAGTTCAAAGGTGCTTTTGATAAAATGACACCTCCTCTTAAGATTGGAGACCTCACCCCAAGATATTTGATTCCTTACCTAACATTCAAAGCATTGGTTATGGTCTCCCTAGAAATAAGGAAAAACCTAGGCATGGAAGGATAAATGCCCAACAAATTGTGATAGAGAAAAAAAAAAAAAAAGAGGAGGCCATTAAATAAAACCCTACATGAGGAGAAAGAACTCTATTTTGGACTCTAGGCTAGACACCCCTATTAACTCTAGCCTTGATTCTAGCTCTCCCTCACCCTCCTTAGTAGAGAAGGTGGAGATGGTGCTACCCTATGATATAGAGAAAGTGGAGGGAGGGAAGAATTTTAGTCTAGATCATCCTAATGGGCTAAAAGTTATCTATGATACTTAAGAAGATAAAAAACTCTCAATCTTTGAAGTCACTTTTATTCTAGCTCATCCACCCTTCCCTCTCTGCCTAACAGTTTAGAATATCTACCTAAGAGGGGCCCCACACTAACTCCCCCTTTTGTAATGAAGATGATTGAGGAAGAGGCAATGATTGTAGTAAATGAGGAGAGAGGTGTCTATGGATAGAGGGAAAATGTCTCTAATATAAAAATGGAAGGATCTAGGGTGAGGTAGAAGGTTTTTTTTTCTCTCCATAGAGTAGTCCTCATAAGAGGAGATCTAGGGGATCTAGCAAGCCTAAGGATTACATTGAAAATGAAGATCCAGTTATGAAAATTGTTCTAAATTGTCCCAAGATAGTTAAAGGGAATTTGGTCAGTTTTAGGGAGTTAGGAAATTTGAAAAAGGAAAAAGAAGCTTATATGAACATTATATATGAATGTGTAAAGGTGTTGAGGAGATTTCAATGTGATAGCCCAGGAAAATCAATAAAAAAACTCTATATTTCATTGTTAAAACTATCACAGAACAATGACTATGCAATTTGGTTGTTTTTAATTGGTGCAATATTTATTTCACTTAAAGCTTTTCTTTGAATATGAAAATGATTGAAAAGGTTATTTTTTAAGTTGATTTTATTTGTGAAAAGTCATTTGTAAAGGATTTTGCACAGGTAATAAGAGACTGTCATTGTCACGTTATAGAACTTGACTGTCTGAGGCAAACTCAATGAATTTGACCCCTCCCACTATTGTATCATATATGTAACTTGTGGAAGAGGGGTTGATAATGTATTATGAACCTATTTGATATGATTTTGTGTAGAGATATGCAGGGAGATTAGAGACAAAGATCTTTGAATGTGGCAGGGTGTTATTTGAGGGTCAGTAGGTGAATGGGACAGTTATGAGTTGGGAGATTCCATCCACATGAGGGGTATATTTTCTTGCATAGAAGGTCAAGATTGGACCAAGAGAAGGTGTTGGATCCATTTTAAGGATCAAGAAGTTCTTGGAAGGGTTGATGTTCCAAAGAATTTCAACATCCAACCTTTATAGACATTTGAGTCCTAAATTCACGTCCCTTGATGTTAGCCCAAATGGTCTAAGGATTAAGTTTTTTTTAATTGTACAACCACCATGAGGCCAAACTTGCACAAGCTAATCGATTTGTAATTAAGTGAAATCTAAATTCTTCTTTTGACCCTTAGGCCAACCCACTTAGGTCTATTTTTCAACAAATTTCAATTGCAATTATTTCATGGTTGAAATTGTAATGATCTTAGGCTGACGAGTTTTTGAGATTTACCCATCTTTTGAGCTCACATGTTCTTGATTGAAGATTGTATTAATATGTTTCAATCTTTTAGTCATCTTTATTAGTTGATGCATTAATCAGATTAGTCATTGCTATCAGGATTAGTCATGGCATGTTGCTCTTAGCACCTAAGTAACTTTCAGCTTGTGACATCTCTTTGAGGCATTTTACAAATAACTAAGATACATTGTCTATAAATCCACATTTTTTAAACATCTAGGCCTTCTCGAAATTATAGGATCATTTTAGTTACATTTGAAAAAATTAATCAACAATTTCCATATGTGCATATATAAACATTAACTACAACATGTCCAATTTATTTGTAGGTATATTTTCCTATGAAGAAAGACCACACCTGACAATATGAACCCAGAACAAAACAATGAGACAATGGGTACATTATGGGCTTAGTTCTGAAGAAAACCTAATAAATGTTATTGTCCTTTCAAAAAGTGTAAGGGCTTAAAGAATCAAAGAATTCTAATCACAATAGCCTAGAGTCATTGTAGGGAATATGGTCATGTTGAAGGCGGCCATGATTTTTGTCCATTGCTGAATGTGGATTTCCTTCTGGAGGAACATGGAGGTGTGAATATCCAAGCTAAGGATAACACTCCCATGGAAGAAGATGATAATGTGCCAGAGGACATGATTGAAAAAGATGGTATTGGGGCAGGTGATGAAGAGGCTCACAATGATGGTACTAGCGACTCTGATAATAATGATGAAGATGGTCTTGATATACCTTTACTTGAGAAGGCACATGAGCCCTTATGTGAAGGCTCCCAAACAACTCTATTGTCGGCTATAGTGTTGTTGGTGAACTTAAAGGTTATGAATAGTATATCCAATGTAGCAATGTCACGTATGCTAAGGTCTGTCATTTTTGTCATCTTCAATGTTAGCATACAATTACTATTCATTATATTAACAATGCATATTTGTTGTTGTAAGTTGATTTGTGATTTTTTGTTACCACCATCAAATATTTTGCCTTGTTCATACCAAGAATTATCTAATATTATGGATCAGATTGGAATGAAGTATTAGATAATACATGCATGCTCCAATGATCACATACTATATCATAAACAACATAAATTTTTAATAGAATGCCCTGATTTTCATGTTTTTAGATATCGATCAGATCAAATAACAAAAAAAGTGTCTCACAAGGTTCTTCGGTACATTCCCATTATTCCATGTCTTGAATGGTTATTTAGGTGTGCTAGCTTAGCACAATTTATGGATTACCATGCATGTAATAGAAGTTAGGATGACATTATGTGAATGCCTACCGATGGTTCTGCATTTAAAGGGATAAAAGAAACATGGTCACACTTTAAAGAAGAACCTTGTAATCTAAAACTTTCATTGGTGGCAGACAGTGTCAATCCATATGGAAATATGAGATCTGTTTACTCAGTATGGCTTATTTTTGTTATTAACAATAACATTCCTCCTTGGATGTCCATAAAGAGGGAGCACATAATGTTGTCAATGATTGTGCCAGGTATTTTTTAATTTTATAGTTATCTAAATTAATTTATAAATAGTGCATGAAAATGGTTATAATAATTACGTAATGTTTATGTTCATTCAATTGCTAGGTAAATACCAAGTTAAAGATATAAATATGTATATTGAGCCCCTAATTGACGATTTGTTGAAGTTATGGAATGGCATCACTATGTATGACATCTCTAGACCGATAGGACATCGACAATTTCAATTTCATGCAATGCTTGTATGGACAATACATGATGTCCCTGGGCTAGCTCATTTTTGTTGTATGTTATATTGTTAAGATTACATATTTTTGATTTGTTATAGTGCTTACACATTACTATTGAATGCTTAAGTTGTGCATGATAATTGTACATGATCCAATTATACATGATCTTTTAGGTCTTCAGACAAAGGGAAAATTTACATGTCTAATTTGTGGTGCAAAGATGAAATTTTGTCATTCGAGAAGTTTAGAAAAGTAGGTGTTTGATGAGCTTAGAAAATTTCTCCACAATAATCATAGGTATCGAATTGTCAAAAAATATCTTTTCAATGGGAAAGAAGAGACATCATCAAGGCCACAAAGAATGACACCTCATCTATGGAAGTTGGAATACGATCGACTAAATCAATAGGTAATGTCCAATTTTCATCTAAAGTTTACAATTTGTATTTTTATATTGTCTTATATTTATTAATGCTGTAATCGATGCTCATGAAGGTCATCAAGGCATCAATGACCAATTTCCTAGAGGAATGAAAAGTTATCCTACTCAATTTAGTAGGTTACCATACTACAAGGATCTCCCAATTGCGCATTTGTTTGATGCTATGGATATTGGAAAGAATGTAATAGAGAGACTATAGAAAATGTTGGATGGAAGGCATGATAGAGAACAAATTGCTAAAATTTGTATTGACATTCATGAATCCAATCATGCACTAAAAGTTTTCATTGAATCAAATAGCAATGGAGACCACATAAATACAAGTACCCTTCCTTGGTTATTAATGGAGCAACAAAGTGATGCATTAAAAGAAGTCATAAAAAAAACAAATTTTGAACAAGATTTGTTGCAAATATAAGCACTCTTCTATCAAAGAAAGGTGATTTTGGGCCAGGGTTGAAAACACATGATTGGCATACCTTCCTCAAGGTAAGTCATGTTTTCTATTTATAGTATATTTGTAAGATTGAATGTAGTACCAATTGTATTATTTAATAATATATTGAAATGATCACTTTTTAATGATTGCAGTTCATCCTACCTCTATCCCTTCCACAATAGTTTGACATTAGTATTAAACAAGTTATATATGATCTTGGAAAATGCATGAGCTTACAAGTGTTTTTTCTTAGATTTGTAGCTTTTTATCTGAAATCTATTGTATAATTTTATTTGAAATCTCCTTTATGTGTTTTTGCATGTTGAATCTCTTTTAGGTGGTTATCATCTAAAGAAATTGATAAAAAAGATATAAAATATTGGAAGAGAAAAATTCCACAGCTTATGTGTGAAATGAAAAGGTGTTTACCTCCAACGTTTTTCAATGCTCAAGAACACTACCTCATACATCAAGTTGAGGAGATTGAATTGTGTGGACCTGTACAAGCTAGATCAATGTGGATGGTTGAGAGGCACTTGAAATTTATGAAGTGCTTGGTTTGACAAAGAGCACATCCTGAGGGTTCTATGATAGAGGGATATATGATATACTAGACCATGGTGTATATCAGTGAATATCTTCCAAAGTTTGCAGTAGGTATGTACATCGCATTTGGGATCCCAACTGTAATGACAAATTCAAAGGGGAGTACCTGATGGGGAAAGGTAGATTGAGGAGGGTGAGAGGTAATTATAATTTTTTTTTTTTAATTTAACAATTCTTATCCATCATTAATATATATAAGTTGTTTCTAACTGGTGTAATTGTCTTCTTTATAGTTGGTTGTGAGTGGGATGCACTACACTTGTATATTGCAAACAATCTTGATTAGATGACATTATGGATTGAACAGTCTCAAGAAAATGGTCGCTCATTAACATGGGATGGTGTTGCATCATTAGTTAAAGAAGCTCATCGTAATGGAGATCCCAATGTTATGCCAATGGTACTTGATCTAATATATGGCTTAAGAGATACAAAGGTATGCATAAAATTACTAATCATGAGACATAAGTTTAATATCAACTCACAGATCAATGAGAAGATTCTTGACATGTTTGAATAATTTCAAGTCAAACACCACAAAGCTATGTACTAACATGGCTATAAATTCTGCACAAAAAAGTTAGATGAAATGAAGAAAATGTGTGATTCTGGGATAAGTGTTGTCTTCGCGGTCACCAATATTTCATCTAGAACTGACATACATCCTCAACAATCTAAAAATTGATACTATGGCATTTTGGATAATATACTTGAGTGTGACTTTAATTCATTCAAAATAGTTCTATTTTCTATCAAATGGTTTAGGTTATGACTGAATCAAAATGATCTCGATAGGATTGTTATTGAACACGATAGTGGATTTACTATGATTAATACAAGGTCATTTGAGCCAGTCGGAGATGAGCCCTATGTTCTTCCAAGCCAATGTGAGCAAGTGTTTTACTTTGGTGTTCCACAAAAACTAGGTTGGTCATTTGTTGTTAGACATGACCCAAGAGGAAAGTTGGTAAAGTATAATGTGATCGATGAAGAAGATATTGAAGAAGCACAAGAGGAAGTAAATGATTATCAAGAACAATAGTTACCCAGTGATGAAGAAGAAGAAGATGGTGATAATTTTGGTCATGCTAACAATAATGGTGATAATGATGATGATGATGCTAATGATGATCATGATGATGGTGATGAAGATGGTGATGATCAGGGTGATTATGGTCATGATGATGATAGTGATCATGAGGATGATGATGGTGATGAAGATGGTAGTGGTGACAATGACGATCAAAGTGACAAGTATGATGATGGTGATGATGATGATGATGATGATGATGATGATGACATGGATGAAGATCATGATGATCAATGAAATGTCCAGATAGGATCAATGTCAACTATGATGGGGTCTTGTATGACCAAATATTTCTTTCCAAACCATATGTGCACATATAAACATTAAGTAGAACATGTCAAATATTTTTTTAGATATAAACATTAGTTATGCTAAATTTTTAACTTAATAAAAATGATTTACATATACAATCTACTTTATTATTAAAAAAAAAAAATTGGTAAGTCTATTACTTTAATTTCGCTGCTAATTTCTAAGACTTACTAATTTTTTTCACAAGGCGATATGGATGAACCATCTCAGACACCTTCAATAGAGGTAAACATTAATTATTGTAAATTTTAATGTTAATATAGAAACAAATGTCATATTATTATGTTCTTTTCTTTATGTATTTGGAGTTATTTTGATGAAAGTATACGAATATTTGATGTCACAAATGATAGGAAAAAGCTACAACTATCGTTGATCAAATGTAATCTAAAATACGGGCATCATATCTACATGACATTGGCCTTAGTACCAACCCTGTATTCATCACCCAAAAAATTATGCAAAGATACACTGATGAGCTTGTTAACATTATCATCAAGGGTGACAGAAGTGAGGAGAAAGAGGCATTGAGAATAGAATTGGACTGTAGAATCCAATCTTTGAAGGTAAGTAGTAATTCGACTAAAGCAGTAATAGAAGTTCAATAGATATTAATATTTTATAGTATCTTATGGATCATGATCTCTAATTTTATGTGTTCTTGTATAGACATATGTGCTAGTTGCGACATCACATGGTGAACATGGTTAGGGTTGTTGCACAGTACCTTCGTGTAAGTAACACTTTGTTTGTTTTGATCAACATTATAACACTTACCTTTTTTGGTGGACATTTCTTGCTAGTATCCCATTTGATCTTTATCCATTTCAAATGTCTTTACTAACAATATTCTATTATTTAGCTCATGATGAAGTGTGGACTCCTCCTTTGGTTGGCAGTCCACTATTGTCTGTTGCATTGTCGGCAACAAGGACCATGAAAACATCATCATCTATGCCCACTAGAACTAGTAAAACCTTGTTTTGCTATATTTTGTAATGTGCTATATTTTGTAATGTCTTTCTACAAGTTGATGAACAATGAAGTAGCATATCAGTGCTTAAATGATGTTTGCAGAAGCTTGCATACACACAAACACATGAATACACACATCACGCATACATACATACATACATACATACATACATACATACATACATACATACATACATACATACATACATACATATATATATATATATATATACGGTCCACACATAGAGAGACATGGACATAGGCAGGGAGGTAGACCAATAGAGAGCAGTACTAAAATTTTCATTTAATTGTTATGATGTTTTAGTTGATAGACCAACAGAGAGTAGTACTACTAAAGCTGATCCATTTCCTGGGGCAGTTCGTGTGATTAGTACTAGTTCGTATGAAGGGACTTTATTGCTAAATAAGAAAACTATGTTTCCATTAAAAGAATGAAAGCTTCCAAGTGCTTTAAAATTGATATTATTTAAAGTGTAAATTTAGTTTACTTTTACATTACTCATTTTGGACTGATAAATCCTTTATATTTTTGTAGGTAATAATGCTTTCTTCGAACATCTTTTTCATATGACATTGAGACTATTTGGACCCACCATATGTAAAAGGTATGTAGTTTCATATCATTGCTACATATTTTTTCTTGTCTTCTATTTATTGTAATATATTAAAGTTATTGATCTAACAATCTATTTATTTTTTAAAAGGTGGATTTTACAAGCTATGGAATTAAAAAATCAGCTAATTGCATCTATTGAGGAGAAATTTGGGAAAAATATTTTTGACACTGGCCTACTTCTGAAAAAAGCAGCAAAGCATATAAAAATTGTGAGGGATCAATATAGAAGGGCTCTTAAGGATAACCCAAAGTACGATCGTCCTCCTATGATTCCACTGATGGAGTGGAATGAAATAATAGAAGATGCAAAGGAGAAAAGGCTATGTGAAGATAGAGATAATGAAGTAGAACAGGGAAAAAAGAGGTATGTCATTATAGTATTAAGTACATTGTAATCATACACTAATTATTGATATTTGTAAATATATAATTTAAGATGTTTGAAATTGTTCATAGATTGCAGGACACATCCGTGGCTACAAAAGCAAGAGTAGAAAAGGTTCGCCAATGCAAACTTGGATCTAGTGGCTATATGAATCTCCAGTCTTGACTTGTAAGTAGAGCAATGAATTTTTTATTTATTTTTTAATATAATGTTCCAAACAGTTTTGTTTAATGAAACCATACATGGAAAACTGACATTATCAAGTAAAAAATAGAAGGCACAGATTTCAATGTGAAGGTCATAGATGAAGATAGAAGAATTGCCTTGAAGGAAGGCTATAAATTTGTGGTTGCACACCTATGTGAAGAATCTATAAGCCTTGCCCAAGAATCCAATGCACCAAATGATATCTCACAGGTAAATTGGTCAGATGAAAAGTAAATGAAATTAAATAGTTGAGAAGATTCTTTTTTGGTATTAGTTTTAAACATAAATTAACTACATAACAATGTGCATAACATTTTATTACAGCCTTCATATCCTACCAAAGAACCTACTCGTGATGAAGGCCATGATGTGCATTATAGTGGTGGAGGTATTAATTTTCTATTGGAAATTAATTATGCAATTATGAATACAATTTAACATCTTCAATTGGAATTTGACGTGTATCCTTTTTTTGAATATTTTAGAGCTTGTTGAACATCATGTTGAAGGAGTGGACCATGTTCCAAGTGTTCAACATGTTGATGCGGTGGCAAATCAAAATGTTAATGTACATGATGTAGCATTCTCAGGTAAGAAAAATGCATTTTATGTTGTACTCATACTTAATTACAAACTTGTAACAGTTAGAAAAAGAAAAAGAGTATGCCAATTTATCCCATTCATTTGTTCTGGCAATAGAGCCCCCTTTAGTGTAGCAACCTCCTGCTCCTCCAAAGAGAAGGAGTCATCATAATTTGACATTACATGTGCTAGAAGAGGAGGAGAATGATGCAAATATGGATGCTCCTATGAGTGCTTTTCTTAAGAGAGCTCAAAAAAATTTAAAAAAGAAAGATGTTTTAAAGTTCTTCTTTGATAAACCTTGTTGGATAATCAAAGAACTTTGTTTTAAGTAATTATGTATGAATTGTAGACACCTAAATTTGTCCAAAACCCATTTCCTGACCAATTAAATAAATATTTATTATTTATTTAATTCCCCTACCTTAAATTAAATAAATTTCCATTTATTTAATTACATTTCCTTTACCTTGATTTAAATAAACTAAGGTTTATCTAAATCCTAGCCATTCCTTGATTTAAATAAACTAAGGTTTATTTAAATCCTAACCCATTCACTTTAATTAAGTACTTCATTTAGTTAATTAATCTTTGCCTAATCTCCCTTGAAATTAAATATTACATTTAATCCTATTTGAGCACATGGCTCCAACTTTTAACCCTCACCTAACCTCACTATCCTACCTAACCCACCTTCTCTAAACCTACCCACTTCCTAATCATGCTTGCTTTGCATAATCATCATTTCTAATTACCTTTTAATCCTAAGTGTGTGCTCACACATGTGTGAGGAATCCTCTAACATGTGTGACAGATGTTCACACTTTCCTCATCCCTTATGTCTTGCATACCTCTTGCACACTTGTCCTCTTGCATGAGAATCAATGTGTCTCACACATGTTGAAAAACCATGCTTCTCACACCCCTTGATCATGTCAACATCAAAGGTTGATCACACATGTGTGAGCATATTACCCCCTTTGAATGGTCAAAACCCTAATCCACTTGGAGTCTACTTGGCTTCCACCTCATTGACACCTCATCAATCTTGAGGGATTCTAGCCCTTCATCTTGCCTTTAATCTCAACCATCCGTTGCATCTCATTTCCTATAAAAGGAGATCTCTCTCCTCATTTTCACAAGCACTATCTACCTCATTGTTATGCTATAGGAATTGTGAGCAACCACATCCCATGAGCAAGAAAATCATCAACCACTTGGTGATTTGTGAGGTTTGCATAGTGCTATTTTGATTTCATGTTATGCTTTTTACATGTTTATCTTGTATTATTTTGAGGTTTGCATAATCATGTAGGAATATGCATTAGTTGCTTAGTGTTATTTTCTTTAGTTACATTTTTATGCAATACATGAATGATGCGTATTAATACAGATTTTTATTTTATAGTAATGAATATTGTTATGTGTTAATAAAGTTTTGATTAGTATTGTGTATTAATGAATTTTATATCATATTAATGAATGTTATGAGATTATATTGATTGAATTTTATAGTTCATAAATGGATGAATGGATGAATGAAGTATGTAATTAGATGATAATGGGTACTTTAGATTGATGTTGGGGGGAGGGGGGTGAGGCCAGATGAGCTTCCACCTTCATTTGGTTAGCCTTCTTAAGTAGAGAATATTATAGTATTCTTGAAACCAAGTGAAGCTCAAACTAACATAAAATGAACACTTTGCATGTCGTAGGTCTAAAATGATCCACAACTACTGCTGACCATAACATACAATGCAAATGTGATATGGGATTTATGTGTTGATACCTAGAATGTTTGATATTTGATCATTTTGTTCCCTTTATAGATTTACCCTTTTTTTTTTGTCCCTCAGCAATAGTTGTTAATAATGATATTCTGAACTATGCATTAGGTGACTTAAATGACCATTATGGGTAAATACTACAATATCATTCTAATAGAAATGGTTGATCAAAGATTCATCTCCATCTATGGGGAAGAATGTTGACAAGATTGCTAATGAGGGCACATGCTTGCTTGTGAGTGAGCTAGGTTCTATAGCTCTATGTCTCTTGTTTTTCCTCTTGATGTTAGCTCAGTTGTTGAGGTGAATTGTGTTTATAGGCTAGGTCTGTTTAAAATCTTTGATTAGAATTGTCCTACTCATGAGATTGTTTCCCTTGGTTATATTTTGGATAACTAGTTGAAAATGTTAAACTATTGTGGATGCAATGTAGAGAGTTTGTTTTAACTCATTTGTTAAATGTGTTGATCACGGACTTCTTGTGTTTGAACTACCCTTGACATCAACAATAGTATTTATTCAGAATATGATAATAGCTTTATCAAAATTTTAAGAATTTATGGTAATATTTAGGTCAATAAGTGATAGCATAATACAAAGTAGATCAAATTGTGAATTTTTTATGAATATTTTGCAAATCTATTGAATCAGAGGGCTTCATTAATACCAAAGACCCTGTCCCCAGTATGTCAAGTGTAGGCCCTAATATGATAAGACTAAGGACCCTGAGTGTATATTATATATATGCCATATATTTGGTCAATATATCTAGCTCAAAGCTTCAAGCTAAACTCTTCATTCTACCATCTGCATTCAACCTTAGGATTCATGGCACTAAATTTTGTTTTAAGGTTACATTACCATTTTAATATGAATAATGACACAATATTAAAAGATTAATATGGTTCTATCTTTTTATGGATATAGAAGTTTTAGGCTTCATACACACACACACACACACACACACACACATATATATATATATATATATATATATATATAAAATGTATGTATGTATAATCTATGTCTTGCATTGACATACCTAGATTGTACGCTGACTTCTGCTAGGATGTGGGAATTTACTTCCCTACTTGCTAGCATGAAGAAGAAAGATAGAGATTTGGAATTTGAAGGTAGAAAAGGGTAGGTTTAATGAGATAATGGATGGATGTCAAGGTTAGGAAAGAAATGGCAATTAAGGAAAAGGTTACTCAAGTCTTTTTTTTTTAAACTGGAGGTAAACTCAAACTGCAACAACATTCCTTTGGCTGCTAGTCAATGTTAACATCTCTATGGGATGGGTACAGCGAAGAGAAATCAATTTTTTTGGTCTTGTTTATAGGCTTATTAAAAAATTTCCAACCTAAAACAACTGACATTATTTCCAGTCTTGCTACTGTATAATCAGCAATCTGTTAATCATTTATTATCTTTCAAATTGTATATGTTGAAGTTTCCATTATTTGAGCAAAGTGGTAAACTTACAAGGAACTGTGATAACAATTTTAAATTCAAATCATTCTCTAAACAAAAATGAACAAACATCATCATCTTTGCAAACATGAAACTGAGCATTCAATATTGCAAGAAAATTGTTTGAAAATATGCCTGAATACTATAACATTGAAAAGAGAAAGGGAGTGCAAAAGAAATTGGTGCATACAAGATGCACATTATATATTTCCATTTGCTTTCATGAATTCAATTAAAACCCTTCGCGGGAGGGAAATTTGCTTCAAATCCAAACAGCTTGAAAAGTTAAGA
Organism: Cupressus sempervirens; assembly: GCA_028749045.1. Taxonomy (NCBI): domain Eukaryota; kingdom Viridiplantae; phylum Streptophyta; class Pinopsida; order Cupressales; family Cupressaceae; genus Cupressus; species Cupressus sempervirens. The sequence goes on from CM053793.1 coordinate 521,904,322, forward strand.
ACCAAGCTCTCCAGGAAGCTAGCTAATATTGCATTCAATAAAGGTGCAATGATGCACACATTATTCCACCCTTTGCCAAAGTCTTCCACTATATTTCCCTTACCACAAGACCATGCATAGTTTACAATGAACTATGATGAAGAAATTGATCACACAGTCAAATCCAGAAGCTATCAGGACAAGAATTTCACTTGACATAAGATATGTGCTAGGCTATTGCACTGTGTAGACCTAGTAATGATAATCATAGCATTTCATTTATTGCTCTAGCTCAACATACACTTACCTTATTAGCACACAAATTCCTATTGCCTCTTTATATTGAAAGATCCCCTCTGATCTGACAACTACAAGTTTTGATTTTTTTGTGTTTTTTTGAATTTTTTGATTTTTTTAAGGATTTCCAATATTTTGTTCTTTTGTGTTTTTTTTGGTTTTCCTAGTTGTTTGCAATGTATAAATGAAATAGAAAGAAATATGAAGTGAAAATGCAAGTATAGATGAAATGTATAGTAAAGTATCAATTCAATGAATTCTTATATACTCGAAAAAGCCAACAAACATACCATTATAGGTCTGCTACAGATCTGAAATTTCTTGAGATATTCTATGGCACACAGTGTAACACGGGGACTCACAACCCCTCCTAAACCTCAAACAAGTTGTCCAAGAGACATCCCTACACTAGGTACTTGGAGTATCTAAGTAGCCCCACCTACACCATTCCGTAACCAAGCCACTATTGGGACAGGTACTTGAATTTTTATTTCAATTTTGATTTTTGAATGTTACTATTAGATATGTACTATGTTACTACATTGAGTATTCAATGGTTCTAGTCCTTGTTGCAATTTTTTAGATATATCAAGGTTGAAAGATTACTCTTTTCATTGGATATCTATAGATTAAAAGAGGGTTTATATTAGTGCAGATTGCCAGTTATCATGCAAATGCAAGGAGGTTTAAGCAATTAAAAATTGTCGTAGAATTGAATCAATACTAAGTCATCCAATAAGGTAAAGATGTTTGGAGTACACTAAAGCAAAGAACTTGGTTTGAAGCTAAATCTCTCACAAGTAGCTGGTATTGATGCCAATGTAGTTTCTTAGTTTTGTTGAGATCGATATAATTTTAATTTGTGATCCTTCGTTTTCTTTGTATTCATAGCAAAAACAAGAAAGGCTTCACAAGATAGAGGAGAAAAGAATATATTTACAATTATATGATGCCATGGAAGCACTTGTTAACATCTACAGAGATGGTTGTCGCACAATAGGACCCCATGACAAAGACCTAGATGATACTATGGGACCCTGCAATTTCCCAACATGCGAAGGCCTTGAATCTTTAGTTAGACATTTTGTTGGGTGCAAGACATGAGTCCCTGGTGGATGTGTTCACTATAAAAGAATATGGCAAATTCTTGAACTTCATTAAGGAATTTGTTATGAGCCAAATGTCTACAAGGTTCCTCTGTGCAGGTACAGATGGGGCTTTTGTTATTAAATGTACAATTGGTATTATTACATTTTCTAGAAGCATACTTCTTTTTGTTATAGATGATCAAAGTATATCTTCATGCAAGCATTTTAAAGAAAAAGTGAAATAGAAAATCAAGAAGGATGAAGTGAAATGAAAGGTGTTGGTGAGCAAAGTATAGGTAGCTAAAAGAGTTGTCAATGCCTTTTCATCAGCTGCCACTATATAAAGATCAGCTTTCTTACAACACTCTACTAGTTTCTTGTATTATAATTTTTCTACCAATTTAGGTTTTGGTTTCATATGAGTCTTTTTTGATTTTACAATGTGCCAAATTGAGTTCAATATTTCCTACTGACTCAAAAGATGTAGAGATAGTATCTTGGCTATCTTGGAGTGTCTTGTGTTAATAAAAGTTGGATGGCATTATGAGAGGTTTTTTTAATCTAATAGTTCATTTCTTATAGTTTTTAGCAATTGATTATCATATATTCAATCAGAAGAAACTAGTCTTCAGAGAACTATACAATTTTATTTCAGCTATTTGTGTTTGAATGTCAAGCTCTAAAAGTTACTGCACTTAACAGGTGGTACTAAAACAAATACCCTGAATGTCCATGGGCACTATGGATGACAATGGCTTACATTGTTTGTTATGCATTGTAAGAGTTGATGATGATAATATCAGTCCTATAAGTAGTCCTATCAATAAAACACTAACATGGTTGATCCTTATACATTGCACCTAAGATAAGAATAGGTGATCAACATATTTGCATTAATTTTTAGCTGATTACAGCATGGTGCTTAAACCATCGTGCTCCAGATCTAGGAGCATTTTGATTGAGCCTTCCTTCTTCTTGTTTCAAACCCACCTTAAGGTCTAAAATTTTATTCTAGCTTATAGAAAGCAATCATTTAGCCCATTTGGCTCTCACTTATTATTGACAGGTACATGGGTTGTACATCTTGGGCTTGGATTGCAACTTATACTTTAGTGGTCAATTGGACTCTTTGTAATAGTGTGATGTTTCCTTAATCAGAGTCACTTTGATGTGGAGATTGTATCTAAGCTAGATAGTAGTTTCTCATTGGGACCATTTGTTGTAGTCTTGGTGAGTTGTGCAACAATCTTTGCATATTTTTCCTCTCATTTTCAAATTTATGAGCAAATAAGAATCATAATATTTCTCATTGAAGTGATAATGAGTTATGTAAAATAATTATTTTATCATGTAGTGTTTAGCTTTTCAATTGGGTCATTTTACAGCTTCATGCACTATTTTGTCTATGATTGCAATGCATCCTCTTGGAAAACTTTTCTTCTTCCATGTTTTACTCATAAGAAAGGTTGATAATCTTGTCAAAAGTTTGATTTGAAATATTGATTTTTTCGTATTCAACTTTTTGGTATTTGTCCTATTATATGATGAATGTATTTTATGCTTATTTCCTTTGGTTGAAATGCCAATAATAGGGTGTCAACACATATGATTACATTGTTGCAATGAGGAAGCAAGAGCAGCAAAATATGGGAGGAGCACAAAGCCCACAAACGCCAATGACAAGTTTAGTGTTAGGATTGAGTCATTCAAGTTCTATGAGTGCATTACACCATGGGTCCTGGTGCACTCCACCATGCCTTTTTGTAGAGGGCCAGGTTTGAATCTACAATATTTGTGACAAATGCAATGTGCACATGTTATTCATATTTTATGTCAACAGATCTATATAACTTACTACACAAGTTTGGTGATTTTCAGTTCTTTGTGTTGCCAAGAGATAGTGTCATGCCATCCATCAAGGTAGATAATCAAAATATAAAGAGGACACCAAATGAAGGGATAGTACAAAAGAATAAAGGATCTGTAAAGATTAGCCCTTGGTCACTGGCTCGAATGAATGCAGAAGAGGTTTCAAGGATTGCTACACAAGTAAGGAAAAACTCAAAAGTTCTACGTCCTATATCCAAGCAAAAAGGCATGTCAGTGATAGAGACAGACAATAGTTTGGAAAGCAGCAGCAGAGATCTAAGCACAAAGATCTATTCTAGTTCTGAAAATTATAGACAAATGAATAAACGTGGTAGATCACAATTAGCTCTCCAAGTGGTAGGTAGAAAGCCTCTATTTCCCATTGTGACCAGTAATTCAACTATGCTTTTCAAACCTCTGATTTTGTCATCTAGCACCAACCTTAAGAGCCTTCCAGACGATCTATGTTGTTTAAATCTCTCTCAAATATTGCTTATTTATTTGTTGCTATTGTCAGTCCCAATTGTAGGGATAGATTTATCAATTCACCCCTTGTAACACAGTTATCCTAGTATAGCCATGACAGTCAAATAGTGAAGGTTGAACTTCTTTTGAGATTCTCATGCATGGATCTGAATACATTCTTGTCACATTAAATGAATAGACAACTATTGTTGCTAAGAACACATTTTCAGTCTACTAGTCTTTTGTTTGTTTATGATCCATAGTGTTAGTCTATAGTTAATAAATTATAATATTAGCTAAAACCTTATTGTGAGTTGTTGGACAACTCACAACCTCCTACTTGTCTAACCTTGAATCAAGGAGCCATGAGAATAGTTGTCCCTAGATTCTAAAAATTGTTGGTCCTAACAGCATTTCTAAAATAAATATCAAGTTGGCCACTTTCTATTTCAAGGATGACCCCAACAGCTTGTGTTTTGCATTCAACAACAAATTAGGCTTTAATAATCTTCACATAGCATTTATTCCTTCTGTATTGGTGATTGATTTAGCCTTGTCTAGGGCTTACTCAATCTCATTTAGCATACTTATTCATGTCTATTTAGTACCTCTACTTATTCATGTCTATTTAGGTCTGTTAATTTTATCCATTTTTTCAAGGCACTGATATGTATATGCTCTCATGGAAGCTACTTGGTAACCCTAGATTTAATTTCATTTTGTAAAAAATTAAGAACAAACCTTGTTGGTTGATTATATTTATTTTTTGAACCTAAGAAAGTATGCTTGCTTGCAAATTCCAATGCCTAAAAACAAGCACAAATGAAATTAAGTTTGTTTCACCAAAAGTAAATAGCTCGCTAACTTGATATTTATTTTTTTGCAATTTAAATCTCTCTAGAAAGGTTAGAGCTTCCTCCTTTGGCTTTTGAACTTTTCATGACAATGTTCAGTTCAGTGGTAAAATAAAATAGTTGGGCATATTTTTGTGGAAGACAAGCTCATAACATCTAAGTCTAGGAAATTTTATTAGGCTATTTCAATTGATTTCTCTTGGTAATTAAAAAATTCATAGTTGTAGCTTCAATAAATGTGTTTGGATCCTTATTTTAAGGTTTGGATTAGAAAGCAACACACTAAGGCAAAGGCATGATGGTTTAAAAAGATTAGGAATTGACCTTAAGACAAATACATTATTATCTATAATGCAATTTTTTTTCATCTTTTATGTTGCAGCTGAAGCAGCCTTGATTTTGATCCATCACAGGGAGTCATTATGGAATGAGAAAAATGTATTCACTGGGTGTGTGGATATACCCCTGACTCAAAAAGGAGTAGAAGAAGCTGTTGATGCTAGAAAAAGGATTAGCAACATTCTAGTTGATCTGATATTTACTTTTGCATTGGTTCAAGCTCAGATGACTGCTATGCTTGCGATGAATCAACACCATAGGAAAAAGGTTTTTTAGTCAAATCTTCACTTTATGTTTATGCCAACATTAACTACTTTGGTTCTCTATATATGCAAGGGCAGGTGTTTAAATGGTTATTACTTTAGTTCAATATCAATTCTCAAGAAATTTAAATTCTGTATCCAGCAAGAGTTGACAAATTCATAGATGGAGTTTTATTCATTGAGAAAAATGAGGGGGTGATTTTATTAGATAAATTGCATTTGGTACGAGCCTTCTAATTTTCCAATTATCCTTTTTTCTGAGGCCTTCATATTCCTAAAAGGTTATTGTGGCCATTGCTACTTAACCAATTTCTAAGCCACTGTTCAATAGTTGAATTCTGAGTTTCTAACATTGTGAGTAGTTTTTTTAATGTTTAGAGTTATAGAGGCTGGTATCAAACCTCTTACCTTTGGTTAAAGCTAGAAAACTGTGTACTTACATGGGATTTACTGAAAACCTAGTTCAATGTGATTTGTGCATCTTAAAATTTCTTGAATTATGTCAAGCTTTTCCCATTTTATTTGGAATATGCATTGGGTTAATATAATTACATCCTTCTATAATCACCCTGTGTTCACAATTTTCTAGTCAATTGTCATGATAGACTTGAACTTGAGTCCCATCTCAAAGTTGTTTGTTTATTGTTTTAAAAAATGATGATTATACAATTTGTATAAATTTAAAGGTCCTTTTAATGAAAACAAGAATAAAATATTAGATTCATTTCTTTGGAGGCAGTTGTGAAATGACTATCCTAGGTAGGCTGAGGTGTTTAGGATGTCATTCTAGTTCTTAAATTCAAATTTATTGTTGTGGTTTCAATAGCACATCTATAAAATGAGTGATTAGGTTTGGATGTCAACATTTATATAATGACTTGTTAAACAAGACTAAAGCTTGAAGTTGAATTCCATGTGATGCAAGTACAAATAATAATAAATAATGAGAGTGAGCAGGCCAAGGCATGGAGCAGGATATTTAGTGAAGATACTCAAAAATACTCTATTCCAATCATAATAGCTTGGCAACTCAATGAGCGCATGTAAAAGCTTAATGCTAACAATTCTTGGATATTAATAGTTTCAAATTGTGTATAATATAAGTTTATAATGGTTACTCCATAAATGTTTACTGCAATGTAAGTATGGAGAATTTTAAGGCCTCAAAAAAGCTGATAGATATGGAAGGGAGAAAGTTCATGAATGGTGTCATAGTTATGACATTCCTCCCCCAAATGATGAAAGCCTTGAAATGTGCATAGAATGTGTTGTTGCCTACTTTAAGGAATAGGTGTGGTACATTTTTATGAATTAGATATGCTGCATTTATTTTGTTATAAATGTGCTTTTTGTAGTGGTGTGTAGATATATTATGATTGGGCTGTTTGCTAGGCTTTCAAATTCTGTATGACTACTAGTCACAAAACAAGTAACTTGCACATATCCATCTTTTGGATCTGATATGTTCTGAGAGGTATCAAATCCTTATGAAAAATGATCTTTACTTGTTTACATTTATTGTAATGACTAATTAAAATATGTTATACTACACATGTAGCTGATGTTATACAGAAAGCTTTCATATACTTTTCATAGTGCTACTTTCTTAGGAAGACTTTGATTTATATGGTTGTTGTATGTAATGTCCCCTTTCTATAAATGCTTGAGTATTTGCTCTGAATCAAAGATTCCAAGTAGAACAAGAAGTAGAATAGAATGTGTAACATCATGTACTTGGTCTTGATAAAATAGTAACAATTCTCTCTTTTGTTGTGTTTGGTATTTATGTCTTGAGATTCTTCTAGCACTACATCAAACTAAGCGAGCTGGAGAAGAACCAAAAGCTGAATGATCTACTTGATGCACTGGACTTCAATCAAGTTGTGATATTTGTCAAGAGTGTTAACAGAGCTGCAAAGCTGAACAAGCTTCCTATGGAGTGCAACCTTCCATCAATCTGCATTCATTCTGGAATGCCACAAGAAGAAAGGTATGTTCGATGTTATTTTTCTTTTTGAATCTACCATGGTACTTAATGTAACAATTCCCTTTTCTCAGCTATTTTGCCTCTCAATGTTGCAAAAACATATATTCAAACAACTCCAAATATTAATGGTAGTAGAAATCCTATACACACAATCAGAATGGTAGGACATAAAATTTCATTTTTACATGGACTCCACTCTAGAAAAAATGTTTTTAAATTAATTTTTAATAAAGATTTTGATTAGCCTTTTACAAGGCTGTTGGATTCTTATGACAAAAACTAGGATATCTATTAGGATTGATGGTTGGATTATTGAATTGGGTTAAAAGATTAAAATTTAAATATTCAAATACCATGGGACTTAGCTTCTGCCTTTTTGTTTAGGATCTATTCTACTAAGTAGTCTTAGATAACTAATAGATGAATTTAAAAGCAAGAAGTGCTCATATTAATGAACATGAAACCATTTCCCAATTCTATGTTTGATAGATTTATAGAGAACTCAATTTTAGAAGATTATATGCTGGCTTGGGGCCTACATTGGTCAGAGCTTTCCCTGCTAATGCTACAGCTATCATCACTTGGGAACTTACAACAAATTTACTGGGGGTGAAACAGTAGTAAGAGCATTACCTTCAGAGATGAATGGGTTTATACCTATGTGAATTTGTAAAAAGTGGTCTTTTCTTTTTTAGTAGATTGTCCTTTATCCGTAAGAAAATGATATACCTAGATAAGTAGGCATATTGATGTACCTAGGAACTGGCATTATGTCATGGGACTCAGCCAACAATATATTTGTACCAAGTATAGTGCATTGTAATGGTATTGTTCATACAATGTTGATATTTACTCAAGAGGACTATTTTTATTTAGTTTTATTTCCCATGTTTCCTTTTCAGTTTGATTTTGTGCTGGTGATGCTTTAGACTCAAATGTCTACAAATGCTTCATGTAGTGTCTAGTCTCAAGCCATAATCACTAGGCAAGCTCCTAGCTCTTATTATAGTTTGCTTACTGCAATGTCATATCTAGTTTGCATGTGATTCTACTAACCTAAAGGATCCTTAACCACAAACAATAGTAGTCTCCTCTACCCAAGATAATACAACTTTTTTTGGATTTAAACAAGAAAATCATAGCAGCATTATTAGTGAGGATTTGTGTTTGCTCAGAAACTTCTTATCTAAGAAAGCCTTCCTGAGGGTTGTGAGCTTGTCTATTTCTCCTTTACATCAAAGGTTCAATGCGAGCATGTTGCTAAGAGCCTGCCCAAGGTTACAAATGCAAAGTGAACTAGTTTTTGATTACCTCTTTTATTAAAGTAGATTTACTTGTGGGATGTAGAGAACATGGAGAGCTTGCCTTAGATGACATTTCATGGAGGTAGTCAATAAAATAGTTCAAATGCCTTGCCTATGATTCCACATTTTGCATGCATGTCTACTAGGGTAGTTGCAACTTAAACAAATATATTCTCTCAATATATCTATTTTGTGCATATCCAACATCCATGGCTTTCGATGACCACATTATGTTTAGGCATCCTGTCAAATAGTTCACATGACTTATCTATGCTTCCATTTTACAAGCATGTCTCCCAAGGAAAATGCTACTACTTCATCTACATCATCTGAGAAAATCCTTTATGCTTTGATGGATGCATATAGCTTATCCCAAATCTCTCATTCAATAGTTATGAGATGATCAATCAAGACAAAATAGTTGAGAGCTTAGAGTGACACAATTTTTAGATGATCATATGAAATGAAATGGGTGTGCAAGTAGAAAGAAACTAGAAAGACATTATGTACAGATGAAGGCATGAAATGGATCATTTTGGAGCACTCAGCACAGGCACTTAGCATTCAATACATATCATCATTCGAGATCAAATGGGTGTGTGGGATTATATGCATAGTGAATAATAAAGGAGGGAATTGAACCCTCCTTGAGGATCACACTTGTTGAGGTCCACTTTAACAATAGCCCTTCCTGTGAAATTTTTGTGTAAAACCTTTCCAATGAGATAATGTGTTATGAGCTCTTCATCAGTGGGATGGAATGTGAATCCAAGATGACTATAACTAAAGTTAAGAGAATTCAATAATAGAGGCTCTTAACTTTAGTTACAGTCATGATATGGGTAATGCACAATTGCCTCTTGGATTCATGTTCCATCCCACTGATGAAGAGCTCATAACACATTATCTCATTAGAAAGGTTTTACAGAACAATTTCACAAGAATGGCCATTGCTGAAGTGGACCTCAAGAAGTGTGAGCCTCAAAAAATTTTGACCAATGCATGGTTATTTTTGACCAATCATTGGTCAAAATTTTGACCAATACTTGGTATTTTTTGACCAAGCATTGGTCAAAATTTTGACCAATGCACGGGTGTTTTTGACAAATCATTGGTTGAAATTTTGACCAATACTTGGCAGTTTTTGACCAAGCATTGGTCAAAATTTCAACCAATGCTTGGTAGAACTTGTGCCAACATTTTTGAAAGGTTTTGACCAACCAGTATGTTGGTCAAAATTTTGACCAAAAAATTTTCAACCCAAACTTGGTTGAGATTTGGTCAATAATTGGGTCAAAATTTCAACCAATAAAAAAATGACCTCAAATGTACTAGTGTGAGAAGAAATAGGTGAAATCCTTCTAGTTAGAAGGCAATAGGTTGCTCTGTTGGATCTTTTAGATAAACAATCCAATGTTTATTCTGGGATGATTTGCAAGTAAGGACTATGTTGAAGTGTATGTGAGGATTAGAGGCCCTGAATTTTGCATATGTAGTATGTATGTATGCATCTACATATATATACATATGTATATGTGTATATGTCTGTATATATGTATATAAATAGAGAGATCTTGGCAAAACAAAAAAATAATAAAATTCACTCAACAGGTAGCATGGCCATGGGTATTTACAAGATTTTAAACATATCTATATAAGGAGTGAGTTAGGATCTATATAGGTTAAGATTACATTAACTGTAAACTAGAACACAAAGGTTGCACCAACCTATCACTATATTTAATTATAGAAAACCACCTGATTCACTCGAATGGGTGTATGATGGTGATGAGATGTATTAGGTGAGTAAATCTCACTAGTGGTTATAGGAATACAGTTACATCAAAGAAATTAGAAACTAGAACTACATATTCATTGGAGTGAGTTGTTCAAGGGTCTTGATCCCATGGATATGGGTATGTAGGCAGCTTAGTAGGCAGAGTATGCCTTAAGTGTGCAAATGCCTTAGACATAGTAAGGTATCCTTGGACATAATTAGATAGCACTTAACCATGTATGTATGTATGGATGTATGGATGTAACTATTCTCTACTCAATTGTGTCATCCACATGGGTAATGGGGAATGGGGGGGTAGTTGAGCTTGCACCTTCTACAA